>JARGGL010000008.1:10000000-11200000 GCA_029955375.1 Rubus parviflorus | reverse complement strand
TTGCCACAAAAATACATTCATTTTGGTTGTGATAAAAGAAATGTAATAACTTTCTTTTTTTGTTGCCGTTACAATTCTCAACGATTGATATACGATGCTTTATTAGATGTAGTCTTGCATCCACTTATGGGAAAATTCTAGTGTATGTTAACGTATCTCATACGTACAATTACAACTTTTAAGACTTAATTACTCAAATGAGAACTTATTTACACAAATGAAGACCTTATTTACCTTCACGAGGGCTTTTTCATAGTTACCACATGAGTTGTCGAAGTTGTAATATACGTCCTCAAGTCGTAAAATATTATAATTACCACTTTTAGAACTTAGTTACTCAAACGAGAACCTAATTTACTCTAATGAGGACATTATTTATCTTAATAAGGATTTTCTCTCTTCATGATGTATGAGAAATGTCAACATACCATAGCCTTACTCCCAATTATGTTCTTATTTACTTTATTTTCCGATGCCTTGTTGCATCCCATTGACCAAGAATTGCCATAGATTAGGAAAGAATTATTAAATTTTTAAGGGTGTTGCTAATATTGAAGTATTGAACATTTGAACCCAGCAAAAGTCTGGGTATATATATACTCAGCACCTAAAAACTATTCTGTAATTTACAATTTTAACCCTTAAAAGAACAAAAATAAAAACAAACAAGAAAACTACACCATGCATATTGTCCAAATACGAAACAGAAAACTACACCATACCCAGCTCTAAGTGGTCATCTCCATAAACAAGGAAGAAAATAATTGTATACAGAGATTCATATATAAAGAATAGACTTCGCACTTGCAATTGTGTGTTTACATTGAAACTTGTGTGCAATCAAATGGAACCCCAAAACAAAGATAGATCCATATGAAATCAGAGTACTTGCATGCAGAACCAATCTCATCAAAAAAAAAAAAAGAGTGCAGAACCAAGATAGTGCATTATAATTAAGTTTTTGAACTTTGTTGTGATAATGCAGAAACTATTTAGATCCAAAACTGGATTCATTGCAATCGTAAAAAATTTATGGGCTGAAGATGCGGATCTTGAGAGTAGTAGAGTGATTTTAAAGATGAGGCTTCCTCACTGCTTGGGTGATTTTGAAGGCGCATCAATGGCTAAGAGTATAACTTAGAAAGCAAGAGAGGCCAGACTAGTAGAGATGAGGAGTGGTCGGAGGGGACACACGATCATCGACGGCGAAATCTTGGGAGGAGGGTAAATGTGGAAATTAGAAAATAATTTTTATGAGCTGGGTAATAGGGTATGCTTGGATTTTTCGCTGGGTTCAAATAGCAGCACCCATTTTTAATCCATACAATGATACAAGTCTGCCACAAATTCAAAACATATATAATTAGTAAAATACGGGATGTGTATAATACAAAAAGGATACGTACGTATATTAAACGGATAATTTCGTCTAATAGTTCGTTGAAAAATTTGGCAAAACATTTTTAACTAATAAATTAATTAATTTTTCAATCGTAAAAGATTAATTTATATTCATTTTGTTCAATAATATATATGTACGATATAGAAAAAAAAACGTAAAATATCGTATATAATATTTATAGATTCAAAAGTACCGAAAATTTTACGAGTCTTCATGAAAAGTACGAAATATGAAGTATTTCTGTAAAATATGTCGGTCGTGTATTATTCACGTATTAAACGAAAAATTACAAACAGATATTCAAAACAATGGCAAATTACATATCTAATAAAATATAATAGGCTAGCTAAAAATCACGAATGGTCCCTCGATGATTCCTAGTGTTAGCCAATGTTAGCAATGTCTTGAAAGTATTATTCAAAGGAAAAAAATGTAAAAGCAAATCATTCTCAATCTTAGTTTTGAAAAAAAAATATCAAAAAGTCATTATCGTGTGTGGACGGGAACGGGAGGAATCGATTCTGTGGATACACGTAACTCAGTATTATTTGCTAACCTCTTTGAATTGAACAATATTGGGATGCTTCAAGGATCGGTGGTTCATGATTTCCCCTTGTACATTTTCATCTATCTGCAACCGCAAAGAAATGGGAAGAAAACCCAATACCCTGATTTTGAGACAGAAAAAAGAAAAAAGGATAATAAGAGGTGAAGATCTAAGATGAAGAAGAAGCTAGCAGACCTTGTTGCCTCTCTCAATGAACTTAACAGCAAAGCGTTCTCCTGTACACTTGTCTCTTACCAACTTTGCCACCCCAGAAGTCCCAAACCCAAGATCTTTCACAATCTCATACCTCTCCATATTCCAGCGATCTCCAACAATTATCTAACACGATCGAAATTCATTCACAGTACTCTAATATTCCTCTTGATCTTGAAACACCAATATTTAATTGCATGAATGGTCCAACCACAGAAGGGTTTACAGACTGGGAGCCAACGAAGCCTTTGAGAGGGTCTCTGAAATATTGGGACAAGTGGAATAAAAAGGGTTTTGGGTTTGAGCCGCACACTGTAATAGGATTAATATTGTGTCTCCTTAAAGAAAAAAGAAGATTAATATTAAGTGAAGCGTCGGGCAGAGTTTAAGGTGCAGAAACTCTTTCTTAATATTAATGGAAACGATTATATCCACAGAAAATTGGATCATTGACCAACTCCGGCACATGCGACAAATCTCGTGGAGGTAATCCATACTGTGATTATGTAATTAGCATGTCACTCTTTTGGGCCTCATCGTACCAGCTAAAAACAGAAAAGGAAAATATCCTAGCTCCTTTGATGCCATTAATGGTAATATATTGGTAGCAGAAAAGGAAAATATCCTAGCTTGTTTGATGCTTTTTAGGAAAATAGTAGATTAATACTAGTAGCAAAAAAGGAAAATATCCTAGCTCGTTCGATGCCATTATTGGCAATGATCTGAATTGACTGCTGGCACAGAGAGTGGGTGATCCTGTTTAAGTGGGAAATGCTTGCTAGTGGACAATGACCCTTTTGTTTTATAAAGTCTACTTGCTCCAAAGATATATATGAATCTTAACCATTTAATTTACTCGGGCTGTAGTTTTTATTGGATGCTGGCTTTTCATTTATTATGTTTTGAATCGGATGCTCTACTTGTAATTTTCACCTAGTTGGATGGGTCCTGATTAATCATGACTAGTTTTTTTTTTTGTTACATGGGGCCAACAAGGCCAAAAAAGAGACAAAGCAAAGAAGCTAACTATCAGACCCAGAAACAGGACCAGCTACAGATCTTCTAGCACGAGAGAAGCCATCCAGATCAGCAAGAAAACTGGAGCAGTATGAACAGGAGGAGAATCAAACGTAACCAAACCATGATCATTGATTCAGACTATTCTTTGCAAGGAGTCCGCCACCATATTGCATTCTCTAAAGATGTGCCTTAGAGAAATGTAATCAAAACTAATCATAACTAGTTAACTACACATAAAAATATCTTCTTCTTTTATTCAAACTAGTTGGTACAGTAATTTAGCACCAAAGTTATATCTGAAAAGATCCTAAATTTAACTCTCCTATAATGCGTGTATGTGTAACCAACAATGTTTAACATGTTAAATTTTTATAAACTCATATATTGTCCTTGGTTGATTAACATCTAAGAGTAAGTATTTTAATATAGAAAGGACAAAATGATAAAAAAAATAAAACTTCAACAATTTTTTTTATAAAAGGATGATATATATATATATACAAGGAATAAAAAGGACAAATAAAAAGAGCCACTTGACATGTGTGTGAGGACCATGTGATCAAAGAGGATAATTAATTGTTAAAAGAAAGTACCAATAATAGATGCAAGAAATGCATTGAAATTTAAAATAATAAGAACAATATTAGATGAAACGAGGCAACAAAAATAAATTTAACAAATACATAACTGGATGCAACACTGCACCGAATAAAACACCGGATGTCAGCCAGATGATAGAAATTGTAATCGACGATATGATTGTCCATGTAGATCCAACGTAAAAATTGACCAAAATAACTGATCATATGAAGACTAGAGGAAAATCTTCCACCAAAGTAACTAAAAGACCGATTGTTGTCAAGGGTGTCAAAACATGACCAAATTGACAAATAATCTCTCAAGAACAAGAACTAAAGACCAGGATCCTAAGTCGAAAATCAAACACGACAAGAAGCCCAAATCAAGTCTAGAACCCAACATGATTATAGATTCAACAGTGAACCCGGGCCCGGATCCAGGTCCAAATCTTGGCCCAATGCCCTTGATCAATCACACTTGCCAATCCCAACTCTAAGCGAGCATATCCAGAACCAAAAACTGACAACGTTGTCACCAATCGTTAAAGAAGGCCAATCAGTTCTTAGCCTGATCTGATCAACAAGGATACGTTCCAACACTCACCATCAACAAAGCCAGCGATCGGAAGACGAGCTCGACTTTCTGCCTCGTCGATCCACCCATAAACTGATGAAGAACGGATGGCGGAGATAACTGAAGAGCAAATTGATCGCATGAAAGGGAAACCCGATACTGTTCAAGTTTTGCATTCAAGCTCTAAATGATTATTATTATAATACCCTTTCTAAGAAGAGAACAACGAGACGAAGCAAACTCAACGCTTTGCTCTGACGTATGGGATTTTTTGGGCATCCGAGGTCTTTTAGGGCCTCAAAACAACAATTTAATATTTTAATTATTTTTCAGGTTATTTTTAAGATTTTTTATTTCTTTTAATTGGACACGTGGGTGAATTAGTTAATTAGGCATTTTGTTAGTGTCTTTGGGTTTCATTTCATTATATTTTTTTTTATTCTAAGTGTCAGTTTACACACACATAACATATTCTAGGAGAGTCGAACCCAGAATCTCTCCTGGAACAACTTTGGTGTCAAACCACTGCACCAACCACCTTGGATAATTTCATTTCATTTTATAAGCAATGATATATGGTTGCAAAAACTATCTTTCATATTATTATTATCAATAAAATCGAGAAGTTCTTCTCAATTCTCTGGTGGACTCTGGTTTTCTATCTTTAGGGTTTATCGCTTGTAAACCCTTGTTACTTTTGCTGTGTCATAAACCAAGTTCAATGTTGTTCATGTTCTCGCTGTCATCAAGTCATGTCACCAGCCAGCTAAAACCTCTTTCAAATGCCCACATTTAAGCCCCAAACTCTCAACAATTGGGATCGCCTAGATTCAGCAAGAAAGAGCATGAGTTATTTGATACCCCACCCTACACAACTTCCCCAACTAAGGAGAGACCTCATGGTCTAAGCAGATCGGAGCGGAAACCTACATTGCTTGAACCCGGAAAAAGAAAAGCATCAAAGGTGACGTCAAGAAGCTATGTCAAAACACAACCTGTACTAGGCAAGCGGTTTGGCCAAAGAAAGGCCACCGCATAAAGCTGCTAGGGTTAAGAGACATTGAGGTTAATTGAGAGTTGTTAAAAAATTGTATAACCAACAAAAAAAAACTAAAAGAGAAGGAAATTATAAAAAGGGTTAATGTATATATATATATATATATTAAAAAAATTACAATAATATTCGGAATTGAAACGCAAAAGAAAATTTTTTTTTTTTAGAAGACTGAATTGTAACACAACTTGTGTTTGGCAATATTTTCAACCGAGCGTATTCAATCCACAACATGTATGTAGGTCACGTTCCCATTAGATTGGGGTCAATAACTATCCCAAAATGTTCATTGCAACACAAGGAACAACTTTTATCCTTGCCATGAAGCTCGATTCGGAGTGGTAATCGCCTCCAATGTTCCCGGTGGCCGAAATTTCGAATCAAAATTCTGGCACCGTCTAACTGAATCGAGATGAGAGACTGGTGGCATTGTAACCAGTGTGAGACGGGTTTCAAAACCCAGGTGGTATGGTGGCTTGACGTGACATGAGCTAAAAGATCGTCGGCTGAGCGATTCGGGTCGGACCTGCTGCTAGATCAAGTGGCGATCCGGCCGTTGTAGTGGTGGCTTGGTAGAAAGAAGGACAAAGGTCGACTCACGAGGATGAGGAGAGTCGAATGGCGATGGTCTGGCTGCCCGGCAAGGCTTGACCGTGGAGATGGCTCCTAGTCGGATCTGTCAGGTCGATATATATATATATATTTATATATATGCATTACAAAATCGAAGGCCTCTCGAAGTCGGATGTCTAGTGTAGCCGCACCGTCTACATCACCAGTTCACCACATATCTCTAAAGTGATACCGATTATGGGCCAAATGCGATAATCGCTCATTGACTTCACTAATTCTTTGATAAGTTGGTTTTCTTATTTTTCCTCCTCATTTGGGGTGCACCTTCAGTGTCCAGGGCAGAAGGGTGCTCGGGCAAAAGGATACAATTGCAAGGGGGTGGGGTGGGGTGGGGTGGGGTGGGGTGGGGTAGAAGATGCATCCAAGAACTTAGGAGCATGCAACGTGCCCAAGCATGACATGCTCTGTTTATGGCAGAATTTCCCCCTCATTTGGAGTGAGTTTTCTTTTATTTGCTTGATTTTATAATAAAGACTCATTCCATTGGGATTATCAATATTATTGACCAGTGTGTACGGGACCACGTTTGACACCCTAACCCCCGCCGCAATCTGCTGAAGTGATGCATCAGCACACTGTTTTTTTATTATTTCTCAATTTTTTTCTCACTTCAAAATCGACTTTCGACGGGTTTTCAAGAAGAGAATTTCGTTTCTTTTTGACTTTTTGTAGGATTAAAATTCAGCCCACTGTTTTTTTTTTTCTTTTCTCATTCAAATTGTAGCTCTGTCCCAATCTATTGAGTATTAACGTCCCTATTTCAACAGGTTTTCTAAAAGAGAGTTTCCAGACTATGCTTATATTCCTAGAGCTCGTAATGTGGTTGCTCATTCATTTCCATTGCAACTATTATGGTTGCTTTGAGGATGTTTGGAACACTTCAGTTATAGATATCCCGTAATCTATCTCGTGCTTCTCTGAGTACACTTCTATTACTTTTTACATAATCAAAATCAAGACCACCAAAGAGCCATGTATATATGATTTGTAGGTACAGTTTAACTACTCGTGTGGCATACAAAATCACCACTTGTTTCTATGTCTTCAAGTTCAGCATCTAAATCATCAAGATCCATGCTGCCATCAATGAGATGCCCAACTACGTCCGGGGACTCGACTGGTTTTCTTGCCTCTTGTATTAAGGACAGAACTTCTTCAATGCTTTGGGACGGAATGTTTACATCATTGGTCTGCCAACTTCCTCCTTCCATCATTTCCATAGGTAAGTTCTTTAGGAACCAAGGGTGGTTTTTAATTCCTGTCATTGTTATTCTCTGCGAGCAGAGACCACAATGAGAGAGCATAAAAATTTCAACTCAAAACCAGATATTTGCAATAATCAGAAGGAAAAAGCAAATAAAAGTATATTATGACTCTCACTCATCACGTTAGCAGCATCCAAAAGCCAATTGGGTCAAGAATGGAATTATTTTGATTATGAATTGGTTGCAAGATTACTATACACATGATTCGTCTTCTTCTCTTCAGGGGGAATAAATTACACCTATGGTTAACTCTAATTATATATCTACTAGCTTCAACACCAAAACAGAAGCTACATTAATTTTTACCTTCTCGGGGTCTTCCACAAATATCTGAGATAAAAGATGTCTACATTCAATGGAAACTTGAACGTGATCTGGAATCGAGTAATGTACGCCAAGGATCCGCTGCATAAGACAACACGTTAACTATAGCTCAACGTAGAATTACTTAGTTTTGACATACGCTTTGTTTTCCACTAGACACAGCATGTTCAATTTTATTGGTAAAAAGGTTGTAATGCCACTAACCATAATTGTTTTTCTGAAGTTGTTAGGGTCATCAGGATCTTCGAAAGGATATGCTCCAACTGTCATCACATATAAGGTGACTCCACAAGACCAAACATCTGCAATCTATAATGTCTAAGATTAGCCCCAAGAGATGCTTAACCGATTTCAATTTATGATGCCAATGAAAAGGCACAAGAATTGGACTTTACCTTTCCATCATATTGTTTTTTAGATAGGACCTCGGGAGCAATATAAGCTGGTGTTCCTACAGTAGATTTTGGCTGAGACTGCAGTAGTGACTACACAAACAAAGTGAAATAATAATTACTCTAAGTCTCATTAGTCCAAATCCCTAATGTGGATTCCTTGGGTTTGTTGAACTACCTTTGAGTATCCAAAATCACATATTTTTACACAGGGCGCAGTGCTGCCATCTAAGAGTGTGTTTTCAAGCTTAAGGTCTCTATGACATATTTGCTGCCATAATGAATCATTTGCTTACTACAATCAATACTGTCAAAGATCATAAGACAAAGAAACAGCTATATAACACAAATAAGTAGAAGAGTGCCGATTGCCAATTTACATACCATTGAATGACAGTAACTGACTCCTGATATCAATTGCTGGAAGAAGAACCTTGCCTGATGCGAAAGATCAACAGAACCGTGGAAGGATGTAAGTTATAGCTATATCATGAATGATAGTTTAGGTGAAAGTGGTAGAAAAGATAAGATGGATCCTATTTTCCCAATGGAAAAGTAAAATAAAATCTTCAATTCTTAGAGGACAATGAGAATCCCATATTCTAACCATCATAAGTTTTCCATGAAACTCACCCCCTCCGAAATTACTTTACCTCATTCTCACTAAATCTACCGGCATTGCATATTCTCCCAAAGAGTTCTCCTCCAGCAGCATACTCCATTACTATGGCTAGATGAGTTGGTGTCAGAAGGACCTGCAAGAAAGACACCCGATAATCTGAAAGTAAGGTTGCTTATCAGAAATTGACCATGGTAAAGACTGCTTCCGCAGCACATTTTTAAAAAGACACAGCCAGTTAACCAATTTAACTTAGCATGTTCTGTCTTCACTCCAACCTCAACAGATACTAATGCAAAGCTTACACAAAATTGGATCGGATATGTAGAAGACATGCTATAAGCTTAGGGAATATTTCAATATTCATTCTAAGTTTTATCTTTTAGAAAGAAAATAGTTTTACATGGCATTGGTCAATTGACTCAATTCTATATGGAAATGATGATTGAGGAATAATATCATCTATGGATGAATATTCACCTAAGTTCCCAATTCATTACTAATTACTTGCCTCTTTGAATTGAACAATATTGGGATGCTTCAATGATCTGTGGTTCATGATTTCTCTTTGCACATGTTCATCTATCTGCAACACCAAATAAATTTTAAAAATAAAGACAATACCCAGAAAAATTCAGAAAATTGAAAAAAAAGAAGAGAGAATCTACAAAAAGTAAAAACAAAAAGGAAGGTAAAAGAGGTGAAGAAGAAGAAGAAGTCTGACCTTCTGGCCTCTCTCAATGAACTTAACAGCATAGAGTTCTCTGGTCCACTTATCTCTGACCAGCCTTGCCACCCCAAAATTCCCAGACCCAATATCTTTCACAATCTCATACCTCTCCATACAATTCATAATAACTTTCACAACAATAATAATCAACCACAAACTCACACTCTCCTTCTCTTGATCATCAAAAACACTCTGACAAGAATGATCAAACCGCAAAAGGGTTTAAAGCAAACAAAGCTGTTTAGAGGTTTAGGACAAGTGGAGAGAAGAGGTTGGTGGGTAGTTTGGTACAGGAGACCTCATCATTTTGAAGCTGACTTTATCACCAGAAAGATTACTTAAGAGTAGTTAAGTGTCGGGCGGTGTAAGAAAAATTATTTCTTCTTCTTTTTTCGTAATGCGGAAAAGTTTAGAGCTACAGACAAAGACGCTCGGCATTGAGTCCTTGACTGAGTCAGTTTGACCAGTGGTAATGTATGCTCTGATTCACATTGTGTGTAAGCAAGTAAATTCTGTAACAGTGTGTAAGCAAGGAAATTCGTAGGTAACAAGAATATTATTACCACATATTCTATTTACTTTTTACTTTTTACTTCACATGGATCCAATCTTACATCTTGATTAAAAAGCATGGCTCTTACAGTACTACTGAAACTCAACACTTTCCTTGACAATCCAAACTGTGCTTAGGTTCTGGCTATTGATCTATATATATATATGCAGTCATTGTACATAATCGTTCCGCCCTACGAAAATTTACACACTCAAAATCAGGCATTTAGTCAACAATGGTGATCATGATCAGCTTCAATAGGAGGGCCAAGGTATGGTGCTCCTTCAACTACTAGGTCATCTGGTAGGTCTCGTTCCTCAAGCATTGCATAGCCTGCAGTACAAAAGTAAATTTTTTCATTGTGAATTTGTCAATTTATCTCTCTAAGTTTGTATAAATCATTGTTGGTAATTAATTAATTTTACCAGGCAGGGAAGGAATAGGGAATTCCATGAAGTAAGTAGAATGCCTTCCAAGCTCCTCAGAGTATGGTGGAGTCAATACATCCAAGATAGCACAAGGAGTTAAAGCAGTAAAAGAGTGAATATTTCCACCACTTCTTGGAAATAGAACAGAAGTTTCACATGGAGCACTCATAATGCCATCCAAAACCTTGCCTCCTAATCCAACTGCACCAACATATAATGACCAAAGTTTCCACCTTAATTCACATATCTTTTTACAAAGGGTAAGCATGAAACGGACGGTAAATTCAAACGTTACAGATTCTTACATGTTGGAAAGCCGGAAGAGCTTTCGACCTTCACCCAGTCGTAAGCTTTGACGTAACAAGAACCGTAGAGGAGCTTGCTAAAAACAGTCATTCCAGGGTGATCATGAAGGGGAAGCATCCCTCCGGGTGGGAAACAAAACACGCCTATCTGTTCGAACAAAGGCAGTTTCAAGTCACGGTGTGACAACATAACATATATCTAATGAAATGCTTGACAAAACACGCCTATCTATCTACTTACAGAGAAATGGTCACATTCATAAACATGAATGTAAGTGATTTGGGAGATGCATTGCCCACAAATCAATCCCTTATCACTCTTTGGGCTAGAAGATGGAGATCCACACAAGTCAAATTCATCGATTCCAAAATCTATCGCTTCAAATGTGCCTCCATTTAATTCAAATCTGAGCTCTAGATCGTGTACATATATAACACAGCATAAGATATTACGACAGTTAGACAGAGACCAAGAAATTAAATCATACCCAGGAGATGTTTGAGCCAGTGAATTTCTTTGAAAGTTGGGAGCTGTATCTGAGAAAATACAAGATTGCAGGCTTCATAGAGCATTTGTATTTTGGTTTTCTCCATTGTACATGATGAGTCCATTGCTCTTGGTGGTGAGAATTTCTTACCCCTTGGTGATGAGTACGTTGATGACTAATAAATACAAAAGATAAGATAAGAGAGACGACTTTGAACAAAAACTAACTGCCGTCAACTAAACCTGGGGGCATGTTAATAGACTTTTTGGTTTCAATGGGCTTAGTTTTCTTGCTTTTCTAATTGGGGTTACTGCATTCCAAAGTCACGAGAAGGCTTGAATTAAACGATCACACACAACATTTGCCCTATGTATACGATTAAATATGGGCTGAATTCCAACGGGGATTCTGCTTGAATGAGAGTGTAATTCACCAAGTAATTAAATATGAAATAGTTGGCAAATTACACTCGCATTATGGCGCTAGTTGTCCACCTCCCCTTGTTCGATCTTGTAATAAATTATCAATTAAACAGTGTTTTAAGAAAATTTTAACAATATCACAACTACATAAATTGAAAAGCGTTCAACATCATCTCAGTGCTCGTTTGGTTTACGGAAATGAAATCAATTCCTTACTCTTTTCATAGGCATGAGAAACTGAAATTCTCATTAATTTTTTTTTCAAATGTTTGACAACACTAAGGAAAGAAATAAATAAATAAGGAATAATATATGAAACAAAATTATTTTTTATAATTTCATAAATAGTTATTTTACTCATAAAATTAATGTAATTAATACTAAATTAGTACAATAAATACAGGAAAGTAAGTAGGGAAAATGATTCATTTGGAGTATGGAAATAACCAATTTTTCCTCTATTTTCCCTTCCTTCAGGAAAGTATTTCATTTCCTTTTGCATTCCAAACACAGGAAATGATTGAATTTCCTTTCTCATGGCCTCAATTTCGCGAACCAAACGAGGTCAAAGTTTCAAGTTAGCAGCGGCAATTCCCACTTGGGGGTCGATCTCTTGTTCTTGTAATGCGTATATTAGTATCTCTTAAATTACATTCTTTTTCTATCGAAGTGCAGGGAGTGTTGAACTTGGAACTCTTTTTTTTTTTGTTAAACTTGGAACTCTACTAACACGTTACTAGCGATCGAGAAATGTTTTACTACTAAACTAAATAGTAATTGGCTCTCAAATCATACTTCTATTGTACTTAATAACTTTCGTATCTCAACTTAAAACATACGAATTTAGCTTTCACTCTAGTATTGTCAGTGATATTCTCATTCCTTTGGTTGAAGAGGTCTCAAGTTTGAATATTCTCTTCAATTTGATCAAATAGATATACCATTGGACTACAATCTAGCTGGTAATATTACTCAAGTCTTAAACCTTGTCTTCTTCTTCTTTTTTCTCCCTGGATTAAAAAAAGATAACCCAACTTTTGTGGCTTATTAGGTTTTGAAATGTGTATGGTTGTAGGCTTACGAAGACCAAGCAAATTCTAATGTTCTGTTCTATATATTTCCACATTGTGGCAATCTTTATTTGGGTTTATATGTACAAATTATCTTCACTCTCCATCGTAGTAAGCGGATGTAGGAATCATATGTCTCACGCATTCGTCACAAGTTGATTATACTATGATCAAATTATAAATGTAAATGAAATGCATGCCTTGATTATATTCTTTGCACGTCACACTCTGACTTTTCTTTTCTTTTTTGGGACAAATACACACACATACCACTAGATAAAAAGTTGATTAAGAAGTCTGAACGAATTGATTAGAAAGTTGAAGATAGTGATCCAAAATTAACATGCTTATTCTCAGAAAAACAAGATGAAAAGATATTTGAAGTTGACGTACTCCAACATGCAATCATGCAAACCAATAAACTTGGTAATTTTGAAGGTGGTGAATAGTGAATACCCACTTTGTTCAACTATTTTGAAGTTTACATGATGTGATCGATGAATACCCAAATTCAAAGTCGTAGGTGAAATAAGAGAATGTGTTTATGTCCCCAAATTGGACAGTATTCTTTGATAAGGATGTTATTGATTTGCCCTAGTTGAGATTAATGACAAACAACATGTTTTTGCCTACGAATCCCGACCTCTGATCAAATAGATTTTTGTCGAGCAAGAGTAGACCCATAACGAATCGAGCTGATCGAGCGCCATCGATGTCGACTGTACCACAAGAAAAGGGTGTCTGGAGAACCACCAAATTGACAGAGCGCGGTGCCGCAGAACAAAAACCCTAAATAGGACAGTCGACACCTCCCCAGAAACCACTAATAAATAAAGACCAAAGACTAATGTTAGATACTGTTCATGATAAAAACTCTAATTCAAAAAGAGAATGCTATTCTTTTACCGTGGTAGTTTAAAAGGGAAAATACTTCACTTTTACCTTGATAATTCAAAATATTATCATGTGATAACAATGGTCGGTTTTTTATTTAGGGAAGAGAAAATAAAATTAAAAAAATGTGGATAGGTGGGACACGTTGCAGTACATGTCCTGGAACCTGAGAGGGCAGCCGTCCCATAAACAAACATTCAAAACATTTGAAAAAAAAAATTAAAAAAAATCCAAAAGCCAGCGTTTGCCATTCAAATTAAAAGCGCAAACTTTTCCAGCTCAAAATCAAAATCCCCGTGTTTGCCAGCTGCTCTACCAAACAGTCCCTTATAGGATCCAACGGCCCATATCCCTCCTATTCTCAACGCAATTATCGGTCCACTACCACCAAAAATAACACCACAAACCCCTCCACTCCATTCCTATTAGTCTTCTTTCACTCCCGAAAAACTCAGATCTAATCCAATTCTCTCTTTCTTCTCTCTCTGAATCTCTAAGCTCACCAACAATGGCCGCACCCACGCCGCGCGAAGAGAACGTCTACATGGCGAAGCTCGCCGAGCAAGCCGAGCGCTACGAGGAGATGGTGGAGTTCGTTGAGAAGGTCTCCGCCTCCGCCGACAAGGAAGAACTCACCGTCGAGGAGCGCAACCTTCTCTCTGTCGCTTACAAGAACGTGATCGGAGCTCGCCGTGCCTCCTGGCGCATCATCTCCTCGATCGAGCAGAAGGAGGAGAGCCGCGGCAACGACGACCACGTCGCCATGATCCGCGAGTACCGATCCAAGATCGAGACTGAGCTCTCCAACATCTGTGATGGTATTCTCAAGCTGCTCGACTCGCGCCTCATCCCCTCGGCCTTCTCCGGCGACTCCAAGGTCTTCTATCTGAAGATGAAGGGAGATTACCATCGCTACCTCGCTGAGTTCAAGACCGGCGCCGAGCGCAAGGAGGCCGCCGAGAGCACCCTCACTGCCTACAAAGCTGCTCAGGTATAACCACGCGCTTTGGATTCTAATTCTATGTGGTTTTGCGCTTTTAATTTTGTTTTCGGTTTTGATCATTATCTGATCCCCAATCTGTTAGGGTTAGGGTTTCGTTGCCATCACATCTGATAAAACTGTAACGCAAGAATTACGGATCTGAAGCTTTTACTTTTAATCATGAACCGATTTGCAGGATATTGCCAATGCTGAACTGGCACCTACACATCCCATCCGCCTAGGACTTGCCCTCAACTTCTCTGTCTTTTACTATGAGATTCTCAACTCTCCTGACCGCGCTTGCAATCTCGCCAAGCAGGTAACAATTAATCCAGTTCTAACATAAATTACTGCATCCAATCCTTAATTTTGTATGAATTCTAATCAATTATTTCCTTCTGGGGTTTTTCAGGCTTTTGATGAAGCAATTGCCGAGTTGGACACACTGGGCGAGGAGTCTTACAAGGACAGCACTTTGATTATGCAACTGCTCCGTGACAACCTCACTCTCTGGACCTCTGACATGCAGGTATATATACAGATTCTCTCTGCCTTTTCTTCTGAAAATGTCCAAGTACTCAATTGTGAATTATTTGTGCTTTGATTTCAGGATGATGGTGCTGATGAGATTAAAGAAGCACCCAAGCCCGCTGCTGAGGAACCAAAGCAGTGATCACCATTCTTCACTGCAGATTACGGATTTGCTTCTCCTCTATATGTTTTTAATAGGAGAAGGTAATCCTTTGCTAATTTTCGGTCCCATTCCGAGCTTCTAGACATCATTGTTGTCTTTGCAATTGAATTGTTGACGAACTCAGTCTTAATTTTTCCTTTTTCCCCCTTTTTTTTATTAAAATAGTTTGTTTGGTCAATTCTGTGTTTTCTGGATTGGTAATTGCTTAAACATATTTGAAGGTTTTGTATCTCTGATTGGGAAAAGTATGTCTTGAATATCTCTCCTGCTTTATACAAATGCTGGCCATAAAACTGTTCAGTCTGGTCTTAATCAACTTTTATAAAGTTGCGTGTGAGGACATGAATTTTAAAGGACTTCTGTAAAGTGAAAATGGGTCTTCCTTGCCAAAAAAAAAAAAAAAAAAGTGAAAATGGGTCTCTATTGATACATGTGAATCTTTTCTTGATTGATACATTTTGACACTATGTTCCACTTTTTGGAGCATATAATCCTAGTTGTTATCATTAGTTTTTAGGCTTCATAGAAAAAACCATGAAGCTTATCCTCGTGGAGAATGCCATGACAGTTGGAAATTGCTGGCTATTCTTATCTTCATGACTAACGTCCTAGTAGTTGGATAAAGACTGAACCTTGATGACCCACACATAGTCGTAGTGAGGTGTTGTATCAGCGATGTTTATCACTTTGAATTCGTCTCGAGTATTAGATTATGTCAGATCTTTGTATATATTTGTTAAATCATATTGATTTAGGATTGATACGGTCATGTAAAACATGTTAAATATCACTGGTGTTACTTTTTTTGTTTAGGTAAATCTACTATGTGCTTTACGTTAGTGGGTGGATAAAGACATGCTTTTGTTTCATCTTTGAAAAAGGTCTTTGGAGTTTGGACGTTGGTTGAACATGTCGTGCTTGCCCATACGGGGTTGGCTTGCTTGACCAACTGTCCGAATCTTTGATAAAAACAAACCTGCTTGTTTCATCAGGCCTGCTCTCCGAGTCACATAAATATCAAGAAACTACTACGAGCAAAATCTTCCTACAATCTCTAGAGTCGATATACGTTTAGGGGAGAACACAGACTTTTTTTCTTATAGCATATTGGGTCAGTATGCCAGCTACAAATTGGCTCAGTTCGAGTTGGTATTGAGGTTGACTTATCTTGGCCTCTTCAAGTTCGACTTGTAGAAGACAGCAGTTAAGTGTCGATAGTAGTATGCTTTGGCGCCAAAGTCCATGAACACTTGAGTTAGACTTGAACTCAGTTTGCTCTACTAAATTTGGCTCCGTTAGCTTAAACATTTTACGATTATGACTTATCTGATCATGTCGATGCTCACCCCTATTTGTATTCCCATGTATAGCGGACCTCAACAAGAATACTAGGTCATTTGTTTAAACTTGAAAGTACTAGAGGTTAGAAATGTACTTGATTTGAACAAATTGGGATTTACTGTAAGGGTTTGTTTTGGTGCACAGGTCAATTCGAACAAAAGAGAAAAACAACAAAAACAAAACACAAAAAACTCGATGAGGATCAATTCGCAACATTAACATAGTTTAAGCATGGTTCACTGACCCACTTCCTTGTTTTACCTATTCCGTCTACAAATGAAAAGGGATTGCAAGACAAAACAAACTGCTTACTTTGAAGAAACCAATTGCTCAGATTCACACAAAACAAAATAGAATAAAAAACAATCACATGCCTTTCTTAATCCGGTTCATGGAACGCTAACACGTGATTAGGAAATAAATCAAACAGGAAGACCCGTTCAACCCTCTAAATTTCACTACAGTTTCCAGTGACTTACTTAACCAAGACCCATTCAACAACTTTTCCTAGCAACAACGGCCATGTTCAATTTCCTCTCCATCTCCTAACCATTTTTCTAACCTTCGTTTTCCATAGAATAGTTGACCAACCATCAAACATCTCAGCTATGCTAGTATTACCACTTCATAAATTTATGCAACGAATCATATATGAGTATCCAACAAACCTTTTTTTGTGCGTGGAATACCTAGAAACTCATTCAGCGAAAGATGCACTATTTTAGTGGTTTGTACCAAATAACACTTGCTTTGATCATAGAAACTAACAGTAGCTGTTCCAAATACAACATATAAAGGTGATCCAAGTAATTTCACAGAAAAAACATTTGCTAAAAAGTACATAGTAACAGATTCATGATGGTAAAATATCTCCTCAATGTGGTTCCAAGCATACAAGATATCAGATTAGCTTGTACCAAAAAGATATACATGGTATAAATTAGTCAACGGGACTATGTCAGAGGTTCAAAGATACAAGCAAAAGATATCTCTAACCAATTTTGATGTATAACAGACACCACATGCCCTGCTGTGATCTTCAAACTAGACAGTGAAAAAGATGAAAAAGTTGTTCAGAGACAACAAGTTCTGTTAATCTATTGAGAGATTATTAAGTTCTTCTCTCCCTACTACCACCTAAAATAAGATTGCTTAATCAAAAAGCTAATCTATATTATTGTTGTTTTCTTATAATTTATTTGTCTGATACAATTTAAGTGAAATCAAGAACAATAAGGTGTTTGACAAAAGTTGTTGGGGATTGACAAAGATAACCTTAAAAATTAGGACTGAACTGCACGAATGACTTCAGTCGATAGATACATGTCATTCCATTATTGGTTTGTTATACCACATGAACTTTGCAGCCAAGACCTTCTCAACAGTCAACACCTCTATGCAAGGCCACAAGACTCCAAACACAAAGGCGAGCACTAAGCTTTCTTTTAACTGTACCTTTTGCATTTGATTCATTTCAACAACTCAATATTGTTCAGCAAAAAACAACAGATATAATCATTTATGATTTTTGAGTTTTGGTCAATTTTTGTGTAACTAATTTGACTGTTTTGATCACTGTGTTTTCAATTTTGGTTGTTGATGCCAAGTTTCGTCAAATTGCTGTTAAAATTTGCAAGTGACTAGCAGATGTAAAGTCAGTTGTGATTTGATGGAATTTGGTATCAATGCTAAAATTCAAAATATTTGAAAACACATGACTAAAAGCTAAATGGGCAACACAAAGAACAAAATTGAAATTTGGCAAATATACAGGGACCAAAAACAATAGAAGAAAACAAGTGCTTTATATAAACGTACTTGGTGCTTAATGTGATACAATAGCCCAAAACCTAGCATAGCAAACCTGAGGAATAGCCCAAAAAGCCATATAGGAAAGCTCTTAGATCCAGGACCACTACTGAAGAAACAAGCCATACAACCACACAACAGTTTATGATCTCAGGCTACCAGCTATCACATTCTAACTAAATCTACATAACTGGTCAAAGAAATAGTCCTTTTCCAATAGACTATATAGTGAACTCAGCTACTAAGACATTTGGGATCATTGTCTATAGATTGTTCACCATGATGATACCCATAACACTACTTTTTTGCATCTTGCTAATGAAAATTGGAAAACAAATTTGACCAAGACAGAAATGAAATAAAATTAGCAAATACATAGACAGAAAATTCAGAATAACTAAAATAAAGGCATTTCAAACCACAAACTAAAATAATTTCAATAACTACAAAAACATCCTTAGCAACACAACTTATATGTATAACATTTGAATTTAACCCTTTCATTAACCCCCAAATTTCCAATAACAACAAAGAACAAACCTACATGTCTCACATTTCTCATATATCCCATTTACAGAACAAAGACAATACCCTAATTTTAAACCAGCGGTGGGACCATTTTCCGACCAACCACCGGTAATTGAATAAACCCCTGGACCCAAAATGTACAAAGTTTCTGTGGAGCAAAATAAAACCCTAAAACTCTAAAACGACAGCGTCCTGTGTATTGTTTTCAACATAAAGATAATTAAAGCTGACTTACCTGAAAGAAACTCTAGAAACCCCTCCACCTAGGGCTTGGTACAGGCACAGTTGGCGAGAGAGGGAGCTGAGGAAACCCTAATTGGCTTGGGGAAAGCAAACCGTACTGCGATCGCGGCGAATTCAAGCACCCGAATGGAAGCGGTGACGGAGGCACAGTGAATTGGGGCTGGGAGGATGAAACCGGCGGCGGTTGTGGAGGTTCCGAGAAGGGCTGCTCCGGCTGCGCAACCTGCTGATTCTGATTCTGCTGCGGTTGAGATTGAGGCTGCGGAGGAGGAGTCAGATTGGTCCAGCGAGGCGAGACGAGTGGTGCCAGCGGCGAGAATCCGGAGAAATGCTGCTGCTTCTGATTAGAATCAACTATTGAGAGGGAGTTGTGGAGGTACCGCATGTAGGCGGAGACCGGCGACTCCGCCGCCGCGTGAACAGTCGGGAAGGGAGGGAGAGGCGAGAGCGGCGCCGTGGACCGTCCGATTACGCCGCCGAAATGAGCCGCGGCGGTTCCCATGGGTGGGATGACTGGGTGGTTGTTGCTGTTGGGCTGAGCCGAAACGGCGCCGTCTAGCAGAGAAGGGGGCCGGGTGCTGAGTTGTGCCAGGGGCGGAGGGCGTATGCGCTGGAGCCGCGAGCTTTGGGTTTTGGGCGGGTGAATCGGCGGAGGAGTGGCGAACCGGTCGTGGTGAGCCGGCGAACCGGTGAGCTTCTGGACGACGTCCCTGAAATCGTTCTTGTTGATGTTGTAGACCGGAGGCTGGTGCTGATTTTGCTGCTGCTGTGGGGGCTGCGAAGCCGAGTTGGAGGATTGGAGCTGATGCGGTCCGTTTTGGGGGTTGGGGAGAGGAAGAGGAGGAGGAGGCGGCGGCGGAGGAAGCGGGTCGAAGTTGGGTTTTCGGGTTATGGGCTTGGAGATCTTGTGGGAGAGCTTGTTGAGGTGCTTGAGGTAGTGATCTCTAGTGGTGCTAGTAGTAGAGTTTTCAGTAGAAGATGGCGGTGGGCAGCTTTTATCCATAATATTACACAGAAATGAGATATCTGCTAGTGGATCTGAGAGAGAGAGAGTTGGTTCAGTGTGCGGTGGCCTGGACTCTGGAGGAGGATTGGGGATAATGAGCTTCTGGCAGTCGGCGAGTAGGGACAGTGAGGGAGGAGGAGTCTATATATATATATATCAAATAAAATAAATGAGATTTTTTTTGTAGGTCAAAAATAATTAACTAATTAAAGGTGAGTGGTGAAGTGTGATAGGGTCCCGAGTGGGCTAATTTTTGGACACAAAAGAGCCAATGTGTCTGTGTCTAGGTGGTCTTTTTATTGGCTTAAAAAGAAGAGAAGAGAAGGGACATGACCCGTAAAACAAGCCACGCATCTCTCCCTCCTCTTTCTCTAATCTTACCCAGAATCCCTATGACCCTATCCAATCCACCTTTCTTTGTATTATACATTTTTCTGTAAACTATTTACTTTCTTTTTTCATGAGAAAAAAAAAAAAAAATTAACAGTGATCAGAAACATAGAAAAAAAATTACAAATTAACATTTTGGATTTAAAAGATAAATAAATAAATATTGTTTAATTTGGAATAATAGACATAATACATCTCCCCCGCTCCTCTGTATATCGAGTGGAGGGGTATGATCTCTATTTCTGATGCTTTGGATCTGGTTATTGATCTATGCATTGAACCCTAATGGGGGAAAGAAGTTTGTTCTCTTTCCGGTATATGATCCGAAATTTTGATGTTAATGTTGGTATATGAGATTTGAGACTAGTTTGGGTTGTGTTTTTAGTAAAGTGGTAGGATGAGAAATCAAGTACGGGATGTGTCCTCAATATCTAGGGATGTTTCTATTTGAAGAATGAAATTAACCATCGTCCACCCATCTCTCTGTCTAAAAATGATCATGTGCTGAATTGGATGAATAAAATATATCGGCTTACCTTCACGTGTTACACATATGTTAATTCTTGAACAAAAAGATGAATGCAAAATCAATTAATATGAAAACCTGAAATAAAACTTTGAAATACAAATTGGCATTTGTTGTTGAATCTAATAGTGCATTTGAATCATTAGCACCCAATTGTTTATACATAACTATATACACATCATTTCTATTACAAAATTAAGCAAGTAACACCAATCACTCCACTATAAGTATATATGTATTAGTTTGTTCCTTTCTATTCATGGATTCCGGTTGAAAGTCAAAAGTCAAGACTCAAAACCATATAAAGAAAAGTTGTAATTCCTTGTACAACATAATCTTTTTTTGTCTATAACAAGGTCATCAATTTAATTCTCATTTTTTTTCATAAAAAGGTTGTTGATTTAATTAGGTTGTGTTTTGGTTTTCATATTAAGAGCTTTATTTGGAAAGGTTTTTTTTCTAGAAGTTTATTCTGACCTTTATATTGTTGCTAACTATTTCTTCACTCCCATAGTCCCATTACGATGAAAGGATGTTACACTTGCTTAGGGTTGGGTTTGCCTTATTCATACCCAAATTCATCGCCATATCGGATACCCTAAGTTGTCAAATGTTGCTTGTAAATTCAAATAAGATATGGTCTCATCTTCATCAGTCATCACCTAGAAAAAAGCCAAGGCTGAAAAAGGTCGTCTGTCTCTGTCCCAAAATCTTAGCTCCATCCTCTATCAAATTGCCTGAAAATTCCCATTTCTCTTTGTCTGGCTTGAGTAAACACACTCAAAACTTTTATAAAAATACGTGATTTGGCCCTACAAATCCATCCAATAAAGACACTGATTGCTTAATTTTACATATGAGATTGTACTATGGGTAAAACGTTTAGTGGTGTAAAACTGTTGTTAGTTGATTTTCTTCTAGTTTTGTTTTTCGGAATAATTAAGTTTTTATGTACCTTAATGGGTAATTGGTAAGGTTTATTTTGTGTTTTTTTGGCCGGATAAGCATGATATTTTTTATAAGCCATAGGTAGAACATGGTTTGGTGTATATAAAACTTTTGGTTGTGATCTCGACGATCGTATGAATGATTAATTAAATTTAATTTCTTAAAAAAAAAACGATATTGTTTAAATTCATTCTTAGTCCATATTTATTGTGTTTTTTTATTTTATAAGTTGAACTGAGTTATAAGTTTATTTTCTTAGTTTTATAAGCAATCTTATGCAACTATTATGGTCAAAGAAAATCTAAAGCTTTTTACTTGATAAGGGTAATTGTTGGCCATTGCCACTTTATTTCATCATGTAATCTGTACGGCAAAGTGAAAAGATCATAGAATCAAATCAAAAGCATAAATTTGTACTTGGTAAAGATGATTATTATCAACGTTCATCTTCATTTGATAAGGAAACAAAAAAAACTCCTACATTAGTTGAGTTTCAAAATTTGTTTTCTTGTCCCTATCAATCTATCATTACTCTTTTTATTTGTTTTCATGATTCTATTATTACTCTTTTGAAATAAAATTACTTGTTCATATCGATTAGTCTCAGCCGTGAAATCACACATCAATTATTTGCAATCATCTTAAGATACTCGAGCATTAGCTAAATAGCTACAATTCTTCGGCTTCACTAATGCAAGGTTTTGCTCTCCAATAAGAGCTCAAGCTTGAGTGAAATAGGTAGCAAATCCTACACATTAATTCCATCCGATTATGTTAGGTCCATTTGAATGCTCTTTTTAAGAAGATAGATGTCAATATTTCAATAATAGAAATCAATAATCATTAACAGTAGTGTATATAGTCTTCAATATACAATACAAATTTGTGATAACTTGATATATAGCAGCCAAAGTTTTGAGATGGATACCTAAATCAAAGACTAATTCCTCTATTCTTCTTGTTTTTCCATTTGTCTAGTTTCTGATACCTTATAGGAATCATTTTCTGTTAATTGGCCTAACTTCTATCTTACTATCAAATGATTGATCCAACAAGTGATTCGAGAACTAATTAAATTCTCTTGGTGGACTAACTAGCTAGTCCTTATTTGGTCATGAATCATGATAGTCTTAAGTTTGGTACGGACGTGACTCATTGGATTAGAAATGTCATCTTATGGTACTCAACTAATCACTAATCTCATCCTCATCGATTTGTTTCGTATTGTGTTTGAATTATACAAAAGTTGACAATAACACGATATAATTGTGTATGCAAGAATGTGTTATTGGCACCACGCTAATTTGCGCTTCTATCTAAATTACCAATAATACGTTTTTTTCATTTTACTTTTACCACCATATTAACCAAAAGTGACGAAGAGACAAATAAAATGACAGCTATACTTATAAGAGCATCTCCAACAGAAGACCAATTTTAAAATAAATTTAAAATCTAGCTAAATTTAAGATAAAATCTAGCTCAAACTGATTACTTAAACAAAAATTAAATTTAACTTTTAGAGCTAAATAAGTATAATCCATGCCATCTTTGATGTAAAGAATTTGGACTGCTAAAAAAGAGATGCTCAAAACAATAACATACTTTTTTGGGCCAGCTGGGAAAGGCCCAATAATTACAAGACTCAGATTAACCAAGTATGAAGTATGTTAACCAACAAAACACAAAGTTAATGATAGAGAAACTTGGATTATAGGCCCAGCAGCCTAGCAATGTGCAAGAACCTCATTCAGTGGTAACCATCAGCAGCCATGTAAGACCATGAAGAATCTGATTCTAGAACAAGCATGTCCCATTTTTAAAACTTACAAAGTTGCACCCAAGTGTTTTCAATAGAATTTTTTCTTGGTCCAATAATTGAAAATATGATTTTTGATTTCTCATTATATGCTAAGTCAGGTGATGACGCAAAGAAGGAAATTCTTCTGTAAGTTTTTTTTTTTTTAAATCAATATACTATTCTAGTACCATAATTGCGTGCTTAGACGGATTAGTACATAGACGATTTTTATTTTGAAAACGAATCGCTTATCGGCTTATGTTTGGTGTATGGATTAGCCGTTGGCTTTGATTTATTATTATAAATTGCAATCATATTTCTTATCAAAAAGAAGAAAGAAAAAAAAGTGATGACGCGATGCAGGTACTTTTAATCTCGATCGTCCAATGGATCCGTCGGTTCGGAATAAAATTACTACACGCATTCCGTGACCACCGTTCCGCAGGAGAAAAGCGCAATTGTCACTACCAAATTTCAACCTCACCAGTTACCACCGCAGTAAAAATACTCACCTCGAGTGTACGTAAGACCTATCTATCACCCGGTCTTCAGTCGCCCACACGTTCTCTCTCTCTATCGCTCTCTTTCTGCTTCGGCTACCTAATAGCGCAGCAGAGGTAGATCGCATTCCTCTTCCACTAATGGCGGAGACGCAAAGCGACAAACCCCAAACCCTAGCTGAGGTATACCTCTAATCTTCTTCTCTATTCCTCTGAATTTACTATCTTCTTTGATATCTGTGTTCACTGTGTTTCGTTCGATCTACGTGCTCTTTTTGATCCCCCTATTAAAGTAAAAAATTTGGGAATTTTGCCGTCTATTTCTGGATCTACTGAGCTCCGATTGTAATGATTCTATGTAAATGAATATGAATTTTTTTTTTAGTTTCTGTTCTTTTAGTAATCAAGAGCCTACTTTTTATTTAAGTTAAGTATATATTACAAACGTATCATTTCTTGTTGATCAAAATATACTTGACAATTTCGATCTCTATCTTTTCAATTGTGTGCTAGTTGTAGAGACGGGGTTTGCTTTATGAACGTAATTATGTACTCTCTTTTTCGATAAGAACAGAATTGTATTGAACTATTGATTTAGAAGACAAATTACAATGAAGTGGTGGACAGAATATTTACTGAAATTACAACACTTAAATAGACTAGTGTTTGGTATCGGCTGAATTGCTATGATATGCATTTCTGTTTATTTGAGAATGTTAAGCTGCGAAAGCAACTAAGCTGTTTAGAAACATTACAATGCTCGGATTCTATAGGAGCATTTTTAGGCTAGTCTATCACTTATTAAGAATATACATTGGATCCCTTGCAAGAACATAAAAGAATCGGGCTATTGGGACCTACTGTGATCACAAGCTTGTGGGTACCTTTGCCATCCAAATCATCCTCACAATCTTGTAGGTATGAGAAATTTTGCAGTGCACTACCTTTGCACTGCAAAATTTTCCCACCAAGTAGGTATGAACTTTTGTGATGCAGTTGCAGAATGTATGTTCTTGAAAGTTATCCTTGCTGGTTGATGTAAACCATTTTGCTGTTTGTTGGAGAATGATAAATTGCTTCCACTCACCACCAGTCACGTTTAACATGCTCTGTTATAAGTCTCCTTCCTTATTCCATAATTTTAATGATATTAGACAACAGCGGTTAAAATGTTTTTCCATAATAACTTTGACTTGTAGCAATACTCATTGGAGAAACAAGAAAAGCCAGATGTGGTAACCAAGCCTGTCAATGTAAAAGTAGCTGAGAACCCAGACAATGTACCTTCTAAGGAAGTTGTGTCTGAGAAAACTGAGGAAGCACCTGCTGCTGCCGCAGAAGAAAGTCCAGTAGTTACACCAGCTAGTGAAGAAACCAGTGAAGTCAGTCCTACCGTTGCTGGCACTGAAACCAATTCTGCCACTGAAAACAGTAGTGAAGCAGCTCCTGAAGAAAGCAGTGATAGTACTGAAAACTCTGGTGACCAAGAAGCAGTTGAAGAGACACCTGAAATTAAGGTTAATCTGCACATACAATTATCAGAGATTTTTTCCTTTTGTTGGCTACCTAAGGGCACATGTGTCTTATTTTTATTTTTCTTGATTTTTTTATATGTTTAATCTGTTCACTGACATTCTATTTTTGTGTCCAGATTGAGACAGCACCAGCAGATTTCCGTTTCCCAACTACAAATCAGACAAGGCATTGCTTTACCCGATACGTAGAGTATCATCGGTAAGTATAGAATGAATTCCCCCCTCCTCTCCACCAACTTACAGCCTAGCATGTTCTTGAGGTGTTTCACAAAAATTGTCTTGAATATTTCCTTGCTCCAGGTGCATAGCTGCAAAGGGGGAAGAAGCTCCAGAGTGTGATAAATTTAAGAAGTATTATCGTTCTCTTTGCCCTGGTGAATGGGTATGTAATTTCTATTTGAGTCTTCATTTATCCATTGTCAGAAGATCTTCTTTGAATTTTGTTTTACTAATTTAAATTCATATTAGTAGGGATTTTGCATCCTGAATATGTTGATAGATGTATATGATGTTCTTAGTTGTAGTTAGGTTGTTTCTACAATTGAACAATTCTTTATTCTAATTCAAGTTTTGACAAAGTGGAAAGGCAGGAAACATGCTTAGTTTTTAACCCCTATATTGAGCAGGGCTTCTCACAAGTCGGCGCGGGGCTTAGGTTCTGGATTCTGAACAAAAAGTAGACAAGGGAAATAAATTTTATAGGATTTCTTTTTTGCCAATCTTATTGTTGAATGCAGTTTCTTAACCTTGTGATTCACTCCAATATCTTTAAGCATTCTGTTTATACAGTATTAAGATTTGTACTTTTCTTAATACAGTTGACACTATAAATTGAAACCTTATTGAGAAAATAGTCTTTCTAAATTGATCACCTTGAAAAGAAAAAATTTTGAGCATGATTATAGCTCCAAGTCCCATCGCAAGAATTTGAGATCAGGGGAAACTGGACTTATAGAAAGTTATTGAGCAGTACCTTTGTTTATTTTTATACTCATTATCAATTGATTCGGCCCTGGTTTACACAAGGCATTTTATGAAAAAATTATGTTGGCAATGTTTTCTATATTAGCGACTTTGTAGATACTTGTTGGCTCTTTTATTTTCTCATTTAAGTTTTTCTGCTGGGTCCGAATGTGGTGAGAATAATCAGTAGGGGAGTGAATTAGGTTATGTGTGTGTGTGCACACCCTGGCGATTGTGTCATTTGTGTGTAAAAGGCGGCAAAATGGAGAGTTTCTATGTGTACGGAAAAGATCTTTGTTAATAGAACCCATGCACATTTACTTACAGCTACAAACTTTTACCACTGTGGGTCTGTGTACACATGGGCATGTTCTGTTGTTGAGTATGATCCTTTTGAATACCTGCTTACCTGCTATAAATGGAATGCTTTTGTGTTATATGATACTGGCTTTCTAGTCGGCTGCTTAGTTGCTTTCAGTTCTGTGTTCTTTAGCGGTTTCATGGTTAGCAGTGCTATAGGGATGACACTTGTACTATTTGTGTGTGCCAGGTAGAGAGATGGAATGAGCAAAGGGAGAATGGAACCTTTCCAGGTCCTCTGTAGATGGTGCCTGCTTAATAACAAAGATATGGTTCGCATTCTGCTGTTATATCCAAGTTTTTCCTCCAATAGATGAGTTTCTACAATGAGAGTGTTACTCTCAGAGAATGTCCTATTTGAAACAATGAATTAATAAGAAATTTTGGCTGGTCTCAGAATACAGCGAATTTGTAGCTCATGAAATCAAGTTATTGCTGTTCATCATTAAGAGTTTAAGATTCTTTCTCATGGTAATTCTCTACATTAGCTGTTGTACAATAGTTGATTGAACCCCGCAAGGGAAACATAGCATTTGTTGTTTGTCTTCCGCCCCTTCCCCGTAATAAAGATCGTATCTTTTTGACAATTATAGTAGTTAAAATGCCAGGCATGAACGGTTTTTGATTGAAATGCAAGACAATTTATGCTTAGTAGTTATAGACTTGAGTTAGCCTCTATAGTGCACTTCATATCTGAATAATTAGATTCCATCAATTTGAAAAGACAAGCTGGTTTAAAACAAGGATAACCATATATGGTTAATCCAGTGCCAATTTGTTGGTGCAGGCATAGAAGTCGATGAAAATGAAACTTGGATTAATCAGTGTGTTATGTAAC
The DNA here is from genome assembly GCA_029955375.1 of Rubus parviflorus. Lineage (NCBI taxonomy): Eukaryota > Viridiplantae > Streptophyta > Magnoliopsida > Rosales > Rosaceae > Rubus > Rubus parviflorus. The sequence continues at coordinate 11,172,025 of JARGGL010000008.1, read as the reverse complement.
AGCCAAACTGCTTTCCTAAACCAAGGAAAATATCTGATCATAGAGCAACTGATCCAATGGTATCAGGGAGTAACAAATAAAACTGCAGAAACAAACTGAGACTTAAACCACAGCAATATGCAGGAGGTGAATAGACTCCACATCGATGATTACACCATAGCACCAGCCTAGATCCAGCCAGGTTCCATTGATCATGTCCCCTTCCAAATCATATTCCGGTACAGGGAGCCCGGAGAAAGCCAGGTGCCTGAGGTTAGCCCCAGGAATCAGGCAATTTTGTTCAATCCAGGTTAACATGGTGATATCCACATTAACTATGGATTAGAAGATGCCATTGCATTTTACAAGAAATTGCAGATTCACAACCAAAGTAAATTCAAGAAAAGAAACAAACATCAAATCCAGCACAATTGAAGTAACTAAGCAAAATGCATTAATCCAAGATAGAAGTTCAACACAATCAGAATTGCAATCATAGTAGACAAGTCTTCAAGTTGTTAGAATTACACATTAACAAGACGAAATTAAAACCCTAAAAACAACACCATTCCCCTAATCATGAATCCATTATTTGATTGATCAATGAAATCCCACCAAGCCCCCCTTTACACATAGCAATTTCTATCACTTTGCTTAAGCCCTCTCGCCCCTGATTCTCCTGGCAAGCTGGATATCCTTGGGCATAATAGTGACGCGCTTGGCATGAATGGCACAGAGATTTGTGTCCTCAAACAACCCAACAAGGTATGCCTCAGCTGCCTCCTGCAGTGCCAAAACTGCATGGCTCTGGAAACGCAGGTCAGTCTTGAAGTCCTGCGCAATCTCACGAACCAGCCTCTGGAATGGAAGCTTCCTGATCAGCAGCTCAGTGCTCTTCTGGTACTTACGGATTTCACTGCGACATTTTCACAAACACATCATGAGCACAACTCAGCAACAAAACAACACCATTATTTACAAAATACCCAGAAACAGATTACAGCACAAACAATTCAGTAGCAAAAATTAACACAAATAATTGATTTCAAAAATACCCAGAATCAGAACTAGAAAATTCAACGACAATGGACAAGACAGAGATAAGATGGGTTTGATTACATACCGGAGAGCAACAGTTCCGGGGCGGTATCTGTGGGGCTTCTTCACACCTCCGGTGGTTGGGGCTGACTTGCGAGCAGCCTGAAAAATTTACACAATTTTGTTTTTAAAAATCAGAATTGATAAATTTTGGGAAGAGCAAAATTAGGGTTTTGAGTTTCAGGAGGTTATTTACGGACCTTGGTAGCCAATTGCTTCCTTGGAGCCTTGCCTCCGGTGGACTTACGAGCAGTCTGCTTTGTACGGGCCATCTGTAACCACAATTAAACCCTAACGATTAGAACCCCAATTCCATCGAAAAAACCCCAATTTCAAATACAATCAAGAAACCCTAGCTTCGCAATTGCAGAGGCAACCCAGCAATCACTCGCAACCTAATAGAATTGAAGAAAGAAATCGAAAATAAAGATTACCTTTTTGTTCTGTACTCGAGGAGTTGAAATCGAATTCTTGCGATTTGGGAGAGAGAAGAAACTGAAAATCTCAGAAACCGAATTCAGAACTTGCGGGGGAGAACTGAAAGGTCGTGCCACTTTATCCTTATGGAGCGACTTAACGTGGCGGCGGACGGGACGATTTACTGTTTTGCCCCGCTGCGTAATCGGACGGTGATGAAGGCCGCCTGTTGTGTTTTTTATGACCAGTAATCGACGGTGATAATGTAAAGGTTTCCTTTCCACGGATTGTAAAACCGCAATACTCGTTTCCTATTGGCCCAAAATGCCATTACACTCTTTTGCAGAGGAGATTAGCAAGTATTTACGGTGAATTACATTATTCTTTCCTGGAATTTGATATGCGTTTAGTTGTTACTGTTACCCAACCTAAAAACTTATCCCGCACGGGAGTGGTGGTCTACTTTGGACCACCATTTTTATTCTAAAACAACACTAAAAACTTAATATATTTTTGGATGATGCAATGCTATGCTTAAATGTTTATAATTTTAAAATACAATTTATCACTTTAGTCACTCGCCGTCATCAACTATCTCCAAACACTACAAATTTAATATCAAAATGAATGACACAACCTAAAAATCAAGTTTTAAAATTACTTCAAGGTAACATTCAAAGTAAATTAGCCAGGCTTTAGCTCGAAAACTTCGGTAGTTTAAAACTTCAAAGCTTAAATCGTGATGTTGTAACTTGTGGTTGATGTGGTGGTGTAATGTAGTGGTGTTACACCACCACAAGGAGGTTGCTGGAGAGGAGAGGAAGATAACCCAAATGGTTTCGAGTCACAGTATGGCCACAATCGGCATCACTGATCGAGTTGATCTACACAGTGACTAAAGTGATACATAGTGTTTTAGTTCAGTGACCAAAATGATATTTTTGAAAATACGGTGACCAAAGTGTCGAACGAAATAAAATTCAATGACTAAAGTTTTATTTTTCTTAAAAGAAAAAGAAAATTAAGCCAAAGAAATTAAAACACAAAAACTGTACGATAAAATAAAATGATAAATTGCTTAAATATATAGTCCTCTCTTCTTCTCCCAGCATTCTATTTCTCTCAGTCACCCATTCGTGCAGGTCCGCACAGTCAGTTGCAAAACAATGGGTTTGAGCGGGACTACTTTACAAACTCTGAAGCTCGCTGCAATTCCTTCACCTTCTTCTTTCCGCTCCGTTTTCAAACCATTATCCAGAACATTCTTCTACCGCAATAGCCACAGACAAAGACCTCAATTTCCTCTCTTCTCCGTTAGAGGTTTCTCAGCATTGGCCGTACAATCCACTGTCACCACAGGACCAAAAACAACAAGCCCAGATGAGAAAGGTTCTCTCATTTCATAAACTCGTTGGGTTTTGAATAAAGTAGAGTTCTTTAAATTATGTTTAGTTAATTTTTTGGTTTCTGGGCGATTGTAGGTGTAAAACCGCAATGGAAAGCTGCGATAGATTTCAAGTGGATAAGGGACAACAAGGATGCTGTTGCTGCCAATATAAAGAAGAGGAACTCCAATGCCAATTTGGAACTTGTTCTTGAGCTCTACAATAAAATGTTGAATCTTCAAAAGGTCAAATATTTCATTCAGTTTTTAGTGATTGATTGCTATTGGGGACTTATAAGCATCTTGGTTTTGGCCTAGAGGTCCACTGACTATATGCAACCAACTAGGAAATAAAATTACAGAATCCATCATAGAGTATTAGAGTTACAGACAGAACCTTAAGAATAACCTAATGTAACAATATCACTAAATCAGCTTATGATCTGCAAGCATTAGGTTAGCATAGACTTCATTATTTGATGTGATATTATACTGGGCGATTAGCTTTAGAGTTAAGTGTATTGGAATTTTCAGCTTAGACTTCATAAGTTTAGTGTTGTTATTTTTAGCAAAAAGTGTTGTTTTCCTTCTCAATTTTATAGCTAATTGTTACTCACAGAAAGCAGGAAGTTGAGCGGCTTCGTGGGGAAAGGAATGCAGTGGCAAACAAGATGAAAGGGAAGTTGGAGTCATCTGAGCGTCAAAAACTCATAGAGGAAGGTATTATTGGATAATTTTTGCTCTGCACTCTTCTTGTATATACTTTGTAGTTCTTTCCATTTGAATTTTTAGAAATTAGTTATTTAGATTTATGATATTTTTCATTTAGGAAAGAATCTGAAGGAAGGGCTTCTTACATTGGAAGAAGACCTGCTTAAGCTTACTGATGAGCTTCAGCAGGAAGCACAATGTATACCAAATATGACTCATCCAGATGTCCCAATAGGCGGGGAGGATAATTCAACCACTAGAAAGACGGTCTCTCTCTCTCTCTCTCTCTCTCTCTCACACACACACACACACACACACACACACACACACACACACACACTCAAGAGGGAGGTTCTGTGGCCCACATTCATTCTGCCTTCTTCCTCATCTGCTATGTGCTTTTGTAGGTAGGCAGCCCTCGTGAGTTTAACTTTCCTGTCAAGGATCACCTTCAACTTGGAAAGGATCTAGATCTTTTCGATTTTGATGCTGCTTCAGAGGTACTGTTTTTGTTTCAGCTAATGCCTTAAAGTGACTTTAGCTATATGGTAATTGAGCATGCCATTTAATTTCTAACCTTAGCATTTACGTACGATTTTGGACTGATCTGGGGATATGTTTCATGGATCTTTGTTGGACGAATTGGAAGATTTGATCAATCCTTTGGTCCTCTTATATAAAACTAAGCCTTGGATATTCCCAAGAAAATGGCTAAAGGATATATCGGTTCCATTTAACAAGGGAAAGGAGTTGGTTTCTCTTATCTGTACAACTAAGGTTTGTCTACTTTCTACAGGTCAGTGGCTCAAAGTTTTACTATCTTAAGAATGAAGCAGTGATGCTAGAGATGGGTCTTATTAACTGGACGCTCTTGGAAGTCATGAAACGGGGCTTCACACCTTTAACAACCCCAGAGATTGTAAGGTCCTCTGTTGTTGAAAAATGTGGTTTCCAACCCCGTGGAACAAATACCCAGGTTAGGTCACTCAGTTTCGTTTTATACCCTGCTAGAAATGAAATGCCGTCTTATACTCTTATCTATTTTCAAACATAAACAGGTTTATTCTATTGAGGGTAGTGATCAATGCCTCATCGGCACTGCAGAGATTCCTGTTGGGGGAATTCATATGGATTCTATTCTTTCTGCTTCATTGCTACCTTTGAAATATGTGGCAGTCTCCCATTGCTTCCGTACTGAGGCAGGTGCTGCAGGTACAGCAACAAGGTAAATTATCAGCACATATATTTCTTTTGTTGTCAATGGCCCCATATTTTCTTTTCTGAGTATATGAACTTGAATAACTTAAATTAGATTCTAAAGTATTAATTAAATACGACAGCTTATGAGTACATGACCCAAATTTGTTCATCATTCTTTTGGCAAAAACTGCAAAGTACCCATAGTTTTTGTGATATGTTCCAGCATTATTGTTATCATTCCTAGTTTGATATAATATGCACCCACCAACTTTCTATCGCTGTAACTGTCCAAATATGGCAACAGGAGGAATATGACATGTTTTAGTCCTCCATTCTACCCAACACAAAGGAGGTTTGGCCTTTGTATTACACTAAGAACCTCAAATCAAATGTAGTGCTCTACGCCTTGAGCTTTCGTCACATCTCTTTTGTGTTTGATGGTGAATTGGTGATAGGGAACTACTGGTTTTTCCTTTTTTGTGAGGGCATCAATTTTAATTTCATATTACCAGAATTTTGAGAGTGGAGTATTTGAATGAATATATCAATTTTTTTAACTCTAACTTGAGTGGATTTGTTTTGTAAGTAAATTAAAATCTTAAACAAAAAGAAAGAAAGAAAGAAAGAACGAAAAGTGTTCTGCGTTGCTATATGCAGTTCAAAATATGGCATGAAAAATTGTCTTTAGCCTTTTCTTTTAATTTGCCTTTGTTGACGAGTGAAAGTATTCTTACCAATTATTAATTTTTAAACAAGTGGTCCAAAATCAAACTTTTGGTACAGCTCCTGCTTTCACAGTATCTACATATTGTGTAAGAATGTTATCAGTTCTGCCAAACTGATGTGTTTTGTCCACCTTGTAAAGATTGAGATACCATGCTTTCTGTTGGTTATATAGGGCACAAGCTATACCCATACGGTTTCTGGTTCTGATCATCTTGTGTGCATGTAGAATATATTCTTTGGGACTTTTGGTTTTGGCCAGCGTCCAATAAATTTCTTGTATTCTCCATGCAGGGGTCTCTATCGAGTCCACCAGTTCAGCAAGTTGGAGATGTTTATATTATGCCAACCAGAGGAGAGTGACTTTTACCATGAAGAGCTTATAAAGATTGAAGAAGACCTATTCTCATCACTAGGATTACATTATAAGTGAGGAATTGTATACAGCCTTCTCATTGTTCACATGATTTGGTTACTGTGTTTTTGGTAATGTTGAGTTTCTTGACAGAACTTTGGACATGGCATCTGGGGATTTAGGTGCACCCGCTTATCGTAAATTTGATATTGAGGCATGGATGCCTGGTTTAGCGCGGTTTGGGGAGGTATTGCGATGATCTCTCTCTCTCTCTCTCTCTCTCTCTCTCTCTCTCTAGCTCTACACACTGACACACCCCCCCTCCCCCCTGCCACATCAAAAAGAAAACAAACAAAAGTTTATATATTGGTTTCTTTTCTTTTTTGGCCTGATTATATCTTGGTTTCTTAGACTAGTTGCTTTAGAGATACAAAAGATGTAGGCCAAAGTACCCAACCATCCGATTAGTTTCATATATAGTTTCTTTCCCATATCACCAGTGGTCCAACCTAGCTCAATGGCTTATGGAAGTATTATTCTACATTGGAAAACACAATCTTCATTCGTTTATTGTTGCTTAAAAATTAACTGACCCTGGAGTTTTCAAAGAGCTTTCTTTTGGGATTCTAATTCTAATTTCAATTGCGATTTCATAGTGACATGATTGAGAAACTATGGTTTGAAGCTTTCTTATGGTTACTCTTGAAAACTTGGGAATTTTTTGACAGTTTGACTCAAGAGTTGAAAGCTGAATTAGAGCCATCCTGCCTGTTTTAGACTGTTTTTGAGTAAAACACAATAAGCAAGTTATTTGAGTCGATTAATAGCATTTTGAAGAAAAATTGATGGCTGCATTTCGAACCTTTCATGTTCTATTCACTCTTGAGCTTTATTTGAGTCGATTAATAGCATTTTGAAGAAAAATTGATGACTGCATTTCGAACCTTTCATGTTCTATTCACTCTTGAGCTTTGATTTCTCTCACTATAGTTTACCAGTCCTCAAATTTTTACATGTGACTTTGTTACAATAGAATCCCAAAACTAATGGGTTTTAATGGGTCAAAAACTCAAAAATAAGCTTGAACTCAGGGATTGGGCAAATTCTTTGCAATTTGGAAGCTGGAGGAAAATCACAGATTCACAGAATTTATAACTTGGACTAACAGTGCTAATGGAATGAAACTACAGGGGTGAAAGTGACAAAAACAAAATTTAACCGGTTGGACGACAGGGATCTTTGGTGCACTATGTCAAAAGATTTTTGTGTTCGTTTTCATCAGTAAGGATATAAATTGTTGAGCTATTCTGAAATCTTGTAATTCCATATGAATGGTGTGGACAGATATCAAGCGCATCAAACTGTACAGACTACCAAAGCCGCCGTCTTGGGATCCGGTATCGTTCTTCAGAACAAGCATCTACAAATCCTAAAAAGGGTAAAAACAACCTCTCTCCACCACAATTTGTTCATACATTAAATGCAACAGCATGTGCAGTACCACGAATGATCGTATGCCTGCTGGAAAATAACCAGCAAGAAGACGGCTCTGTGGTTATTCCTGAGCCATTGAGGCCATTTATGGGTGGCCTAGAGCTTATCAAACCTAAATCTGGATAGGATGGTAAGATTATTGCACCTATTTCTGATTTGCAAATTGTTATTGACGGATATTCTTTGGTTACAGTCTTACAGATCATTCATGAGAGAAAAAAAAAACTGCAAATGTTTCGGAGATCATTTTGTTTTTGTTTTTTTATTATTCGGAATTTTTTGCAAAAGATGTGCCCATATACCTAATGTTTTGTGTTCCTGTCGTAGATTGAGGGAATCACACCATTGTAACAACTCTTCTCTTCTTGAATTTTAATCTGTAACATATCAGGATTGAACAAGAACAAATTAGTTATGTGGATTTTCATAAGGAATGTTGCAAGAATGAAGGATTGACTGGAGTTGAAACTGCTGTAATGATGATAGTGCTCTCTAGAATTTGAGTCTTGCTGAAATCAGAATCAATAACCAACAAACAATGAGAACTAAACTCTTAACAAGTCAAATGCCTCGCACATTTTTGAGAAGATTAAAGATAAATCATATTCATGTTTATTTTCAGATTTGACAATAGAGAGGTTGATAATGTAGTCGATGCAGAGTCCAGGTTAGTTTTTCTTTTGTTTTTGTTTTAAGTATGATCACGTGCTACGAAGTCTTTTGCAAGTCCTTTTCAATACCCAATTGAAAATAGAAGTCAACCGGCTAGTTGCCTCTAAAAAGAAAATAGGAAAACAGAGCTGTCTTGATATTGTTTGTGTCCAAGGTGGAGTAGTTTTGAGATTTACATTTAGATGAGTTGGACTAGGCACTTTAATTGGCTCACACACTCATCTAACATGCCGATATTTCCTTCACTTTAGTCCTTCGGATTGCCTAATAGGCATGCATGTTCACTTTTTCGGTGCGAGTATAACTGTATAAGGCAGATATTTTCTAACCAACTTTCTCCAACCAATATAACATCTTAGGAGAATTCGGTGTGAATTTGCATGAGATGATAAGGCAGTGATTGAAGGATTTGTCCAGTCTGGATCAGCTCATCTCAGCGAGGAACGGGTGATCTTCAATGAAATCAGAGAGTTCACAAAATATTGTTTTGGTCTTGTAGACTTGTAGTTGGAGTTGTCCTCGACGAATCTGTAATAGGGCTACTCCGTCGTTAAATAGGGCTGCATTGTTTTTTCCTCAATTCATAGTGTGGATGGATTCATGGTTGGGGTTTTGGTAGTAGAATTTTTGGCTCTCTGCCATTGTTGAAGATGTTAATAGCATATTTACATTACTGTACTCTGCTGCAGCATTTATTGAAGATGTTAATAGCATATTTACATTACTGTACTCTGCTGCAACATGTGTTTTGGGTAGCAATAGCATATTTACATTATTGTACTCTGCTGCAACATATGTTTTGGGTAGCAATAACATTATTGTCCTCTGCTGCTAACTTATCTGTTAATTTTTTTCGTTAATTGCTGACGTGGCAGTGTGACTTGAGCTAATAGTTGGATATAATTGATTAAATTGGAGAGTACAAAGACACATATTATGAAATTAGAAGGGCAGAAACACAAATGATTTTAAGTGTAAACTTGAAGGAGGTAAAATAAAATTAACCCTAACCTGAAAGCTAGAGAACCAATTTCGGACAAAGATCACAATGCATACGTTGGAAGTGAACTCATGTGGCACAGTACATATTGAATTAAATTGTGTAAAAGTTTGACGCAATTTCAGGGTGAACAAAAATTAACTTTTGTTTCTGGTGAGTACGATCACATGCCCGGCCAATGAGAATTGACAAGTCTGTTGCCCCATACAAAAAAACAAAACAAGTATTTTGTGTTGGAATTTAGCTCTTTGTTGATCGATCACCTGCACTCACGCAATTTCACAACAACATAAAGTAATGTGGTGAGATTTCCTTTCTATTCAACTGATATGATTTGTATTTTGTAATTTTATTGTGAAGCTTATTAGGACATCACCCTATGTCAACACCAAACAATTAATTATGTAACTTTAACATGTTGCCCAAGTCTTTCTTAAATATCTTTGTCAAAAAAAAAAAGTCTTTCTTAAATAATTGCTGATTTTTTTTAATACAAACGAACATAAGAGTCCTTTCATGAATATATCAGAAGTTTGCCTAATGCCTACTATATATGCACATATTGGAATTTTAAGTTTCAAAATAAAATTACAAGATACAACACCAATATTTGAGAACTGGCTTTCTTAAATACAACACCAATATTTAAATAAAGCTGCACTCAGGGGCGAAATTGTGTATTGGTTTGACTGACTTGAACTGTGTATTTTCCTAAAACCAAAAACAACACCAACAACTTGTAAATTCCGGGTGTAATTTATTAATGGTAAACACGTTATTTAATTGAAATTCATAACAAAAGTAGAGCACACAATTTTTTTTTAAGGTAAAAGATAATTCAATTAATACGACGGAGCGTACAACTAAGGGGGGGACGTAAGGCCTAACCCCAAATCGATTACAGAGAACATGGGTGGAAAGAGCCTAATCTGCAAATAAGCAACTACCTCATTCCATAGGCAACATAGACTCAATAACACCGCATTGACAACTGCCGGAGAGACGAATTCCCTGTGACGCTCCATGATCCAAACCAACCAGAACATGAGCCAGGTATAAGTGTCGGTCAATTGAAAACCGGTAACAATTGAGGGATGACAGGTCCATATCTCAAAAAGAGAAGGGGAAGAAAAAACTGAACCAAACAAAGAACATAAATAAAGCCGTAAAACTAAACGGAGAAGTAAAAAACGTCAGACTTAACGAAGCAGAAGCAAGCACGCCCACACCAAAACTGATTTGTACCCGAACCTCAACCTAGAAGCAAAAGGAACACCAACGTTCCCTCCTCCCAATCAGCCTCCACCCAAAACCCAGAGTAGATCCACCAGATCTAACCCCAAACCACCACCTGCAAGCAACAAATCCGGGAGTGAGATAGCCACCACTAGAGCAGAGTGTTTTATGGACATTAAGCAACATATATAATTAGAGCTTTATTTTTATATATTGACATTGAGTAACACAATTTAGAGCTGGCCGGAGACCTTCAATGTAGGGGTATGTCCTCTTATCCACCAGATTATGTGTACTCCATTTTCTTTTCAGTACTCTCATGGAAGTTTTGGATACCAAAATCCAATGGGACCATACATGGAGGCATGTAGGCTGGAGGTTGACGAATGCTAGTCTCAGTAGTTCCCCCATTCTTTACTACAAAAGCAGCTTCCATTCCCCAAGTCAGGTGTCTCTCCATATGGCAATGCCAAAACCACACCCCTATTAAAACATAAAACAAATATAAAAATTCCCTTAGGTTTATCTGCCGATAAATGTACCCAAAAAAAAAAAAGATAAGAGGGAGGAGAGAGAGTGTGGATTGTAAAGAAACATAAGATGGGTGAAATTGTATTAAAACTGAAAAGAGGGTGGAGACGATAAGATTGGGGATGTCAATTCCACAAGTGTTTCGTCCAAAAAAAAAACAAAGATAAAATGAAGAGAACTTGTTACAAGATCACATATTAGGTGTTCATATTACTAGTAGGATAAAGCTTGATCCCAAAATTTACCTTGACATTGATTGACTTTCATTATTTTAAGTTTAGTTTTTCGTAACTAAAAGTCGGACAAAAAAGCCTTAAATCGTATATATTTTAAATGAAGAGAGAGAGTCATCCTAGACAAACCTGGATTATTTGCTGTGAATCTGATTGCTAACCATCCATTTTTGGGAACTCCAAATGTAGTTACTTCAGGAGGATCAACTAAATTGAAGCCTTTGGGGTCAATCACATTGTCATAATTTCCAAAGCCTTGCCCAACCACATAGAAGCTATATCCATGCAAATGCATTGGATGATTAACAGAGCCGCCTAACACATTAGTCCCCTGGAATACAATCTCAACTGATTCATTGTAATCCAACACCTTAACCTTTCTCCCTTGTACTGTTAATGCTGTATCAATCGAGTATGATTCCTCTGTGAAGTTATAAATAGAAGGCGGATAGTCCGGGAAATCTGATGAGTAAACCCCGCTTATGTTTCTGCATCGATCAAATTGTTGCAATTAATTGTTAAACAGTTATATATATAGCAAATAGAGATCCATCAAATTATCAAGAGAATTAAGCGGGGATATGATGGATACCTATAGTAGGATTGCAAGATATCAGTACTTGGGTTGACCCAGCTGATATTATTTATGCTTGAAGCGATTTGTTTCGTTTCACAGTCGGAGCTGCTTGGATCTTCACAGTAGAGAGAATTCATGGAAGTTGTTATAAACATTCTAGTAGTAATATCACTGTCTAGAGGGACATTTATAGCATATTCTGGGATGGCTAAGCTTCTAATTTGGTCTGTGAATTTTAATGATGCTACAAAGTCCAAGTACATAGGAAGAGTGCTGGGAAAGACAGGAGACGTGGGATAGGTATAGTTGCCATTGTATTCCAGGATTGCAGTAAGATTGGCATGGTCAAAGTCAACAACATCAACGTTTTCACTGGAGAAATGTCTCCCGGCCATGTAATAGTGCCCGAGAACCTGATTTGCTTTGAGCAAAACATCCATCGTTTGTCCAGGGCTCATCACTATGTAGGCTGTGTCTATGGGTTTAATATAGGCTCCGTCGAGTCCAACCACAGTGAGGTTGTGTTGTGCAATTGCAAAGAAAATGTCTGCATCGATGTTAGCATTGACTATACGAACAAGATAGGTCTTGCCATAGTCCACCTTCCGACGGTAAGTTGTTTCTGCAATATATATATGGAATAATTAATTTCACCTTAATTAATTACCACAATCAGAAAAATGCATGTGCAAAATGCCATTGCACGATCTCTTTCTATATTTACGAAATAAACATATATACCATTGGAGCAAGGACAAAGATCCCCAGGCTGCCCATTTATGGTGTAAGCATCAGAATGGGGTAAGTTTTCGTCATATTCCATAGCCTCATCAACCCGTGCTTGCAGATCTCCCTTGTACCAGGATGCTGCATAAAACGATCATCATGAATTAATGCTTCTAATTAAGTTAGCTAAGGATCGATATATAAACTTTATATATACTGTTAGTATATTGGCATTCCTACACACACCTTGTTTGAATAGAAGTGTGAGCCACAACCTACGTGAATAGAAGGTAAGTATGCAAGGTAAGTATATAATTATGGGCTCTTTGAATGGATGATTTTCTTAATTAAATCCTTGATTTAATTGTGTTTAAAACAAATCTTTTCCGCTGCGTTTATTAATTGTATTTGAATCCTAATTGATTTAGGATCTTGAGGAAAAAATCTTTTATTGTTTTATCTCCTAATTGATAATCTTTTTAATAAAGATATTTCCTGATAGGAAGTCAGTTAGGGTTAGGACTTTAAAGTGAGGGGGAGTCGTTGCTCCTATATAGGCTGATTGATACAGTTGTCGTTTGGTATGCTTGTAGGCTAGAGATTATTGTTTATCTCATGTGTTGCTGCGTTTATATGAAAAGCATAAAAGCATAGTTTGTTTTATGGATTCACTTGTACATGTGAAGTGAATCCTTGGTTGCATAATTGTCTCATTCTCTCGTGACCAGTAGAGAAGAGTTGCAGATTGAAGATTGAAGGATGCACAAACATATAGACTAGGGTTGCTAGTTGTAATGGTAATCGAGGTTTACCTTTGTTTGTAAGAGATTTTCTCAATTTCTTCTTAGTGATTGATCCTCTTTCTGGGCTTGTGCCTCACAGTGATGTTTCCTCAAGTTTGAGGTTTACACTGCGTAAACATATCGTTGTTCTTTGCTGTTTTCATTTTTTCCAGAACACTGGGATTGATAGTATCTCTTCAATCCCAGACGTGAAACACGCCATCTGTTATTTGCTTCCAGCAGGTTTGGGATTGTCAGCGTATATTCAATCCTAACATAAAAACGTTCCAGTCTTGACAAGTGGTATCAGAGCAGGTTCTAGAATTTTCTTTCTAGTAGATCAAATGGAGCGTGATAGAGCTGCTGGATCGATCAATTGTCCTCCTCTCTTCAATGGTGATAACAGTGAGTTAACTGATCTGACTTTGCTTACAAAAGAGTTCAAAAAATTTCTGAAAAATAGAAAATCCTCTTCAAACTCTTCTAAAAATGCTTTGAATCAAAGAAAAGATTTTCCTTTTGAAAAACGTTTTGATAAATTTACTCAAACGAAAAAATTTCAAGGAAAACCTAAATGCTTTGAATGTGGTGGATTTGGTCATATGGCTGCTGAGTGTGCAAACAGGAAACAAAATATCAAGAAAAGCAAAGCATTGACATCTACATGGGATGATAGTGACGAGGAGCTCCTTGGTAACAATGAGGTACACAATCTTGCATTAATTTCGTCCCTTCATCCAGATCGCTCAGATGAATCGGAGAGTGATGAAGATGTTTTAGATGAGGAAGCAAATAACAAATATTTGCAATTGTTCAATGCTACCAAGATTGTGCAAAAGAAAAATTTGGTGTTGGAAGAAAACATCAAACTCATCAACAAAGAGAAAAGAAGAGTTGAGGTAAGTCTCGAATCCAACTTAAAATCTTGGGAAACTGAAAGGACTAATTTGCTTGAAAAAATCAAATTGTTGCAGGATGAAATTACATCTCATGGGTTGAGTGAAAATAAGGTTGAGGTTGATGTCAAACTGAGAACCTTGCAGGTTGAGACTAAAGCTCAAACAAATTTAAATGTTTTGCTAACCCAAGAAAATGAGAAATTGCAGGTTGAATTGACTGAAGCTAGAAACAAGTTCAACAAAATTGAGATTAGCTCTGACAAGGTTTCAAGAATGATAGGATTCGGCAAAACTCATGGTAACCGAGAAGGTCTCGGGTTTGAGGGTACCTCAACGGGAGTTGCGCACTTTGTAAAGGAGAAAAATGCTGCACCTATGGCAGAAACTGATGAAATATTTATGCCCAAGTCTGCGTCCAAATCTGTTTCTAAACAGGGATCGATAATGGACTTTCAATCCCCTCAGGTAAGTAAAGACACAAAACTGAACACTCATCGGTCCAGGTATGTTTCTAAACCAAAGCTTTTTACTCCTACATGTCATTTTTGTGGAAAACCTGGACATATTCGTCCAAGGTGCAACTTGCTGCGTAGAAAAATAAGAAAACAGAAGCAAGGGTCAGGATTTAACCCAGTTGCATCTCTGCAGGTTGATCTGAAAAAGCATTTAGAAATAATTAATAGGATTGCAAAGCGGGTTGCAATCCCAGAAGGTCTGGAGACGAAAAATAAACAGACCTGGGTGAAAAAAGGAGCAAATAAATGTTTTCCAGATTTATGCAATAATTTTCATGCATCTATGAATACTGATAATAAAGGTCGTTTGTTAACCTCTTGCAGGAATATCAACAAGAATGAACGCCACATGTCTTGTGGCTCTGACTGTATTTTTTGAATGAAGAGAATGATGATGGGCATGATGATCCTACTCTTGATCCTCCGCCAGTCATGAGGACTGATATTAAGCAAGTTTAAAAGGATCACTCTGCTCAAGACATCATTGGAAAAATGGATGATAGAATTCAAACTCAAAGACAAGTTGCACGTGAGGTAAGTAATGATTCTTATCTTGTATATTCTTTTTGGTTGCTGATAAAGTGAACATGAACATAATTTCATTTTGTGTTGTTTCACTTTTTGATAAAAAAAAAAAAATTGTGTAAGAAGCCTTGATTCATGATGATTGGTTTAATGCCATAGGTGTGTGCACTAAGCTCTGAAAATTTCCCTTGAATTTGTCAATCAGCATGCATCCATTGTGTGTGAACCCATGTTAATATAGAAACATTCACATTGAATATCTTTCTTTTGGTTCACAAAATTTTCAGATTAATAAGGATTGCATGTAGGGTAAGTATCCCACACTGTTTGCTAGGGTAAGTTGATCTTAGATTGACAAAGTATTTTTCATGGCTTCAAGTATGTGATTTTGACAAGTTGACTAGCCGGTTCTGAGTTCTGTTTTGTCATGGCTATGTAATCTTGAGCATGGACAAAATATTCTTAATCACCTTTGGCTTTGCACATGCACACATCTTTTCTTTGTGGTGGTAAATATCAGCTTGGTTGATCAGGTACAGGTCACATAAATGATCAGTTGATTGTTCCTTGCTCCTTGTTCAATAAAAAAAATATATTATATTATTTTGGAGCATTGCCAAGCTATTCCCAAAGTAACCAGGCCCTGGTCGTGGTGAACGATATAGGGATTGGGCAGAAACGGGAATGGTTTGATGGCCAGGCTATTCCTAAAGTAATCAGGCCTTGGTCGTGGTGAACGATACATGGATTGAGCAGAAAAGGGAATGGTTTGGTCACCCCGGTGGTATGTGAATCACAAATTTTGTGAGTAAATCAAGTGTGAATGGCCGAAAAGAAATCAATATATTGCCCACACAGGAGGTATAAGGAGTGCAAAAAGATTGCTAAATTTCTTTGTTTGTGACCTTCTGGGATTCCTAGCATGATACAAATCCCACATTGAAATATGTTCACCAATCACCACAAAGGTACAAGGATACTCGATCATACTCTTGCTTACTTTGTTGTGTCTTAACTTGATTCAATAGGTGAAATTTGCTTGTTTTGTTTACATTGTGAGGTTATGACATATACGTTGGCTAAAAGCTATGCTTCTTCCCTCTTATTAGTGTGTGGATAATTCCCTACTCATTATGTGTTTGCATTGATTATTTTTGCATACAAATTTATCAATTCAGGGGGAGTTTTCAGTGTTTGGTCACTACATTTTGTGGTTGCTTTGTGATGCAATTCTCTTGCTTATCTATCACATAGTGGTGCTTCTAAGGGGGAGTTTCTTAATGCCTTTGGCATCCCTCTTCAAAAAGGGGGAGAAGAAGAACCTATGCTATATATGTTATATTGTCACAGTTGTTCTTCACAAGGTGTGTTGCTTATAAGTGTTTCAGGTGCGACCTTGGTTCTTGGTTCTTGCAGCATAGATTGTCGACCTTGGGTTGTTTTGTATAGGAATGCCAAAGGGGGAGATTGTTAGTATATTGGCATTCCTACACACACCTTGTTTGAATAGAAGTGTGAGCCACAACCTACGTGAATAGAAGGTAAGTATGCAAGGTAAGTATATAATTATGGGCTCTTTGAATGGATGATTTTCTTAATTAAATCCTTGATTTAATTGTGTTTAAAACAAATCTTTTCCGCTGCGTTTATTAATTGTATTTGAATCCTAATTGATTTAGGATCTTGAGGAAAAAATCTTTTATTGTTTTATCTCCTAATTGATAATCTTTTTAATAAAGATATTTTCTGATAGGAAGTCAGTTAGGGTTAGGACTTTAAAGTGAGGGGGAGTCGTTGCTCCTATATAGGCTGATTGATACAGTTGTCGTTTGGTATGCTTGTAGGCTAGAGATTATTGTTTATCTCATGTGTTGCTGCGTTTATATGAAAAGCATAAAAGCATAGTTTGTTTTATGGATTCACTTGTACATGTGAAGTGAATCCTTGGTTGCATAATTGTCTCATTCTCTCGTGACCAGTAGAGAAGAGTTGCAGATTGAAGACTGAAGGATGCACAAACATATAGACTAGGGTTGCTAGTTGTAATGGTAATCGAGGTTTACCTTTGTTTGTAAGAGATTTTCTCAATTTCTTCTTAGTGATTGATCCTCTTTCTGGGCTTGTGCCTCACAGTGATGTTTCCTCAAGTTTGAGGTTTACACTGCGTAAACATATCGTTGTTCTTTGCTGTTTTCATTTTTTCCAGAACACTGGGATTGATAGTATCTCTTCAATCCCAGACGTGAAACACGCCATCTGTTATTTGCTTCCAGCAGGTTTGGGATTGTCAGCGTATATTCAATCCTAACATAAAAACGTTCCAGTCTTGACATATACAATAATAATGAATTAATGAGCTCCTCTTTTATACCAATTACGATGACCTCATCTTCATCAGGTTCCGGAAATGGAAATGTGGTTCCAACAGCAGGCAAGATGACAATGGCACCATGAACACTGGCTCGCGTCCAATCACTATGAGCATGCCACCATACAGTTCCTTCTTCCTTGGACAATACAATTTCGTAGGTGAAATTTGTCCCAGGTTGGATCGGACACTGTGTGATATACTCAGGACCATCTGACCAAGGATTTCTTGGCTGCATTATTCCATGCCTGTAACAACAACATTGTTCTACATCACCATATATATTAATAAGATACGTACATACCGCCACAACCATATATATTAATTAGTACCATTGGATGCAATAAAGTTGCTCTGTGTAAAGTATGTTTATATACGGAGGCTGAGCTAGACATATAGCTGGTTGTACTTCCTCTGCCTCCATGAAGAAAAACAAATTTATCTAGCACTGCTTATTATTTTGAAATGTGAAGCAGAATTAGTGTGTGACAGAGAGAAAAAGAGCTAGAGGGTGTAAATGGTTACCAGTGAATTGTCAGACCGTAGGATCCTTGATTTTGAACATTAACAAAAATTGTATCTCCTTTGTGAACTCGTATCTCTGGGCCTGGGAAACGATCATTCACAACTAACATGCTCTTTGTTTCACACAACCTGGTAAAATTGCTCTCCCTTACCTGATTAGTTAGTTAAAATACACCAATAAAGAGCATAGAATTAGTGCACATATTCAGCTAATAAATGTTACGTACAATATTGATTTTCATCTATCACGTACTTCCCAATTAATTAAAAAGGTTACATGCATTCAGCTAATTATCAATGTTTTAAAAATCGCTAGGCGCTAGTCGGGCGACGGGGAGGGGCCTAGCACCTAGGTGGGGATTAGTCGGACGCCTAGGCGTTTTTTTATATTTTATTTTAATTTCATTATACAATATATAATTAACTAAATAAGTATCTACTTAAAACAAAAACTATATTTTTATTAAGAAATATAAACATACAAAATAGAAGCATATAAAAAGTACTATAATTGATTGAAAACATAGGTAAAAAAAATTCTGATATTTTAATACCCGTCTTTGTCCGCCTAGGCGGATTTGCAACTTATCGAGGCGGTTTGCCTCCGCCTAAAGCCTAGGCGGGAATTTTTAGAACATTGCTAATTATATATAATTTATACTACATTGTATTAAGAACTTACTACAAATTCATAGAAATGCAGTTCGCCTTGAACTGAAGAGAAGAACAACTCCACCATAAGAAGAAGGAAGATTAGAATTTCTGTCATTGTTGGACAGTTGAATTGGAAATTCATTATTTTGCATGGGAATAATGTGAATGGAGAGTCCATTATATAACCTACGTACCTACTTTTTTTTAGAGGAACCTACAGTACTTGGATAAAGACACTTACCAAACAGTCACAATGTAAAACCTATAAAATTGATTTCTATAAGTATTATATGTTATTCGCACTGCCTCACTTGGACAATTTGTTAGGAATATTGGATGGATGGAATTGTTTTAGTCTTGTAGTTGGAGTTGTCCTCGACGAGTCTGTACGTTAAATAGGGCTGCATTGATTTTTCCTCAGTTCACAGTGTGCATTGTCGAATATGCATCAGCTATATTCAGCTAGCGCCCACGTACATGGCTAGCTAAATAATTTTTCTAAAGTTTTCAAGGTTCGAACAAAATTAAGAAACTTGTGATCTGCTGCAACATGTGTTTTGGGTAGCAATATATATCATATTTACATTATTATTATTTTGGTTACATGGGGGCTTTATCATATTTACATTATTGAAAACTCGTACTGAATCTTAAACTTAATTTGTTTTGCAATCAACATCCACAATATCACGTGTTGCCATTTAGACTAATTAATACATGCTAATTATCAAGATTATTCTACCCATCCCACGTTGCATGCATGATCACACTACTACAATTTTCTCATTGGCCACTATTTTTTTCAGTATCTTTAAGTCCCAATAGACACTGATTGTGGTTGCTAAAAGCATTAGCCACTATGCAGTTACTAATAAGGCCTCAGTGGCCTATATTGAAGTTGTCATTGGTACAAAGGCCACTGAAAATATATCAGTGGTACACCAAAACCAATGCACTCAACCTCCTTTTTCTTTGCAACTGTTAAGGATTTGGTGTCTTCGCTATGCCACCAAGAACGGTGGCAAAATAGTTGAGGATCGACCACATTATTTGGCCCACCTTGTATTCCAAAATGAATTGCATATAATAAGTATACAGTTACAAGTAAATAATACATCATCAGAAACAATAGTTTGCTTTACTGAACTACTTTTATACAAAGAACAAAAATATATATGGGACGCATTTATTTTATAATGTAAATCATTAATTAAACAATATGTTCTATTTTTCTAATTTTAATTAAATAAAAAATTCTAACTCTCTCTCTCCGTCTTCATTCTCAGTTTTCTTCATGGCAAATCTATCATACTGATCCTCTCCCATCCCACCTCCACCTGCAACTTTCATTCATGAATGGAGTTACCAGCATAGATTTGGATTTCTTTTCTTCATTTTACCAAAGAAATTCTAGACTTGTTAAGTTAAGTGCCTACAATCACTCAAAGAAATCATAATTTTTCATCTCCAACTGTCTCTTACTCTGCAAATCCAAAAACCCAAAACAAAAAGAAAGAACCATACCCAGAAATTTCGGTGAACAAAATCTGAAATTTCTGGTTTCAATTTGAAAACCACAATCCATTGGGAGCCGAAATCCCCAGCCGCATGATTCCGCCTAAAACAGTCCCAACCATTGTGGTTGAACTGCGAGACGATGCGTGGAGCACTGGGAACCAAACACGGCCGATCAGCAGACTACGCGTGGGCGCATTGGGACTTTCGCGGGAAAGCCGGACGGCGTGCGGCTTGGGTTTTGCTCATCGGAGGCTGGCGAGCATGATGGTGGCATCAGTGTGCCTTGGTGGTTCCTGGAGGTCGGCAACTGAGGAGAGAGAATCCTGAGATCCATTGTCTCTCTCCTCTGCGAACTCTCTCTCATATGCGCCTCTTTCTCCTCATTTTCAATCAATTAATTTTTTTTTATTGTAAAAAAAAAAATCAATTAAATTTTTAATTAATGATTTATATTATAAAATAATAGTAGCGCTTTAAAACTAATATCTTAATTTCATAATTTAAAGTTAACCACACTCTTAACTATTAGATCCAACAACACCTTCCTATGCTTTCCTCCTAGCCTCTGGCTTCTTTCTATACTGTTTATCGCACAAATTTTAGTGCCGTCAGCAATCGCTAGTGCGGCTTCCTATGGTGAGGATGGTTTTTGCCTCTCTCACTCACAAGGACGGCTATATCCGTCATATTCTTTTCAGGCCTTTGGTGATTATGCTCCTGTAGGGCGTCTCTTGGGCTATCAAAGATGGTTGGCATCCCGATTAGATCTGGTTTTCTGCTTGTCATTGCCTGTTCTTTTGGGTGTCAATCAAATCCAAGGATTCAAGGTCTGGGATCCAGGTGAGTTTTGGATGCTTGGTATTGGAGGCTCAGCAGCCTTGGTGTTCCAAGTCGGCGACCTTATTACTGGTGGGGCGCTGCTAGATTTTAACCTAAATCAGATTTGGTTATTTGATTTAGGTTCTTTTAATTTCTTATTTAAGAATAAGCATGATCAGTTATGCAAGTTTCGATTGTGGTTTTACTTTCTTTTTTCATGGGTTCTCCTTGAGTTAGATATGATTTATTGGTCTCAATGGCAATACTTGCCGGAATTTTTCTGTTGGTTGTTGACAACAGTGATGCACGGTGTATGTATTGTTCTAGGTTTTGAATCATCGATTAGAGTTTTAAGTTTAGACTCATCGATTAGGCCACTTGTGTTGTCTGTACTGCTCCTTTTTAGGATGCCCATATTAAGGATTGTAATCCTCTATTGATTAATAAAGTTTATGCTATTTTCAAAAAAAAAAAAAAAAAACTATTAGATTCATCTAATGATTTAAATTATATCATAATTAATATCTACTTTAAAATATTAATTATATCTAATTCAAAATCTATTACACTGTTAAAAAAGAAAAATACAAACATTATACCAAAACCTAAAACCTAAAACCGTAAACCCTAACCCCAAACCCCAACACCTAGGTTTAGGGTTTGGGATTTGGGATTTAGGGTTTAAGGGTTTAGGTGTTGGCATGAGCTGTATAGTTTGTATTTAATTGGAGATTGATTCCTATTTTGATTAGTTGACTTGTAGGGATTTATTCTGTAATTAATAGTTTCCCAATTGTATTAGGTTGTATCCCTATATATACCTCCACATTGAGAGAAATAAGATATCAGAAAATTCTCCAAATTCACATTCTTGATATGGTATCAGAGCGTGTTCAATTCTGAATCCTAGGGTAATACTCTTCTGTTGTTTATTTACAAATTTCGAATTCCGAATCCCGACTCTCGTATTTCAAATCTAGCCACACCATCACAAAATCCGCTACTCCATCTTCATCCTAAACACATATTTTTTTCTCTTTCCCGAACCCTAATTTTTCCATGGGTTTGGGATTTGGGGTTTGAGGTTTAGGGTTTAGGGTTTAGGGTTTAGGGGTTAGGGTCTAGGGTTTAGGGCTTAGGGTCTAGGGTTTAGGGCTTAGAGTTTAGGGATTAGGGTTTGGGGTGTATGATTTAGCATTTTGGTATTATGTCAGTGTTTTTTTGTTCAACATTTTATAGTTTTGAGTTGGATATGAGAGAATGTAATCAAAGTCATTAGATGAATCTAAAGATTAAAATTGTAGTTAACTTTATAATATGAAATCAACAGGTTAGTTCTAAAGCGTTACTCTATAAAATAAATTTTAATATAAAAACTTAACCTTGGTTAGAATTGTGGACATGTGTTGAGTATTAAGAGGGGAGGTGAGGCTCATCCCTAAGTCCCTAACTAAGGGGGGGGGGGGGGGGGTGAGCAAAAATGCTCTCCTAATGATATCTCTTCTTTCTTTTGTTTCCTCCCGAGAGAGAGAGAGAGAGAGAGAGATGAATCTGACATGGAGGAGAGACACCTAAGAAAATGCATATATAAAACGTGTTTTAATTTAGGGCCTCTAATTAATAATTGAAATATGTGTACATGGTCGATCTATTATGAGCGCAAATATGTAGCAGATTCATGAATCTGACATGGAGTAGAGACACCTAAGAAAATGCATATATAAGACGTGTTTTAATTTAGGGCCTCTAATTAATAATTGAAATATGTGTACATGGTCGATCTATTATGAGCGCAAATATGTAGCAGATTCATGAATCCGACATGGAGGAGAGACACCTAAGAAAATGCATATATAAAGCGTGTTTTAATTTAGGGCCTCTAATTAATAATTGAAATATGTGTACATGGTCGATCGGCCGCCTGCATGAGTCCAAATGGTCCTAAACCTATGGCCCTATGGGAACAACAGACTTATAATTGTACGTAGGCCAGGGCATTCCTGTACCTCTCTGCATTTCCATCCATCACGTACGTAACAAATGAACAAATTATATACTCCATATATACAACCAATGACCCAATTTAATTAATATTCGAGAGTTATTAAAGTAAAAAATTTGGTTATGATTCTCTTAAATAATAGTATAGCTATATTTGGTATAAATTTAATTTTGGTTATTATATTTCCGTGTATAAATATGTCTTTTAACATAATAATTTAGGAAGATCTAGTAATAAATCGAAAACTGTTGAAGGAAACCTACTTTGTGTGTGCCTTGTCAACCTAGGATTAGATTAGGTAGTATAGCATAAGGATTACTTATTGAATAGAAGTCCCATTGGGATATGGATTGTACCCTTGTGTATCTCTATATATAGAGGCACCTATTCATTAATAAAGATACTCTATATTCCTGTGCTATTTGCTCTCTTCTTTACTTTCTGTCTCGTGATTAATTGAATGCACCTTTACTTAAACACGTTATCAGCACGAACCTCTAACTCTGAGATCAAAAGCCAAAAATCCTTGAGCATAGCATCCTGCTAGCGCCAACACCCTAGAACCCTAACCCTAGGTTTCCCGTGTGTTTCCGCTGCTACTGAACGCCGCACGATCGATCGCAGCCTACCACACGATCGATCGCACGAAGCTCCTGCCGAGAATCATCTTCTCCTTCCTGCTGCTTCCTGCTTGCTTCTGCTTGCTCTCGCCCCCTCCTACTGCTTGCTGCTGCTAATCTCCTCTACTCTCTAAAGTTCAAGAATCAAGGTTCAAGAAAAAGAATACCAAGTAAACTTTTATAAACGTTGCTGCTTTATGAATTTAAATTCACCTTTCTTTTTCTCAAGGGACTTCCAACATCACTCCTCTACCTCCCACCTTTCTATAACGTGGGATTCTTGAATCGGACCTATCCAAACTATGAGAAGCATTAGGGGAGTGATCGAGCTTCATATCGCTTGCGATATGTGTAAGTCATGAGCACCTCTAATGTCATCATGCTATTGGTGTGAGTTCAAGAGCCGAATTATGGGGATTCGAGCTAATACTCCGGATAAGGAATCCGTAGAGAGAAGAGACCTTGAACAAGAAGTTCATTGAATAATATACCTCCGGATGAGGAATCCGTAAGAGAAGAAACGACCTATGGTTCATAACCTAATTCCTACTAGGCTTACCTGCTTGGGTATGTCTAGGTGTGTGATTTGAGATAAGTGGTATTAAGGGAGTTTGCTCACACCGACATCTCTTATTATGTATCTAGTTGTGCCCAGGTAGAGCTACCGAAAAGTTTTAGGGTTATAACCATACTACACCAAAGTTTCACCTAAATCTAATACATGGAAAACGTTTCTTAGAAGCATAGCTCAGAAACTATATTTGTTTTCGTGGGAGAAGTTTATACTCCGAAAACTAACCTCAATTCTCTTGTTGTTTCAGATGGCAAATAACCTGAATAAGTTGGACTTCGCACCATTGGATACCACGGGCATTGGATACCATAAGTGGGTTCGCGATGTACGCAACCACCTGAAAGCTCAAGGAAGCATCTCTGCAATCCGTGAGCCCCCTGCAGCTGCACCTGCTGATGCCGCCGCCGCACCTGCTGATGCCGCCGCCGCACCTGTGGAAGGTCCACTAACTGCCGCCGCTGCTGCTGCTGCTACAGCACATGCCACCGCTGATGCTTTAGAGGCTAAGAATGCCAAAGCTATCATTCTGATGATTCGTCATATGGACCAATCTTTACAAGCCGAGTACCTCAATGAGGAAAATCCCAGAACACTTTGGGTTGCACTCGAAGAGCGGTTTGGCAACGTTCGTGAATCCCTGCTTCCTGAACTAGAGGTGAAGTGGCAACTACTGCGCTTCTGTGATTATGCCTCAGTCCTAGAGTATAACTCGGAAGCACTCCGCATCAAATCCCTCATGGAATTTTGTGAGAGGAACATAACTGATGCGATGTTGATTGAGAAAACCCTCTCTACCTTTCCCGTCTCTGACTTGGTAGTTGCAAAGAACTATCGTATTGAAGTGCAGAATAAACGGATCACAAGATTTCATGAGCTCATCTCTGCTCTATCTGTTGCTGAAAAGCACGAGAAAATACTTGTGAAGAATTATAATGCGAGGCCCGTGGGAACGAAACAAGTTCCGGAGACCCATTATAATGGCGCCCCAAAGAGAGGCCGCCGCGGGCGAAACCCTAATCCTAGGGACAACTCTGGACGTCCTGGTCCATATAATCGCCCTGCTCAAGAAGGTAGTCGCCAAACTAGGCGAAGGGGAGGCCGAGGAGGCCACCCAAGAGGACAAGGTGCCGCCGGTTTTAAGCAGGCCACAGGCGCTAATGCCGTGCCACTCAAGAGGAGTGCACCACGCGTGAATAACGCTTCTCAATCAAAGGATTCCGATCAAACCTCTCTGTGCTTCAGGTGTGGAAAGACTGGACATTGGTCCAAGATATGTAGAGCCACTCAGAGTGTTGCTAATGCATACAAAGCGTATCGCGAAGCCATGGAAGCTCACAACATTGAACAAGAGGATGACGAAGAGAACGTCAAGTTGAAGGTTGATGACTTTAAAGCTGGGAAGAGTGATGATACTCCTGATTTCGCTTAAGTCTTTATTTTCCTTTGTATTGTTGATTTAGTTTATGGTCAATGACCAAGATTGGAACTTTGGATGTAATTCATTCGGTTTATATCTTTAATAAAATTTGGAGTTGTTTGCATACTCAATTTTAATTATGAGCTTTCTTATTTAGGAATGAATTCCGGAGAACTTGAATGTCTAGCTGATAGCGGAACCACGCATACCATATTGCGTCATAGGCAATTGTTTCTTGACATGATGCCTTCACATTCATCTGTGACTGCGATGGCAGGACCATCTAATCTTGTGCAAGGAAGAAGACATGCCCAATTCCTCTTGCCTAATGGCACCCTAATTGATGTTACTAATGCTCTATATGCTCCAAGAGGAAATAGAACCTTGTTGAGTTTTAAAGATATAAGAACCAATGGATACCATGCTGAAACACATGATGAGAATGAGAAAGAATTCCTTTGCATTACCTCTAATGACTGCGGTAGAAAACGCATCTTAGAGAAGCTTATGTGTCTCTCTAGTGGCCTATATGCTACCACTATCCGAGCTATTGAATCAAACAATGTCATAAGAGATGACCTCTTGGATTCAGACACATTTTGGCTTTGGCACGACAGGTTGGGACACCCTGGTCGAGATATGATGATCCGTATACTGAAAACCTCACACGGACATCCATTCTATCGAGCTAATCGAAGCAAGAATCAAAGTATGATTCAAGGAGATGAGACAGCTATGAGAAAAGGCAAAATTGCCTCTGTCCGACGCCGTACGATCGATCGCACGATCCCTGCGATCGATCGTGACCTTCCAGACAGCGTCGTTGAACGAACCCGAGAGCTCGGACGATCGATCGCACCATCTTGCGATCGATCGCAGGTTTCACCCTGTATGGTTTCAGGGACCAGAGAGCTCGGGCGATCGATCGCACATCCCTGCGATCGATCGTACGTTCCTTCCTGTACGATTTCAGGAACCCGAGAGCACGGGCGATCGATCGCACCCCCCTGCGATCGATCGCATGGACAAAACTCCTCTCTCTCGGATGAAACTAATTCCTCCTATGCTTCTGAGACCTCGAAGGTCAAACGCTCGTTTTGCAAAGCCTGTTCCTTAGGGAAACTTGGACCAAGACCGTCCTATGCAAAGGATTCTAAAGTACTTCTCCCATTCTTACAGAGAATCCAAGGGGATATCTGTGGACCTATTCAACCACCAAGCGGACCATTTAAGTATTTTATGGTGTTGGTTGATGCGTCGACCTGTTGGTCGTATGTCACGCTATTGTCCACTCGTAATGCTGCTTATGCTAAACTCCTAGCACAGATAATTCGCCTGCGGGCTCACTACCCGGATCATCCTATCAAATCTATCAGGCTTGATAATGCTGGAGAGTTTACATCGAAGACTTTCGATGACTACTGCATGTCTATTGGGATGGATGTTGAGCATCCAGTTCCACATGTGCATACCCAGAATGGTCTTGCAGAGGCTGCCATTAAGAGAATACAAATGGTAACACGGACGTTGGTAATGCGCACCAACCTTCCTCTCTCTGCCTGGGGACACGCAGTATTGCATGCAGCTATGCTAATTCGTCTGAGACCCACAGCCACCCAACCCTTTTCTGCGCAACAGCTAGTGACTGGGTACGAGCCATGTATCTCGCACTTATGCATATTTGGGTGTGCTGTCTATGTGCCTATTACGCCTCCACTGCGTATTAAAATGGGTCCTCAGAGACGAATGGACATTTATGTTGGTTTTGAGTCACCAACTATAATCCGCTATGTAGAACCCTTGACAGGTGATCTATTTACCGCAAGATTTGCGGACTGTCACTTTGATGAGACAGTCTTCCCGTCGTTCGGGGGAGATAAGAATGTACACATTCAACAGGAACGACAAGAATTGTCATGTCCTGTCCCCACTCTGTCTCATCATGATCCCCCTAGTGCACAAAGAGAAATAGAAGTGCGTAGAATTATAGATCTTCAGAAAGTTGCAGACTCTCTTCCTGACGCTTTCTCTGATCTTGCTAAAGTGACTAGATCTCATATACCAGCTGCAAATGCACCTGCAAGGATGCAAGTACCTGAACAAGGACTTGGACTCAAAGTCGCTACTGCAGCTAACCCTATAGGAGGGACAGCTGGTGGCGCCACTGCCAGTAATGGTGGTGATGTGGCTCAGGCCGTGGCTCCGCTGAGGAAGCGTGGGAGACCACCAGGTTCGAGGGATTCACGCCCCAGGAAGCGGGCTGTGATGGCACCCAATAACCCTCTCATCATTGACACTCAAAATCCGTCCCATGAAAACGTTCCGGATTATGGTTATGTCCAAGAGACATCTTCGGGGGACGCCCCGTCGTTAGAACCTATCCGTGAGAATGTAGAGATCTCAATTAATTATACTAGTATACATGGGACGTGGGATAGAACCTCCATCATCATTGATGATGTGTTTGCATATGCTTGTGCACGAGAGTTGATTGAGACTGATGATATTGAACCTCGCTCTGTTGATGAATGTCAACTTAGAACTGATTGACCTAAATGGAAAGATGCGATCCAGGCTGAGTTGGACTCACTAACAAAGAGAACGGTATTTGGGCCTGTTGTGCCAATACCTTCTCGAATAAAACCTGTTGGATACAAATGGGTCTTTGTTAGAAAGCGTAATGAGAGAAACGAGATTATAAGATATAAAGCTCGCCTTGTGGCGCAAGGCTTCTCACAACGCCCTGGAATCGACTACGAGGAGACATACTCTTCCGTAATGGACGTTATAACGTTCCGCTACCTTATCAGTTTGGTAGTTTCCGAAAAACTGAATATGCAGCTTATGGATGTGGTCACAGCGTATCTCTATGGGGATCTAGATACAGAGATTTATATGAAGGTCCCTGATGGGCTTCAGTTACCCAAGTCAAGTGGCTCCAGACCACGGAGCGCGTTTGCAATAAGGTTGAAACGCTCACTATATGGATTGAAACAATCCGGACGGATGTGGTATACCCATCTAAGTGACTACTTGCTTGGAAGAGGGTATGTGAACAATGACTTATGCCCCTGCGTGTTTATTAAGAGGACAAGTTCCGGATTTGCAATAGTAGCTGTTTATGTTGATGACATGAACCTTATAGGCACTCTTGATGAACTAAGAGAAACCGCTGACTACTTGAAATCTGAGTTTGAGATGAAAGATCTTGGGAAAACACGGTTTTGTCTCGGTTTAGAACTTGAGCACCGTAGTAGTGGGATTCTGATTCATCAATCAACTTATACCCAAAAGATGCTCAGGAGATTTAATATGGATAAAGTCCATCCTGTAAGCACTCCCATGATTGGTCGCAGTCTAGATCCAAAGAAGGATCCGTTTCGCCCAAAGGATGATGGTGAAGACGTTTTAGAGGCTGAGGTACCGTACCTAAGTGCAATAGGCGCATTATTGTACTTGGCACAGTGTACAAGACCCGATATCTCCTTTGCTGTTAACTTGTTGGCTAGATTTAGCACTGCGCCCACGCAACGTCATTGGACTGGCATAAAAACTATCTTTCGTTACTTGAAGAGTACGATTGATATGAGTTTGTTCTTTCCCTATAGAGAGTCTCGAAAATATGGCAAAATGGGTGAGGAACCCGTGCCTTCTGCTGTCGGACGATCGATCGCAGGGAATGCCACGATCGATCGTACTGAGCCCCTGCCGTTGAGCGATCGATCGCAGCCTGTCACGATCGATCGCACGGGAGCTGCTGTCCGATATTCACAAAATCCTTGTGATGTATTGGTGGGTTTTGCTGATGCTGGGTATCTCTCTGACCCATATAAAGGTCGTTCCCAAACTGGTTATGTATTTACCATGGGTAACACCGCGATATCTTGGAGGTCTACAAAACAGACTCTTGTTGCCACTTCTTCGAACCATGCTGAGATTATTGCTCTCCATGAAGCGGTTCGTGAGTGTATATGGTTGAGGTCCATATCTACACATATAAGAAGTACTTGTGGTTTGAGGTCAACCACCGATGAACCTACATGCATTTATGAGGATAATGCCGCTTGCATTGAACAAATGAAGCAAGGTTTCATTAAAGGTGACAACATCAAGCACATATCGCCTAAGTTCTTCTATAATCAGCCACAGCAGAAATTCCTTAAGATTAAGGTTAATCAAGTCCGTTCTGAGGACAATGTGGCAGATTTATTTACTAAGTCATTGCCTAAATCCACATTTGAGAAGCATGTGAAAAGCATTGGTTTGCTTAAGTTATCTGACCTCCCATGATTGTGGAAATCAGGGGGAGACACAGACTTGAGGGGGAGTCTAGTGTCCATGCAAAGTTTCCAAATGTGAAGGGTGTGTTGTACTCTTTTTCCCTTCGACCAAGGTTATTTTTATCCCACTGGGTTTTTGTTACTTGGCAAGGTTTTTAATGAGACAACGTGAGGAGCACCACCTAGTGTTGACGCCACAAGGGGGAGTGTTGAAGGAAACCTACTTTGTGTGTGCCTTGTCAACCTAGGATTAGATTAGGTAGTATAGCATAAGGATTACTTATTGAATAGAAGTCCCATTGGGATATGGATTGTACCCTTGTGTATCTCTATATATAGAGACATCTATTCATTAATAAAGATACTCTCTATTCCTGTGCTATTTGCTCTCTTCTTTACTTTCTGTCTCGTGGTTGAATGCACCTTTACTTAAACAAAAACGTGATCGATTGGCTGCGCACAGATGAATTGCTACGAAATCTAATTAATTAGCTAGCTGCTTTCATAAATTCAAAATAATTATTTGTTGGGGAAGATGGATATGATCATGTGCAAAAATTAAATCATTGATTCTAAAAGCACAACAGATAGTACAATGATCGACTCAGTGACATAACATAAATACAATGCAATTATATGTGTGTGTGTGTGTGATCGATGTTTATTATCACATATAGTACTTGAGTTATTTCTCAATTATATACTTGGTACCTGAACTTTAATTTTTGTCACAAGTAGTACCCAAAATTTTCGATTTCATCTCTTGTGGTATTTGAACTTCAATTTTTGTCACAACTCACAAGTAGTACCCAACGTTTTCAATTTTTGTCACAAATAATACCCTAAGTTTTTAATTTTTGTCACAAGTACCTAAATTTTTCTATTTTAGTTTTTTTTTAACACGCGCATATATTTGTGACAAAAATAGTTTTAGGTATCATAAGAGATGAAATTGAAAACTTTGGGTACTACTTGTGACAAAATTGAAAATTTTGGGTACTACTTGTGACAAAAATTGAAATTCAGGTACTAAATATATAATTGAGAAATAATTCAGGTATTATATGTGATAAAAACCATTCCAAAATATATAGAAACCAAAGAAAGAATCAAATGTAAAGGAAAGATACTAAGATAGAGAGAGACTATTGAGAATTTGAGATAAACCCATCTGGCAATCTATCCATATTCATGTACGTCCATTGACTCCATTCATTGCCTCATTTCAATATTTCAAGGTCAATATATATTCATTTAAGATATGATCGACTAAGTAAGGTGGTGGACTCACTGGAATATAATTAAAGCAAGGCAAGCAAGCAAAGAAAAGAAAAGAAAAAGACAGCCAAGCAAAAGCAATAGCATGATTCTTGTGGCTTACATGGGAAGACTCACTTTCTTCCTCCTCTGTCTTGGACAGGACTCTGCCTGCCTCCATCCATCATTTCCCATCCAAATTAGGCAAACAAATACCACATATATAATGCTATATATTCCTACCATTTTTATGTATAATTAATCAATAAACTTAACTAAATGGTTGCATGTTTACACCAAATGCTACTCAATAAAACTACATCTCGTATACTCTAGCTTGTGAACTCTAAACGATAACTCATTGTACGTTGTTTAGCTTTATTTCCATCTCGTATAACAAATGCCAAAGAGGCAATGGCCTCAAGCTAGCCCTTTATTTTCTACAGGTTATAATTGTCATCCATCTCTCCCAAGTTTTAAAAATTGCCACTAACCTCAAAATCTCTTGTCTAGCCCTGACAACTCACCACCATTTGAATTGCCTAAACTCATTAAACTGCTTAACCAATTTTAGACAATGACATATAATTTTGTGGGATTTTGTTTTTGCTAGTGAGCATCTTATACATACTACACCTCTAATATAATTTTTAGCATTTGTTGAATAATTTAAGCACTTATTAAGCATGGGGAGTAAAGCAATTAAAAATTAGAAGCATGCATAAACATGTTTCGGAAAATTACTTTGTTTTTCTCCTTAAGATTATAAACTTACGTAACATCTCTATTCTTAAACATAGGTTACATGTATCATGGCCATTAGGCTAGCTATTAGCAAAAACAAGAAAAAGAAAAATATGGGTTACATGTCATTTTTATTCTATATATTTTTGTTTCTATAGGTATAGGATGAAGTACATAATATATTAGATTAACAGCTCATGTAGCACTAGACAGCTAGCATTACGTTACATTTAATCAAGTCTATGATCTATAGAATTGGCTATAAAACCATACTATCAGCCATGAAACAGACAATCATTAAATTATGTGACATTCAAGAAAGAATATCAATAAGAATCAGAAAATGACATATTGTAACATATAAATGCAGGAGGTGGAGAATATTGTACCTCCGCTTATGCATGAAGTTTCAAATTTAGACGGTATGACACCACATGAACTATTTACCAAGAATCACGAGAAACTAAAGGAGGAGGCAGAGAACTCGATGAAAGGGACAACAATTTCTTGTACTGTTGTAGGCTCTCTCATCGTTACCATTATGTTTGCTATTGCTTTTACTGTTCCCGGTGGAAACAATAGTACAGGCGCCCCTATTTTCCTAGATGAGAAGTTATTTTTGGTGTTTATAATTTCCGATACTCTATCACTCGTTTCTTCCACTACTTCAGTCATATTATTTTTGGGAATTCTGACGTCACATTATGTAGAAGCTAGCTGATTTTCTCAAGAATTTGCCAACAAAGATGATGATAGGCCAGTCCACCCTTTAATTTTCCTCTCCATTGCCACCATGATGATCGCATTTTCTTGTGCCCTTATTATTATGCTTGAAGAAAAATACGCATGGGCTGTTATTCCTAGCATTTTTGCTGCTAGTATTCCAGTTACGGAGTTACCTCATTTATATGGTTGCAATTTCCCCTCCTTGTTGAGATATTCTGGTCAACTTATGGACCAGGGATATTTGATAGGAAAATCAAACGATGGGTTGAACTGTAATGCTGATCTTTAGTTTTGCTGAAGGGAGGAAGGTGGCAGATCCTTTTGAGTTTGACTTCTGTAAACAAAATAACTTTCTCAATCATTTCATATGTAAAAGACAAGAGGCTTTCAAATGTAATATATGATTGTGGATCCTACATATAAATCCTTCTGAGTTTGTGATTATTTAATTTTGCATTTTGTTTGCCAATAAAAATACTGATTGATTGGATTCTATGTGATTGTTGAGATGTGGGCGTACCAACAGAAAGCGTGCAAGAATGGACTATTGAGTTGATTGCGCCTTTAATCTACCTCTAGCTAATAAGTGTATTGTGGATTAAGGATGGAATTTACTTAATATTACTGGCTCTTTCATATATACACAGGGGATTGTAATTTTTTATTTCTTTAATAAATTTCTTCGCATTGTCGGGGTTTGCCAGAAAAAAAAAAAGGGATAGATTGCCAGAAAATCAAACTAAAATGCAATGATTTAGTGTAACTAAACTAAGCAAAGATGCAAAGTAGTGTATATTTGGAAGAAACAGAGGAAACGCTTTTCATTGAACGCATATATCAATTTCTCAATGATAACATACATTTGATTTGTAAAATTGTAATTGATAGATTGAAATCGAAAGTTAAATTAAGAAGACGTGCTCTGCGTTGCAATATGGAACGGAATGGTCAGCTGCATGCCTTCAGCTTTTTATTTTACTCTGTTTTTGTGAACAAATGAACGTGTTGTTATCAAAATATGGTATTAAATTTCTAAACTAGTGCTCCAAAATCAAAATTTTGTCACAGTTTCTGCTTTCCCAGCTAGTATCTTCTGGATCTATTACGTTGAAGAGGTGGTTTATCAATTGTACTAGAATACTGTATTCGTTTAGAGTGCATGCACATTGGGGATCTGAATTTTCCTATAGAAATTCACACTGTCATGGCCAATTAATTTGAATTGAAGGTTTAAATTTCTACAAGTATCTGGAATAGTTAATCTACTACATTGTATTGTATATATCCTCCTTGCATCTAATGACTTGCATATTTCTTAAGATGATACATCTTGTAGTTGGTAATTTGTTGTCTGGTCGTAAATTTTGGTTAAGGTTTCCTCAAGAACATACCAACAAATTCTCATTATGCTTCCCAGAAAATATTCATGGACCGTTGTTCTGCTTGGAAGTGTTCCAATCACCACATTTGTGTGGGTGCAGTTTCCCCTCCTTGTAGGGACTTTCATGTCTACTTATGAACCAAGAAAACCCAACCCTGGTATTAAATTCCGATGCCAGGCGCGAGTTTTGCTACTGGCCGGATGGCCAATCAGTTAACGTACGAAGCTAGCTAGTAACTCCCATGTTAAGAAAAGAGAATGTCTTATGGATTGTAAATCAATTTCAATTGTGTTTTGGATTTCGTTTAGATTTAGCCCTAAACCATTATACTTGGTGTTGTGGGATCAGTGTTTGCATGGTTACCCGATCATGCATAATATGAAGGGGGAACCCAAAAGAAAGATGCAAATGTCTTGGTCATAAATTAATTTTCTTCATGGTCTTTTGCATCCAGAAAACGTATCCATTACCAAAGTGTCTTGGTCATATTGCCCTTCACAACATGAGTAGCACATGATCAATATTTGGATGCAAAAAGTTAGAATTGACGGAGGGGTTGTAAATTGACAATTTTTACAAATTTTAGGGGGTTATTTTTTACAAAGTTTAGGGGGTCAATTTCTACAATTGCAAGTTCGAAGTGCAAAATGACAATTATAATCAAATACATATGGTGTTTTGGCCATTATGCATGTCATTGGTTAAATATATAGTCCCATTCTTCTCCCATTCGTGCAGGTCCGCACAATCAGTTGCAAAACAATGGGTTTTGGCGGGACTACTTTACAAACTCTGAAGCTCGCTGCAATTCCTTCACCTTCTTCTTTCCGCTCCGTTTTCAAACCATTATCCAGAACATTCTTCTACCTCAATAGCCACAGACAAAGACCTCAATTTCCTCTCTTCTCCGTTACTCCGTTAGAGGTTTCTCAGCCTCGGCCGTACAAGCCACTGTCACCACAGGCTCCACAGCACCGTAGAAAGCTTCTCTCATTTCATAAATTCGTTGGGTTTTGAATAAAGTAGACTTCTTTAAATTATGTTTAGTTAATTTTTTGGTTTCTGGGCGATTGTAGGTGTAAAACCGCAATGGAAAGCTGCGATAGATTTCAAGTGGATGAGGGACAACAAGGATGCTGTTGCTGCCAATATAAAGAAGAGGAACTCCAATGCCAATTTGGAACTTGTACTTGAGCTCTACAATAAAATGTTGAATCTTCAAAAGGTCAAATATTTCATTCAGTTTTTAGTGATTGATTGCTATTGAGCACTTATAAGCATCTTGGTTTTGGCCTGGAGGTCCATTGACTATATGCAACCAACTAGGAAATAAAATTACAGAATCCATCATAGAGTATTAGAGTTACAAACAGAACATTAAGAATAACCTAATGTAACAATATCACTAAATCAGCTTATGATCTGCAAGCAGTAGGTTAGCTTAGACTTCATTATTTGATGTGATATTATACTGGGCGATTAGCTTTAGGGTTAATTGTATTGGAATTTTCAGCTTAGACTTCTTAAGTTTAGTGTTATTATTTTTAGCAAAAAGTGGTGTTTTCCTTCTCAATTTTATAGCTAATTGTTACTCACAGAAAGCAGGAAGTTGAGCGGCTTCGTGGGGAAAGGAATGCAGTGGCAAACAAGATGAAAGGGAAGTTGGAGTCATCTGAGCGTCAAAAACTCATAGAGGAAGGTATCATTGGATAATTTTTGCTCTGCACTCTTCTTGTATATACTTTGTAGTTCTTTCCATTTGAATTTTTAGAAATTAGTTATTTAGATTTATGATATTTTGCATTTAGGAAAGAATCTGAAGGAAGGGCTTCTTACATTGGAAGAAGACGAAGACCTGCTTAAGCTTACTGAAAGCTCCAGCAGGAAGCACAATGTATACCAAATATGACTCATCCGGATGTCCCAATAGGCGGGGAGGATAATTCAACCATTAGAAAGATGGTCTCTCTCTCTCTCTCTCTCTCTCTCTCTCACACACACACACACACACACACACACACTCAAGAGGGAGGTTCTGTGGCCCACATTCATTCTGCCTTCTTCCTCTTCTGCTATGTGCTTTTGTAGGTAGGCAGCCCTCGTGAGTTTAACTTTCCTGTCAAGGATCACCTTCAACTTGGAAAGGATCTAGATCTTTTCGATTTTGATGCTGCTTCAGAGGTACTGTTTTTGTTTCAGCTAATGCCTTAAAGTGACTTTAGCTATATGGTAATTGAGCATGCCATTTAATTTCTAACCTTAGCATTTAGGTAGGATTTTGGACTGATCTGGAGATATGTTTCATGGATCTTTGTTGGACGAATTGGAAGATTTGATCAATCCTTTGGTCCTCTTATATAAAACTAAGCCTTGGATATTCCCAAGAAAATGGCTACAGGATATATCGGTTCCATTTAACAAGGGAAAGAAGTTGGTTTCTCTATCTGTACAACTAAGGTTTGTCTACTTTCTACAGGTCAGTGGCTCAAAGTTTTACTATCTTAAGAATGAAGCAGTGATGCTAGAGATGGGTCTTATTAACTGGACGCTCTTGGAAGTCATGAAACGGGGCTTCACACCTTTAACAACCCCAGAGATTGTAAGGTCCTCAGTTGTTGAAAAATGTGGTTTCCAACCCCGTGGAACAAATACCCAGGTTAGTTCACTCAGTTTCTTTTTATACCCTGCTAGAAATGAAATGCCGTCTTATACTCTTATCTATTTTCAAACATAAACAGGTTTATTCTATTGAGGGTAGTGATCAATGCCTCATCGGCACTGCAGAGATTCCTGTTGGGGGAATTCATATGGATTCTATTCTTTCTGCTTCATTGTTACCTTTGAAATATGTGGCAGTCTCCCATTGCTTCCGTACTGAGGCTGGTGCTGCAGGTACAGCAACAAGGTAAATTATCAGCATATATATTTCTTTTGTTGTCAATGACCCCATATTTTATTTTCTGTGTATATGAACTTGAATAACTTAAATTAGATTCTAAAGTATTAATTAAATACGACAGCTTATGAATACATGACCCAAATTTGTTCATCATTCTTTTGGGAAAGACTGCGAAGTACCCATAGTTTTTGTGATATGTCCCAGCATTATTGTTATCATTCCTAGTTTGATATAATATGCACCTACCAACTTTCTATCGCTGTAACTGTCCAAATATGGCAACAGGAGGAATATGACATGTTTTAGTCCCCCATTCTACCCAACACAAAGGAGGTTTGGCCTTTGTATTACACTAAGAACCTCAAATCAAATGTGGTGCTCTGCGCCTTGAGCTTTCGTCACATCTCTTTTGTGTTTGATGGTGAATTGGTGATAGGGAACTACCGGTTTTTCCTTTTTTGTGAGGGCATCAATTTTAATTTCGTATTACCAGAATTTTGAGAGTGGAGTATTTGAATGAATATATCAATTTTTTAACTCTAACTTGAGTGGATTCGTTTTGTAAGTAAATTGAAATCTTAAACAAAAAGAAAAAAAGAAAGAAAGAAGGAAAAGTGTTCTGCGTTGCTATATGCAGTTCAAAATATGGCATGAAAAATTGTCTTTGGCCTTTTCTTTTTATTTGCCTTTGTTGACGAGTGAAAGTATTCTTACCAATTATTAATTTTTAAACAAGTGGTCCAAAATCAAACTTTTGGTACAGCTCCTGCTTTCACATTATCTCCATATTGTGTAAGAAGGTTTATCAGTTCTGCCAAACTGATGAGTTTTGTCCACCTTGTAAAGATTGAGATACCTATTCTCATCACTAGGATTACATTATAAGTGAGGAATTGTACACAGCCTTCTCATTGTTCACATGATTTGGTTACTGTGTTTTTGGTAATGTTGAGTTTCTTGACAGAACTTTGGACATGGCATCTGGGGATTTAGGTGCACCCGCTTATCGTAAATTTGACATTGTGGCATGGATGCCTGGTTTAGTGCGGTTTGGTGATGTATTGCGATGATTCTCTCTCTCTCTCTCTCTCTCTCTCTCTCTCTCTCTCTCTCTCTCTCTCTTCTTTTCTTTTTTGGCCTGATTATATCTTGGTTTCTTAGACTAGTTGCTTTAGAGATACAAAAGATGTAGGCCAAAGTACACCAACCATCCGATTAGTTTCATATATAGTTTCTTTCCCATATTACCAGTGGTCCAACCTAGCTCAATGGCTTATGGAAGTATTATTCTACATTGGAAAACGCAATCTTGATTCGTTTATTGTTGCTTAAAAATTAACTGACCCTGGAGTTTTCAAAGAGCTTTCTTTTGGGATTCTAATTCTAATTTCAATTGCGATTTCATAGTGACATGATTGAGAAACTATGGTTTGATGCTTTCTTATGGTTACTCTTGAAAACTTAGGAATTTTTTGACAGTTCGACTCAAGAGTTGAAAGCCGAATTAGAGCCATCCTGCCTGTTTTAGACTGTTTTTGAGTAAAACCCAATAAGCAAGTTATTTAAGTCGATTAATAGCATTTTGAAGAAAAATTGATGGCTGCATTTCGAACCTTTCATGTTCTATTCACTCTTGAGCTTTGATTTCTCTCACTATAGTTTACCAGTCCTCAAATTTTTACATGTGATTTTGTTACGTACAATAGAATCCCAAAACTAATGGGTTTTAATGGGTCAAAAACTCAAAAATAAGCTTGAACTCAGGGATTGGGCAAATTCTTTGCAATTTGGAAGCTGGAGGAAAATCACAGATTCACAGAATTTATCAAGGTTTTAAAAAGCTAGCCTCAGGCTAGCCTTAAGGCTAGCTTAATGCATAGACTATCGTCAAATGCACAATAGCCTTGAGTAAAACTCGCCTCATGTTAGAGGCTTAGAAAAGGCTTAAAAAGCTTAAGCCTTTTAAGAATTTTAAGCCTAGAGGCTGATGAGGCTCGTTAAAAAAAAAAAAAACAGTGGGACGAAACGGGGTCACCAAAAAAAACAGTGGGAAGAAAATACAAGTCCCTAAGAACACTTGTTGATGATGAGGAGGATGAACGTCCCAATCCATATGATGATACCAATCCCTTGTTTGAAGCTGAAAATGTTGCTAGTGATGATGATGATAGTTTGGATGGTGATTTGCTACTTGATGATGAGGAAGATGTGGAAGAATGAAGTACTTTTCATTTTTATGTTTGTACATCATTGTAGTTGATTAAGTTTGATTGTTTAAACTTAAAATTCCTTTAAAACTTACATGGTTTGATAAATTACCTTAACTATTATTAATGAAATGTAAATTTTGTATTATAAAAATTTTATTACAAAAGGCTTACGCTTTTTACGCCTAAGGCTTACGCCTTTTCAAAACAAGCCTCACATAGCCGAAAACGCCTCGGCTACACCTTAAGCTTTTTAAAACCTTGGAATTTATAACTTGGACTAACAGTGCTAATGGAATGAAACTACAGGGGTGAAAGTGACAAAAACAAAACTTAACCGGTTGGACGACAGGGATCTTTAGTGCACTATGTCAAAAGATTTTTGTGTTCGTTTTCATCAGTAAGGATATAAATTGTTGAGCTATTCTGAAATCTTGTAATTCCATATGAATGGTGTGGACAGATATCAAGCGCATCAAACTGTACAGACTACCAAAGCCGCCGTCTTGGGATCCGGTATCGTTCTTCAGAACAAGCATCT
Organism: Rubus parviflorus; assembly: GCA_029955375.1. Classification (NCBI taxonomy): domain Eukaryota; kingdom Viridiplantae; phylum Streptophyta; class Magnoliopsida; order Rosales; family Rosaceae; genus Rubus; species Rubus parviflorus. The sequence goes on along the minus strand of JARGGL010000008.1, from coordinate 11,132,435 downwards.
ACAAATCCTAAAAAGGGTAAAAGCAACCTCTCTCCACCACAATTTGTTCATACATTAAATGCGACAGCATGTGCAGTACCACGAATGATTGTATGCCTGCTGGAAAATAACCAGCAAGAAGACGGCTCTGTGGTTATTCCTGAGCCATTGAGGCCATTTATGGGTGGCCTAGAGCTTATCAAACCTAAATCTGGATAGGATGGTAAGATTATTGCACCTATTTCTGATTTGCAAATTGTTATTGACGGATATTCTTTGGTTACAGTCTTACAGATCATTCATGAGAGAAAAAAAACTGCAAATGTTTCGGAGATCATTTTTGTTTTTGTTTTTTTTATTATTCGGAATTTTTTAAAAAAGATGTGCCCATATACCTAATGTTTTGTGTTCCTGTCGTAGATTGAGGGAATCACACCATTGTAACAACTCTTCTCTTCTTGAATTTTAATCTGTAACATATCAGGATTGAACAAGAACAAATTAGTTATGTGGATTTTCATAAGGAATGTTGCAAGAATGAAGGATTGAAGGATTGACTGGAGTTGAAACTGCTGTAATGATGATAGTGCTCTCAAGAATTTGAGTCTTGCTGAAATCAGAATCAATAACCAACAAACAATGAGAACTAAACTCTTAACAAGTCTAATGCCTCTCACATTTTGAGAAGATTAAAGATAAATCATATTCTTGTTTATTTTCAGATTTGACAAAAGTGAGGTTGATATTGTAGTCGATGCAGAGTCCAGGTTAATTTTTCTTTTGTTTTTGTCAAGTATGATCACATGCCACTAAGTCTTTTGCAAGTCCTTTTCAATACCCAATTAATTGAAAATAGACGTGAACCGGTAGTTGCCTCTAAAAAGAATATAGAAAAACAGAGCTGTCTTGATATTGTGTTTGTGTCTAAGCCTCTAAGGTGGAGTAGTTTTGAGATTTACATTTAGAAGGCTCACACACTCATCTAACATGCCGATATTTCCTTCACTTTAGTCCTTCGATTGCCTAATAGGTATGCGTGTTCACTTTTTCGATGCGAGTATAACTGTATAAGGCAGTTATATTCTAACCAACTTTCTCCAACCAATATAACATCTTAGGAGAATTCGGTGCGAATTTGCCTGAGATGATAAGGCAGTGATTGAAGGATTTGGCCAGTCTGGATCAGCTGATCTCAGCGAGGAATGGGTGATTTTCGATGGAATCAGAGAGTTCACAAAATATTGTTTTGGTCTTGTAGATTTGTAATAGGGCTACTCCGTCGTTAAATAGGGCTGCATTGTTTTTTCCTCAATTCATAGTGTGGATGGATTCGGAGCCTTTGACGGGAAAAGAAGCTAGTTGGGGTTTTGGTAGTAGGATTTTTGGCTCTCTGCCATTGTTGAAGATGTTAATAGCATAATTATATTATTGTACTCTGCTGCAACATTTGCTGAAGATGTTAATAGCATAATTACATTATTGTACTCTTCTGCAACATTTGCTGAAGATGTTAATAGCATAATTATATTATTGTACTCTGCTGCAACATTGGTGAAGATGTTAATAACATATTTACATTATTGTACTCTGCTGCAACATTTGCTGAAGATGTTAATAACATATTTACATTATTGTACTCTGCTGCAACATTTGCTCTGCTGCAACATTTGCTGAAGATGTTAATAACATATTTACATTATTGTACTCTGCTGCAACATTTGTTGAAGATGTTAATTGTACTCTGCTTCAACATGTGTTTTGGGTAGCAATAACATATTTACATTTGGGTAGCAATAGCATTATTGTACTCTGCTGCAACATGTGTTTTGGGTTGCAATAGCATATTGCTAACTTGTCCGTTGATTTTTTTCGTTAATTGTTGACGTGGCAGTGTGACGTGAGTTAACAGTTGAATATGATTGATTAAATCGAAGAGTACAAGAACACACATTATGAAATTAGAAGGACAGAGACACAAATGATTTTAAGTGTAAACTTGGAGGTAAAATAAAATTAACCCTAACCTGAAAGCTAGAGAACCAATTTCTGACAAAGATCACAATGCATACGTTGGAAGTGAACTCATGTGGCACAGTACATATTGAATTAAATTGTTTAAAGGTTTGACGCAATTTCAGGGAAGCAAATTTGCCGCCCACCCACTGTTAGGGTGGGCATTTGTCCAGCCAGAGGTTTGCTGCCATGTGTCCTCCCACCCTTCAGAAAAAAAAAAAAAAAAACTTATCTCTCTCCTCTCTCTCTCGTCCAAAGTACCAGAGCTTCCTCCGGTGATTTCTTCGCCGTCCGACCACTATTGACATCAAGACCGGTCCCATTCTCTTCGTATCCTCGAGTTCTTCATCTCCATAACAATTTTTCTCGCCGACGATAAGTGTTGAAGGAGAATCGAAGCATGAATGGTCGGATGGTTCATGCTTCGATTCTCCTTCAACACTTATCGTCGGCGAGAAAAATTATTATGGAGATGAAGAACTCGAGGATACGAAGAGAATGGGACCGGTCTTGATGTCAGTAGTGGTCGGACGGTGAAGAAATCACCGGAGGAAGCTCCGGTACTTTGGACGAGAGAGAGAGAGAGGAGAGAGAGAGAGACAAGTTTTTTTTTTTTTTTTTTCTGAAGGGTGGAAGGACACATGGCAGCAAATTATGGCTGGGCAAATGCCCACCCTAACAGTGGGTGGGCAGCAAATTCGCTTCCCAATTTCAGGGTGAACAAAAGTTAACTTTTGTTTCTGGTGAGTACGATCACATGCCCGGCCAATGAGAATTGACTAGTCTGTTGCCTCATACAAAAAAAGGGAAAGAAGTATTTTGTGTTGGAATTTAGCTCTTTGTTGATCGATCACCTGCACTCACACAATTTCACAACAACATAAACTAATGTGGTGAGATTTCCTTTCTATTCAACTGATATGATTTGTATTTTGTAATTTTATTGTGAAGCTTATTAGGACATCACCCTATATCAACACCAAATAATTAATTATGTAACTTTAACATGGTGCCCAAGTCTTTCTTAAATATTGGCCAAAAGTCTTTCTTAAATAATTGCTGATTTTTTTTTATTACAAACGAACATAAGAGTCCTTCCATGAATATATCAGAAGTTTGCCTAATGCCTACTATATATGCACATATTGGAATTTTAAGCTTCACAATAAAATTACAAAATACAACACCAGTATTTGAGAACTGGCTTTCTTAAATACAACATCAATATTTAAATAAGGGAAAAAAAATCACCTTTAGTCCCTCAACTTTGACTCGTTCGACACTTTCGTCCGTGAACTTTGAAATATATCATTTTTGTCTCAGAACTTCAATACTGACTATCACTTTCGTCCCTGATCGAAAAAAATGGTGCAAAACCTATGCCAAAATGTTTGCACGGATGAGAGGAGTAACTTTTATAACTGGGGCTAAGCTCAATTCGGCCTAGAATGACTCGAATTTAGCTCGAAAGCCGGTGGTGGCCGAAACTTTAATTGTAAAATTCTCCGCCGTCTGGCGACGGTTTGAGACGGGGTTGGTGGCGTTGAACTCCCCTCAAGGAGAGCTTCAAAGCCCAGTATGTGGTGTCGTTCGAATTGGCCGGAATCAGAGGTTTATTCGGTGAAAACTTCGGTCAAGGACGAAAGTGATAGTCTTTTTCAAAGTTCAAGGACTAAAGTGATATATTTTAAAGTTCAGGGACGAAAGTGTCGAATGAGTCAAAGTTCAGGGACTAAAAATGATTTTTTCCCTTTAAATAAAGCTGCACTCAGGGGCGGAATGTGTATTGGTTTGACTGACTTGAACTGTGTATTTGCCTAAAACCAAAAACAACACCAACAACTTGTAAATTCCGGGTGTAATTTATTAATGGTAAACACGTTATTTAATTGAAATTCATAACAAATGTATAGCACACAACTTTTTTTTTTTAAGGTAAAAGATAATTCAATTAATACAATCGAGCGTACAACCAAGGGGGGGGGGGGGGACGTAAGGCTTAACCCAAATCGATTACAAAGAACATGGGCGGAAAGAGCTCAATCTGCAAATAAGCAACTGCAATTCCATAGGCAACAGAGACTCAATAACACTGCATTGACAACTGTCGGAGAGACGAATTCCCTGTGACACTCCATCATCCAAACCAACCAAAACATGAGCCAAGTATAAGCGTCGGTCAATTGAAAACCGGAAACAATCGAGGGATGACATGTCCCTATCTCAAAAGAGAAGGGGAAGAAAAAAATGAACCAAACAAAGAACATAAATAAAGCCGTAAAACTAAACGGAGAAGTAAAAAACGTCAGACTTAATGGAGCAGAAGCAAGCACGCCCACACCAAAATAGATCTGTACCCGAACCTCAACCAAGAAGCAAAAGGAACACCAACGTTCCCTCCTCCCAATCAGCCTCCACCCAAAACCCATAGTAGATCCACCGGATCTAACCCCAAACCATCACTTGCAAGCAACAAATCCGGGAGTGAGACAGCCACCACTAGAGCAGAGTGTTTTATGGACATTAAGCAACATATATAATTAGAGCTTTATTTTTATATATTGACATTGAGTAACACAATTTAGAGCTGGCCGGAGACCTTCAATGTAGGGGTATGTCCTCTTATCCACCAGACTATGTGTACTACATTTTCTTTTCAGTACTCTCATGGAAGTTTTGGATACCAGAATCCAATGGGACCATACATGGAGGCATGTAGGCTGGAGGTTGACGAATGCTAGTCTCAGTAGTTCCCCCATTCTTTACTACAAAAGCAGCTTCCATTCCCCAAGTCTGGTGTCTCTCCATATGGCAATTAATGCCAAAACCACACCCCTATTAAAACATAAAACAAATATAAAAATTCCCTTAGGTTTATCTGCCGATAAATGTACCCCAAAAAAAAAAGATAAGAGGGAGGAGAGAGAGTGTGGATTGTAAAGAAACATAAGATAGGTAAAATTGTATTAAAACTGAAAAGAGGGTGGGGACGATAAGATTGGGGATGTCAATTTCACTCTCCTAAAATATTTGTATTATCCAAATTCCACAAGTGTTTCGTCCAAAAAAAAAAACAAAGATAAAATGAAGAGAACTTGTAACGAGATCACATATTAGGTGTTCATATTACAACTAGGATAAAGCTCGATCCCGCAATTTACCTTGACATTGATTGGCTTTCATTATTTTAAGTTTAGTTTTTCGTAACTAAAAGTCAGACAAAAAAACCTTAAATCATATATATTTTAAATGAAGAGAGAGAGTCATCCTAGACAAACCTGGATTATTTACTGTGAATCTGATTGCTAACCATCCATTTTTGGGAACTCCAAATGTAGTTACTTCAGGAGGATCTGCAGGGATATCTCTGAAGTAAATCAATCACTCTGAGTTTGGGAGATGAAGCATTTGTTTTATTAAATAACAAACAATGACTTTTATACAAGCCTTTACACGGAATGGGAAAACAAAACAAACTCCACGTTGAACATAATCCTAAAACGTGGTTTAGAGGTCTAAGACCAATTCAAACACTAATGGCACTAACAACATACCCTAATAACCAGGACAGTCATTATCAACAGAATGGTAAATGAGGGTAAACTCTAAAACAAGTAAACCCCAATGCTTCACATATCCTCCCTTAAACTAGATTGCAAAAGAATGCAATCAATTTACTCTAACTTCAAACACATCCCCAGCTTATCACGCAGCCTTGAGAATGACTCCAATTTGAGTGGCTTTGTCATAATGTCGGAGATCTGTTCTTGTATATTGCAGTGCACCAATTCAACAATTCCCTCCTTTGTCAAGTCACGCAAAAAATGAAACCTCACATCTATATGCTTACTCCTTCCATGCATGACTGGATTTTTTGAAAGTTTTATAGTTGAACTGTTATCACAATAAATTGTTGTGCACTTACCTTGAGCATGCCCAATCTTCTCAAGCACTCTTCTCAGCCATATTCCTTGACATGCACAATATGCAGCAGCAATAAACTCAGCCTCTGTAGTTGATAAAGTCACAACTGGTTGCTTCTTCGATGACCATGAAACTGCTCCGGTTCCAAGCATAAAGGCATACCCTGAAGTACTTTTCCTGTCATCGATGTCCCCTGCATAATCATTATCTGCAAATCCTATTAAGCTTTCTTCTCCACCTCTCTATAAGCAATCCCCAACTCAGCAGTACCCTTCAAATACCTAAGGATTCTTTTCGCAGTTTGTAGGTGAAGTTCAGTGGGTCTCTCCATATACCTACTGATCAAGCTGACTGAAAACATCAAGTTTGGCCTGGTAGCCATCAAGTACATCAGACTACCTATTATTTGCTTGAACATTGTGGCATCTACAGCAGCTCCTCCTCCATTCTTTGACAACCTTAGTCCTGGAACGATTGGGTCACCGAGTTACTATTACACATCCCAAAACGTTCCAACACCTCATGCGCATACTTCTTTTGATTAATAAAGATCCCTTGCTCATTCTGTACGACTTCTACTCCAAAGAAGTACTTCATTTTTCCAAGATCAGTCATGGAAAACTCTTTCATCATCGATTGCTTAAACCTCACAAACATATCCTCATTGTTTCCAGTAAAGATCAAATCATCTACGTAAATACTTACAATGAGAATGTTAATTACCTCCATTTTCAGTTTTCACAAACAACGTGAGCTCACAGTAGCACTTTTTGAACCCTTCCTTGATGAAGTACCCTTCAATCCTGCTGTACCAAGCTCGGGGAGCTTGCTTGAGTCCATACAAAGCTCTTCTAAGTCTATAAACTTTGTGTTCTTCTCCCTTTCTCTCAAACCCTTGCGGTTGATCAACGAACACGTCTTCATTTAATTCTCCATGCAAGAATGCGCTTTTCACGTCCAATTGATATACACACCATCCCTTTTGTGCTGCTAGAGCAAGAATTACTCTGATAGTGTCCCATCTAGCCACCGGAGCAAACACCTCATTGTAATCAATTCCATATTGCTATGAGTAACCCTTTGACACAAGACGAGCTTTGAACTTGTCGACCTCACCCTTCTCGTTAAGCTTGGTTTTGAAAACCCATTTCACTCATATTTTCTTTGCTCCCTCTGGTAAGGTTGTCAGCTCCCAAGTCTCATTCTCTTCGATAACCTTAATCTCTATTTTCATGGCCTCTCTCCACTTTAAGCTCCTCACAGCCTCTTCAAATGTTGCGGAATCCTCATTCACAGTAAACATCACCAAGTTTTGCGCCTCATCCTCTTCTGACAACCCCTCACCAGACACATAGTCTTGCCACCAAACCGGCTCTCTTCTGTTCCTCCCTTGAACTGGACTCACAGAACCTTCTTCAGATGACTTACTAGATGAAGAATTGATGGCTCCTCCTCCTTCTACTTCCCCATTTTCAACATTCACACCTACTTCTACTACTTGAACGTCCTCATTTTCCTTTCCCTCTTCATCACCCCATTCCAAAATGTCATCTTTCATCTCGTCATTATTTTTTTTCCAATCCCATAACTCATCTTCAGCAAACACCACGTCTCTACTTATCACTATCTTTTTCGAAATAGGATTATAGAGTCTATATGCCTTTGACTCTTCGCTTACACCCAACAAGACACACCTCACACTTTTATCATCCAATTTGGATCTTCTAGCATCTGGAGTATGAACATATGTAACACACCCAAAGACCCTAAAGTAGTCAACACAAGGTTTGTTGCCACTCCAGGCCTCTTCAGGTGTTACATCTTTCACAACTAATGTTGGACTCCGATTTAATACATGTACTGCCCAATTAACAGCTTCCGGCCAAAACTCTTTAGGAATTTTCTTTTCTGATAACATACACCGTACCATGTTCATGACTGTGCGATTCTTCCTCTCTGCCACGCCATTCTGTTGTGGTGTGTAAGCTGCTGTAAGCTGCCTAGCTATGCCATTCTCACTACAAAACTGATTGAACTCCATTGAGGTGAACTCACCACCTCTATCAGTGCGTAAGTAGCAGATAGACTTACCACTTTCCTTTTCAACTATAGCTTTGTACTTCTTGAACACACCAAAAGCCTCAGACTTCTCTGTAAAGAAATAAGTCCAAGTCTTTCTACTGTAATCATCAATGAAATTAATCAAGTACCTTTTGTTGCTATGTGATTCAGGCTTAATGGGACCACAATTATCGGCATGAACTAGTTGGAGACGTTGTGAGGCTCTCAACAGGCTTTTCTTAGGAATGACTTCTCGGTGTTGCTTTCCCACCATACAGTCGGAACACACTTTAGATGGAGCCGTAAGCTTTGGTAGTCCTTGCACCATTTTCTTGTAAAAAAGAGTTCTTAGGCCCTTGAAACTGAGATGCCCAAATCTGCGGTGCCACAACTGCGTGTTTTCTTTAGTGACAGTTTGAAAACATGTTGTGGTTTAAGGCACCACCGAAGCCAACACAACAAACATCCTATTAGCTGACATTATGGATTGCATAATTAGCCCCCTTCTCAGATGATAGAGATTGCACAACCCACTCTTGATCAAGACAACAATACCCTTTTCTTGTAGTTGACCCACACTTAAAAGATTATTCTTTAACTCAGGCACAAAATAAACTAAAGTGATTACCTGAGTTAAACCATTCACTTGTAGTTTGATGTTCCCTTTTCCCATCACCATCATTCTTGAGTTGTCTCCAAGTCTCACAGATTGCCTGAACCCTTCATCAAAATCCGAGAATCACTCCTTTGTGCCACACATATGGTTACTGCATCCAGAGTCCAAAAACCACACATTCTCCCTGGTTGAGTTGTTCATCTTGACATATGACATTAGTAGCATCTCCTCACCCTCATCCAAATCCGCATAGTTTGTACCCTTTTCCCAACTAGGGCATTCGTATTGAAAATGCCCTAGTTTATGACATTTGAAACATTCTACAAGATCTCTGGAGAAAGGTTGTCTACCTCTACCTCGTCCCCTTCCTCTGAAGCCTCCACGAGCTCTGCCTCTGCCTTCGAACCTATACTCATTGGTGATCTTCAACGCTTGTTCTTCCTCTTGATGCCCTTGCATTCTTTGTTCATGAACCAACAGGCTATTTTGAAGCTCATCAATACTCATAGTGGCAAGATTGTTTGACTCCTCAATTGAGCATACCATGTAGTTGAATTTGGAAGTCATTGACCTTAGAATCTTCTCCACGATCACATTCTGCTCCATTCTTTCTCCATGAGCCTTCATTTTATTTGCAACTGTTAAGGTCCTGGCAAGATAATCATCTACCTTCCCTCCCTCCTTCATGCCAAGAATTTCAAACTCCCTTCTCAAAGCTTGCAGTTGAGCTAGTTTGACTTTGGTAGAGCCCTGGTACTTTTGCTTCATTGAATCCCAGATTGCTTTAGCCGTTTCTTTGTTCAGGATCGTCTCCATGATTGTCCTGTCTATGGATTGAAAGAGATAATTCTTTACCTTCAAACCTTTCAGCCGTGCATCTTCAATAGCCTTACGTTGAGCTTCAGTAGGCTCAACTCCATCTTCAATCGCCGGAATTCCACTTTCAACCAAACTCCAGTATTCTTTTGACCTCAAGAAGTTTTCCATAAGCATAGACCAATGATCATAGTGACCATCGAATCTAGGTATGACAGGTTGAACGAAATTGTTATCCGTTGCCATCTCAAACTCACCTTCTATCTCTGGTGTTTCTCTCACACTCAAACACTCTTTTGTTTAAGAAATCTGCAATTTCTTAATTTGCTTCTAAAACTCTCACGCTCTCAATCAGGCCCCGTGAAGAGCTCTGATACCACTTGCAGGGATATCTCTGAAGTAAATCAATCACTCTGAGTTTGGGAGATGAAGCATTTGTTTTATTGAATAACAAACAATGGCTTTTATACAAGCCTTTACACGGAATGGGAAAACAAAACAAACTCCACGTTGAACATAATCCTAAAAGGTGGTTTATAGGTCTAAGACCAATTCAAACACTAATAGCACTAACAACATACCCTAATAACCAGGACAGTCATTATCAACAGAATGGTAAATGAGGGTAAACTCTAAAACAAGTAAACCCCAATGCTTCACAGGATCAACTAAATTGAAGCCTTTGGGGTCAGTCACATTGTCATAATTTCCAAAGCCTTGCCCAACCACATAGAAGCTATATCCATGCAAATGCATTGGATGATTAAGAGAGCCGCCTATCACATTAGTCCCCTGGAATACAATCTCAACTGATTCATTGTAATCCAACACCTTAACCTTTCTCCCTTGTACCGTTAACACTGTATCAATCAAGTATGATTCCTCTGTGAAGTTATAAAAAGAAGGAGGATAGTCCGGGAAATCTGCTGAGTAAACCCCGCTTGCTTGCTTATCCCAAGTGCAGGAGTCGCGTTTGTAGTATAACTCGGAAGTACGAGTGTCGTTCCGCCAGAAGCAGTGAGAAAGATTGCAAAATTGTAAACTGAAGTATAGATGAAGATGAGTGAGAGTGTTTTGAGAGAAAATCAATAGAGACAAGCACTAAGGTTTCGCGGTTCCACCTTCAATTACCTATGCAATAATATTAGTTTGATTCATTTTCTTAAAACTTACTTAAGAAAATTGACACAAAAGATAAACTCAATTAGAGGTTGTTCATATACAAAAGCCCAATTTAGTTTTCTTTGGGAAAAATCTCAAGCATAACCTATGCCTATAAGCGTCAACAACCTATCAAGAAATAATTCCGTCAAAACCTTTATCAATCTACTATTTTACTTAAATCTCAAAAGCATGGCTGTTCTTTACCAACTATAGGAAAAGCATGACTGAACCTATGAAAGGATTTATCCAACATCCAACAATTAATCAAGAAGTAAAATAGGTATTATAATTGAACAACCAAAAACTGAATTGCATTGAAGAAACTGTCGAATCAAACTAATAAACATTACATAAATAATCAAAGGTTTCCCCCCTAGCCTTAGCTAGGTGATTAGTTCTCCATAACAGAAATAATAACAAAATACATAAATGAAAGTAAGAAGAACTACACACACGGATGGATCATCAAACACATACTTTGGTCGATCTCCTTATTTATACTACAATAAATATGAGTCCAGCTCCCACTTCATTTTATTAATTGCTCACTTCAAATCCCACTTAAGTTGATAACTTAAATAAAGATCAGATAGGACAAACTTCCAACAACCAAAGAAATATTCGAGTTGACCACCGAAACCTCCATCTTGTTAATGAACACAATACTCCAACTTAATCAATCACAGTAGTGATAACAACACTTCCTCATAATTGAATAAGAAATTGAATTCTTCAAATCTCATCTCCCACATTCACAAATAGAAAAGAGTTCTTGACTCACCGAGTGTGAGAAATTAATGGATTCTTTGGTGCAGCACATTCAGCCTCCATATCTGTTGGTAGCATTCCGTATTGATTCGAGGGTGATAACTTGGACTGATGAAGCTTGGTGCAGACAGAAAGAGGAAAACGATGGGTGTCCATAGAAGAATTTGGTGCCATGATTTCTATGAACTAGAGATGTGGGCAGTCAGAGAGACAGAGTCGATCTGGGGACGCCGGAGTGAGAGAGAGACGCGGTCTGAGAGAAGAGTGAGACTGATGAGGGAGTTGGGCTTCGCAACTTATGGGTTTTGTACTCCAATTCTAACAACCAAGCATTGGGCCTGTTTAACCAACAAATTGTATAATTAAATTACTTTAGGCCAATAAAATGCTTAATCAATTAGAAATATGAACATTATATATGCATTATTGAGCTCTCATCACCGCTTATGTTTCTGCATCGATCAAATTGTTGCAATTAATTGTTAAATAGTTATATATATAGCAAATAGAGATCCGTCAAACTAACAAGAGAATTAAGCAGGGATATGATGGATACCTATAGTAGGATTGCAAGATATCAGTACTTGGGTTGACCCAGCTGATATTATTTATGCTTGCAGCGATTTGTTTCGTTTCACAGTCGGAGCTGCTTGGATCTTCACAGTAGAGCTAATATCACTGTCTAGAGGGACATTTATAGCATATTCTGGGATGGCTAAGCTTCTAATTTGGTCTGTGAATTTTAATGATGCTACAAAGTCCAAGTACATAGGAAGAGTGCTGGGAAAGACAGGAGACGTGGGATAGGTATAGTTGCCATTGTATTCCAGGATTGCAGTAAGATTGGCATGGTCAAAGTCAACAACATCAACGTTTTCACTGGAGAAATGTCTCCCGGCCATGTAATAGTGCCCGAGAACCTGATTTGCTTTGAGCAAAACATCCATCGTTTGTCCAGGGCTCATCACTATGTAGGTTGTCTATGGGTTTAATATAGGCTCCGTCGAGTCCAACCACAGTGAGGTTGTGTTGTGCAATTGCAAAGAAAATGTCTGCATCGATGTTAGCATTGACTATACGAACAAGATAGGTCTTGCCATAGTCCACCTTCCGACGGTAAGTTGTTTCTGCAAGAGTAAGGTTATGGTATGTTGACATTTCTCATACATCATGAAGAGAGAAAGTCCTTGTTAAGGTAAATAATGTACTCATTAGAGTAAATTAGATTCTCGTTTGAGTAACTAAGTCCTAAAAGTGGTAATTATAATATTTTACGACTTGACGACACATATTACAACTTCGACAACTCATATGATAACTATGAAAAAACCCTCTTTAAGGTAAATAAGGTCCTCATTTGTGTAAATAGGTTCTCATTTGAGTAATTAAGTCCTAAAAGTTGTAATTGTACGTATGAGATACGTTAACATACACTAGAATTTTCCGTTTCTGCAATATATATATATATATGGAATAATTAATTTCACCTTAATTAATTACCACAATCAGAAAAATGCATGCATGTGCAAAATGCAATTGCACGATCTCTTTCTATATTTACGAAATAAACATATATATATATATATACATAAGTTTTTCTATTGAAACTTTCAAATTTACTTATTTGACCTCTGTACTTTTTACACCTCCTAATAAAGTTTCAAATACTAAATTTTACTCACTAAACCTCACTAAACTTCCTCAAATAACCTCACTCATATAATTTGCAAAAAACTTTCATCTTTAAAATAAAAAACTTAGCTATTTCAATGATATAATTACTTTATAAATCTTAATTAAATGTTTATTCCTAAATCAAACAACATAAATCTCTTATCCAATAAAACAATTAGACATAAGGTCATTTTGGGTGGCCTTATTTTTCAAAAGGCCACCTAATATTTTTTACTGAAATAAGGCCACAGTAGCTTTAGTGTTCTTGGACAGTAACTTTATTGTGCTTGGACAGTAGCTTTATTGTTCGTGGACAGTAGCTTTATTATTCGTAGACAGTAGCTTTATTGTTCTTGGACAGTAGCTTTATTGGTCTTTGACAGTAGCTTTATTGGTTTTTTCGTATCCAGTATTGAACAGTAGCTTTATTGTTCGTGGACAGTAGTTTTATTGTTCTTGGACAGTAACTTTAGTGTTCTTTAACAGTAGCTTTAGTGTTATTTGCTTTATTGTGATGTTACAGTAGCTTTATTGTGCTTTGACAGTAGTTTTAGTGGTCTTCGACAATAGCTTTATTGGTCTTTGACAGTAGCTTTATTGATTTTTTCGTATCCAGTGACATTTTTGTAAATAATAGCAAAAAAAATGCGGTGGCATTTTTGTAAATATTAGTGGCCTTATTTTAGAAAAAAATGTTTGGTGGCTTTTTGAAAAATAAGGCCACCCAAAGTGGCCTTATGGCTAATTTTTTATAAAAAAAATCAAACACAAGGTATTGGGTTTCAAAAAATAATTTCTAATCAACAAGAAAATGTTTTACCATGAACTATTCTTTGTTTTTTTTAACTATTCTTTTCTCTTTTAGCTGTGCAATAAAAAAAAAAGTAATCATTTATTCTTACTGTTTATTTTTTCCTCTATTTTTTGTACCTCATGATTAAATATTATATATATATTTTTTAATTGCTAGTTTTTTTTTTTGCAAATATAATGGATAGACTTAGATTTAGGTCATAGTAGAATTTCTTTTGTTCTCTATCACCAATATGCGTTCAACAAATGATACAAATTTTTATGTCACATGATCTTTCATAGTTTTAATTCTTATTAAATATATATAAATGTTTTAATGAGTATGTAGTGAAATTGGAAAATGAAAATAGATAAGGAAAATAATAAAGAATGCAATCTAATATTATTGAATTGGAAACTCTAGAGAAAATAAACATAATATCTTTTTGGTATAATTATTGTCCTTAATAGTCATTTTATAAGAGGTTATAAATGTCATTTAATAATTCATAATGGAATGAGGTCAAGTGAGCAAATTTGGAGGTCCCACTAGAAACACTCTATATACAGTCCCGCTCACCTGAGGGACTAATTATAAGGGACAAAAAGGGACAAAGAGGGACAAATTGATATCAGCCCTTGGATATTTAATGAAGAGATTCAATGGTCCAAAAACCTCCACATCAATACCTATATCTTGTTTTTGGTCTGAACCTTATTGATTTTTTTTTCTGGGGCTGGTCTCCCTCTTCCTCTTTTCTCCTCCGTTCTCTCTCCAACTCTCCTCCTCATCTCGCCCTCAATCTCTCTTCCTTTTGCTTCCATTCTCTCTCTCACCGATCCGACCCCGACCGGTGAGAGAGAGAATGGAAGCAAAAGGAAGAGAGATTGAGGTGACATTGGTATTGAAATCAATAAACTGTTTTATTGAAGTCAATAAAAGTTTATTAAACAACGTTTTAAGTCAAAATCTTAGTGGCTTCACAATCTATGGTAATTTCTAGCTATTGGAACCACTCATACAATTTACAATTTTAATAACTTGACTTAAGACGTTGTTTGATCTGAAAAGTTCAGTTGACGAGCCGATCCTTGAGGTTGCAGTTGAATCTACAAAATTTGACATCAAATTCTTATTGTATAGCACTAGATTTATAACTTGGTGTGGGTGATTAGGAATGCCTTGAATGCTAGGACAAGTTGGAAATCCATAAGGAAACTGTACACCTTGAACACTAGGAACAAATCCATAGCTCTTTTATTATTTTTGTTTCTTGTCTGCCATATATTACTTCATTAATTCATTGACTAGGAGGAATGTCATTTGTTCCTGGTGTGCATATTCCTATTATTACACTTTCCTATCAAGCCAGCCAATTTGAATATGGCTCAAAGGCATTTACACGAGCTACTGAAAGAAGATTGGGAACCATTTCTTCTCAAGAGTTACTGATAAACGCAACCAGCTGAAAATACCTTCGCCCAAAACCCAATTATAGGTCAAGACATGAAGACCCATCTCGAAAGTTTCAAACTTCCCCATAAATCTCTTCAAAAATGCTTGCCTTTTCTCCTTCCAAGATTCGCCCTACCTCAGAAAATCACCGTTGTTCGATTTTTCATCGTCGTTGCTCCTATTCGCAGCTGCCAGCACCGCTCCAATTTGTGCCCAGACTTGCTCTGGGCACCCACTCCAGTCGCGCCACTTGCCGCCGCGTCTCCGCTCAAACACAACAGCTCCTCTACTGTTCTCTCTACCCAATTCATGTCGCAATCATTAGTTCATCACCATGATCCCGTACCACCACCAAGGCACCCATTCCTCTCTGTTCTCTGCCTTTGTCACCCCATAACCCGTGCCCAGTTATGGCTCCACTGCTCTCAGTTTGTGAGCCCAGATCACCACCCAACCGCCTTTAAGCCTTGATGAATGAAACTGCAGAATACAAGTTTGTTTGTTTTTTAAGTAAGAGAAAGTGTCATTTTCAATTTATATACCTTTGTTATAGTAGACTAGTAGTAGTGAACTTTCTCTTTAAAAAACATGGTTCTTGACCCATAAGGACATAATTGAAAAAATATTTACCATCAAGGATAAGGCAAAAACACGGTGTCCACCCGGTCCATTAATTGACCAATTTACGTTTCAGTCCTATACATTTTACAAAAATTACGAAACTGCCACCGACAGATTTTATTGACCTCAATAATTTTTTTTAAGAAATCGATATTTTCCATGGTAAGAGAAAAAGAACAAAGGAGCATTACCTTTGTGTATTTTATTGACCTCAATAAAATTTTATTGAGGTCAATAATTTTTTTTATTAAGGTCAGTAAAATTTTATAAGATCATTGCAATTTTAGTTTTTGGGTCTCAATCAACAAAGAACAAAGGAGCATCACCTTTGTATATTTTATTGACCTCAATAAAATTTTATTGAGGTCAATAAATTGTTTTATTGAGGTCAATAAAATTTTATAAGATCAGTGAAATTTTAGTTTCTGGGTCTCAATCAACAAAAAACAAAGGAGCATCACCTTTGTGTATTTTATTGACCTCAATAAAATTTTATTTAGGTCAATAAAATTTTATAGGATCAGTGAAATTTTAGTTTTTTGGTCTCAATCAACAAATAACAAAGAAACATCACCTTTGTGTATTTTATTGAAGTCAATAAACTGTTATATTGAGGTCAATAAAACTTTCTTTCTTTAGTATAAAGATAAAGATAGATATAGTCTGGTAAATGAAGAAGACGAAGAACAAGCAAGCTTCTTGATTTTTTGGACGAAGGGAAGTGGCAAACGTATTTTGCTTTGTCTTGTAATATAATGCAAAGCTCTTCTCTCCCGCCAATCAACGAACCTGAGTGATGTGTACGTATTTTACGTACACAAAGTGCCTTTAATTGCTTGAATAATGTTTCTCTAAAGGCTAAATAATAATATTAATGTATATTTGTGTGTTTTGTAGGTAAATTAGCAAGTTGTAATAAATCGGTGTTCTAGGACGTGTTTTGAGTCCAAATCGAAGTTTTCGAAAATCAACCGTTGACCCGAAATCAACTCTGAAAATGCCAAGTCTTTTTTACCTAATTCTTCTTTGTGACTTTACGGTCACATGTCGTTAACATTTTGTTTTGGGAAAAAATCACTTTTAGTCCCTCAACTTTGACTCATTCGACACTTTCGTCCATGAACTTTGAAATATATCACTTTCGTCCCTGAACTTCAACACCGACTATCACTTTCGTCCATGACCGGAAAAAATAGTGCAAAACCTATGCCAAAATGTTCGCAAGGATGAGAGGAGTAACTTTTATAACTAGGACTAAGCACAATTCGGCATAAAATGGCTCGAATTTGTTCTGAAAGCCGGTGGTGACCGAAACTTAAATTCTAAAATTCTCCGCTGTCCGGTGACGGTTTGAGGCGAGGTTGGTGGCTTTGAACTCGCCTCAAGGAGGGGTTCAAAGCCCAGTAGGTGGTGTCATTTGATTTGGCCGGAATCGGAGGTTTATTCGATAAAAACTTCGGTCAGGGACGAAAGTGATAGTAAATGTCAAAGTTCAGGGACCAAAGTGATATATTTCAAAGTTCAGGGACGAAAGTGTCGAATGAGTTAAAGTTCAGAGACTAAAAGTGTATTTATCTCTTTTGTTTTTATTATCTTTTGAAGTGCACCATTCTCCATCTCTCTTCATCCAGCCATCACCCACATCACCTTTCACCGTTGTTTAATTAAGCAATTGCTTAATTAAGCCATCCACCTCATTACACCATGAGTGTCGCTTCCTCCCCATTCCATTTGTGCATGATTCTTTAATTAATCAAATGATTAATTGCATGAGACTCAGCTCCCACAATTCAAGTGTTGCACCATTGTTTAAATAACTAAACCTGCAGCCCCACTTTTCTCTATTATGATCTTCTGCTCTGTTTTCCTTGGCCGGGGCCTCTCCCCGGTCACCTCACTTCCATCTTCTCCCTCCCCATCTCCTTCTTCAAGCCTCTGAGCAGCTCTCCCAGTTGCCTTTCATCCTAGTCCCTCCACGTCTCTCCAAAGTTATCTCAGCCCCATTTCTCTCCTCTTTGTTCCTCACTGCAATCTCTGTGTTCTCTGCAACAATTCACAACCAACACAACAGCCCGACAACTCTTCTTCTTCCCCTACTTTCTCTTCTCTCCAAAGCTATCTCAGCCCCATCTTCTTCCTTCTCTGTTCTTCAATCCACAAGCAACAAACCAGGCCTGCAATTCACAAGCATCACAATCAATGATCACAACACAAGTTCACAGTCCTCTCAATCCACCAAATCAACCGTCACAGCTGCTGCCGCCATTCCAAGAAATCACCACTGGCACCACAGCTGCATCTCTACTTCAAATCCGTCGCTCACAAGCTCCAGCAGTCACCGCCGAACCCAATTTAGGCGTCTCTAGCGCTCAGCCCACACCATCATCACTAACCCAGAACCACCACAAGATGCACAATCACCCATGGATTTCAAACCGCCGCCGGCAGCTCCGATAAACTCCATTGCCGGACCTAATCATCTCGGCCATCCACTCCAGATCGCAGCTCACGCCGCCGTGATCTGTACAAGACCCGGCACTTCCAATTTCTGCTCCGCCGCGCGAAGATCCACTTTGGGCACCCATCAATCACAACCGCCGAGCCCAGAGCTCGTGCAGTGCTCCGCCGTGTCCACTGCCATCACTTTCAAACACCGCCTACACATCCAAACAGAACCACAACGCCTCTGTTCATAGCGATCATAATTCAGAATGGAAGAAACTCCCGTCCAAATGGGTTTGGACGGCATCCCCGTTCAAACTCTCTATTTTTGCCATTTAGGTTTTGTGTTTTCATAATCTAACCGTTCATCTTTTAAATCAACTCCTAAAGATCATCTATGCAAAAATTTAATCAAATTGGAGATCATTTGATCATCCAATTATATCAAACAAATGGACGGTTTCGGTGCAAAGTTAACATTCTCATTACAACCATTCATTTGTTTGATATAGTTGGATAATCAAATGATCTCCAATTTGATTAAATTTTTGTATAGATGATCTTTAGAGAGTTATTTAAAAGTTGAATGGTTAGATTATGAAAATATGATGTATAAATGGCAAAAATGGAGAGTTTGGACGGGGATGCCGTCCAAACCCATTTGGACGGGAGTTTCTCCAGAATACCCACGCTGCACTTTCACGATCTCAAAGCCCAGACGTCAAGGGCAAAAGTGTCACTGAAAATCACTCATTCAATAGTTTTATCCTTATTGGGAGTAGAATGGATTTACGTTATACCTATTGGATATTTCCCTCAATTTATATTGTAGAATTAGGAAACTAGTAAGAATATTCAACTAATTACAATAGAAAACTAAATATCTTAATTAATACAAAATAATATTGACAGCTCATGCCAAAAACTTCTAACGGCCAACATAGTCCACACAACTAGCAGCTAAAACATGCCAACTATTGCATACATATGCCAACACCAACAACCTTCGCAAATTTGTAGACCGCAATCGAGACAGCCACGAGAGCTGCTCACTCTTCACTCTTAGCACCTTTTGAGGACCTAATAACCAATCGCAAGACCGCTTCAAGTGATCTCGACGATGACCTACGCTAGTCACAAGGTCGGCAGCTAGAGAAACTCTAGTCGACAACCTCATGGTGTCTTTTTTTCTTGAGAAATTGTTGATACATGT
This sequence comes from Rubus parviflorus, assembly GCA_029955375.1. Classification (NCBI taxonomy): domain Eukaryota; kingdom Viridiplantae; phylum Streptophyta; class Magnoliopsida; order Rosales; family Rosaceae; genus Rubus; species Rubus parviflorus. The sequence continues at coordinate 11,112,896 of JARGGL010000008.1, read as the reverse complement.
TTGCTTATGATAACTGATTCAACCCCGTTGGATTCCACTCGGTTTTTCCTTTATCAATATTTTAATGAGGGCACCAGAAACACACTCTTATCCTTATAAGCTTCTTAATTATTAATGAATTCACGCATGTGATATATATACATCGGTGTGTCTAATGTGCAGTACTGTATTGTATACAGTCTGAGTGGATGGTCACGTGAGGAGCACGTGGTGGACAATCTGTGGATGTCAACCACAGGATCATGAGGGGATTCAAAATGATTTGAATCAATGGTGCACAGTTGCTGACCGGCTAAACCCTTAGCCCTCTCATCCATTCCTTGGAAAACATAATCCCACGCGTGCCCCTGCGTGGGTCTATCTTCTCTCCTATGTGAGATTGTTTTGTGTTTCTAGCTTTGTTGTAATACTGGGCTAGTTGCCTTATTCTAGTTTGTTTTTTTCCGGACCAAAAAAAAAAATAATCCCACGCGTGTGGGAAATTGATCATTCAATATAGACACAAAGAAATCGTCCTTCATCAACCAATTCTCTTCAAATCTGTCATGGTGAAATCAAGAGGATGTTGGATCTTCACCCTCAACCTCAGTTCATCCCCATCCCTCATGTCTATTCATCGTTGACTCCTCTGCCACCACCGTTCTCTCCGATGCGACCCTTCTCCAGCCAAAACCTTTATGTGCTCCTCCAGCTCCAACGAGATGTCCGTCCATGATGGCACTGACACTCCCAATTCTAATGTTTTATTATGCACTCCATGTGTTTGTGAAAATGCCTCTTTCAATTTTCTTGTCCCAATTTTCTTGAAGTTCTTGTATTTTTGAAATTAAAGCTTCTTTCTTTATCTTTAAGGTTATTGAAAATGGTGTTTGGAAGAGGATGAAGGGTCATCTGAAACAAATGAGAAGATTTGGAAGCAGATAAGGAACTAGAAATTAAAGTTGGTCAAAAAGAGGTCCAAAATGCAATTGCCGAACAGACTAAGTTAATTCACTTTTCAAAATGTAATTGCCGAACAGACTAAGTTAATTCACTTTTCAAAATGTAATTGCCGAACAGACTAAGTTAATTCACTTTTCAAAATGCAATTGCCGAATACAATAGTTTGATTCATTTTCAAAAATGCAATTGCATATTAGAAAGAGGATTCACTGTGCCTGTTCGGCAATTGCATTTTGGAAAGGGGATTCACTGAGCTTATTCGGCAATTGCATTTTGGAAAGAGAATTCACTGAGTATGTTCGGCAATTGCATTTTGAAAAGAGAATTCAATGAACTTGTTTGGCAATTGCATTTTGGAAAGAAGATTCACTAAGCATGTTTGGCAATTGCATTTTGGAAAGGGGATTCACAAAACTTATTCGGCAATTGCATTTTGGAAAGAGAATTTACTGAACTTGTTCGGTAATTACATTTTGGAAAACAGATTCACTGAACTTGTTCGGCAATTGCATTTTGTAAATATAATTCACTAACCCTATTTGACAATTGCAATTTATGTTGATAATTAATTGAGTGTGTTCATCAATTTCACAATAAAAATAACATAGCCTAAAAATACGGCTGCTGATAATCATTTCAAGTCAGAGTGCTGCATACCATTAAAATGACAATGTGTCTTCTAAACAAAAGACCCAAAAAACAACCAAAGTTCAAAGTACTTATTACACCCAAAAAAGTTAAGAATCGTGAACAAATTGTCTGAAATCCACTTAGCCAGTTGTATGTGTTCTCTTCGGCAGTGGTTGCATAGCTTTCTTGGTCTCGGCTCTCGTGGAGGGCTTCCTGGCTTGCTTTCCATCCTTTAGAACAACCACCTCTGATGCATATATGACATTACCCGAGCCGTCGGTCACAGTGGTATTAAGTAACACAATCATATAGTTATACCAGAACTGCTAGCTGGACGATTTCATTCCTATTTGGTTATTGAGATCGTATTCTAATTAGTATTTGACTGAATTTTGAACATGCACAATAAAGAAACTAGCTGTAGGAATTAACAACCCATGCATATACGGAAGCACTCTACATTTGGTACGGTCAGTAACCATAAATTTTCTGTATGATAAAACTGAGCCAATTTGAGCCTTTGAAGCTGCAGGAACAATTTGAGCCAATTTTTCTTATTGCATCATTCGACAGTAAACCATTGAAATCATATCAAATCAAAATATGTCATGGCAATAATATCAGATTAATAAGATAAGCATTGATTAAGCAGTAGTAAATTTGCCATCACATAACAAGATTAATGCTTATCTTGCGATTGCAAGGTAGTAGTCACAGATTAGTGCTAGCAAATGAATCCAGAACAAGATAAACAATCACAGATAAGCAACAACAATACCAGATTAACAAGATAAGCAATCAGTCAATCACAGATTAATACCAGTTGAAATCCAGAACAAACCAAGTCTGCAGTCTACAAAAAATTAAATATATTAAAGCTAGCAACTCTTATTTACAGTACTTACATTGTGGCTAATCACGAATCACAGATGGATAACTCAGCAATCACGTACCGATGGAGAAACTCAGCAATCATAGATGGAGAATTGAGCAGTCCTAAAGCCAAAATATCAAAAGATTAAAATTAGCTCTTGATTCAATCACTCAATGAACCTTACGAGATTAGGCTATCAACTTCGTCTACTAAAATTAAACATTTAAACTATAAAGAAAGAAACTGATTTACAAAACATCAGTTATTTTCTGATTGCAAACTTTCATCTTGCACATTCTATTTCTTTTACATAATCTACAAACCATAACATAAAAGAAAGAATAAGACAGTATAATGTACATAACATAACAATCAGTTTTCTCTTTTGACTTTCTTAATCCTAATGTTTGCATGATTCAGCGAGAATCATCTACTACTAACATAAATATACAACTATGACTTGTCCTTGGAACATGTACTCACATCGATCTGCAGAAAATCTAATGTACAGGGCTGACTTTATAGTGACCTATAATCTTCATATGAACTCCAAAAAGGGCAAGGCTGGTTTCGTTAAAAATCTGGGAAGGTCTAGTTTTCAAGTACTGGTGAATTTTAATAAGAAAGGCCACTAAAAGAAATAGAAAGAACGAAGCAGTGCTGCAGGTTATACAGAAAATCATGTACCAAGCTTCATACTATGAAAATTCATAGTTTAATATTGAAAAATCATTTTGATGCGATTCTAAGTCTGGCATAACATTTGATATGTCTACTACAACTTTCATGAAGACACTATGTTGCGATACTGAAGTGAATTGTACAGATTTTAGTGAACAGATCATTGAGTCAGAAACTCATAAAAGTAATTTTGGCAATGCAGACCAGTAAATTCGGAAATTCATAACTAAATCAAGGAAAATTATTTTTAGAAGATTCTAACTCTGAAATACTCATTAAGGTGTCTACTACAAATTCTCAGAAGAGAACAACTTCAAATTATGATCGAAAAGGTATATTTTTTTAAGGAAATAGGTACATGCATCGGAGCAAGTAAGTGAATGTCCAATTTGAGATGTATAGTTTCACAGAACATAGACTTCTAAGTTGTAAAGATACATAACAAGGTTGCTTTCTCAACCCATTAATAGCAAACTGATTATGTTTGAAATATAATTCTGAAGGTGACAAGATCGGAGATCCTACAAAGGAATCTGTTGTTTAATCCACTCTAACTTCAATTAAAGTGAAGTTAGACTCGATGATAAACCTAGAGACTAAATCAGTGAAGATTGGATCATCAATATCAAACTAAACTACACTATATAGGCATCAATCATTCACAATACAAAAAATCTATAGCGAAAGTTTCCAATTTCCAAGTGCTTGTCATCGTTAACAGACACCCAACAAATCCCTTCCCCAGAATTTGATTCCAACACCTAACATATTTCAAAATAATAAACACGACTTACCATTTCTGTGGGGACTGGAATGGGTACCGGATCGTTAACAGCACCGATTGGATTAGCGGGACGAAAATTATGGGCAGGACAGCTGGAGCTAGCACCACTTCACCATTTCCTTTCCCGGTGCCTCTTCCATTTCCCAAACACCCATTTCAACAACCCAAAGAGATAAGGAAATAAGCTTTAATTTGAAAGAGGCATCATCGACGGACATCTCGTTGGAGCTGGAGGAGCGAGAAGGTCTTCGACAGGGAAGGGTTGTGATCAGAGACGGAGCGGCGGAGTGCTGGTTGCGACGGCGGCAGATGAGGCAACGAGGAATTGAAATGGGCTGGGGATAAACTGAGGTTAACGGTGAGAGGAGAAAGAGAGAATTGTGAGTATTCACAATTTTTCCTTTTTTTCACTTATCAGTAGGGAGAGAGAATAACAATCAGAAAATGAAAATTAGGCGGGAACCATTTCATTTTCCCAGAAATTTTAGGCGCCTTTTTTTTGGCGGATTGTCCGGAAACCAGTTCACACGTGGGAGGTGAAGGTCACACAGCTAATTTCAGAAATTTCTGAATCTGGCAAAGTCTATAAATAGAAGTTTCCCTTAATAGTAACTCTCATTTTATAGCTCATAACTTTTTCATAAGAACTCCAATTTCTACATACTTCATGGCTACGAACTCGGTTTAATGAGCTATACAACTCTCATGAATGAAGTTTTTTGAAAATTTAACGAATAAAAAGTCAACATTTTGACCCCTCGACACTTGCGTTTTATTTATAGTTCTATAAGAGGAACCGAATGATGTCGAGTGACATAATTCAATTTTTTTACATGCATAGATAGAGTTTGGTCATATGAAATTGTAGGTGCGAGCGACGCTCAGATCAGACATGTGAAGAAGAGGTTATGGGAGTTTTAGTGAGAAGGATAGTTTGGTAATTCCTCATAAAAATGAGTTGCCCACGTTGGCCGCGGCCGAAACGAAGGGAATAATTGGGATTTCAAATGTAAGCATGCCATGAGACTCTGGAAAAAGGTGGAAAGCACTAATGAACTATTATCGATGTTGTTGGTAATTGCGACACACACATGCAGGAATCTTGGTTTACATTCAGTTTACAATATCACAAAACCAAAAATCCTAAACTCAAAACCTTAAACCCAAAACCCAAAACCCTAAACCCTAAACCCTAAACCCTAAAGCTTAACTCTAATCCCTAAAGTTGGTCCCTAAACCCTTCACATTAAGCCTCTTACTATGCACTAAATACTCATATGCGACCCAATTGCCTATTTTCCAATTTCAATCTTTCATATCGTGCAAAATTCATACGTGTCTACTAGTAATGTGTTATATGTTAATTGGTTATAACGGCAACGATACATTTGAAAACGAACAAGGTGAATGGGAAGATAATTTGATCAATCGGACTGTTAGATGTGATTATTATGTAGGTAGAGGCCTCTTGGGAAAAAAATTGCTGATATCAACCTCGTTTCGGCCTCAATTGAGGCAGTCAACCGTGTATTATGGTCGTTAACGAAAATAGGGGTTGCCCTATGACCAAGCCCTAAACTATGTCGAACGAGACTAATTTTTTTGCACGGTACATATTACTATGCTAGAACTACAATAGTAGCGTTGAATCTACCGCTTTTCGATTTTTATTTTTCGGATCACACAAAATCCTTATATGCCTACTAGTGCGGTTTAACTTGTTTGTTGGTTATAAATAAAACTATATCTTTCAAAACCAACAAGGTGGTGGAAAACTTAATTGACCAATCCAACCGTTGAATGTTATCATTGCGGGACAAAATGTTTATGCCAAAAAACTTAGCCACTTCTGTCCTCGGTTAGGTCTCGATCCATGTGGTCAACCACAATGAATTTGCAATACACCGAACTTTCTTAATTAAATTATTGAATTTTCTTGAAATTATTTAAGTGTTGGATTGTTCTTTTTCTCGAAGAGAGTATTTTGAAAGTGTTTTGAAAGAATATATCTCAAAATATTTTTGTTTTCGAGGGGACAATATGTTGACTTTTTATTTGATCAGTTTAGCTTAAATTTTTATTTACAAAAGTCGTGGAACACATCGATACGAGTTAATTGACACGTGAAATACAAGAATCAGAATTCGTATGCGTGAGTTAGGGCTTGTGGAAATTGTGTTTCTATTTTAGGAAAGTACTATAAATAAGGGTTACTATTTCTGAAAATTTTCCACAAATAACTAGAAACCCTTGGACTCCCCCGTGATTTTTGGCCTACGAATTCTTGTGGAAGTTGTGTTTCCTTTTTAGGAAAGTACTATAAATAAGGGTTACGAATTCTAGAAAGTTTCCATAAATAGCAAGAAACCCTTGGACTCCCACGTGACCTTTGGTCTTCCTCAACCCATGGTATTTTGAAAAGTGAATTCGCATAACCTGTTCGGCAATTGCATTTGCTAAACTGATTTCATAGAGCATGTTCGACAATTGCATTTTTAATAGTAAATTAATTATTCTTGTTCGGTAATTGCATTGGGTAATGTGAGTTAACTGAGATAGTTCGGTAATTGCATAAGGAAAAGTGAATTAATAGAGCTTGTTCGGTAATATATTGCATTTTGTTCGTCCTAAGATCAATTCGGAATTGCATTTGGGAAAGTGAATTAACTTCTCCATTGATATACTATGCATTATTGAACGTGACTCCAACAAAGTAATAAAAAACAACCATTTCCATCGATTCTCATGTGGACCTTCAACTTTGATTGGATCATTGGCTGTGGAAAGGAACGAATCAAATATACCAAAGCTCATAAAAGATCCTCCAAAACAATTCTCGCAGTCAACAATATGCAATTGCTATTCAACAGTATGCAATTGCATTTCATAATTGCAATTGCATTTCAACAATATGCAATTGCATTTCGTAATTGCGTACCAACATTCGCACGTACGAGATTACCGGCTACAACAGGTTTACAATTGGAAAACAGCAACACGTGCTCCTCACGTGACCAACCACTGAGCCCGCATACCATACTGTCTTGCAGGTTAGAAATTTCCTATATACATATATATTTTCTTAAGATTATTGACATTGACTCTCATTCTTATATTCTAGATAATTTACAGAAAGAAAATTATCTTACCTTTTTTATTTAATGTATAGTCCGTACTCTTTTTTCAAATTTGATAAATGTTGGTTGATCATATATTTTATTATAGTCCTATGATTTAGAGTATCATTTCCTATTTGTATCACTTTTTCCTCCTTTTTGAGTCAAATTGTACGTTTCTTCAATCTTTCTACAAAACTTGCACTATAATTAAGGTAGATGGGCAAATCAAATACTATAGATTAAACTCCAATGTAGCTTAAGTGGGTTGAATAATGTAACCTCGCAAAATAAATGTAGGAGGTGGAGAATATTGTACCTCCAGAGCGTCATGACATTTCAAATTTAGACGGTATGACACCACACGAACTATTTACCAAGAATCACGAGAAACTAAAGGAGGAGGCAGAGAACTCGATGAAAGGGACAACAACATCTTGTACAGTTGTAGGCGCTCTCATTGTTACCATTATGTTTGCTGCAACATTTACAGTTCCTGGTGGAAATAATGATAGTACTAGCGCACCCATGTTCTTAGCTAAGAAATTGTTTCTAGTTTTTATAATTTCAGATACTCTATCACTCCTTTTTTGCACCACTTCAGTCATTTTGTTTTTGGGAATCCTGACGTCACATTATGCAAAAGATGATTTTCTCACAGACTTGCCAACAAAGATGTTGATAAGCCTTTTCACCCTTTTTCTCTCTATTGCCGCCATGATGATTGCATTTTCTTCTGCCCTAATTATTATGCTTAAAGAAGAATACTCATGGGCTGTTGCTCCTAGCATTGTTGTTGCTTGTATTCCAGTCGGCTCATTTATATGGTTGCAATTTCCCCTCCTTATTGAGATTTTCAGGTCTACTTATATTATGGACCAGGAATATTTGACAAGAAAGTCAAACCATGGGTTAAACTCTGATGCTCATCTTTGGTTTTGCTTAAGGGAGGATGGTGGCATGCAGATCCTTATGAGCATGACTTCTGTAACTGCTCGATCATTCCATATGTAGGAAAACAAGAGGCTTTTAATTGTAATATATAATTGTGGATCCTATATAAAATCCTTCTGAGTTTGTGATTTTTTAATTTTGCATTCTGTTTGGCAATAAAATTAAATACAGATTAATTGGATTCCATGTGATTGTTGTGAACTTGTGACGTGGGCGTACCAACAGAAAGTATATGTACGCCCAAGAATTGACAATTGAGGTTAAAAGACTGGCTACCTCTAATTAAGTGTATTGTGGATGAAATTTGCTCAAGACTGGCACTTTTTCGTATGTTGTACCACTGGCAGTTGTTCACAATAGTCCTCTTCAACAAGCTCCTCCAAATCAGCTACAATTGTGGTCTGGTTTGTGTTGATACTACATATATTACATGCCACCAAACACAATCAACACACTCCTAGTGGGCCCACATGACGTGTGGGACCCGGGCCATGACATCCGGCACCTAGCCCGACACCCGAGCTACCTTACTATGGTGGAAGCTGACCAAGCTAGACCTCGCCGGGTGGCGTCCCTCCCATACTCGCCAAAAGGCTTTGCGACAAGCAAATGAGACTTCTGTCCCACATCGGAGAATTGTAATGTGAGAGAAGCTTCCTTATTTATAAAAAGAACTCCTCACCTAGCAATTAGACTTAGACTCAAACTTGGTCTCACAAGACTTACCCATCTCATGGGCATGTAGTTCCACTACTTAGTGAATTACTCAAGTAGACGTAGCATCTCCTCACGGGAGAGGTGAACCACTATACTTCTTGTGTCAACCTCGCATGCATAACACTTAGTCTCTCACACTAAACACTCATACTAATGTCTAGACAACCATTCTTACATCAACAATTGGCGCTGTCTGTGGGCTTCCGAGCAAATGGTCATGTTGCTCGGCCATGCAAGCTAGCTCGCCCATGCTTCCATGTCACTTACCCGCCCAAGTCCTTGGGTCAACTACTCGGCCGGTCCACCTTGATCAAACTCCTCCCATTAATTAAGGAGCCATGCACATGGACGTACACTTTGTGCACCTGCCCGTGCCAAAGATTCACTCCACCTTGACCAATCCACATCACCTTGAGACCACTCTCTCGGCCGATAAATCATGATTAACATTTCATTAATCATAGAGTTCATTCATTCACTGCACCCGTGCAGCAAGCTCACACATGATCCCATGATCACTCTTCATTCCACATGACACCTACCCGTGTCCCTCGGTCAAACTCATGATCCACTCGCCCATGCAAGACCCCATGGTTACTTTGCATGCAATTCATCAATCATCAATCAAATTGATACAACCCGGCCAAGCTGAGTCAAGCTTTGACTCATGGTACTCGGTCAGACAACACATCAACCTTGGACACCCGCTCATGCAAGCTGAGTCAAACAAATTGATACACCCGCCCATGGAGAAAATATGATCACTGCACCCGTGCAGCTATCCCGTTCTCTTCTTGATTAAGCGAATCAAAAACGTACAAGAGGCACGTCCGGGCAAGTTCACTCAATTCCCCACAATTACAGCAAAGCACTCTGTTTGAGCCCAAAATAACTTTGGCCTGGACTATTTATGAGCCGATAAACTAACGGATTAGTTTCAAAGGCCCAAACCCATTTTTCTTTAGTTACGAGACCAAGACAGGTTTCACGATGCCTGTTTCGCAAACCATTAGATCAAAGCTAGGCTTTTCTTAGCCTTTGGATCAAACGGTTAAATAAAGAAGTACTAAATGGTTCCAATTGAATCTTGATATGACGAAACTTTCTAGATTTGAGGAAGTTTTATTATAAAGACATTTACATGGCTTCAGGAGCCAAATAAAGCAATCTCAATCTTGATTTATTTAAGATTGATGTTGTAACAAATACAGGTTTTTAAGCGGCAAAATACAAAAGCAATCCTCATCAATTGTTTATCATTAGAAGGACCATTTCGAAATAAAAGAAAGGCCAAACTTGGCCTGTTATGGGTCCTTTCCAACTTAGAAAACCATATGTTTATGGCTATTAAAATAGCCTTGGTTATAGAATTAAGAAGTAAACATTTCATATCTTTGCACATATCCAAATAAACGATTGATTTCTCTAATCATTGTTTTGATAAGGATGTGGAAAGTATGCAGCTTGGCCAGCAATGAAAGACATTTAAATAAACTAGAATGGCCAGATGGATGATTTCGCAAACGTTTGATCAAATAAGCTGCCTTTTCTATTGTACATCTTCCTAATAATATTTAATCAAAAGGCATGACTTCTAATGGCTGAACAACATTTCCTTTAAACATGGAGTAAAAGCAAAAGCAAAAGCCAAAATTAGTTTGTTTCATCATCAAGTCACTAAGTTTTTCTTTATTTCCTCATCACTATTGAAGGAAAAGAGAGCTTGGTTTTGGTTAAAATCTTGGCAATTGCCAATTTGCCGGATAAAGGAGAAAAGGAATTAAAGGTTGGATAAAGCTTGATGGCTAATGCCAAGAGGGATTTCTCTATGTGTTAACATAAAGGGAAAGGACCCACTGAGGTTTAAAAGCTTTGACAAACAGCCAATAGTATAAGGAGAAAGCAATCCCATATGCTCATCTGCATAAACCAAACAACAAAACCTTGAATCAAATTCATTAAAGGTTTATCAAAAGCTATTTAAAATATAGGCCTAATCGGACTGACCCCATTAATATTAATGATGATTATGGCTTGGTGAATCAAATAAACAGTCACAGAGAATTGTTTTAAGCTAGTATTCTCATTTCGCAAAATGATGTTTGAAGCCAGGGTGTGATTCAATAATCAAATATGGACCAGACAATGGTTAGAATAGTCTATCAAGAGGGTTACAAGGATTCATGATAATATTTTAATCCTAAAGACTATTGTTTACTTCATGTTCAAGTAGCTTCAGAGCCTATATAAAGAAGGCTTCGCATACATTTCAAAGGACATCTACATCAACTAAACACCACACTACTCTCAACGAGTATCTTAACCTCCGGGTTATCTTGGCAATTGCAAGGACGCATCAGCGGCTGCAATTCCACCATGGCAAGTGCAAGAGCGCATTAGCGGATGCATTTCCATACCCTGCTAAACTGCAAGGACGCAATAGCGGCTGCAGCATTGCAACCCACAAATCGATTCCTCTAGTGCAAGCTCTGCTGGGGATCTCGTTCTCGGTATCGATTTGGTAAAACTTGAAAAAGCTTTACAAAAGAAGTCCTTGAATCATCAAGGCATGTACAAGAACCTCCACGGAGATATCCCTCTCCGAGTCACAATCTCCTCGTAAGGAAGTCAAGACGGAAGCGCAACGGCAACAACAACAACAACCACATCTCGCACTCCTAGTGCTGGCACGCCCGCAAAACTGCACACATCATTCACAAAGCCAAAAGGGACGGTTTGATTCCGCGTCAAACATTTTGGCACGCCCAGTGGGACACTAAGCTTTTTAGTTTAGTTTTTCTATTGCGCTGGAGGAAAGACCGCCTAAATTCAAAGGTGTGCTCCAAGAGAATCCTTACGAAAGAGATTTTTCCTATTGTATTGAAACACAAGGTTCAAGGACATAACCTAGCCCAGTGCTGTGGTTGGTCTTAACAACAGCTTTACGAACAGTTTCCAAGACTACGTGAAGCCATGGCTAGCAATTTGAAAAGCGCCAGACGAAGAAACCTCTCAAGAACAAGCTATATGCATATGTTAATTTGAGGGAAGATAGTCAGAGAAGCCCAAAGGGTTCAACAATGCAATTGAGCTCGTTGCAAAGTTAAACACCCAGGACGCTACACTCCCTCTTCATGAGACAACGAGTGATGGAAGAATATTCATATAATGGCTGTGATGAAGCTAGCCAGGATTACAAGTGCAATAATAATAGGTCTAACGCCAATGGCAATTAACACCAATGGCAATCAGACTACTCGATCTTCTGATTCTGACTGAAAGCTAAAAGCCTAAAAATGGCTTAAAAGGCTAAACAATAGCAGAAGATATCTGTAAAGCCTGGCACCAGTAAAGCACATGAGGCTTTGAGAACTTATGGATAAGTTAAGAAGTCACAAGCGGAAGGACTCACTCTTACCAAAAATATTGAATTTCTTACATACGGCAATACGTATTCTAGCTAATTCTCAAGTCATTACTCCAATGATCAACTTGGTAAAAATGGGGGGCAGAGCATGCCCATGATCATAATAAATTAATAATGATCCATATCATGATTATCATCATGAAACTCAAAGAATGAATTGGGAGGTGAATATGATGATTTCGACATGGTCAAAATTAGCCAATGGGGATCTTGCAAGATTCATGGCAAAATAATGGCTCAATTCAAATGAGTAGTGCTATTATTGTTTTCAATCCAAAATGGTAGCCGTGATGTCCATATAGAAATAACAGTAGTAGTTAAGCTCTAAATGGCGTACCATGTATGCCAATGAGAAAGAATTCTATTGTGGAAGAATGCTATCAGTATAAGAAGTACTGCCTTGGAAAGTTAGTTAATGACTCTCATGGTTATGATGATCAATTCATTACGACCAGGAACATGACCAACTTTATACTCAAAATTATTATTATCTCAGTTTTATTAACAAGTGTGGTTTTGAGATGAAGGCAGCCAAGTCTGGGACTCTCAGTTATGGCTTTACTGACCAATATGGTGATCCTTGCCATTATGAAAGCTAAGGATCCATTCATGCTTTTATCCAAACTAATGGCCCTCACGATGTTACTGGTCATTGTGAATTTCATGGCAAAAAAGATAACAAAAACTCCTAAGCGGCAACAGAAGCTTTAGTGCGGAGCTTACTGGCCTAAAGGAGTAGAAAGTTCATAATCTTTCTCTTTTGCTCAAACAAATTTCGGCCAACGAAAAGCAAATTTTTTGCATTATGGTCTTATCGACCAACATGGCCTAAAAATCATGATAAACCAATTAATGGTTCAATAAAGATAAATGATTCCACACATCAATCCCATGATCTGGAAAATGATCATTGTAGTACCCAGAGTTTTAATAACATATATTTTCTCAATACGGCTACAGACCAATTATGACCTTAGCAAGTCAATTTATGGTTTTGTTAATCGGAAGGACCTAAAGTGCCTCATATATGCTTACTGATCGGCCAAAAATGGTTTTGCTTTGGCATATGCGAAAGGCATATTTACACCTCAGATTACAAGTATGGCGATAACCACCAATCCACTATCCAAGTGGCTACCTTGTCATATATGGTTGTAAATTAAAGCTTCATCAATATAAGCTCCAAATTTCTTGAAAAAGAAATTTGTTTATGATAACACTGATCAAGCATTAGTGATATCTCAATTTGATGGCTTGAAAGGCTCTCAAATAATGGCCTTGAGCAAAATAGCTGCTACCAAAACGGTTTGGCCAATGGGTTTGGTGGCAACAAAATTTTCAAAGAAAAAGGAATCAAGTATTCTTCAAACATATCACTCCTTTGGAAATCTAGAAATCATATTTCGCAAACCTTTTAAGGAAGCCATATCACCAAATTTCTAGTGATCATTAATATGATTTTCAACATGAAGCCAATTTTTGATTCAAATAATGATGTTGCAAAATCATTTGAGTTACAAGCTCTTAAGCCAATAATTGGTTGCCTACAACAATCAATATGGCTAAGTTCGAAGAGACCATGTCTCTTAACATGGCAGGGTGAAAGGCTGATCTAAAGAGAGCACCGTCTCTGAGATTATGATCATGCTTTGCCAAACAACACAGATACTTGGGGGGCAAAGCGCATGTCCTGCTAAAAATTTAAATTGAAAAAGCACTAGGTGTATTTTGATTAAGGGAAATACGGGTTATCTCAGTGGTACTTGCAAGGACGCATCAGCGGCTGCAATACCACCATGACAAATGCAAGGGCGCAATAGCGGATGCATTTGCCAACCTGCTAAAACTGCAAGAACGCAACAGTGGCTGCGGAATAGCAACTCAGCCCAATTTTCAAAATTTCTTGATTTTTCAATTTCTTCCATACAAAGTATCTTTGTTCTTTAACCAGGCTTGGAAAAGAAGGAGTTTCATGCTAGAAATTTTATAGTATTTTCACTTGGAATGAAGCATGAGTGACTTGCTCCTTGGCCTTGTGGAGATGGTGTTCCGCGCGGCCTGATGATGGTACGAAATTTGCCATGTACTTGGAATTCATTGATTTTGATATCCAGGTAAGGCCTAGGTGCAATCTAATATACGAAAGGCATTTGATCATGCCTAGGAATATAGCACCAGATACCTAAAAGAGGATTAACAAAGGTGTATACCTTGACATAAGTTCAACTATATCTTGCGAAAGGCTTTCAAAATATAGCCTGTGTAAAAACGGGCATGTGCAACTGTGCAGGAATATATAGATGAAACAAGCCTATTACAGCAATTCATTACGATGGATAAGGCTTAAGAACAAGTGCTATAACAGACCAAGTATAGTAGCAAGTGGCAATAAACTTTACAATTAGCCCAGGCAATGGCTATACATGCATGAAGTACATGCTCGAATTGCCAGAAAGCAAATCCGCGAAGCGCCCATGGTAAATAAAAGACCAGAAGGAAGTTAAAAGCGGGGAAGCGAAGAAGTCTTTAGTCGTTTCGCAGTTGTAGTTTGACTTGCAGGTTGCTTCGCAAGTGTCTTTTGGAACATATTGAAACTTAAATACTACATATGAAGTTTGCGAAATGGTTCCAATACAAGCATATCCAACAGGAAAGACTAATACTGAAAAGTATAACCTTGCGAAGTAAAAGGGCGAAGAAAATTCTTTAAATCCTTCGCAGTTGTCCCTTATTTCGCATTTCGATTCACAGATAGTTTCTAAGGAATCTTGGAATCTCGTAGGCCAGTAAGTGGTCCAAATGATACATGCCAATTATGGTGATCATTTGAATCCAAATGCAAAGATGAAAACATAAGCATAATTGAAACCATATGGCTATGGTGGCAGCCATATATTATGGTCAAAATTATGTGAAGCAGTGCAGAGTATATATAATTAAAGAGGTGATTATATATATGCATGTGGCTATACATATTGGTCAAATTATGTGAAACCATATGGCTATGGTGGTAACCATATATTATGATCAAAACGGAGAAGCGGTGATAAAATATATAGCCAATTCATGTTGCCATACAGCACAAATGTTAACATGGCACTTGATAATTGATCTCGCAAGAAAAAGGCTTGATTAATGATAGCCTATTTGTTCCAAAAAGGAGTTTCAAACAACGAACTTCCTAAAATTGAGCAAATTTTGCCTTGCGAAACGAGTTTAAGTCAATATATTACTTTTTGATCTGCCTTTTAAGGAAGTCTAATAATTCTTGCATTTCACACAATTTTAATCCATTTCGCAACCAATTCCTATGGTTTTACTTATGCATTAAAACTTGGGGGGCAAGAGTATGTATGCAAGGGCTGCGAAATAATTTGCCATGTATTTTAAGCAAAAATTTGAAAATTTGATTTTTTCTTGTTCATGGCTTGGTTATTTATGTTCTTTCTTGATTTCGCATAAAGTAAGAATTGGATGATATAGTTTGCTTGCAGGTTATATTGATAATTCACAATGAAAGGCTTCAAGGTCAGATTGACCTACACGGCTAAAGCATCCAATTATGGCGTTTTACTTCCTAAAATGGCCTGAAGTGCAAACTGAAGAGGCATTTTTCTGGAATTATTAGTATTGCCTTGAAATGAAAGAACAACTGAACAACCACAAATGTATCATTTCGCATACAAACAAAGGATCAATAAATGGAATTTCTCTCATATATTTGATTCAAAAACGGCTTTGTGGCCGGAAATACGAAGCCTAGAACTATTCAAAAGGCAAAAGACTAATCTATGTGGCAGGGCTTTCCGGAGGAGAAGAACAAGGAATATTGATCTCGCGAAAACTAATTTTCTGATGTTGAGTTCTGGCCTAAGCGCGCTATTATATAGAGGGTAGAAGGCCTGGTAGCGGCTAGTCCCGGCTACCTCTGCCTCACCTCGGTCCAAAACAATTGGATTGAATTTAGACCTAAAGGGATGGCTCCCAAAGGAAAGGCACGTCCGAGAAGCCTATTATATTTTAAGCCAACTATTTCATGACAAAATATGAAATACCTTTGAAAATTTCTTTTGCTAAAGGGGGCAAAATAATCTTATTTTCTATTAATGTTTGGTTAACTCAAATTGAATATTGGTATGAAATTAAAGCCACATGGCCTAACAATTTCAAAATGTAATAACCTGAGGAGGATCCAAGGGCTATGCGAAAAGAAACTAATTATTGACTGCCAATTTCACAGTGAATAAGGCAATGTCAAATGACCTATTTTGCATAAGGCAGTTGATTATACGATTTCGCAAGAAGAAAGGCTTGATGATTGATAGTCTATTTGCTCCAAAAAGGAATTTTGAAAAACAAACTTCCTGGTCATATTCATGTTGTGCCTTGCGAAACAAGTTTTTATCATTTCGCATTACATATTACATATTACTCCCTTGCCTTGTAAATGAAATTGATGATTTTCATTTCACATACAAGCTATTGATGAGATTTGGTCATCACAAGTGCCCAACACTCAATTTCATTCAAATTCAATGGCTTTGTGGCCGAAACTACTTGAATACAAAGCCTAAGATTTCTACAATAAAGGCTGAAGGTTTAATTTGTAGGCTAAATTAAACCGAGACAGAGGGGAACTCATTTGAGGAGATTCCAGTTTATGTTTCACTTTGGTCTTGATTCTCTTATGGCCTTATCCATAGTGCTTTGGAAATACACTACGCCAAATGGCCAACAGGCCAAGCATTAATGACTAAGCACGTGAGATGGCAAGTGGATGCAACAAGTGGTCAAAAAGAAAGACAGGACATTTTTTAATTGACAAATGAAGCACATCTCACCTTCACGTGAAGATTATGTAGTTGGGGAAATCAAATGTCAGAAAAAGCAGAACTCACTAACATAAGGCTTTACTTTTCCAAAAAGCCTATCAATTTTAGACCTATGACTGTTGCCTCAATTCAATTTAATGGCAATAAATTCATAGGATAAATTATCTTCTACAAATGAACAGAAAAAGGAGAAGGAAAATTAATTAAATCTTTCTTTGCCTATAATGCTCAGTCTCATTCATTTGATTTTTGATGTCATTCAAAGTGACGACAACTGTGAAATCATGAATTTTAGATGGTCAAGTGTTATTTTCCTATCGCGAAGGTCTCGATGACATTTCATAAACCAAATAAGCTTAGATTTAGCCTTTGGTTTCAGGATTAAGGCATTTTTGCCTAAAGCCATGATGAACTGGTTCTCGCATGCATGATGAACGGTAATTATTGCACAATACTCTTCAATTTTATTCAATAATAACGGCTTTGTGGCCATGGCCGGAACGTACAAGTGCGAAAGAAAATTTAAATCTACTATACATTTCAAAATGTACAAAATACATTAGCAAAGGCTCGATACAAAAAGGCTTACAAGTTATAGCCTAGGTGTGTCAAATTTAATCAAATTTTATGACAATTTGATTTCAAGCCTACAATTGATTAAATTTCTTACATCAGAAAGGCAAAATAAATGCCTATCTAATACAATAAAGCGGCTTTGTGGCCGAAACATACATATGCGAAAAATGTTCAAAAAAGGATACAATATTCAAGTGACCTATATGAATAGTTTTATGGTGGGTTTAGACCATCAAGAAAAAAACATGGGCAAGAGATTTTCTTTCCAACCCATGCTTCTAGCCTCAATTCCTGCAACAATAAGAAGTTTTCCAAAACCGATATCATACGATTTGGATTCGAGCAGGATTTAACTCCTTCATGTTGCTATTAGGCAGGAAACCCAAGAAAAGTACATCCTTTACCTATCTTTAGGAAGAAGGCACTCCTGCTTTCCTCTTCTGGATGATCTTAGAAGGCAAGATTTAGGAGAGCAATGAGCCAAGCAATTTGTTCACGGCTCAATCACCCTAAATTTCCCACCTACCCACCACGAGCTTAGACTTTGAGGCCTAAGCTTATTTCGAGCTTAAACTTTGAAGCTTAAGGCCATTAGGCCAAAGGCCAAGGATGCAGCTTGGAATGTGTTTTTTCTCAAAACGAGGATGAAGATGAAAATGCCTAAGAAAAGGCATAATGAAAGGCAAATTTTCGCTTCGAGATATGTCTTAAGCTTACCATTATGTCCTATCTTATAAGGACGCAAAAAAACGTGATAATCACGTGACATATCTTTTTCAGTCACGCCCGAATCTCGAAAAGACATAAGCAATGAATTTAGTCTCAAAGATGATTATTGCACCTAGACGAAAAACGTCCATCATTTAATGCCATTATGGTATCCCGTCAGAACAACACGGCACTAAATGGTTGAGGAAGTGACTAAAGAAAGAGCATGCCAAATAATGCTAGCAAAATGGCTTTAGTGCTTGAAAAGAATAGCCAAGCTTTACGTCCCTATTGAATCTCAGGGGACGAAACATTTAACCAATATTGATGGCATGAATACGTGATGAAATGCGTCTTTAAGGGAGAAGACCACATGCTTATTACATATTTAGACACGCCTAAGGGAGCTGCAATCAGTATTTGCATGATGGCACATGTTAGCGTCAGGAGAGCATATACATGTATGCTAAATGGCTAGAACTTGGCCTTGAGCTTCCAGCAGTCAAGGATCCATTCTAGGATTCATAAGGTTTTGTTACTTTCTCTTTGGTAACTAAGACCTAGAGACATCTATGGCAAAAAGCTGTCGGAACGGACAATTGTTTCATTGCCAGAAGAGAGCAAGTACGGCAGATGGAGAAAGACAAATACAATATGTGTTTCACTTTCACATCTCCAGCTGTTTCCTAATCACGCCTAATTTAATAGATTGTATCTATTCAATTACAAAGGCACCAGTATCTCTCTAGAATAAGGAAGAAATGGCCTTGATTTATCAGGAAAATTATGCCTATTCTGTGAATGTTCCGTGCAAAGGTTTTTACTCAAAGAGAGCAGCATGATTTTGATCATCCGCAAGTTAGAACCACCGTAAGGCCTGCCTTACTTAAAAATTAATAGTCACAAGTTGTGGTTATTGAAAGGCAGTACAAAGTCCGATATTACGACATGTATATATATACAAAGATTGCGATGCTGAGTACAAGGCCAATAAGCACGCGGCCTTCTCTTCGCACAAACTTTTGGGATCTGTGTTTCGCAATCGTCTCTTGCGACATTTGCGAAGTTTAGACAGCTTAAACCCACAAAAATGGTTCCAAAATGAAACTGTAAATGCAGCAGCCCAACTTAATCTTTGGATGCAGTGCATTCGGAAACTACTGTCTTTCAAGCGCACAGAACCAAGCAAGTGCGGTTGCAGATGTCCATTGGGGCTTTTCAAAGGCTATATCAGCTTTAGCCTTATGCATTAAAAATGGCTCTTGATCTATATATACCAAATATGTCGGTCATATATACATCCCATTGCAAAAAGAAAGATGTGCATCAATCCGGTTAGTCGGTATTGGTTTGTCTGATTCATATATGACACCAAAATAAGAGCCTTTCATCAATATATAGTTATAATGATTCAAGTTTCCATGAAGCGGTGGCTCTGACTTTCTTGCAATTATTTTGACCAATTAATGGTTGAATATATTCAAGGTTCATACATTCAAGTGATTATGTTAGCCAATTGGCTGACTACTGGTTCAATCTTCCTTGAAAAAAACTAGATCACCGAGAGATTTTCATATGAGCCTAATGGCCAGAGTAAACTAAGAAGACCTCTTTTGCTTCTTAAATAGCTTTGGAATTTCAAGGAAGGCTTAATTCCATGTTTTTATCACTTCCCTTGATTCTATTTACGAAAAGGCTGTTAACTACTCATCATATACATATCAGCAGCCTAAACATAGAACTCGCCAAAAGGATTGTCAAGCCTAGTATGGTGAAGTGTTCTAACGCACCCTTATCATCATGGACAGTGCGAAATATGCAGCCATCAGTGAGATTACAGGCCTAATGACAATCCATAAGGCCTAAGAATACTTTATTTTCATGCTGGGGGGAAACATAAAGCTTGCGAAATAAAAAAAAAAAAAACCAAGACAGAAAACTTAAAGTGGTTAATTACTAATGGCCAGAGTAAAATAAGAAGACATTTGTCTCTTATTGTTTCTTAAATGGCTATGCATTCAACATAAGGCTTGCGAAGGCAAAATTACCAAAGACAAGGCAATTTTCTTTAGTTGCTTCGCAAATGTCCTCGTGCCTTGCACTTCATCTCGCAAGCAAGTTTTGAAACTTTTGAGGGCTAGATTAGCTTTATATGTCAGCAAATGGCTAGAAGTGTATGCATATGCAAAATGAAGTGGCTATGGTCTCAATATTCAGTGGACACAATCTTTATATAAAGATTCAATGACCAAAAGGATCAGTTTCAAATTGCCAAATTATGGCGTTTAAAATATGCTGCTATCCATTTGTGCTGCATATTACATACATCAGTTGGTGTTTACTGCAAGAAAATGGCCAAATTATGACGGTCATGATCGTTTATTGTCCAAGAAAATTAAGAAATTTCGCACATGGAAAACACCAACATCAGCATGTTTTTTACAAGCTTCAAATAGCTTGGTCAATGAATTGCCACAGCATGCTTGGTGCAATAGTTATTCAAACAAACAACGAAGACCGATGTTCTTGTCCATGGAGATAAAAGGCTTTAATTGTCAATTAGCATGTTCGTTCATATGTGCTGGCATAAGCATATACGAGGAGGGCATGATCATGATTTCAAGCCTAATCCATGGAATCGTTCAAAGTCTAAAGGTTCTGGAAACCTACAGATGATATTTTACAGGGCATCTGAATCGTCAGTAAAGAAAAATACCAAGATGCATGCCCAGTTCATACTTTGAAAAATATACATGCTTCGCATGTATTCCATCATTCTTGATCAACTAAGAGAGCATGGCTTAGTGTGATTAGAGAAAGGCCTGAGCATTAACCTCACCAAAACGGCTTTGAGCCTAGCATGGTGAAATCATCTCATATGCTAAAGAAAGCTTCATGTTTCTTGGCGAGATTCATCGTTGTGCAGCTAGTAAGAGAACTACAAGCCTAGTGGCAACCATAAAGGCCCAAGAGTTTTTGCTTATAACTTGGTTCATACCAGGGAGCAACATTCAGCCCGTGAAGTGCACCTCGCTGCATGTTCACTGATCATGGATTGAAAATTGAAACAAGAAAAGGCTTATGCGAAGCCTGACAATTCTTGGTCGAAGCAAATTAATCAACCCCCAGGTTTATCCATTCAATATATTGCTTCGTACTTTTGTACTATTTGTCATAAAGGCCTATGCATAGAAGCATGCAACTGACCCATTGAAGAAGGAAGTGGTATATCAAGAGGCCTGAATTGCAGTGTCCATCATATCTAAATCCAAGCTTGGTTCTTAGATATTTTGTGGGCAAAGCCTGGTTTTGTTCTAAACACTTAAACAAAGGCTAATTTTCTACATGAAGAAAAGATAGCAGCAAGGTACAACAGAGTCAATTCAGAGAAGAGAGCTTAGCAAAATTGCAGCTGAGAACTATGTGCAACTGCTGATGTAACATAATTTGTCTAATGAGTATGATGAAAGGAAGACTGCAGCTCCCTGGAAACAGACGCTTTAGAGAAACATGTGAAAACAACAGTCAAGAGAAAATTTTCAATTTTCCAATCCAATGAGTGCGCTGCAAATAGATTGTGTCGTACAAGAATTGCTGAAACTCTACATCCAAGAAAAATAATGGATCTGCTGCTATCAAGGAAACCAAAATTCAAGGAGATCATCATCCCACAAAGAAAGAAAAGGGAGAGACATTAAGTCTTGCCTAGAGGACAAAGTGTACAACCAAACGCATTTCGCATTTCATATGAAATCTTAACAATCAGCTAGGCTTGCTTATGGGATCGAACAAATTTAGCCAAACCAGAATGGCTAATCCTCCAAATCACAAAAAAGCCGACATGATGGCATGATGTCTTTGACAGAAGAGATTGATGACGCTATTCCCTACTTCCAGTTGGTTGGGGAATCACGGTTCATCCATGTTACTAATTACAATTATGGCAAGCATTACCATTCAGGTATGCATTGCCTAAGAATTGGGGGACAATACCTTTTGCCTTATGATTATAAGGAATTATCAGTCCTTGTTCCAAAAAATGCAACTAAGGCAAATTACAAGAAGAGTTTTGTGAGATCTCGGGATTTCAATTCCGTCTTTTAGAAAGGAAAAATGATTTTGAGCAATTTTTTATTTATATTTTTATTCATGGTCTTTATATAGCTTTCGAAAATTATTTAAATTTTAGTTTGTCAAAATTTATCTTTTGAGGCCGTAGAATGAAAGTAGACGTTGTTACGAGTTCTTATGAATTTTCGTAGAATTTTCTGGAGACCCGAACTATTTTTTATTGATTTTTGGAAGTTGGGAATTATTTAAAATTAGGAAATTGAAGAGGCGTGATCTGGACCATTGATTTTAAGACTGTTAGATCTTGGCCGTTGGGTTTAAGTCGGTTGGCTTTTAAACTAGAAAAGCCCAGAACTCTCCCAGACCTCCTCTCTCACCGTCTCTCCTCTCCTCTGCCGTGACACCTCCAAACCCAGATTCCTCCTCCGGCCACCTCATGACACCAAAGTGGTACCAATAGCTTCATCTCGTTACGGCAAGTACGTGGGTGGTCGTATTTAGTCAAGTAGACGCCGGAATAGAGAGAAAAGAAGGAGAGAAGGTCCGACTGTGCCGATCGGATTCTCCGATTCCGGCCACAAAGGCGGCTGAAACTGATGGCTTTAGCTTCGTCTCAGTGAGGGGAGCACGGCTGTGGTCTTAGATTTTCAAATCGATGAAGGGAGAGAGAGAATCGAAGCAACCAAGTTCATGTGTTTCCGATCGGGTTTTCCGATTCCGGCGACTTCTCGGGGTCGGGTTGGTGGTGGAAGCTTCCTCTGGAAGTCGCTGATCTTTTTGTGGTCTCCCTTTGTTAAGACAACAAAGTTTGAGTGAGAATCGAAGCTCCAAAGCTTCTTGGTTTTTCCGGCGGGTTTTCTTGGTTTTCCGGCGTTTCCGGTCACTAACGGCGATGAGTTAGGTATCAGACTTTATCCCCTGGACATGCTCTACATGTTGGTATCCTTGGTTTTCAGTTTCTATTAGTATTTCAAGGATTTGAGTTTTGGGGTTTATAGCTTGTACGGGTTTGCTGAAGTTAGCAGTAGTTTGGGAAAACTTTGGTTCTTTTCTGATGTTGAATCAATCCCTTGAACCTATGCTTGTAAAGCTAGAACATAAGGCTTCAATTACAGTTTAAGTTTGTAGTTTTTGGTTAAGTTTTGATTGGTTAAACTAAAGGTAGAAGTTAGAGGTCTGCAATCTGGAATTGTGTTTCCCAGTTTCTGACCCAGCGACCTTTTTATTAAAAACTGTACTTTTCCTTTGGGAATTTGAGGGTAGTGTCTTCATGAAAGTTGTAGTAGACATTTCAAAGATTATTTCAGAGTTGGAATCACCTGAAAATGATTTTTCTGTATTTAGTTATGAATTTCCAAAGTTACTGATATGCTGCAGGAATTTCTGAAAACTGCAGTACAGTCATGCCCTTTCGATTTGTTTCAGTAGCTTTCCTTGTTCAAACTCACTTCAGGGCTTCAGTACTTAAAAACTAGATCTTCCTAGGTTTCCAACAAAACCAGCCCCACCCTTTTTGAAGTTCATATAAAGGTTTTACGTCATTACGAAGTTGGCCCTGCACATTAGGATTTAAACTGCTATGTATATGTTGGTTTCTGTCAAATGAATTCTTAGGTTAAGTGTTGCAAGCACAGAGCATGTAGAGCTTGAACTGAAGTTAGAGTCAAAACCCAGTTAGGTCATTGTAGAGCATTGGTGATATTAAGCTACTGTACTGGGTGTTTTGAAATTCACATGTAGTAAATGTTACATTTGGATAGTATCGGAGCTTGTGGAACTCACAGAGTTTGAATCGGAGTTGAACTCGGACACTAGGGTTAACTATGATGATTCTTGATGAATGATCTATTTGGTGTACGAAACGGTACCGAGGAAGTGTATAATAAGGATTTGGGTGTCCTTAGTAATTATGAGGGTTTGTATTGCACCCAATAAGACCGATAATGTAGTTTCGAAATAATGATAAATTGTTATTTCGGAATAATTGGTCGATGTTGATTCAAAGTGAGACGGTGAAGAATTTGGAATTAAGGTTTGACAGATATTGGTGAGTCCGGTAATCGTTGGAATCTAGCCCTTCGTAATACAAGTTACGAGATTGTCAACGTTGAGCATAATTGGAGTCAAAGCTCGGAAATCGAGGTAGGGTCTCGGGGAACCTTTTCTATAATTTGTTAGTATAATAAATTGGTGAGAATTGTTTGATGTTGATTGAAGTACATATTGAATGCTATTGTTTTCCTTAATTGATGATTTGATATGATATATGATGTTATATTTTTAAAGCGTGTGTTATTTAAATTAAAGAACTGTCATACATAATGCATTGTGAGAATTTGTGATTATGCATTGCAAAATAATATGGATTTTGAAATCCAGAGTGAATGAGAGAAAAGAGAGTGATCCTTTTGTGTAGTTGAGTTACTCAATGGGGCGCTAGGTTCTATGGTATGCCCACATGTGCACAAATAGGGGAAAGTATGCCCCGTGAGTTATCTGCCTAAAAGACAGAAACTCTTACAACCGCCCTAAGGTTGCAAAACGATCTCATCGGGTTTCGGAAATAGCAACCATGAGTCAACAAGATGACTAACAAAAGAGAAAAGTGCGATGAGTGCGAGATGAGCTTTAAGTCAGCATCGCATTCATGCATCATAGTTTTGATTTACTATACTTGTACTTTATTGTTCGATAACTTGTTTGTGACACTTATACAAGAATCACTTTAAAAGGTTTTGCCCTACTGAGCGTAAGCTCACCCCTATAGATCAATTTGTTCAGGTACGACTTGAGTATCGATTGGACTGAACGAGACGACACACGAATTTAGAACGAGACGACGTTGTATTCAACTACGATAGTTGTGACGAGAGTGAATTAGACTATAGAAGGTGTAATTTCTTTTTGTAAAGGTTTTGTAAATTTATTTTTAATGATTTCGGAAAAGCATTTGGTTTGGTATTATATTTTATTTTAGTTTTTAACGCTCACACCTCGGAATCGGATTTCGGCGCTTAAAATCCGCCGACATCGGGTCCGGGGCGTGACAGAATGGTATCAGAGCGAACCGGGGATTAGAAACCCAGGATCTGTGAAGGTTTAGTGTCTTTAGGAAATAAGTTAGATTCACTTTAAGGCGTTAAGCGATCGAAGAACGATAGTTTTTGTTAAGTACCCAAGGGACGACAATTTTGTTACCAAATTGGATTTTTCAATTCTCAATATGTTTTGGTTTTATAATATGATTTTTGATTTCAAAGGATATTATTTATTTTATCATATTCCTTATGATTTTGAAATGTTTTCATCGTTTTGATTTCAACAAGTTTCTCGATGATTTTGTCTATATAAAAAAAAAAAAGACGAGTCTAGGGTTGGACGGCATTCTCTAATGCAACCACTCTAGTTTTGCGTTACATTTTAATACTCTATATAATATTTGAGACATTTACCTTTTAATACTAAAGTGTTAGAGAATCCTTGAAGTTCTTAGCTGCACCTGAGAGCTCGGTTCTTGTATCCTAGGATAAGATTGTCACCTGTGCAGTTAGGTGTGAATCTTTTCCGAAGATAGCGCTTCTATCTATCTCAAATTACATAAATTTTCCTACTCTTGAACTATTTCTATCATTTTTGTTCTTTGAACAAATTTTGTGAAGTTATTCTATTTTCAAAGGAGTTAAAAAAAGAATTTCATTATTTGTTTATAAATAGTTTTACCGAGTTTGAGAGGGTTGTTTTATCTTGAAGATCTTTTGGGTTTTATCGTTTAGTTACCGAATGTTAAGTGAGTTTTACTAGGCGAAAGAAAGGACGCAATACGTTTCGTTTTGTTTTCATTTGACGCTCGGAGAATGCTACGCAGATCTAGGAAATAGTACTTTTGTTAACAGATTAGATTATTGGAACATCACGTGGATCAAGGAATTAGTACGTTTCCCAATGGGCTGAATGACAGAGTTCCGACTCTAATTGACATAAGTGAATAAGAAATGGATTCGTCGAAGTCAGTATAGCGCTTCAATGGAATTGTATGGATATTTGAGATATAACAAAGGATTGAAAGGAATGATGTAGTTCACTGGACATTGAGATGACATTTAAGTTGGAAAAGTTAGTATTTTGAAGTTTGCTCGGCCACTGCGTGTCCATTATGCACACCGATGATTCTTGATATTTCACGGTCATTTTTGAGTTTAGTTGGAGTTCCAAGTAGGATCCTTTGTTATGCTTGAATACACAATTGGTGAAGTTGGAAGGAAACTCATGTTTCGATCATTTATGCATAAGTTGATTGGGAATGGTGAAGCTATAGTTATTTGTGCATTGGTATTCATATGTGTAGATTGATTTGATTACTGAAGTACAAGGTTTACAGAACTTGAACTAAAGTCGGAATGTTTGGTACAGAACAACCACCAAAAGATCATAATTTCGGTGAACATTTTGGTTTCGTGTGAAGAGTAACTTAACTGTTATCTGTGTGATTCAGTGGAAAATGAGTGAATTGGTTAGATTATTGAGAGTACGAAGCTTATGGTAACTCGCATTGATTTCAAGTTATAATTAGAATCATATCCAAGATTTTTTTTGGAAAAGGTATCTAATGTAAGGATTGGTAAGTTATTTTTTCCACTTAATGGAAGACTTATCAAATAAATTGGTGATTCGATACAACTTGATTGCAGTATGAGGAAGGAATTTGTTGAAGGATGCATCAATAGGACGATCGATTAATAGAGAGTATAATGCAGGAATGTTTGGGAAAACTTCCATATGAAGACGAGTTGTATTATAAAGAAAGTTAGTCGGAGACATGCGTCATCTTAAAGATAAGTCAATTGCATACGTTGGATTGGATATCTGATCAATGAGACTTGATATTGGTAGTTGAAAACTTAATTGGATGAGTGATGGTTACTTGGTACTTGATGAATATTTTGGTGAACAAAAACATTGAGTACATAGAATCTGTGAAACTCAGGCAATTTAAGATTTGAAACAACTTGGTTGTTGCTATTTTTAAGTGATTGGAAAAGAAGTACAAAGTATATTTTTTCTCGAATGTGTTTAAGAATTTCACATTCATAGTTGTGTGGTTTGGAGTGATCAAAGAAAAAAGTGAGTTATGAATCTAGGAGAAAGTGTTCAACTATGATGTTTAGACAAGCTCAACAACTTTGGAATGATATGAGGTGGATTGGTGAATCATATGTCATAGGTATATCAGGCATGATGTAGGACAAGGAATGGTTTTGAGTTTAAAGAGGTATAAAGGATTGAAAGGTAGTTTATAATCCTAGATTACCAGGATTAGAAAGTACGCTGTGAAGAATAGTGTGGTTCAGCAAAATCAATATGAAAGGGACATGTAAATCGATATTGTGTAGTTAAAATAAGATTGTTATACGCTGGATTGCTAAGAAGTCGTCATAGGGAATATTTCTTAAAGATGATTTCGAATTGAGTTGATATATTGAGCAACTGAAGTCATATTTGGTAATTTGGATATGAAGTATGAAAGTAAATCGACTATTGTTATATTAGTGGGCTGAACATTTGAAGTATAAACCAGAAAAGGGAAGAAATAGTCGTGCTAGAAGAAGAAGAAGGAAGGAAGAAAGAAAGAGAGAGAAAGAAAGAAAAGAAAAGTGAAGAAGAGGAAGGAAAAGTAATGAAAAGAAAGAAGAAAGTTGGGAAGAATCATTTCGACACGTATCAGATATTCGGTATTTCAGTTAAGGAAAATATTTCAGTGACGCGTCGATGACAGAAATGAAAGCATGTCACCCTTAGAGTTGATGTGGAAATATGGAAAATGTTTATATACAGAGATGTGATTTAAAGCAGCAACAACGTACAATGACTGTCAGGGAAGTTCATGTTGTCAATTGGATATGGTTCAGATAAATTTTGGTTTTGTTTGTGGTCAATAGTCAACTACTTGGAAATCTTTGTGAATTAAGTGTTGGAATGGAGATTGATATTCTATCAAAGGAAAGTATTGTGGAAAGAACAAAAAGGGATTTCGCTATCTGTGTTCATATATTTACGACGTTTAACTCATATTAGGGCCCGACTGATCATCGGATCCCCCTAAAAGTTCTCAAGTTGAATGCTCGTAATATTAATGAATACAAATTGCGAGAGTAGTACTTTCTATTGCTGTGGCTTGTGGATGTTGGACTAGCAGCAAAACAACCTTATGAGACAACTATTGAAGAATTTTACTCCATAGTACTTGTAAGGGAATTTCGAGGACGAAATTCTTTTAAGGGGGTTGGATTGTGAGATCTCGGGATTTCAATTCCGTCTTTTAGAAAGGAAAAATGATTTTGAGCAATTTTTTATTTATATTTTTATTCATGGTCTTTATATAGCTTTCGAAAATTATTTAAATTTTAGTTTGTCAAAATTTATCTTTTGAGGCCGTAGAATGAAAGTAGACGTTGTTACGAGTTCTTATGAATTTTCGTAGAATTTTCTGGAGACCCGAACTATTTTTTATTGATTTTTGGAAGTTGGGAATTATTTAAAATTAGGAAATTGAAGAGGCGTGATCTGGACCATTGATTTTAAGACTGTTAGATCTTGGCCGTTGGGTTTAAGTCGGTTGGCTTTTAAACTAGAAAAGCCCAGAACTCTCCCAGACCTCCTCTCTCACCGTCTCTCCTCTCCTCTGCCGTGACACCTCCAAACCCAGATTCCTCCTCCGGCCACCTCATGACACCAAAGTGGTACCAATAGCTTCATCTCGTTACGGCAAGTACGTGGGTGGTCGTATTTAGTCAAGTAGACGCCGGAATAGAGAGAAAAGAAGGAGAGAAGGTCCGACTGTGCCGATCGGATTCTCCGATTCCGGCCACAAAGGCGGCTGAAACTGATGGCTTTAGCTTCGTCTCAGTGAGGGGAGCACGGCTGTGGTCTTAGATTTTCAAATCGATGAAGGGAGAGAGAGAATCGAAGCAACCAAGTTCATGTGTTTCCGATCGGGTTTTCCGATTCCGGCGACTTCTCGGGGTCGGGTTGGTGGTGGAAGCTTCCTCTGGAAGTCGCTGATCTTTTTGTGGTCTCCCTTTGTTAAGACAACAAAGTTTGAGTGAGAATCGAAGCTCCAAAGCTTCTTGGTTTTTCCGGCGGGTTTTCTTGGTTTTCCGGCGTTTCCGGTCACTAACGGCGATGAGTTAGGTATCAGACTTTATCCCCTGGACATGCTCTACATGTTGGTATCCTTGGTTTTCAGTTTCTATTAGTATTTCAAGGATTTGAGTTTTGGGGTTTATAGCTTGTACGGGTTTGCTGAAGTTAGCAGTAGTTTGGGAAAACTTTGGTTCTTTTCTGATGTTGAATCAATCCCTTGAACCTATGCTTGTAAAGCTAGAACATAAGGCTTCAATTACAGTTTAAGTTTGTAGTTTTTGGTTAAGTTTTGATTGGTTAAACTAAAGGTAGAAGTT
Source organism: Rubus parviflorus (assembly GCA_029955375.1). Lineage (NCBI taxonomy): Eukaryota > Viridiplantae > Streptophyta > Magnoliopsida > Rosales > Rosaceae > Rubus > Rubus parviflorus. The sequence continues at coordinate 11,083,127 of JARGGL010000008.1, read as the reverse complement.
AGAGGTCTGCAATCTGGAATTGTGTTTCCCAGTTTCTGACCCAGCGACCTTTTTATTAAAAACTGTACTTTTCCTTTGGGAATTTGAGGGTAGTGTCTTCATGAAAGTTGTAGTAGACATTTCAAAGATTATTTCAGAGTTGGAATCACCTGAAAATGATTTTTCTGTATTTAGTTATGAATTTCCAAAGTTACTGATATGCTGCAGGAATTTCTGAAAACTGCAGTACAGTCATGCCCTTTCGATTTGTTTCAGTAGCTTTCCTTGTTCAAACTCACTTCAGGGCTTCAGTACTTAAAAACTAGATCTTCCTAGGTTTCCAACAAAACCAGCCCCACCCTTTTTGAAGTTCATATAAAGGTTTTACGTCATTACGAAGTTGGCCCTGCACATTAGGATTTAAACTGCTATGTATATGTTGGTTTCTGTCAAATGAATTCTTAGGTTAAGTGTTGCAAGCACAGAGCATGTAGAGCTTGAACTGAAGTTAGAGTCAAAACCCAGTTAGGTCATTGTAGAGCATTGGTGATATTAAGCTACTGTACTGGGTGTTTTGAAATTCACATGTAGTAAATGTTACATTTGGATAGTATCGGAGCTTGTGGAACTCACAGAGTTTGAATCGGAGTTGAACTCGGACACTAGGGTTAACTATGATGATTCTTGATGAATGATCTATTTGGTGTACGAAACGGTACCGAGGAAGTGTATAATAAGGATTTGGGTGTCCTTAGTAATTATGAGGGTTTGTATTGCACCCAATAAGACCGATAATGTAGTTTCGAAATAATGATAAATTGTTATTTCGGAATAATTGGTCGATGTTGATTCAAAGTGAGACGGTGAAGAATTTGGAATTAAGGTTTGACAGATATTGGTGAGTCCGGTAATCATTGGAATCTAGCCCTTCGTAATACAAGTTACGAGATTGTCAACGTTGAGCATAATTGGAGTCAAAGCTCGGAAATCGAGGTAGGGTCTCGGGGAACCTTTTCTATAATTTGTTAGTATAATAAATTGGTGAGAATTGTTTGATGTTGATTGAAGTACATATTGAATGCTATTGTTTTCCTTAATTGATGATTTGATATGATATATGATGTTATATTTTTAAAGCGTGTGTTATTTAAATTAAAGAACTGTCATACATAATGCATTGTGAGAATTTGTGATTATGCATTGCAAAATAATATGGATTTTGAAATCCAGAGTGAATGAGAGAAAAGAGAGTGATCCTTTTGTGTAGTTGAGTTACTCAATGGGGTGCTAGGTTCTATGGTATGCCCACATGTGCACAAATAGGGGAAAGTATGCCCCGTGAGTTATCTGCCTAAAAGACAGAAACTCTTACAACCGCCCTAAGGTTGCAAAACGATCTCATCGGGTTTCGGAAATAGCAACCATGAGTCAACAAGATGACTAACAAAAGAGAAAAGTGCGATGAGTGCGAGATGAGCTTTAAGTCAGCATCGCATTCATGCATCATAGTTTTGATTTACTATACTTGTACTTTATTGTTCGATAACTTGTTTGTGACACTTATACAAGAATCACTTTAAAAGGTTTTGCCCTACTGAGCGTAAGCTCACCCCTATAGATCAATTTGTTCAGGTACGACTTGAGTATCGATTGGACTGAACGAGACGACACACGAATTTAGAACGAGACGACGTTGTATTCAACTACGATAGTTGTGACGAGAGTGAATTAGACTATAGAAGGTGTAATTTCTTTTTGTAAAGGTTTTGTAAATTTATTTTTAATGATTTCGGAAAAGCATTTGGTTTGGTATTATATTTTATTTTAGTTTTTAACGCTCACACCTCGGAATCGGATTTCGGCGCTTAAAATCCGCCGACATCGGGTCCGGGGCGTGACAAGTTTTTTGCCTATTGATACTAAGCTAGCAATCCAGCGAAGACATAAAGTTTCACTCTTACTCTTATGTTACATATTAGCATAAAGGAAGGAAACTTGATTAATTACGAAAGGCACGATACGAAATGCCTAAAAAAGAACACTGGCGAAGTAAGAACAGTCAATAGTCTTACTTCAATGTTCTGTACATGTCAAAGTACGCTACAAAGGCCAATACATGCAGGCCTATTTTGCTAGATCAGTTACATCTAGAGCCAATGGCAAGCCGATGGCCTTAGAGTAGCTTTATTACAAGAAGAGCCACATCAAGGCCTTTTCAGCCAAGATTAGGACCTATGACTTCAAGGCCTGGGGGGCAATGTTTGAGGCCAAAATAATTTTGGCCTGGACTATTTATGAGCCGATAAACTAACGGATTAGTTTCAAAGGCCCAAACCCATTTTTCTTTAGTTACGAGACCAAGGCAGGTTTCACGATGCCTGTTTCGCAAACCATTAGATCAAAGCTAGGCTTTTCTTAGCCTTTAGATCAAACGGTTAAATAAAGAAGTACTAAATGGTTCCAATTGAATCTTGATATGACGAAACTTTCTAGATTTGAGGAAGTTTTATTATAAAGACATTTACATGGCTTCAGGAGCCAAATAAAGCAATCTCAATCTTGATTTATTTAAGATTGATGTTGTAACAAATACAGGTTTTTAAGCGGCAAAATACAAAAGCAATCCTCATCAATTGTTTATCATTAGAAGGACCATTTCGAAATAAAAGAAAGGCCAAACTTGGCCTGTTATGGGTCCTTTCCAACTTAGAAAACCATATGTTTATGGCTATTAAAATAGCCTTGGTTATAGAATTAAGAAGTAAACATTTCATATCTTTGCACATATCCAAATAAACGATTGATTTCTCTAATCATTGTTTTGATAAGGATGTGGAAAGTATGCAGCTTGGCCAGCAATGAAAGACATTTAAATAAACTAGAATGGCCAGATGGATGATTTCGCAAACGTTTGATCAAATAAGCTGCCTTTTCTATTGTACATCTTCCTAATAATATTTAATCAAAAGGCATGACTTCTAATGGCTGAACAACATTTCCTTTAAACATGGAGTAAAAGCAAAAGCAAAAGCCAAAATTAGTTTGTTTCATCATCAAGTCACTAAGTTTTTCTTTATTTCCTCATCACTATTGAAGGAAAAGAGAGCTTGGTTTTGGTTAAAATCTTGGCAATTGCCAATTTGCCGGATAAAGGAGAAAAGGAATTAAAGGTTGGATAAAGCTTGATGGCTAATGCCAAGAGGGATTTCTCTATGTGTTAACATAAAGGGAAAGGACCCACTGAGGTTTAAAAGCTTTGACAAACAGCCAATAGTATAAGGAGAAAGCAATCCCATATGCTCATCTGCATAAACCAAACAACAAAACCTTGAATCAAATTCATTAAAGGTTTATCAAAGGCTATTTAAAATATAGGCCTAATCGGACTGACCCCATTAATATTAATGATGATTATGGCTTGGTGAATCAAATAAACAGTCACAGAGAACTGTTTTAAGCTAGTATTCTCATTTCGCAAAATGATGTTTGAAGCCAGGGTGTGATTCAATAATCAAATATGGACCAGACAATGGTTAGAATAGTCTATCAAGAGGGTTACAAGGATTCATGATAATATTTTAATCCTAAAGACTATTGTTTACTTCATGTTCAAGTAGCTTCAGAGCCTATATAAAGAAGGCTTCGCATACATTTCAAAGGACATCTACATCAACTAAACACCACACTACTCTCAACGAGTATCTTAACCTCCGGGTTATCTCGGCAATTGCAAGGACGCATCAGCGGCTGCAATTCCACCATGGCAAGTGCAAGAGCGCATTAGCGGATGCATTTCCATACCCTGCTAAACTGCAAGGACGCAATAGCGGCTGCAGCATTGCAACCCACAAATCGATTCCTCTAGTGCAAGCTCTGCTGGGGATCTCGTTCTCGGTATCGATTTGGTAAAACTTGAAAAAGCTTTACAAAAGAAGTCCTTGAATCATCAAGGCATGTACAAGAACCTCCACGGAGATATCCCTCTCCGAGTCACAATCTCCTTGTAAGGAAGTCAAGACGGAAGCGCAACGGCAACAACAACAACAACCACATCTCGCACTCCTAGTGCTGGCACGCCCGCAAAACTGCACACATCATTCACAAAGCCAAAAGGGACGGTTTGATTCCGCGTCAAACACACTCGAGACCCTTATCACCTCTCGGCCGGCCACCTCCAGAGCAGCCACGATCCGACGAACTCAGTAACATGCTCTAATCAGCAAGCTCAATAGCGATCTTCGAGCTCATCTGCAAGATCGTCCGAATTCTTCCCTCGACCAATCAGTTTGGTCCGGGCCCAGTCAACAGACCCGAGAGCCCACCAAAACAAATTCAGTCATTTGACCGCTCGAGCTTCCTCACTGGTCATCTCGTCTGAGCTCTACGGCCTGATCAATTGATCGCCTCGACCCACTTCTTCAAGAAGCAAATCAGAGCCAACTGCTCTGACCACACGGCCAGCACCGTCGAGTTCAGAACGCTAGCTAGCTCACTCGACCGACCTTGACCAATGAACTTGGTCTGAGCACCCAGAGACCCATTTTTCCGACCTCGGCCGGGCTCTCCCAGTCACCCTCGCTCGGACTTGCCGAACCTCTGCTCCCTCTCGCACGACCTCGAACTCAGCTTTGCCTGTTAACCTTAATCCTAACAATGTTAGGATAACACACAAACACACAAACACATAAACACATAAATAAAGTCATATGCAGTTCATACAAGTAAATCACTGTACAAACAAGAAGTAGTTGTGCTCAGCACTAACCTGATGAGGCCATTGAATCAAACTTGATCTTCTGCACTTCTCTCGGATTCCGATAACTCTCTATGGGGCGAGATTCTTGACAAGGATGATGAGAGAGTGCAGAGACCTTAGTTTATATAGGGATTGGATTAGCCTAAGTGTTCTCCCATAAAGGAAACCAATTAAGTCCAAAACCTATATGATTATTGCATATCTTATGTAATATCTTGTGAACCAAGATATTATTAGATCCCTATCATAATCAATAGATACACATTGAATATGACATTTAGGAATAAAGACTTCAAGATTCTCCAATTACTTGTTCTACATGTTTATGGTAAGTTGTTGATTCTCAATGTAAACTTAATGCTAAGTCCATATAAGTCTTACATTCTCCCACTTGGACTAGCATAAGTTCACTCAACAAGAATACCATGAGAACTAGATATAGTAATTAGGTCTTTAGTGCGCATACGAGAATCACGAGCTTTACAATCTAATTTCAAAATTCTGTCAGCAAGCATTCACAACACAGAGCTAAGGAAGGACTTTGTATTGCTGTAATACGAGCCTTCCAAAACCACCAATGCTGCAATGACTTACTACATGAATTACCATAACTAATATGCCTTTATTGTACTAAGCTGCTGTATGTATCAAAACTGATGCTTATGTACTTTGGTCCTCAAGAAAACATAAAATTCAATGAAGAATGTAATATGTATATGTTCCTTAACCATTTAAAAGATGCTTCTTTATGTCTCTGTAAACCGAGAACAACTTTATCAAACAAAATAGCTATTTTACATAATCAAAAACATGATATGTCTCAACAAAACAAATGCTGCAGCAAGAATATCAAACTGAAAACACCATGGAATTTATTTCATAATAGAGAGCCTTAATATTTCATTACAAAAGTAATAGTCTGGGAGAAGAAACCAAGAACAATAAGAATCAAAACAAAACAGAGAAGACTCCCACTGATCTTAAGTATCTAAGCTAGGCATAATACCAATAGCAGTAGCATGTTGCTAAAAGGAAGTTCCAGGTAAGGCTTTGGTGAATGGATCAGCTAGTTGGAATAAGGTGCCAATGTTAGCTATATCAATCTCCTTGTGATTCACTCTTTCCCGAACAGTATAGTACTTCAAATCGATATGCATTGAATTCGTGGACCTCTTATTATTTTTAGTGAAACACACAGCTGCTGTGTTGTCACAAAAAATCTTCAAAGGCCTTGAAACAATGCTGTCAACAACTCTAGTTTGCAGCAAAAAATTCCTCATCCATAGCCCTTGACAAACACCCTCATAAATTGCAATGAATTCGGCTTGCATGGTTGAGGTTGCTGTGAGTGTCTATTTGACACTTTTCCATGCAATAGCTCCACCAGCTAGGACAAAAACGTAACCAGAAGTAGACTTCTTAGAGTAAGGATAATTTCCAGCAAAATCAGAATCTGTGTAGCCAGTCACTTCAAGATCATCAACCTTTCTGTACACAAGCATGTGATGTTTAGTCTTCTGCAAATATCTGAGAACTTTCTTTCCAGCAGTCCAGTGTGCATTTCCAGGATTGGATTGAAATTTGGCAAGCATGCTTACAGCGTAGGCAAGGTCAGGTCTTGTGCAAACCTGAGCATACATCAGGCTACCAACTAGTCTTGCATAGGGAACTTTCTTCATCTCTTCTCTTTCTAGATCATTCTTAGGACACTGCTCTTTGTTCAATTTATCTCCTTTCACCATTGGAACGTCACCTCCAGTACAGTCAAGCATTTCAAATCTCTTAAGCACTTTCAGAATGTAACTTTGCTGAGACAAACCAAGTAAATGTCATTTTCTATCCCTCTTAATCTCTATCCCGAGAACAAAAGAAGCCTCACCAAGATCTTTCATGTCAAAATTCGTTGACAGAAATTTCTTGGTGTCATTTAAGAGGTTCAGATCACTACTAGCTAGCAGGATGTCATCAACATATAAGACAAGAAAAATAAATTTTCCACCACTGGTCTTCATGTACACACATTCATCAACCATGTTTTCTACAAAACCAAAAGAGCTGACAACAGAATCAAATTTCAAGTACCACTGCCTTGAAGCTTGCTTCAAACCATAAATAGACTTGTTCAGTTTGCACACTAAATTTTCCTTCCCTGGTTTAACAAAACCCTCTGGTTGCTTCATGTAAATATCTTCCTCTAAATCCCCATTCAAGAAAGCAGTCTTCACATCCATATGGTGAAGTTCCATGTCAAAAATGAGCCACAAGTGCCATAATGATTCGGAATGAATCTTTGGTTGAGACAGGTGAGAATGTCTCATTAAAATCAATACCCTCCTTCTGTGTAAACCCTTTTGCTACTAGCCTTGCCTTATATCTCTCCACTGTGCCATCTGCACATCTTTTCGTTTTAAACACCCACTTGCAGCCTATCGGTTTATGAGTTCCAGTAGGTCAACAAGTTCCCAAACATAATTGTCACTCATGGATTTCAACTCGGACTCCATTGCTTCACCCCATTTTTGAGAATTTTCACTCTCTACAACTTGTTTAAAAGTTACTGGATCATCTTCCTCCCCAAAATCAAAGTCTATTTCTTGTAAATATACCTCATAATCATCAGTATTCAAGGCAGGTTTTCTAATTCTCCCTGATCTCCTAGGCTCTGGAGGTTGCACAACAGGTGTAGCTGCCAAAAGAGGTTCAATTGGCACTGCTGGTTCAGCTACAGGCTCTGCATCTTGAGGTTCAAGCATAATATTTTCATGCTCAGGAATATTTTGTGGCTGTTGGTCTGATGCAATTGGTGTCAAAATGAGTGGCAGCAAGGGATTAGAATCAAGCTGTGAATTTTGGCTGACATGGTTCACATGGTCTGGTGTGACGACCCGGACCAAGACTTATCATTTTACTACAGTGTTTAACGGAGAGTCGTCGGAAGTTTCGGTTTCGAGCTTCAAATAGTACTTTTAGGGGGTCGTCGAGTTGACTTTTTGTTCGGCAAAGAATTTGATTTAAGTTTCTTCATGGAAGTTGTAGAGCGCGTTAAACCGAGTTCGTGGACACTAAGTACGTTTAAACAGAGTTCGTATGAAGAAGTTATGGTTCACGAAAGTCGGATTACTATTTCGGGGATGTTCTATTTAAGGAAATTTCCGGATTGGGGGTTTCCATTTTGGGGAAACCCGTTTCTCTCTCCTCAGCCCCGATCTCTCTCGCTCTCTCTACAGTACCGCCGGCTTCTCCGGCCGATATCTCTCTCCTCCGGCCACCTTAGACCTCAAGACCAAATCCTTTCTCTTCCTCTCCCTTCCCTCTTCCAAACCCGACCACTTTCACGACCAACGGTGGCTTGTACTGACCGGAATTAGACCGCAAAGTCGCGACGGCAGGGAATAATTTCACGGCGTCGGATTTCCTTTTTCCGGCCAATTCGGCCGAGAAGGCACACTGGGCTTTGAAGCCCTCGACCAGGCGGAGCTAACGCCACCGGCCTCACCCCCATTGGGCACCGGACGGCGGCGGATCGGGGAGTTGAAATTTTCGGCAACCGTCGGCTTTCGAGGGAAATTTGAGGAATTCTAAACTGAATCGGACTTCGTGGAAGGTATAAAAGTTGATTCTCATGTTGTGTTGATGCTTGTGGAAAAAATTGGTGACCATCGGAGATGGTCGGAATCGGCGGCGCGTGGGGCCCACACGCAGCCACTTTGGGCGGCGCGTGGCGGCGTGTCCGGCGTCTTTGGAGATGCATTTTTAGCCCATTAGTATGTACTCTTTATTACGATCATGTTAGTATATGATGTGTTGGAAGTTGTCGAAGTTTAGGATTTAATCCGATTAAGTTTAGGTTCGTTATCAAACGATTTACGGTGTGGATTATTGTGTATCCGTTGGATGGTCACCAATTTTGAGTATGAAGTTAAGATAATTATTTTGAAGATAATGTGCGGTTGGATTGTTGGAATGAGGTCAAATGGTTAATTAAATATTATCTACGGACTGTGGGATCAATAATTTAGTTACGCTCGTTCGATTTATCGAACCGCGACTATCCGACCGTTGGGTTAGTTGCCGAGTATTTTTGGTTAATTAGAAGTTTCAAGGGGTAACTAACATGGTGTGGAAGTTAAGGTTTTATCGTTGATTTGTTTCAGGAGGACGAAGAGGAGGATCTTGACACGTGTTGGACTTAGTCGGCAATTTGTGAGTGGACATTTGTTTTAAAGTTACATTTTTACTTGAAATTCTACGTTTTTCAAATAACGTTTTATGATTGATTAAATTTGCGCTTGTGTAGTGTTCGTGAAATGTTTGTATTGCCATGTTTAGTTGTGATTGAGATTGGTTACGAGATCGTGATGAGAAACGTAAGATTTATGAGTGTGAATTGTGGTTTGCGATATTCGAGAAATGGAAAAGATTGTTGAGTGTGCGTCTCGCGGATTGGTTTATTGTGCTTGGTTGCGTGTAAGTTTCACCTGTAGTGGGAACGGCCCTACAGGTGTATCGGTGAGTTTCGCCTGTAGTGGGAACGACCCTACAGGTGTATCGTGTGTTCTACTTGTAGTGGGAACGGCCCTACAGGTATATCGTGTGTTCTACTTGTAGTGGGAACGGCCCTACAAGTATATCGTGAGTTCCGCCTGTAGTGGGAACGGCCCTACAGGTGTATCGTAAGTTCCGCCTGTAGTGGGAACGGCCATACAGGTGTATCGTGAGTTTCGCCTGTAGTGGGAACGACCCTACATGTATATTGGTAAGTTGGAATGGTCTTTAGCCTCGTCTTTTTGTGGATTCGTCATTCTGCGGCCAAGTGAGCAGGAACCTCGGTGCATCGTTATCGAATGTGCGAGCTTATCAAATGAGTGAGCAGGACTTGTAATTTCATCTTTTCCTTTTTATTTGTACGTTGTTTGGAATAGATTATTTATGTTTTCAATTGGGAAAAACTTTATTCTTTGTTTAGATTGATTAATTATTTATGTCCACTCACTCTAACGTTTTTCTTAAAATGCTTTTCCCCTGGGCTTTTCTGTTTTCCGTTGCCCAGTTTGCAGACGAGCCAGCTGAGGTCGCGTGTCGAGGTCGAGGCATAGTCCACACCACCCTTCCTTTGTTCGTAGATTATAGTATGCTCTGATATTTATCGAGATTTAAAATGTAAATTGATTTTGAAAGGATTTTTGAATTGGAGTTGATTATTCTTGAATGTTTGATTTATCATCGGCGAGCACGTAGGCTCGGGTGCTGTTTGTGAGTTGGAAATATTGAAGTGTTAAATGTTTTTCACAGGTTTTGGGTAGTTCATTTTAGGAGAGTTTATGCCGGATTTTCGGCAGAGACTCTTCTAAGGTGGGCCCCACGGGGTCACCTCGGATTCCAAAGTGGAATCTGGGGCGGGTCCTGTCATCTGGTGTGTCATCAAGTTCAAGTACCACAATTTTATTGGACTCAAAATCATTCATCTCATCATAGAAAATAGCCTTATTTGTCTAAATAATTTTGGTGGTGTGTGAGGGACAATAAAATTTGTATCCCTTGGATCTCTCGGGGTAGCCAAGAAAAAACACACTCACAGTTTTGCTATCTAATTTTCCCTCTTGAGGATTGTAGGGTTTTGCTTCAGCTTTGCATCCCCAAACGTGAAGGTGATGGAAGCTTGGTTTTCTTCCACACCAAAGTTCAAAAGGTGTTGAACTGACAACTTTGCTTGGGGTTCTGTTTGTGAGATAATTGGCTGTCCTAAGGGCCTCACCCCATAGAAAAGTAGGGAGACCAGAGGCACTCATCATGCTGCGGACCATGTTCAAAAAAGTTCTATTTCTTCTCTCTGCTACACCATTATGTTGGGGGGTTCCAGGCGTTGTATATTAAGCTACAATGCCTTGTTCTTGCAAAAATAAGGCAAATGGACCCTTATTCTGCCCTGTTTCATCATACCTCCCATAGTACTCCCCTCCTCTGTCTGATCTAACCACCTTAATCTCCTTCCCTAACTGTTTTTCAGCTTCTGTTTTGAAGATTTTAAACTTTTCCAAGGACTGGGATTTTTCATTTATGAGGTAAACATGACAATATCTTGAGAAATCATCTATAAATGTTATAAAATACTTGTTGCCACATATGGTTTGACATCTAAATGGACCACTTTTGTCCGTATGAATTAATTCTAGCAGGTTTGGACTCCTAGTTGCACCCTTTTTTCTACTGCTGGTCATTTTTCCCTTAATGCAGTCAATACATGTTCCCAGGTCAGAATAGTCTAGGCTAGGTAACAGGCTTTGTTTTTCAAGAATTTTCATTCTTTCAAGGGAAATATGGCCTAATCTTTTATGCCATAAGAATGCTGAATTTTCAGAGATTTTTCTCTTAACCCCAGTTAAGGTTTCTATGTTTTCTAAAAGCAAAATTTCTTTCTGTTTTGGGTAAGAACACAACAATTTCATATAATCATCAATGAAAATTCCAGAACCAAGATAATTAGAATGGAGAGAGATTTTTATTCCAGAATTGTCAATTAAAAAACTACAACCAGTCTTAACCAAAAGAGAAACAGAAACTAAACTTCTCCTCATACAGGGAACAAAATAAACATTGTCTAAATCATAAAAGACACCAGGTCTTAACTCTAGTCTAACTAATCCCACTACTTTGACAACGACTCTCTGGCCATTCCCCACACAGATGTGTTGTTCACTCTTTCTTGGAGCCCTTCTCCTTAGAAAACCCTGCAAGGAATTGATAATATGGATAGGTGAGCCTGTGTCTAACCACCAAGTATTATGGGAAACATCTATTAGATTAATTTCAATTGAAAAAGTCATACGGGACTACCATTGCGCATACTACAACCCAAACGGGACAAGTCATGCTTGTCCCGAACGATATTTGCGCGTGCCTTTATGGCATTCTTCGAGTTCCACACTCACACCCTCACTTGCATTAATGGAAAATTGAATTCTTTACTGTTGTTCCAACAGTTGAATTCTTTTCAAATTCCATTAATACAACTAAATGCAAACTCACACGGGCTATTGCTCTCTTTACACTCACGAGCTCTAAAACTCACGTTTTTCCAAAAACAAGCTTTTCGGAACCACGTCTTATATGCACTTCACATGCATATCAAACTTACACAAACATGTGTAACACGATACACGCAACACACATTAAACGTGCACACTCTACAATACATGCATACATGCATCATTATGCACCTTACACTTAATATATCCATGATATATTATTTGTACATTTGACTTTTACGTCACATTTTGATTGCCTCGTGCAATCCATACTTACCTCATATGTACTTCTTGTTCTTTTCTCTATTTGACAGGATCTCTATACAACTTGCTCGTATCCCCTTTTGGCACCGACATGGCATGCTTACTTGGTGAGACTTGGGCGGCTCTTCTTCCTTGAGGACTTGGGGGACTATTATGGGTAGGACCTCGCCCGTTTGTCTCTTGTACTTGGCGACATCAGAGTTTCAACTCCCCAACCAAGAAGACCCTCTTACTCGGTGACTTGGGGGACTTGTTGAATATATTACATGCCACCAAGCACAATCAACACACTCCTAGCGGGCCCACATGATGTGTGGGACCCGAGCCATGACATCCGGCACCTAGCCCGACACCCGAGCTACCTCACCATGGTGGAAGCCGACCAAGACCTCGCCGGGCGGCGTCCCTCCCATGCTCGCCAAAAGGCTTCACGATAAGCAAATGAGACTTCTGTCCCACATCGGAGAATTGTAATGTGAGAGAAGCTTCCTTATCTATAAAAGGAACTCCTCACCTAGCAATTAGACTTAGACTCAAACTTGGTCTCACAAGACTTACCCATCTCATGGGCATGTAGTTCCACTACTTAGTGAATTACTCAAGTGGACGTAGCCTCTCCTCAGGGGAGAGGTGAACCACTATACTTTTTGTGTCAACCTCGCATGCATAACACTTAGTCTCTCACACTAAACACTCGTACTAATGTCTGGACAACTATCCTTACATCAACAATTTGTACGTACTTATAACAATTAATACTATCAATCCCATCACCATGCAATTGGTTATTAAAATGAACAAAAGCATCACAATGACAACATAAAATTCTAATGAAAATGAATGGAATCGTACGACAAGACGATCGATCTATTCTACGTGTTCTGAAAGTTAACAAACAAAAGCATGAAAACATTTGAGTAGGGTTTGCACGCGGGCAAGCAAACTGACAAACTATAAGGTCAAAAGCAAGGTAAATAAACCTAAACTGATACCAACTATTGTGAATTTGTGATCAACTGCCAGTGGTATAACAACATTTGATCGAGAGCAAGGAATTAAAAAGACTTCATGGCAATTTGTAAAATCCAAATGCAAGTCGACAACGACGACTGTGATATTTGGAAGCACCGTTGATGACCCGTCGTACTCCGACTAGTGTCTACGACCCGTCCACTCGGTCCACTTGGACGTCCACAAAAGTCCCATTCCCAAACTGTAATTTGATAAGATTGAGAATTCTCCCGATCTGACCAATATTGTCGATCAAAAATTTATTCCTATTGTCCAATTAATTAGAGCACCGAAGATCAGACCAAACCGCAACAAAGATCGCACTCAGCAACTCAGTCTCGACCATACTCGAATTGTTTTAGTTAACTCAGGGATTTAGACCAATTCGAACAGACCCGACTTGCTTGGCACTCCGACTAAAAAAAAAAAAGAGAAGAGGAATAGGGAAAGTCGCAAATTTGAGCAAGTTTTGTGGAAAGTGTAGTACAAATCATAAAAAGGGTAAAAGGAACGTCTCTCCACCACAGTTTGTTCACACATTAAATGCAACAACCTGTTCGGTACCACGAAGGATCATTTGCTTGCTTGATAATAACGAGCAAGAAGTTTTTGAGCCCAAGCCCAAAATGATTTTTTGTTAAAATAGTTAGTATTTTAATTCGGATTGAGCCGGATGACCCGGATTCAATAAGACGCGACTCAAATATAATGTAATTTTATTTAGAGGCTTTATGCTTTCCTTCTCCTTTAAATTAGTAAAAGTAGGGTTTCCATGAGATAGTCCTATACTCCTTTAAGATCCAAATTTAAGAATATTTAACAATTTGCCAAAAAAAAAAAATTCTTTAACAAATTACAAATAATGTCACTTTTTTTGTCTTAACATTTTTTAAGCTACCTTATATTTTGTTCCCTTATAAGGTCAGTAACTTTTTGGTTCGAGCAAATAGCATTTAGGATCATATCAATATCTTTTAGGTTCGAGGGCAGTAGGTTTTTGATTTGGGACAATAGTTTTTAGGTTCGGGTTAGTAGCTTTTTAGGTTCAAGTAACTTTATAAGGGATAAAAATATTGGGGGCCTAAAAAGAAAATAAAATCATAAAAGTTACCTTATATGTAATTGTCTTTAAGATCTTTTTAGGAGATTTCTACTAGGAAATAACAATTTGTAGCATTATACTCAAAGGGATTCATTTCTTGGCAACCAAGTAATTTAGGCCTGTAAATAAGAGGTCTCGGGTATCTAAGGTGGTTGGTGTAATGGTTTGACAACAAGGTTGTCTCAAGAGAGATCATGAGTTCGACTTTCTTAGAATACCAGGGTGAGATGGGGTAGAGGTGTATGTGTATGTGTAAAAAAAAAAAAAAGAGGCCTCGGGTATAACAAAACATCTTCAACATCTTATACAAACTACTCGCACAAGAGTATTCTCAATCCTTAAGTTGAAACCTGCAATTGATAAGGTCTCCCTTATCACACATACAAATCGTCTTCTTTGGTTAAACTCTGCTAAGAATCTCGTTCTAAGTATCGATTTGGTAAAACGCTAAAAGAATTTTATAAAAAGTCCTTGCTATCATAAGGCATAAGAAGAGCATCCTCCAAAGATATCCTTCTTTGGGGGAGAGTACGTAGTTTGAAGAAGAAGTTAGAAGCCTGCAACGTTCACAACAATGTGGACCAACTGGTGCTAGCAAGCCCACACTCAACAATAACAAACTTCATCAAAAGGGACAGTTTGTCCTCAAACTCCGAGTTGTCAAACAAGAAGATGGCTTTGTGGTTTGGGAATGCTAGCTAAACCACCTTCTGATTTGTTGCTTTTGTTGAAATAATCTCCCTTATTTTTGTGAGCAACAACATATATTCGAGGTAGTTAGTCTCCTATTTGGTCTTTCTCTTTCGGTGAGTATGATTTGTATTTATTCTTACTCTTTGATATGTGAGTGTATTCGGGCATAATTAAGATTCGGGTTTGAGAGTTGAACACCTTATGGGTGAGTTCGCGAAACCGAAAACGAAAAAAAACGGAATTGAAGAAAAAAAAAAACTGAACTTGTCAAAACGACGTCGTTTTGCTGTTAGGTTTGAAAACTAAACAAATATTCTTTCAGTCCTGCCCGACTACTCTCTTCACTCTTCAGTATTCTACTATCTTCTAGTCTGCTACTCTTCTACCCTCCCCGACTTTCTCTCTTCTCTTCTCTTCGCTTCGCTTCGCTTCTTAGATCAGATCGGTTGGGTTGTTGGCTAAAGAGGATCTGCCACGTTTCAGGGATAACCCATCATCATCATCATCTCACCCACGAGATGGCGAATCATGATCGGAGGAGGGAGGGGCGATGAAGAGGCAGAGATCGCAAGCAAGAGAGGACCTGAATGCAAATCAGGAAATGGGTATTGACAGGATCAGAGAAAGAGTGGTGGAAATGACGTGGAATCGAGCAAAGAAATCAAGGAAGGTGAAAGTGTACTTGAAGAAATCAAGAAATCAATGTAATTTGCTGGCTTGCTGCTTCTGCCCAGACTAGCAGTAGCTTTATGAAATTTTTTTTACCGGTTTCACAAGAAAAAAAAATTAACTGAACCGTACAAATTCGGTTTTGTGCTTAAAAAAAGAAAAGCTGAACTGAAAGTTTAGTTCGGTTCGGGTTTAGGATAAAAATAGAACCGATTTAAACCGAATTCGCCCATAAAACACCTTGTAATCTCCCTTTAATAGTTTAATATTAGTGAAATTTTCTCGCCGTCTCTGTGCATAAATGTAGCCCATTTGATTTTAGGGTGAACCACGTTAAATCTTGGGGAGTGAAATCCCCACCCCCCTAATTGTAATCCACACCCCTACTATCATTGTTTAATATTATTTATCTTTCATACTTGTGAACTTCCCATTATACCCCCGACGTCAGAATTTTTTTTCATACCTCTCTTCCAGCAGAACCAACCCAAATTCAAAAAACTTCTCATTTTTGCATGAGGTGAAATTCGAACCTCTCACCCCATGTTTGCAAACTTACACCTCAACCACCAAAGCACAAGTCGCTACTATTAATATGTATACAAAACATAATACTTATAAGTTGCTAGTAGCAAACCAGACCCACTTGTTCATTTCTTTACTTTATTTATTAATTTATTTATTTTCTTATTTTATATTTAAACACCCATTTATATTTCATTTTAAAAAAAAATTCTTCTTCGTCTCTTTTTTCTCCTACAAATGTCATATGGGTGCGAAATGTTCGTATCATTTTTTATTTATATTAATTAATTATTATTTAATTCTGGGTACGTAATTTGATACTTTAACAAAATGAATTAATCAGTTATTTAAAAAAAATCTATTATTTAAAAAAATATTATTATTTTAAAAAAATCTTCTTCGTCTCCTTTTTTATTTATATTAATTAATTATGATTTGATTATGGGTATGTAATTCATTTTGATATTTTAACAAATGAATGTTTTTTAACAAATCCGAATGATGCGTGTAGGAGAAAAATGGAGACGAAGAAGAATTTTTTGAAAATTAAATAGAAATAAATGTTTAAATATAAAATAAATTAATCAATAAATAAAGTAAAGGAGTAGACAAGTGGGTCTGGTTTGCCACTAGTAACTTATAAATATTATGTTTTGCATATTTAATATTGTGGGAAGCTTGTGCTGGGTTGGTTAAGGTCTAAGCTTGCATACATGGGGTGAGAGATTCGAATCTCATCTCATGCAAAATGGAGGAGTTTTTTGAATTTCGGTTGGTTCTGTTGAAAGAGGTATGAAAAAAAAAATCTGACGTAAGGGGGGTAAGATCTGACGTGAGAGATTCGAATCTCATCTCATGCAAAAAAATCTGACGTAAAGAGGTATTAATTAATATTAAAATAAGTGAGTGGGAGTGTGGATTACAATTTTGGGAGTGTAAATTTCACTCCCCTCCCCTAAATCTTTATCTTGTAAATTTTATGTTTGATTTATCTTTTTATATATTGTCAATACTTGATACTTATTTGACATTTTCGCACAATATGATTATCCATGAGCCATCAAGACCGGGTGGCCTGGAGCTTATATATATACAACCTAAATCTAGATAGGATGGTAAGATCGCGCACGTCTTCTATTTATGTGTTTAGCTACTGTAACTTGAATTAGAGTTGTTCCTTTGTTTGTTGTTTAATACTTAATAGGCCAAACAAACAAAGTCTCCATAAGATTACTGTTGGAATATGTGATCAAATAACCTGAAAGCTATAGAACCAATTTCGAACAAAAATCTTAATCATGCCAGACATTAGTTTCATATCCATAAGGACAAAATTGAACAAATATTTATCATTAAGGACAAAGAAAAAATGCGGCTCCCTCCCGGTCCATTAATTAACCAATTTACATTTTTGAATTATACATTTCACAAAAATTACGAAACTGCCACTGATAATTTTATTGACCTCAATAATTTTTTTAAGGAATCGTCACTAATAATTTTATTGACCTCAATAATTTTTTTTAAGGAATCGATTTCGTGGTATGAGAGAAAGAATAAAGGAATATCATCTTTGTATATTTTATTAACCTCAACAAAATTTTATTGAGGTCAATAAACTATTTTATTGAGATCGAAAATGAGAACGCCAGTGCAGCAACAAATGTTGTATTAGTTCCAATTTTATTGACTTCAAGAAAAAAAATTATTGACCTCAATAAAAAAAAATTATTGACCCCAATAAAATTTTATTGAGGTCGACAACAAAAAGACCAATGTAACAACAATGCTGGCCAATGTGCTTCCAACCCATCACCACCAAACCGTGCTTCACTTTCAATCATTCTCTTCACTTCACAATCACAATCATCCATTGACAGATTTTATTGACCTCAATAATTTTTTTATAAGGAATCTATACTTTCCATGATAAGAAGGAAAGACCAAAGGAACATCACTTTTATGTTTTTATTGACCTCAATAAAGTTTTATTAAGGTCAATAAACTATTTTATTGAAGTCGATAACGATAACACCAGTGCAGCAACAATGAAGTATCAATCCAGATTTTATTGACCTCAATAACCAAAATTATTGACATCAATAAAAAAAAATTATTGATCTCCAGCCCTTACATTCATGGAGAAACTATCAATCTCTATTCTTTAATTTTCTTATTCTTATCTCTCTTTCTTCTTCTCTTTCTTATGTCCCTCACATGTGCTCCTCTTTTTCTTTTCTTTCTTTTCTCCTTCTCTCCCTCTCTTTCTCTCACCCACGTGCTCCTCTTTGTTTTTTTTTTTTTTTTTCTATTCTTCTTCTTCTTCTTCTTCTATTTCTTCTGTTCTTCTTTTCCTGCATCTTTCTTTCCATTCTCTCTACTGCAGCATCTCTTTTTCTTTCCTTTCTCTCTCCCCTCTGCCTCATTCTACCACAAAATCGGTGTCAAATGGAACGAGATCGCGGTCGCTGGTGAAGTACACGCTTTTTTCCAAAACTGTTTCCCATCTAATAAAACCAAAAAATAAAATTTGAATGAAAAAATTGAGCTTTTGATATGGTTGTGTGAGTTAATTAACTTAATTCATGGCGGATTATGAGAAAAAAAAAAAAAAAAGAGGAGAGAAAGGGAGAGAGAGAGAGAGAAGAAGAAGAAGACTGAGAGAAAACAAAGATACCAATAGCAGACACTAAGGGTAATAATGTAACAAAAAATTACTATTTAATATTTTTGTCCTTACTGGGAGTGAAAGATGCTCAACTGAAACTTAGTGGAAATTATTTAAAATCTATTAAACTTGAAGGAAAATATGTAGTGTAAAAGAGGACCTATTGGTTATTTACCTTTTCAACAAATAGTACTTTTTTTTGGTTGGTTTGATAAAAGGGTTTAATACTTCAATAGTGTCTGGACTATTTCTCACCGATCAATGTATTACCTGAACTTAATTTTAACTATCAACGACATATCTACGTCTAATTTCCGTCAGTCAATCGTTAAATGTTGTCACGTGACGCACACATAGGACAAAATTGAGGGGCAAAGACGTAACTTCACCTCTGGAGCAACCCCAAAAAAAAAACCAAACCTTTCGTTCCTCCCCCTCAAAATCCTCACGACCGTATATAATTCTTCTCCTTATTCCTCATCTGTTTTTTTTCTTTGTTCTTTGGAATTTTGTTTAAGTTTGGATTCGTGTTTTGGGGTTTGGAGTTTGAATCTGGATTTGAGATAATTACTGCATTGGCGGTTTGTCAAGAGCTAGAAGATGAGCTGATTTGATTCAGATTCATTGCCAACTCAAAGATCGACTTTGTAATGTAAAGCTATAGATAGACTACAAAATAATAAGAACCTCCTAAAATTCCTGTAGAGGGAGCTATTGAAGCAGGATTCTTGGTCTTTTTGTTAAAAGCAGGTAAGCAGAAGTTACCCACGAGAATATTGAACGGCTAAAGCAGGCAAAAGAGACCAATATAGTGCAGATTGATTATACATAACCAATTCAGAAAGATGTGAAGGAAGAAAAACCAGAAGTTGATGGTGATAGCCAGATTGGTACTGTTGGATGTGTGGCTGTTGATCATCTTGGGAATTTGGCTTCTGCCACTTCAACAGGGGGGTTAGTCAACAAGATGGTTGGCCGAATTGGGGACACACCCATTATTGGTGCTTGGCCGAACTGGGAACACACCCATTATTGCCTCTAAAAAGTGAAATCCACCATATTAATTCATTTCAAACGCAGCTAGCTTCTTCTTTCCAGCCTTGCAGGATCTCCAACTTTTGTCTTCATTACTCCTCGAATCTTCTTTTCCCTGTTCTTCCACTTCTTTGCCCCTACTCTGCAAATCTGGAAACTCATTGTCAGTGTTTGATCTTTGAATAAGGTTTGAGCTTTTTGTTGATTTCGTTGGTAAATGGATGCCCTTTCAATTAGCAGCAAGGAAAGAGGGTCTTAGAAATTGCAGCGGTGAATTTTCCATAATCAATTTGTGACCGGAAGAAAGAGGAGGAGCTCTTCATCACCAACAACTTCCTCAGTAACGAACCCACTTCTATTCTTCATATGAGAAGAAGCCTGAGCCCACGATACCTCCCAACCTCTCACTCTCCATTTTCATTTTCCAATCCCAAACCCAGATCTCTCTCTCTCTCCAATGGCTGCTGCTGGGTCTCAGCTTAGAGAGGGATTTGGGGGCATTACAGTCTTTGCTCCTCAATTTTGCCCCATGTGCGCGTCACGTGACAACATTTAACGATTGACTGACGGAAATTAGACGTAGATATGTTGTTGATAGTTAAAATTAAGTTCATGTAGTACATTGATCGTTTTTAAAGTTTGGGTATTACATTGATCGGTGAAAAATAGTTCAGACATTGTTGATGTATTAAACCTTTGATAAAATAACGTACAGTAACCAATCAACAAGAAAAAAGAGGATTCCCATGGAATCATATTAATACACGTCTGAACTATGGAATCATATTACAAGTCAAAATTAATACACGTATAGGAATAGATATTATTACTTTGAAAGATTACTAAACTATACATATGCTTGAGAAAACTTAAGTTCTAGAGAAAAAATCACTTTTAGTCTTTGACTCATTCGATACTTTCGTCCCTGAACTTTGAAATATATTACTTTTATCCTTGAACTTCAACACCAAGTATCACTTTCGTCCCTGACCGGAAAAAAAATGGTGCAAAACCTATGCCAAAATGTTCACAATGATAAGAGGAGTAACTTTTATAACTGGGACTAAGCTCGATTCGGCCTAAAATGGCTCGAATTTGTCCCGAAAGCCGGTGGTGACCTAAACTTAAATTCTAAAATTCTCCACCTTCTGGTGACGGTTTGAGGCGAGGTTGGTTGCTTTGAACTCGCCTCAAGGAGGGCTTCAAAGCCCAGTATGTGGTGTCGTTCGATTTGGCCGAAATCGGAGGTTTATTCGATGAAAACTTCTGTTAGGGACGAAAGTGATAGAAAATGTCAAAGTTCAAGGACCAAATTAATATATTTCAAAGTTCAACGACGAAAATGTCAAATGAGTCAAAGTTCAGAAACTAAAAATGTATTTATCTCTATGTTCTAATTAGGATTGTATAACGATGATGTGCCGAAGTATTACCTTTCTCTTAACATTGAGTGGAAAGAAAAGAAAGATGAGGAATGCTGAGAGAACTGACTCACTGAGAATCTGTAGCTGCTGAGTGACCAAAAGAAAAAAAGAGAAGCTGTAGTCAACTTTATTAAAGTGTCTTTTTATTTTTTTCCTTATCTTTTCTATTGTCGGTGGAAAGAAAGATATGGAAAGTGAGGATTTCATTATGTGAATACTGTTGCCCACTGAGGACGGGAGGAGATCCGCTGGTGTGCCTGTCTATTGTGTCACTCACTATACAAAAGTTAGGTTATGACACATGTTCGATCTCACGGTTAACAGACTTTAATTGGATTGAAAAAACCTTTCGAAATTGGAATCATATTGAATTAAGTAGAAATTAACCTGCGAGGACAGGTGTCATAAATGACGGAATAGGCACACCAGAGTTCGGAGACAGGTGATGTGCCCCCAGTGAGCACCCACAAGGCCTTTCTGAATTATTGCCGAGTCTTTTAAGTAATTGCGCAAGTCTGTCTGTTGCACTACTTACACACTGGAATTTACAAGTAGCAGCAGCAGCAGCTTTCTGATGTTTTCTCCAATTCATCATCTGTGAGCAGTTTAATTGGTACGTTAATTTCTTTTCTTTTTATGCAAAGTGGGTATTATTATTATTATTATTATTATTATTTATTATCTTTTCATATTTATTCACATTAATTTCTTGGCTGGACACAGATTGAACTACTAAGATAGCATGGCGGCAAGTAATCCAGTTATTCTTGAAGTCCTTAATCGCAATAACTATAAACATTGGAGATCGCGGATGAAAACATACTTGTTGTCTGAAGATCTATGGGACGTTGTCGAAGCAATCAGCAGGGAACTAGCTACTGCAAAACTGGAAGTTGATGATGAAGCGGAATATAATAAGGCTTGGACCAAAAAAAATGCCAAGGCTTTGTACGCAATCCAAAATTCTTGCGGGAGGGAGATGTTTTCTTTTATAAGTGAAATTGAGACGGCCAAAAGTGCCTGGGAAGCTTTGGAAAGAGTTTCGAAAGTAGGAGGTATGCATATGCTCCATCTTTGTCAAAAGCTCAAAGCAACTGATGCTCTAGCTAGGATTAAGAAATATATGTATATGCACTTGGTTTTTGAGGTATATATGCACTGGCTCAAGTATACATATAGGCACTTGGACAAAACAGAAACTTAAATTACTGTGATGCTAGCTAATTTTTTCATGAGTATTAATTTGTACAAACTGAATATTATTTGGAATTCACATGCAATATCAAATTGAAAAGAACTGCGATTTTTATAAATTCGGCAGGATATGTTCAGGAGAAAAGTGCGCACAACTTCGAGCGCTACATTCCGTTCCACAATTCTGTGAGCAGAGGTGATTGGAATAAGGCAAAAGAGTGTCTTAGAGAAGTAGATGTCCACAGCGCAGTAAGAGCGGTAGATCCAAGAGACGGGTTTGAAGAGGACATAGCTCTTCACGTAGCAGCCAGGGAAGGGCACGTACATATCGTGAAAGGGTTGGTGCAATTGATGACACTAGAAGATATGAAAATGAAAAATGCTAAAGGTTACACAGCTCTTCACGTAGCAGCATTGCATGGGCAAGTGCATACTGTGAAGGAGTTGGTGCTGTTGATGGGAGAAGAAAAAACCAGTTACGGTAACACAGCTCTTCACATAGCAGTCCATATAGAGAAGGTGGATATGGTGAAAGATTTGGTGCTGTTTATGAGACAAGAAGATTTGAAAATAAGAAACAACATTAATGGTTCCACTGCTCTTCACCTAGCAGTCAACAAGGGAAATGTGCCTATAGTGAAACATTTAGCGATGTTAATGGGAGAAGTAAGAGATCGTGATGGTGACACAGCTCTTCACATAGCAGTCAAGAAGGAGCGGCTGGATATTGTGAAAGAGTTGGTGCGGTTGATGAGACGGGAAGATTTGGCAATAAAAAACAATATAGGTTACACAGCCTTTCACCTAGCAATCAAGAAGGGGAATGTGCCTATTGTGAGAGAGTTGGTGACAAAATACGAAGGTTAGTGACAATATATCTCTCTCGTCTTGTTCAATCATTAATTTGCAGTACATATTATATATATGTCACTGATATTGTTTTCACTCTATTTTTTTTTTTGTACTTTCTCTTGTTATTACCTTTGTCCTGATCCATATATATCAAGCATATGTAGACATGTATTTTTTTTTTTTTAGAAAAAGAAACTTAATTTATTAAAAAACTAAAAGATTACCGCGCAATGGAATGACCGGTTGTGGCATCAACACCACGACACGCATTCCTACCAAGAACAATAGTTATGGGTCCATCACTATCAATGACATCCATGAGCCGAATGGGCCCAATGCCTAACCAATCTTTACGCCCGCGGGTTACTAAGGAGAATCCCGAGAGTCTCGATAACACCTCATAGACAACTGCCAGAAAGACAAATGTCATCTTCCACACCGTGTGTCAATCGTACCAGACCACGTGCAAGGATCGCTTGTCAGTATATCGACGACCAAAGTTGAAACAATTAGTCCCCGAGAGAAACACCATAACCATGGCTTCACCTTAAGACCTAACCCTAGCTCAAAAGAGTAGGGACTTATTAAACCTAACCAACAAACTAAACCAAAAAACAATACCCTAATAACGAAAGAAAAAAGACGGTTACAAACCACTTCCCTCCTCCTATGAGTTGACACTAGACTTCCAATAGGCCCCAACATCGGTATAGGACAAACACAACCAGTTTCCCCCAAATCAATTATGACCTGCATAGAGCTCACTCCCAAAGACCATCCTGGTAAAAGCCACCACCGTCCCTGCTGTCCACCAACCCTCCGCCACCACCAATCTCGAGTTTCCCACCAACAACCCAAAGAAACCCCCTCACACCACTTCCAATAATCCATATCAGCGTTAAACCTCCACCACCACCAACCACGAGACCACCGCCAACAAACCAAATCAACCTCAACACACCGCCGCCACCAACCCTGAGAAACAACAACAATCTTGCCACCTTGCCAATAACAGGTCAAATTCAAACAGCCCAAGCCACAATAATCCAGCGCAAGGGTCTCTGATCCCGCCATCCCAACTGCTGCAACACAACTTGAACCAGAATAAATGCCACCGCGATCCGGCCAAACAAACGCACCCAAGATCGCGCCCCCAACCGTTTGATCCAATCCGAAGCAACTAACACTACAACTAAAAGGGCTTGTGAGGAAAAATATGTGTTCATGTTGCTAGTGTTCCTATTGTTTGTAGAAACAGTGATATGTCCCTAAAAGCTACTAAAAGGGACAAATATATTATCTGTCCCTTTTAGTAGCTTTTAGGGACAGATCACTGTTTCTAAAAACAATAGGAACACTAGCAATATGAACACATATTTGTTCCTACAAGCCCTTTTAGTAGTAGTGTAACCAGCCCACCGCCATCGACCCCCAAGAGAGAGAGCAAAAGTTCCGAACAGCCCACCCCCAGAAGAAGCGAACCAAAACCGCCTGAGAGAACTACACCAAAAGAATAAGAGAACTACAAGCCCGTCCAACTGTACCCGTCCGACTGCACCTGTCACACGCTGGCGAGGCATGGCGCCATCGCTAGCGTGGAATAGCCGCCGGACAAGCAACAACAAATTTTAACCCTAGCCACTTTCATGGTGCTCTCATTCTCTCTCAGCCACCAATCCCCTAAGTGCCCCTTTTGTAGACATGTAGTTATAAACAGAGAAGATCTCAATTTATGTTGGATAATAAAATATTATCCAGAGAAAATTGGGAAGTACTCCCCGACTCTTTAATATTTTTAATCAAAATTCAGGTACTTTATCACTACCGGTTTTAGTCCTCGAACCAAGAAGATATGTTTTAGCAAACTTACCAGCCAAGTATTTTTCTATTATGAGAACAATGAGTCAGCCATTTATATTTTGAGATACCCAAAATACCCAAATACCTCATATTTAGCGTTAAGCATTTATTGACTTTTCATATATGGCAAACTCAGTTTTTTCCCCTTCTAATTTGTATCTTGACTACTATGTGTAATCAATTTTAGACAAATTTTTTGAATATGTAATAATAATTTCCTAAATTTGGTGCATCAGTTTCCTCTTTAATTCTTACCACTTTCAAAATTAAATTACTTGCTATTTTCTTGTTGTCCTTCTTATTTTTGTTTATGTGGGAGGCAAAGCCCCCTTCTTTTATTTTGTGAGGTCTTTTAGAAGGCTACGAGTTTGCAAAGTATCAAGTTTTTTTTTAGTTTTCTATGAAGTAGTTGGTTGGCAACAAAGGAACATTACTTTTAAAAATTCCCTTCAAAAAATAGAATTGGTAAGCTTACTAAAGGCCGAGAAGATATGTCAAGAGTATAAAAAAGAGGTAAAGTTGTTACTTTTTTGTAGTGCTTTTACTTCATTTCATTGATTCTACATTTTTTGCTTATGATTTGATTTCACATTCCTTGTGTAGATGAAAACATATAGACAATGATTTACCTACTATTTCTTATGAACTATTTATCTAGCTACTATTTTTAATTATCAATTTACCTATTATTTGTTACCTATAGTGTTAGAGAACTTTGTTACCTACCATTGTTAAGTAATTAATTCATAATTTATTATTATTATAATAAATATTTGAATGTTAATATGTTATGGTTTAATATATGAATTTATTCTCATTAATTATAGATCGGTAGACTTAATATAGAAATTTAAATTAAATATTAATTTTATAATAAATTGTTTTCTGATTGTGGCATATCATAGTTGAAAATGAATGGTAGAATAATATCTTGCGTGACAGTTGTAATTAATTATTGGACTAAATCTAGTAACCGAAAAGTGAATGGATCATACCCTAAAAGTGGAAGAGAAGATTATCTATATATCCCTATTAATTAAGAATTGTGACATGGTGAAACAAAGAAACTAGGAATTGTGCAAAAAAGAACTTATCTTAGATTATATAATTAATGAATACAATATTATTAATTGGCAGGACATGGAGAAAACAATATTGTTGCCAAGGACATCTTCGATCGCTATATACCGTTCACCACACATGTGAGAAATGGTAATTTGGATAAGGCAAAGCAGTGTCTTACACAACTAGATGATCCCTATGACGCAATAACAAGAGTAGATCCAAGAGACAAACGTGGAGACACTGCTCTTCACGTAGCAGTCAGGGCAAGGCATGTGCATATTGTGAAAGAGTTGGTGTCATTGCTGAAAGTGAGACAAGATGAAGATTTGAAAACCGCTGAACATTTCACAGCTTTCTGTTCTGGTGTGAATTTAAACGGTGTCGATGAAAGAGTTGTCATGGAAAGGGCCAAATACTTGGTTGAACAGTGCGAGAAAACGCTTAGCAGTATTTTGGACGTACAAAATGCAAAAGGTTCCACAGCACTTTATCTAGCTTTATCAAAACAGAATGCAGATATTGTGAAAGAGTTGGTTCCGCTGATGAGACGTAAAGGTTTTGAAGTGAAAAATAATGATGGTGACACAGTTCTTCACATAGCAATCGAGAAGGGGAATGTTGATATTGTGAAACAGTTGGTGCGGTCAATGAGACGGGAAGAGGATTTGGCAATAAAAAACAATGAAGGTTACACAGCCTTTCACCTAGCAATCAAGAAGGGGAATGTGCCTATTGTGAGAGAGTTAGTGACCAAATACGAAGGTTAGTGACAATATATCTCTCTCGTCTTGTTCGATCATTAATTTGCAGTACGTACGTATTATATATGTATGTCACTAATATTGTTTTCACTTTATTTTTTGTACGTTTCTCTTGTTATTACTTTTGTCCTGATCCATATATGTCAAGCATATGTAGTTATAAACAGAAGAAGATCTAGATTGATGCTGGATAATACAATATTAATTAAGAATTGTGCGAAAAAGAAATTATGTTAGATTATATAATTAATGAATACAATATTAATTGGCAGGCCATGGTGAAAACAAAATTATTGCCAAGGATGACTTCGATCGCTATATATCGTTTACCACCAATGTGACAAATGGTGATTGGGATAATGCAAATGAGTGTCTTAGAAAACTAGATGACCCCTGTGGCGCAGTAACAGTAGTAGATCCAAGAAACGAATATGGAGACACTGCTCTCCACGTAGCAGCCAGGGAAGGGCATGTGCACATTTTGAAAGAGTTGGTGTCATTGCTGGAAGTGAGACAAGAAGAAGATTTGAAACTGAAAACCGCTCAAGATTTCATATCTTTTGGTTCTGGTATAAATTTAGGCGTCAGTGAACAAGTTGTAATGGAAATGGCCAAATACATGGTTGAACAGTATGAGAAAATGCTTAGTAGTATTTTGGACGTACAAAATGCAAAAGGTTCCACAGCCCTTCACATAGCAGTGTTGAAGGGGAATGTAGACATTGTGAAAGAGTTGGTGCTATTGATGAGACAAGAAGGTATGGAAATAAAAGATGCTGATGGGGACTCACCTGTTCAAATAGCAGTATCGAAGGGGTATGTAGATATTGTGAAAGAGCTGGTGTCACTGTTGAGACAAGAAGGTTTGGAATTAAAAGACGCTGATGGAGACCCACCTCTTCAAATAGCAGTCAGAAATGGGAATGTGGATATTGTGAAAGAGTTGCTGCCATTCATGAGAAAAGAAGGTTTAGAACTAAAAGACGCTGATGGTGACCCACCTCTTCAAATAGCAGTCAAGAATGGGCATATGAATATTGTGAAAGAGTTGATGCCATTCATGAGACAAGAAGCTTTAGAAGAAAAAGATGGTGAAGGTTATACAGCTTTAGGTTGTGCGTTAGATGTAGGCAAGGATGAAGACGTGATGGAAATGGCTAAATACATGGCTAAAAAGAACAACAAAGTATTTGGCATTCCTACACCTCCCGGTAATTGGATTCCAGTTGTCTGGGCTTGCAATGAGAGCAAATGGGATTTGTGTCGCTATCTCTATCCTCTTACTCCGCTTGAATTTCTAATGCCTGAGAACGGGATCCATGGCGCACAATTGATTAGCAATTGCTTGAGAGAAAAGGAGCTTGGTAAGAATTTCAAATACACTTAAAACAATTAATTGCTATATATATATATACATTTTTATTTTGTTGTTTGATTCGTCTGCGCTCACTGTACTTTAGATATGGCCTTGGACTTACTTCAGCGTTGCCCTATATTGGCCATCAGTCCAACTGGCCATAACAGCCCCCCTTTAATGGAATTGGCCGGCATGCATTCTGCATTCTTAAGTGGAACCCAACTTGGATTCTGGCAAAAATTGATCTATAATCGTGAGTATTGCATTCTTCTTAATTTCTTTCTGTTGATATTTATGAAGTGACGTTCCTTAATTATTTCTAATTTTGTAGACAGCATCCTCCTCTGAGATTACAATTTATAAGACGATATATTTGACCATAACCTTTTGTGCAACATTATATTTGGTTTTAGCAACCACTGCCATGCCAAAGGAATTTCTGACACAAGTATATATTTGGATTTGTTAAGCTTAATTTCTGATAATATTTTTTTATCCGGAAAACATCACAAGTATTTGAACTTTTTGTCCTTAAGAGACCTCAAGTTTATAAACTATCAAAACAACTTATTAACTATGGAATATTCGTTCGACACTATAGTACGTACTTTAAGTTTGTAGTGTCAGTCCAATTATATTGATGGAGTATTCCTTTGATATGTTGTAAACTTGAGGTAGTAAAGCGTCTTACGTACAATAATTATTGTTTATGTTTTAAAAATCTTCTTTCTTTGCCAACTTCAACCCACCAAAAGAGAAGAAGGAATGTGGAGTACGTATACAATAAGGACCCCAAATTTCAATCCCCTTTTGCTTTTTTTTTTTAACAATCAATCCCCTTTCGTTTACTCACAACAAAATAATAGTCTGTAAGTGTGACAAACAATACCAATAAAAGAAAAAGGTTGGGAAACATTTCTTACAACATGCAATAACTTTATGTGATTCGATCACTACAAATCAGTAACTTTTACATATTCGATTCTTTCAAGCCCAAAACATTTTTTCCATTGATGATAAAAATTGTATATAACTTTCGTACTTGTATTTTCTATATTTTTATGCTTTAAACAAGAGCCAAAGAAAAAAAAGAGTTAAGAATAACTCATAACTGTGAGGAACATAATTTTAGTGTGGAAGCAAGTTTTAAGGCAATCTATTGTTTGGGAGAACTGACCACAAAGCTGCATGTGGAGCCAATAATATTGGGGCCTCAAATTCTGCAATATTTCTTTATTATTTGTTTTTTCTTTCTTTTTCTAAAATATAAATTCGCTAAAGTCTCAAAAACTTTCTTGAATCTTTAGATATTTCTATTAGCAGTACAATATAAGGATTATCTTTGTACTTTTTTTTATAATTTATTTTTACTGATAGGAATGCACATAGAACCTGCTAATTTGAACATTCATGATACAAATATCAATATTTCAAAAAAAGAGGATGATCAACACCATCAAATGGATCTCACTTGCTCAGGTATGTTGCTTGTCAGAATTATAACTATGACCTTTGTTAATTGTTTGTCGAGAGAAAATCAAATTTGCCAAGTTTTTTAGTCATTCTACACTTTTACTTCTCAAATATGGTAAGAAAGAATCCAGCAAGAAATTTGAAAATAGGTTGTAAGCAAAACATATATATATATATATATTTGAAAATTGGTTCATAGACCATTTTTGTTTCCAAATTGCCTCCATTTAGACAATTTCAACCTCCTCTTCAGTGGTTCAACCCTGTCCTATGGAAGATATACTACACCTACAAATATTATCCTACATCATATGCTTTCATAGCATGCCATATGGCAAACTATAAGTATTTTCCTGCATTTTTATTTTGTAGTTTATTTTGTAATAGATGTTGTATCACTGGCATATTCTTTGAAGAACATTTGCTAACATATTGGAATTTGTAATGCAGTTATACGTTTATACAGAGAATTTGTAAACGGTCTCCTTAAACTTTTAGGTATGTCACATCAACATTGGTTATTTTATTTTTTTCATTTTGTTTTAGTTACTAATTATTTTATGTTGTACACCTACAATATTGTTTGCGATCTTAACCTAGGAGCCGATCGGTTACATAAAATGAAATGGATCCATACTAGAAGCATTGATGTTTTACGTTGCATTAGTGAAATGGTAAAAAAGGACAGTCTTACATCATTGCAACTTGACATCGTGAAAACGTTGATCTTCAAAGCTGTAGAACACGGGCATGTTGAGTTCGTTACTAATATGTGTCGAGCACATCCACCATTCGTAAAGTCAGATGGAGAAAGAAATAAAAACATTTTTCAATTTGCAGTTGATTGTCGTCAAAATAAAATTTATAGCCTTATACATGGACTTGATAAAGAAGACCAACGATTCTTTGGACTTTGTGAAACCACGTTTCCAGAGAACATGTTGCATTTGGCAGGGAATCTATCTCCACTCTCAAGGTTTAATTGTATTCGCGGTCCAGCTTTGCAAATGCAAAGAGAACTACACTGGTTTAAGGTCAGTATTTCTAAATACATGTCCATATATACATATATTTACTTAGAAATCAGTTACTGTATCACAAAGGAGAAACGAAAAACTTTAATTATTAAGATATGATAGTATTACAAAGATGTCTGTCATGCAAGTGGGCTTGACAAAATAAGCAACCCATGAGCAATGCTACCCTAGATGCACGGGTAAAAGAGATTTAGAAAAAAAAAATTCAAATACACCATTTCTCACGCTGTGTCGATTCTACCATTAAGCTATTGGGGTTCTTCCCTTAGGGCAGGATGGGTCTACTTTGCTAATTTCAAATTAACTACAAGGAAAAAACCAATCTTCAAAGAATAAGTCCAAAATCCCATTTTCCAGGCCCAATACCAACCAGTCCAGAAACTTGGCTCCGATCTAAGAGGAGCTCAGAACTAGTCCTGTGTTCCCGAATTCTATATTTTAATAGATTTCTACTTTGTTTTATTATTTAGAAAAGTATAAGATGCATTGAGATTTATGATGGTTGTTAAGTTTAAAGGACAAACATAAGCTTTCTATGACGTGAACTTAATAAACATGGAAATAAAACTATGCCTTAACCACATTGTCCAAGGGAGAGATCTTGAATTCGACTTCTATAGGATACCGTGTGTATGTGTAAACTAACGTCCTCTGATAAAAAGAAAGTTTTATTTACAATTTTTTTAATTGTACAACAGTTGGAGTTACACAACAATTAGTAGTCTGTGAGTCAAAGTTAGGACATCCTACTTACAAATGGAAGACTTATACCACTAGATCAAAGAATAATGGACAATACTTCAAGAAAATTACCCATACCCCCAAAAGTAAGATTTTTTCCCCATTGGTTTTCACATCCTTTTATTGGGGATGAGTAAATCATTATATTGAAAAATGTTATATTGGGGTCAGTAAGGGTGTAAGTAAAATGTTTATTGGAGGTCAATAAACGTTTCATTGGATTTTGTTGAGGGTCAATAAAGTTTTTGTTTGAGTCAGCAAATGTTTTATTGAGTTTTACTAGGTGTCAATTAAAACAAGGGAAATGAAATTCTTATTCTGCTGATTTAAATAAACCGATAGAAAAAAAATCTAATTAGGAATAAAATCTCTAATTTTGTTCTTTTGAGTCAAGAGACCCAAAATTAGGGATGACAATGAGGCAGGTAGGGTACGAAGATTAAAATATCATCTTCATCCCCGAAATCATTCTTCGTTCCCATCCCCGCTCCAATCCCCATAATAAGATTCTGGGGATTCCTCGTCCTCGTCCCCGTTGGGGATTAGGTCCTCATACCCGCCCCGATCCCCTGTTAACAAATATTACTAATTTATTATACAAAAATTCTTATAGGTTTAAAAAATATGAAGTTAAAATCAAAACATCAAAATAATATAAGTTCTTTATTTTAATCAAAAATAAATAAATAAAGTCTCGCTTAAAAAGAATAGCAAATTTAAAAATAAAAAAAGTTAATGTGTTGGCAAAAAAAAAGTCCACAATTGGCTGCTGAATAAATTTTTTTTTATATGAGTCAAGGAAAAATTGACGTTCATAAATGATAAAATATGATTTTATAAATATTTATTGTATTAAAATAAATAAATAATTATTATCATATATATATTTTTTTAAATAATTCTTATTGGGTGGGGATGGGGATGTAGATCAAAATATCATCCCCGCCCCGTACCCGATTTCATAAATCGAATACTGGGGATCTCAGTCCCCGTTACCCGATATCCCCCGAATTTGTCTCCGTTAGGGTCGAATACCCGATGGGTACCCTACCCGGTGGGAATTTTTACCATCCCTACCCAAAATACTTCATGTTTTTAAAATTCACTTGCAAAACTTTTCCATAGTTCCAGACAATTACAAGTGGAAAAATCAAACATCTCATTTAAATAAACATATCTACAGTTTCATATATCTACATCATATGCCACTCCAAGAATGATAACTGGCCGGACTTTACGGTTTGTTATGTCAGTATGATTTCTGTACTATAATCCACCCATCACACCATTATTTGTCCAATTTCTTCTCTCTCACAATGAAACATCAGTGGAAACAACAATGAAACATCTTGCAAACTCTACGAGTCTACGTTGCCAATATCCCATATATTAAGCCAACAAATTTGGTTAAGAATATGATTTACTAGTGTAACACTATTAATTAAGCAAACAAAAATTAGATGGTTGTTGAAGGAAACTCTATTTGTGTGTGCCTTGTCAATCTAAGAGTAATCAATTCTAGTATAGAATAATGAATGTAAATCATTTTAGAATATGAATTATATCAGTTTATGATTCCTTATACAATAAAAATTGTATCTTATATTCCTCTATAAATAGAGAGCCCTATTCATCAATGAAATACATTATATTCCAGAGTAATTCTCTGTTTCTCTATTTACTTTATTCTACAACACGTTATCAACACGAGCCCTAACCCTGAATTAAAAGCCAAAAACCTTGAGCATAGCATCCTGCTAAGCGCCAAAACCCTAGAACCCAAATCCCCTAGGTCTTGCCGTGCTCCACCACCGTGCACCACCACCATGAACAATACCAGCGTGAACAGTAACCGCCACCGTGCTCCCTCGCGCAATCTCTTCTAGTTCAAAAATAAAAAGAAACAAAGAAAAAGAACTCCAAGTAAGTTTTTATAAAAGTTGCTGCTTTCTAAATTTCAATTCAACCTTTCTTTTTCTCTGTGGACTTGCAACATCCCCCCTTCTACCTCTCACCTTTCTATAACGTGAGATTCTTGAATTTTAAGCCGAACTGTGGGGGTTCGAGCTAAAACTCTGAACGAGGACTCCGTTGAGAGAAGAGATACTCCAGACGAGGACTCCATTGAGAAAAGAGATCAAACACGACCAATTTGGGTCATAACTTTTTCACAACTAGGCTCACCAAGTTGAGTATAATGTCTAGGCAACTATTTTGAGATTAGAGGTATTAAGTGAGTCTCGCTCTACCGACATCTCTTCTTACATTCCTGGTCATGCTTAATTGGAGCTACCGAACGGTTTCAGTTATGGCCATTCACCATATTGGTTTTGATCTAATTACCTTCGGATGAGGAATCCATAAAGAAGAGATTTGAAACGACCATTCTACATCAAAGTTTCACCTAAATCCAATATGTGGAAAACGTTTCTTGCGAGCATAGCTCAAAAACCCTATATTGTTTTGTGGGAGTATTGACTCCGAAACTTAAATCCAACATTTCTTGGGAGCAAAGATTGCTCAGAAACCCTCTATTGTTTCGTGGAAATATTGACTTCGAAACTTATCTTAGTGCCTAAATCCAACGTTTTTTTTAGCAAAGATTGCTAAGAAACCTTCTATTGTTTCGTGGGAGTATTGACTCTGAAACTTACCATATTCTTGTTCTCCATATTTTTGGATGTCGAACATGAACGAACTCGATTTCACTCCATTAGATTCTGCGGACATTAGAGTTCTGAGATGGGCTCATGATATCCTAATACACCTATCTGCACAAGAGCTTCTAGCTCGAATCCACGAGCGTTATTTTGAAGGAACCGCTCAAAACCCTCAAACTGAGATTGACAATGCCAGGGTACTTATCCTGATGAAACGTCATGTGGATATGACACTCCAGTTTGAGTTCATGGAAGAGGTTAGCGCTAGAAAACTTTGAAGCGCTTCATGAATGTTATGGTAATGTTCGTGACTCCATAATTCCGAATTAGAAGCATAATGGACTAATCTCCGCTTCTCTGACTTTGATAAGATCATGAGATATAATTCAGAAATTCTCCGCATCAGAGACTTGATGCATCTTTGTGGAAAATCATCATAGAAAACTCTCACTACCTTCCTCATCTCTGCCTTGAGGAAAGGCATGACGATGATACTTGTAAAGTATTATAATGCGAGGCCCTTAGGAACTAAATCTGTTCCGGAGACCGATTATAATGGCACCTCTAAAGGAGGATGCCGCGAGCAAAACCCTAAATCTAGGGACAAATCCAAACGTTTTGGTCCGTAAGATCTATTTTCTCAGGAAGGTAATCGCCATAAGAATAGGCGACCACGCGAGCATAGGGCCCGTGAAATAGAGAAAAGAGCCCGACGCAGGCAACCCTATGGGAGGGCCGCCGCTGGCCACCGGTTCGCTGCTAAATATGGCGGCACCACCGCCGCTTATGCAGGAGCTGTAGGCACCCACTCCCCGGATCATTGAACCTAGTGCCAGTACGTCTCAATCAAGGTAGAATCCTTTTCATGATGTCTATTATTGATATGGAACGTCTGATCAATGAATCAAAGTTTGCAATACATATGAGTATGTAATTGCAAAGATCAAGACGTCGAGTTAAAGGGTTGAAGACTTTGAAGCTGGAACGAGTGATGACACTCCTGATTTCGCTTAAGTCTTTTGGTTTTCCATTGTATTGTAATAAGGCAAGTTTGCCAAGACAATGGATTTAGTTTTGATTTGGGATCGAGATGGAACTTTGGATGTAAAGCCTTAGCTAAAGAGTCAATGAATTCCATGCAGAGACGCATGATGAGAATTGAAAAGAATTCTTTTGCATTACCTCTAATGACTGTGGTAGAAAACGCATCTTAGAGAAGCTTATGTGTCTCTCTAGTGGATTATATGCTACCATTATTAGAGTTATTGAATCCAACAATGTCATTCGGGATGACCTCTTGGATTCATACATATATTGGCTTTGGCATGACAGATTAGGACATCTTGGTCGTGATATGATGATCCGTGTATTGAAAACCTTACACGGACATCCATTCTATCGAGCTAATCGAAGCAAGAATAAAAAAGTGATTTGAGGAGAAGATACAGGCGTTGCCACAATGCCACAATGCACCGCCGCCGCCGTCCGGTCGACTGGTCGCCGCCATCGTCCCTACCGGTCGCCGACTTCCAGAAGTCTCAGCCGACCGGTCGCAGAACTTGTCGACCGGTCGCCGATTTCTAGAGTGCGTGGCCGACCGGTCGAGGAATTTGCCGACTGGTCGAATGGAAACGTCGGTTTGTGTTCCCCTCTCTGAAGTGAGCAAATCCTCAAGGTCCCTGATTCAAGTTTTAATCAGGATGCCTCATATGCTTCTAAAGCCTCAATGGCCAAACGCTCGTTTTGCAAAGCCTGTTCCTTAGGGAAATTGGGACCGAGACCGTCCTATACAAAAGATTCTAAAGTACTTCCATTCTTACAGAGAATCCAAGGGGATATCTGTGGACCTATTCAACCACCAAGCGAGCTATTTAAGTATTTTATGGTGTTGGTTGATGCGTCGACACGCTGGTTACATGTCGCCCTGTTGTCCACTCATAACGTTGTTTATGCTAAACTCCTAGCACAGATAATTCGTCTGCGGGCTCACTACCCGGATCATCCCATTAAATCTATCAGGTTTGATAATGTTAGGGAGTTTACATCGAAGACTTTAGAAGACTACTGCATGTCTATTGGGATGGATGTTGAGCATCCAGTCCCACATGTGCATACCCAGAATGATCTCGCAGAGGCTACTATTAAAAGATTACAAATGGTCATGAGGACGTTGGTAATGCACACCAACCATCCTCTCTTTGCCTGGGGGCACGCAGTGTTGCATGCAACTATGCTTATTCGTCTGAGGCTCACTGTCACCCAATCTTTTTCTGCGCAACAGCTAGTGACTGGGTACGAGCCAAACATCTCGCACTTATGCGTATTTGGGTGTGCTGTTTATGTGCCTATTACGCCACCACTGCGTATTAAAATGGGTCCTCAAAGACGAATGAGTATTTATGTTTGATTTGAGTCTCCAACAATAATCCGTTATGTAGAACCCTTGATAGGCGATCTATTTACCGCAAGATTTGCGGATTGTCACTTCGATGAGACAGTCCTCCCATGGTTAGGGGGAGATAAGAACGTGAACGTTCAGCAAGAACGACATGAATTGTCGTGGCATGTCCCCACTCTGTCTCATAACGATCCCCCTACTGCACAAAGAGAAATAAAAGTGTGTAGAATAATAGATCTTCATAAAGTCGCAGATTTTCTTCCTGATGCTTTCTCAAATCTCGCTAAAGTGACTAGATCACATATACCAGCTGTAAATGTGTCTACAAGGATGCAAGTGCCTGAAAAATGACTTTGACTCAAAGTCGCTGCAACAGCAGTCCCTTTTGGAGGACCGGCTGCCGGCGTCGGCACCAATGAGGGTGGTGATGTGGCTCAGGTCGTGGCTCCACTGAGGAAGCGTGGGAGGTCACTAGGTTCGAAGGATGTGCGCCCTAGAAAGAGGGCTGCGATGGCACCAAATAATCCTATTCTCATCGATACTCAAAATCTGTCACATGAGAACGTTCCAGATTATGGTTATGTCCAAGAGACATCTTTGGAGGACGCTCCATCGTTAGAACTTATCCATGAGAACATAGAGATCTCGATTAATTACACTAGTGTACATAAGACGTGGGATAGAAACTCTATCGTAGTTGACAATGTGTTTGCATATGCTTGTGCACACGAGTTAATTGAGACCGATGATATCGAACCTCGCTCCATTGAGGAATGCCAACGTAGAGCTGATTGGCCTAAATGAAAATATGCGATCCAGGCTAAGTTGGACTCACTAACAAAGATAACAGTATTTTGGGCCGGTAGTGCCAATACCCTCTGGAATAAAACCTGTTGGATATAAATGGGTCTTTGTTAGAAAGCGTAATGAGACAAATGAGATTATAAGATATAAAGCTCGCCTTGTGGCGCAAGGCTTCTCACAACGCCTTGGAATCGACTACGAGGAGACATATTCTCCCGTAATGGACGTCATAACATTCCGCTACCTTGTCAGTTTGGTAGTTTCCGAAAAACTAAATATGCAGCTTATGGATGTGGTCACTGCGTATCTCTATGGGGATCTAGATACCGAAATTTATATGAAGGTCCCGAATGGGTTTCACTTACCCAAGTCAAGTGGCTCTAAACCACGGAGCGCGTTTGCAATAAGATTGCGACGCTCAATATATGGATTGAAACAATCCGGACGGATGTGGTATAACCATCTAAGTGACTACTTGATTAGAAAAATGTATGTGAACAACGAATTATGCCCCTGCGTGTTTATTAAGAAAACAAGTTCAAGATTTGCAATAGTCGCGGTTTATATCGATGACATGAATATTATTGGAACTCCTGATGAATTCAGAGAAACCGTTGAATACTTGAAATCCGAGTTTGAGATGAAAGATCTTGGGAAAACACGGTTTTGTCTTGGTTTGGAACTTGAGCACCGTGATAGTGGAATTCTGATTCATCAATCAACTTATACCTAAATGATGCTCACGCGTTTTAATATGGATAAAGTCCATCATGTTAGCACTCCCATGATTGATCGCACTCTAGATCCAAAGAAGGATCAGTTTCGCCCAAGGGATTGTGGTGAAGACGTTTTGGAGGCTGAGGTACCGTACTTAAGTGCAATAGGTGCATTATTGTACTTGACACAGTGTACAAGACTCGATATCTCTTTTGTTGTAAACTTGTTAGCTATATATAGTTATGCGCCCACGCAACGTCATTGGACTGGCATAAA
Source organism: Rubus parviflorus (assembly GCA_029955375.1). NCBI lineage: Eukaryota > Viridiplantae > Streptophyta > Magnoliopsida > Rosales > Rosaceae > Rubus > Rubus parviflorus. Next base: position 11,044,781 of record JARGGL010000008.1, on the reverse strand, counting down.
GACTATCTTTCGTTACTTAAAAGGTACGATTGATATGTGTTTATTCTTTCTCTACATAGAGTCAAGAAACTATGGCAAAATGGGTATGAGACCCAGTCTTGTCGTGACAGCCAAGTGCCCCGTCGCCGCTGTCCATGGCCAAACCGCTTCCGCCACCGGCCATTCCACTTCTGTCCCTTATTCCCAAAATGATTGTGACGTTTTGGTTGGTTTTGCTGATGCTGGGTATCTCTCTGACATGCACAAAGGTCGTTTCCAAACTAGTTATGTCTTTACCATGGGAAACACCGCGATATCTTGGAGGTCTACAAAGCAGACTCTTGTCGCTACTTCTTCGAGCCATGCAGAGATTATTGCTCTCCATGAAGCTGTTTGAGAGTGTATATAGTTAAGGTCCATAGTTACACATATAAGAAGTACATGTGGTTTGAAGTCAACCACAGATGAACCTACGTGCATTTATGAGGATAATGCAGCTTGCATAGAGCAAATGAAGCAAAGTTTCATCAAACACGACAGCACCAAGCATATATCGCCTAAATTCTTCTATAATCAGCAACAATAGAAGTTCCTCAAGATCAGAGTGAATCAAATTCGATATGAGGATAATGTGGCAAATTTATTTACTAAATCGCTACCTAAGTCCACATTCGAGAAGCATGTTAAAAACATTAGTTTCTTAAGTTATATGAGATCCCATGATTGTAGGAATCAGGGGAAGACGTAGACTTCAGGGGGAATCTAGCGCTCACATGCTAAGTTTTCAAATGTGAAAGGTGTGTTGTATTCTTTTTCCCTTCGACCAATGTTATTTTTATCTCACTGGGTTTTTGTTACTTGGCAAGATTTTTAATGAAACAACACGAGGAGCACCACCTAGTATTAATGACACAAGGGGGGAGTGTTGAAGGAAACCCTATTTGTGTGTGTCTTGTCAATCTAGGAGTAATAAATTCTAGTATAGAATAAGGAATGTAAATCCTTCTAGAATATGAATTATACTAGAATAAGATTCTTTATACAATAAAGATTGTATCTTGTATTTCTCTATAAATAGAGGTCACTATTCATCAATGAAATACATTCTATTCCAGAGTAATTCTCTGTTTCTCTATTTACTTTATTCTACAAAAATGGTTAGATTTTTGAAAACTCGGATATTAATTAAGCAAACAAAAATTATTTAAACTTTATGAATAAGTAATTTCATATATATAGAGTAGAATTGCAATTACATAAACATGAAAATTAAAAAAAAAATTAAAAAGCGGAAATGTGATTCGAACATTTGTGGAGTTTCTTATTTAACATGGGAGGAAAATCAAAAATGTGGAGCAATACTTGACGACTATCAACCGCCATTGTTGTTGCAGTTTTTTTTTTTTGAATTTCGAGGCTGTAAAAGAAATTATCAAAGGAAAAATCATTAACATAAAAAAAAACTAAAATAAAATAAAATTGACAAATACTCGCACATGTGAGTGTGTTAAGAGACTAGCATTTATGGTTTATGGATTTTTTTAGGGCTTTTGTTGTTTTGGGTTGTGTGGAATTGGCTAGGCTTCAAGTTTAATTATGGTAATTTGGAATTAATAGTTGTTATTGCAGCTTTTGTCCGTTGTAGCCATGTTGGCTTCGTTATTGATGTTATCATGTTGATGTTAGCATATTTGCTAGTAATCTTTAATGTAATATTGAAGGAATAATACTCTTGTCCGACCCAGGTTGGACCTCTGTGTCCGAATTCTCTCTTATTGACATACATTCGGAAGTGTAATTCCATGATGAGCAATGATAGAGGGCCTCAATTGAGGCTTCAATCCTAGGTGGCATGCCACATAACTAAATGCTAATTTAAATTGTAAATCCACATAATAGATCTTGCCACATCATAATCTTGCAATACCAATTTTAACCTTTTATATTTTCCTTTGATTTTTTTTATAGACTTATTATCTACAATCTAAACTCAAAAAGCAAACAAAAATTAATAAATCTTTAAATGCTTTCAATGAGAATCGAAACTTTAACAAAGTGTTCACAACTTTATTAATAAACCAATTAACCAACATGCTAATCTTGATATAAGTGCACATAAATTGATATGTATCTAATTGAAATAATAAAAGCAATAGGTAATGAAAGCTAACATTGTTCTTCAAGGTACAGGGGAACTAAAAACTAATTAAGATGCTTCAATACAAGCCAATATCTAAGGTGAATCCACAAAAACAAAAAAAAACTGATTTTTTTGCACCTCTAGCAAGCACGAAAAAAATTTCCATAAAAATTGTAAAATATAATTCGAACTTAGGTCACAATGAATCCACAATTCAAACCTAAACCACCTGACCTAAATAACTCAATCAATAATCTTTGTAATTAGTAGAATATAAATAAGACTAAACTCTACATTTTGAGATCTGAACCCTAAACCTAACCCTAAAACCTAAACACCACAAACCCTAAACCCTAAATTTTTTAGACTTGAATCCTAAACCTAACCTACCCCCTAAACCTAAACACCACAAACCCTAAACCCTAAATTTTTTAGACTTGAATCCTAAACCTAACCTACCCCCTAAACCTAAACACAACAAACCCTAAACCCCAAATACAACAAACCGTAAACCCTAAATATAACAAACCCTAAACCCTACAAGTAACAACCTTAAAACATCATAATTCTAGGAAGGACTTCCTTCGAGGAATCTTTTATTATATATCTCATGCTTAACTCCTTTTACACTAGGGTGTTATGTACTAGCTTGCATTCTCATTTGCAATATATAGATATATGAGCACATTTTTCCTGATCAAAATAGTAAACCATTGTCAATTTGTAATTTATTTTTTATTTTTTATTTTTTTCTTACTTAATGATGAGGAAGACACATTGTAACGTCGGTCAAAGATGGATCAAGAAAAACGATTATAATTTCATATAAAAATTTATGTTTTAATCAATTTTTGATTGAAAAAAGAATTGTCCAATTTTTTTTTGTTAAAGAAAGTTCAAATTCTTTATGGGTTCTTGGCACAAATTTCATTTTTTTGTATATTTTTATTATGGTTTTACAATTTTATTTTCTAAAATTATTTAATGTTCATTACCTATTGCTTTTATTGTTTCAATTAGATACATATCAATTTATGTGTATTTATATTAAGATTAGCATGTTAGTTAATTGGTTTACTAATAAAGTTGCAAACACTTTGTCGAAGTTTCGATTCTCATTGAAAACATTTAAAGATTTATTAATTTTTGTTTGTTTTTTTAGTTTAGATTGCAGATAATAAGTCTATACAAAATAAAATTCAAAGGAAAATATAAAAGGTTAAAATTGGTATTGTAAGATTGTGATGTGGCAAGATATATTATGTGGATTTAAATTTTAAATTGATATTTAGTTATGTGGTATGCCACATAGGATTGATGCCACAATTGTTAGGCCTCAATTGAGGCCAACAATCATTAACCGTTGATCTTGTAAAGCAACTTTTATAGATCAATTTTGTAAAAAATATTCAAATTAAGAGATCGTTAACTCATCCAATTATATCAAACAAATGTACAGTTTTAATAAAAGCTAACATTATCATGACGAACCGTCTATTTGTTTGATGTAATTGCATGAATAAACGATCTCTGTTTACTTTGATTTTTTGTAGAATTGATCTATAAAGATTGTTTTACAAGATCAACGGTTCAAATTATGAAATTACACTTCCGCCAATAAGAGAGAACTCGGACACAGAGGTCCAACCTGGGTCGGACACAGAGGTCTAACCTGGGTCGGACAAGAGTATTTTCCATATTGAAGTTTATCTAATGAAATTTGTTTTTGTGAAAAATAAAAATAATACTAGCATTTAACTAATTATAATAGGAAACTAAATATCTTAATTTGGGAAACTAACATTCATTTTATAAAATCAACCAACTTTTGATAGATCGAAAATAATGATACGAACATTTTGCACACATATGACATGTATAAGAAGTCTAGTACAAAATAATATTGAAAGTTCATGCCAACAACTTCTTACGCCCAACATAGTCCATATTATTAGCACATCGATCACCAACAACCTTCGTAGATTTCTAGACTGTAACTCGAGACAACCACGAGAGTTGCTTGCTCTTTACTCTTAGCACCTGTTGAGAAGCTAATAACCAATTGCTAAACCGCCTCAGGTGATCTCAACGATGACCTATGCTAGTCACAAGGTCGGCGGCTAGGGAAACTTTAGATGACAACCTCATGGTGTCTTTTTTTCTTGAGAAATTCTTGATACATGGTGGCTTATGATAATTCCACTCGGTTTTTCCTTTATCAATATTATAAGCTTCTTCATTATTAATGAATTCACGCATTTTATATATACATGTATATTTTCTTAAGATTGACATTGCAACATGCGAAAGGATTGAGGTATAGTGACATATCACATATCAAACTGACTGATAGAAACGTTTTTTTTTATATTCAAACTACAGTCTGTATCACATTTTTGACATGCATGTCAGTAGTTTTTTTTTTTTTTTTTCACTTTTTCATCCTCTTTTTTGGTCAAATTATACGTTTCTTTAATATATCTTTCTACATAACTTACACTATAATAAAGGGAGATGGGCAAAATAAATACCGAAAATTAAACTCCAATGTAGCTTAAGTGGTTTGAATAATGTAACCTCGCAAAATAAATGCAGGAGGTGGAGAATATTGTACCTCTGGAGATGCATGAAGTTTCTAATTTAGATGGTATGACACCACATGAACTATTTACCAAGAATCACGAGAAACTAAAGGAGGAGGCAGAGAACTCTATGAAAAGGACGGCAACTTCTTGTACAATTGTAGGCGCTCTCATTGTTACAATTATGTTTACTGTAGTATTTACGGTTCTTGGTGGAAACAATGGTAGTACAGGCGCCCCCATGTTCTTAGAGGAGAAGTTGTTTTTGGTGTTTATAATTTCTGATACTCTATCACTCGTTTCTTCCACAACTTCAGTCACGTTATTTTTGGGAATTTTGACGTCACGTTATGCAGAAGATGATTTTCTCAAAAATTTGCCAACAAAGATGATGATAGGACTTTTCACCCTTTTTCTCTCTATTGCCACCATGATGATTGCATTTTCTTCTGCCCTTGTTAATATGCTTGATGAAAAACACTCATGGGCTGTTATTCCTAGCATTTCTGTTGCTAGTATTCCGGTTGCCTCATTTATATGGTTGCAATTTCCCCTCCTTGTTGAGATATTCTGGTCAACTTATGGACCAGGAATATTTGATAGGAAAGTCAAACGATGGGTTGAACTCTAATGCTGATCTTTGGTTTTGCTGAAGGGAGGAAGGTGGCAGATCCTTTTGAGTTTGACTTCTGTAAACAAAATAACTCTTCTCAATCATTTCATATGTAAAAGACAACAGGCTTTCAAATGTAATATATGATTGTGGATCCTATATAAATCCTTCTGAGTTTGTGATTATTTAATTTTGCATTTTGTTTGCCAATAAAAATACTGATTGATTAGATTCCATGTGATTGTTGAGATGTCGGCGTACCAACAGAAAGTGTGCAAGAATGGACTATTAAGTTGATTGCGCCTTTAATCTACCTCTGATAAGCGTATTGCGGATTAAGGATGGAATTTACTTAATATTACTGGCTCTAGTTCTCTTCAAGAAGCTCTTCCAAATCAGCTACAATTGTGGTCTAGCTAGATGGTTGTTCTTGTAACAATTAGTACTATCAATCTCATGACCATGCAACTGGTTTCTGATGACAACAGAAAATTTCTAATGAAAATGAATGGAATCGTCAAGATGATCGATCTATTGTACGTGTTCTGAATGTTAACGAACAAAAGAGAGAAAAGATTGATAAGGCTTTGCATGCGGGCAAGCAAAGTATAAGGTCAAAAGCAGGTAAATAACCTAATAAACTGAAACCAAGGTCAATGTACCCAGGAGATTGTAATTTTTTATTTCTTTAATAAATGTCTTCGCATTGTCGTCGTTTGCCAAAAAAAAAAGGGGATAGATTGCCAGAAAATCAAACTAAAATGCAATGATTTAGTGTAACTAAACAAAGCAAAGATGCAAAGTAGTGTATATTTGGAAGAAACAGAGGAAAAGCTTTTCACTGAACGCATATATCAATTTCTCAATGATAATATACATTTGATTTGTAAAATTGCAATTGATAGATTGAAATCGAAAGTTAAATTAAGAAGATATGCTCTGCATTGCAATATGAAACGGATTAGTCAGCTGCATGCCTTCAACTTTTTATTTTACTCTGTTTTTGTGAACAAATGAACGTGTTGTTATCAAAATATGGTATTAAATTTCTAAACTAGTGCTCCAAAATCAAAATTTTGTCACAGTTTCTGCTTTCCCAGCTAGTATCTTCTGGATCTATTACGTTGAAGAGGTGGTTTATCAATTGTGCTAGAATACTGTATTCGTTTAGAGTGCATGCACATTGGGGATCTGAATTAATTTTCCTATAGAAATTCACACCGTCATGGACTCATGACCAATTAATTTGAATTGAAGGTTTAAATTTCTACAAGTATCTGGAATAGTTAATCTACTACATTGTATTGTATATATCCTCCTTGCATCTAATGACTTGCATATTTCTTAAGATGATACATCTTGTAGTTGTAATTTGTTGTCTGGTCGTAAATTTTGGTCAAGGTTTCCACAAGAACATACCAACAAATTCTCATTATGCTTCACAGAAATATTCATGGACCGTTGTTCTGCTTGGAAGTGTTCCAATCACCTCATTTATGTGGGTGCAGTTTCCCCTCCTTGTAGGGACTTTCATGTCTACTTATAAACCAGGAAAACCCAACCCTGGTATTAAATTCCGATGCCAGGCGCGAGTTTTGCTACTGGATGGCCAATCAGTTAATGTACGAAGCTAGCTAGTAACTCCCATGTTAAGAAAATTAAGAGAATGTCTTATGGATTGTAAATCAATTTCAATTGTGTTTTGGATTTCGTTTAGATTTAGCCCTAAACCATTATACTTAGTGTTGTGGGATCAGTGTTTGCATGGTTACCCGATCATGCATAATATGAAGGGGGAACCCAAAAGAAAGACGCAAATGTCTTGGTCATAAATTAATTTTCTTCAGGGTCTTTTGCATCCAGAAAACGTATCCATTACCAAAGTGTCTTGGTCATATTGCCCCTCACAACATGAGTAGCACATGATCAATATTTAGATGCAAAAAGTTAGAATTAACGGAGGGGGGTGTAAATTAACAATTTTTACAAACTTTAGGGGGTTATTTTTTACAAAGTTTAGGGGGTCAATTTTTACAATTGCAAGTTCGAAGTGCAAACTGACAATTATAATCAAATACATAGGGTGTTTTGGCCATTATGCATGTCATTGGTTAAATATAGTCCCATTCTTCTCCCATTCGTGCAGGTCCGTACAATCAGTTGCAAAACAATGGGTTTGGGCGGGACTACTTTACAAACTCTGAAGCTCGCTGCAATTCCTTCACCTTCTTCTTTCTGCTCCGTTTTCAAACCATTATCCAGAACATTCTTCTACCGCAATAGCCACAGACAAAGACCTCAATTTCCTCTCTTCTCCGTTAGCAGGGCCAGCCCAAGGGGAAGGTGAGCAAGGCGGCCGCCTTAGGCCTCACCTAACACAAGGCCTCAAATTTTGAAAGATCCTTTATACTAGTCAGGCCCAAAATATGAGGTCTTTCTCCATTGTTTCACCACACGTGCACTTGCACAAATTTTAAGATCTGACTTAATAAAAGTCAAGGCATTGATTTTGCTGGCATAGGCGCATAGCTGCATAAAAGCATCTCCAACAGTTTCTCTAAAAAATCTTTATTATAGAGACTCAAAAGTTAAAATCTCTATAATTTTTGTACCGTATCTCCAACAGCTTCTCTATCATATTCTCTATAATTTATTATCTACAATTGAATATGGTAATATTTTTTATTTGAAAATGTATTCAAATAATTTATGGTACAAATAAATATAATTTGAAGAGAGAGAAGAGAGAAGAGCATTAAAGATTCAAAGAAGATGTTTCCCTATAATTTTTAGAGTTTGCTGTAAATATAAGGATTTTTATTCTCTCTCTACTTACTATCTCTAAAATAGGGATAGGTATAGGGAAGCTGTTGGACCAAAAAAATGCTAATTTTCCTCTAAACTAGAGAAAAAATAAATTATAGGGAAGCTGTTAGAGATACTCTAACTGCATCTGTCTCTCTCTTTTGTCTAACCTTTTATTTATTTTTTATATATCAAACTTAATCAAACAATTCTTTAATCTAAGAAAAAGACTTCATTTTCTCCATAACCTTTAATAATTTTTTCACAAAAAAAAAAAAATTTCTAGCGTTTACTCTCCCTCTTTCTATTTCAATTTTTAATCTCGATTATCAATTTACTTCTATTTTCTCTCATTTTATTCTCAAATCTTAAACTCAATCCAAACAATTATTTTTATTGTATGACCATGTTTTACACTTTCACATATAAAAAAAAAATTGTGAAAATTTGAGTACAAAAATGTTGTCAGTATTAGCAGAGGTCGGTAAAGAATGATTAAATTTTTTCATGAAAAATTACAAATTCTTTATATTTTAATTCTAAAATTAGAAGATTAATTATATCGGGATGGCCCTGTCCGTTAGAGGTTTCTCAGCCTCGACCGTACAAGCCACTGTCACCACAGGCTCCACAGCACCGTAGAAAGGTTCTCTCATTTCATAAACTCGTTGGGTTTTGAATAAAGTAGACTTCTTTAAATTATGGTTTCTGCGCGATTGTAGGTGTAAAACCGCAATGGAAAGCTGCGATAGATTTCAAGTGGATAAGGGACAACAAGGATGTTGTTGCTGCCAATATAAAGAAGAGGAACTCCAATGCCAATTTGGACCTTGTGCTTGAGCTCTACAATAAAATGTTGAATCTTCTGTTAGTATATTGGCATTCCTACACACACCTTGTTTGAATAGAAGTGTGAGCCACAACCTACGTGACCTTAGGAAGGTAAGTATGCAAGGTAAGTATATAATTATGGGCTCTTTGAATGGATGATTTTATTAACTAAATCCTTGATTTAATTGTGTTTAAATCAAATCCTTTCCGCTGCGTTTATTAATTGTATTTGAATCCTAATTGATTTAGGATCTTTTCAGCAAAATCTTTTATTGTTTTATCTCCTAATTGATAATCTTAGGACTTTAAAGTGAGGGGGAGTCGTTGCTCCTATATAGGCTGATTGACACAGGTGTCGTTGGGTATGCTTGTAGGCTAGAGATTATTGTTTATCTCATGTGTTGCTGCGTTTATATGAAAAGCATAAAAGCATAGTTTGTTTTATGGATTCACTTGTACATGTGAAGTGAATCCTTGGTTGCATAATTGTCTCATTCTCTCGTGACCAGTAGAGAAGAGTTGCAGATTGAAGATTGAAGGACGCGCTCAGTTCCTTCGTTATCAAGAGGAGAGATTACGGAAAAGAAGAATCAAGGCAAACATATAGACTAGGGTTGCTAGTTGTAATGGTACTTGAGGTTTACCTTTGTTTGTAAGAGATTTTCTCAATTTCTTCTTAGTGATTGATCCTCTTTCTGGGCTTGTGCCTCGCAGTGATGTTTCCTCAAGTTTGAGGTTTACACTGCGTAAACATATCGTTGTTCTTTGCTGTTTTTTCATTTTTCCAGAACACTGGGATTGATACAATATCGTCAATCCTAACATAAAGACGCACGTTCCAGTTTTAACATCTTCAAAAAGGTCAAATATTTCATTCAGGTTTTAGTGATTGATTGCTATTGAGGACTTATAAGCATCTTGGTTTTGGCCTAGAGGTCCACTGACTATATGCAACCAACTAGGAACTAAAATTATAGAATCCATCATAGAGTATTAGAGTTACAAACAGAACATTAAGAATAACCTAATGTAACAATTTCACTAAATCAGCTTATGATCTGCAAGCATTAGGTTAGAACCATTATTTGATGTGATATTTGTTAAATATCAAGAACTCACAAACTGAACAACACAAATTGGGGAGAATATCTTCTTCATATTCATTATTAGCAAACAGGCATATATAGCCTTTACAAGAAAACTGAAAGCAAAACAACAGCCCACGTAGAGCATAACTCTCAAACATAGAGCATGATTCTAAAACGTGGTACACTAAGCAGGAATGATTCAAATCCTAACTACTTAACCCTAATAACTAGGGCTTATTAACAATAAACAACAAACTGACTTAATGACTTAAAGTAAATCCTAACATGTCCTCCCCTAAACTGATATGCAGTAAGCAATCAGTTTAAATTAGGAACACTACACACCCCAAGCAACTCTCTCAGCTTCACAAATGCATCAAGTTTGAGAGGCTTGGTCATTATATCTGCTACCTGATCATGAGAACCGCAATGAACCAGCTCCACTTTACCTTCCCTTGTCAGATCACGTAAGAAGTGGAAACGAACGTCAATATGCTTGCTTCGGCCATGGAGAACTGGATTTCTTGACAGTTTGATTGTCGAGCTGTTATCACACAGAATTGTGATACATTTTCCGTGAGTATGACCAAGCTTATCAAGCACTCTTTTCATCCATATTCCCTGAGTAGCACATGAAGTTGCTGCAATGTATTCTGCCTCGGTTGTTGACAATGTGACAACAGGTTGTTTCTTTGAGCTCCATAAAACAGCTCCACCACTCATTGAAAAAACAAACCCAGAGGTGCTCTTGCGATCATTGACATCACCTGCATAGTCACTGTCAGTATAAACCAGCAACTCCTCATCACCTCTTCTCTTATAGAATATCCCCAAATTCACAGTACCCTTCACATAACGCAACACCCTCTTCACAACTTGTGAATGAAGCTCAGTTGGATTGGCCATGAATCTACTAGCAAGGCACACCACATACATCAAATCCGGCCTTGTCACTGTCAAATACATAAGGCTTCCTACCATCTGCTTATACTCGGTGGCATCTACTTTAACACCTTCTTCATCCTTCACTAGCTTGACACCAGGAACTATAGGGTTATTCACAAAGTTGCTTCTTTCCATTCCAAACCTTTCCAGCACTTCTTTGGCAAACTTCCTTTGACTGATATAAATTCCTTCAGTACACTGCATGACTTCGACCCCAAGAAAAAATCTCATCTTCCCTAGATCACTCATGTCAAATTCTTTCTTCATTGAGCTCTTAAACGTGGCAAACATGTTTTCACAATTACCAGTAAAAATCAAATCGTCCACATATAAGCTCACAATCAGAAACTTACCTCTTTCTCCAGCTTTAATGAACAGTGTGTGTTCAAAATCACACTTTTCGAACCCTTCTCTGATAAAGTAAGCTTCTATTCTGCTGTACCACGCTCTCGGAGCTTGCTTGAGTCCATACAAAGCTTTCTTGAGTTTGTAAACTTTGTCTTCCTCTCCTTCCTTCTCAAAATCTCGTGGTTGCTCAACATAGACTATTTCACTTAGCTCACCGTGCAAGAATGCACTTTTAACATCTAGTTGATAGATACTCCAGTTCTTTTGCGCTGCCAAAGCAATAATCATACGAATGGTATCCCACCTTGCGACTGGTGCAAAGACTTCCGTGTAGTCTATACCAAAGCGTTGTGCATACCCTTTAGCAACTAATCGGGCTTTGCATTTATCTACTGCACCATGCTCATTGTATTTGGTTTTGAACACCCATTTTACCCCGATTTTCTTCACACCTTGAGGCAGAGCTGTAAGTTCCCAAGTATCATTTCTTTCGATGGCATCAATTTCACTTTTCATTGCAGCTCTCCACTTTGAGTGATTGGCAGCTTCATCAAAATCAACCGGATCTTCATTGTCAGTGAACACAGCTAAGTTGTGAGGCTCTTCTTCTTCTTCACTCAAGCCCAAGCCTTCCCCACTAACGTAATCTTGCATCCAAATAGGTTGCCTTCTGTTCCTCCCATCTTGCAAAGCTTGTGGACTTTCTTGCAAAGAACTGCTTGAAGATGAGCCAGACAAACTTGAAGATGAGCCAGACAAACCCGGCACCACATAGCCAGTAGCCGCATCAGGCACCGCATCGTCAATAGCCGCATCATGAACCGCATCGTCAATAGCCACATCACCACCTTCTTCTTCCTCATCACTTTGAATAAGCTCTTCACTGTCACCCCAATCTAACACATCAAGTTTCGCCTCCTCAACACTCCTCCCCCAATCCCAACTTTCATCCTCTTCGAACACAACATCTCTACTAACAATTATCTTCTTTGAAATGGGATTGTAGAGCCGGTAAGCTTTCGATTCCTCGCTCACTCCTAATAAAACACATTTGCAACTTTTATCATCGAGTTTTGTTCTCTTGGCATCAGGAATGTGCACATGAGCTATGCAGCCAAAGACTCGGAAGTGATCAACTCTAGGCTTTACTCCACTCCAGGCTTCTTCAGGGGTAATATCTTGCACTGCAAGTGTTGGACTTTGATTTACCACATGAGCAGTCCAATTAACTGCTTCTGGCCAGAAACTTTTGGGAATGCTCTTCTCAGATAACATGCTTCTTACAAGATTCATGATGGTTCTGTTTCTGCGTTCGGCTACCCCATTTTGTTGGGGAGTGTAGGCAGCTGTAAGTTGGCGTTTGATGCCATTAGACTTGCAGAATTCATTGAATTGATGAGAAGTGAACTCCCCTCCTCTGTCAGTTCTTAAACAAAGAATAAAAGAACCTGCTTCCTTTTCTACAGAGCTTTTAAAGTATTTGAACATGGTAAAAGCTTCTGACTTTTCTTTTAGGAAATAGATCCACATCTTTCTACTAAAATCATCAATGAAGCTCAAAAGATACCTCTTGTTACTATTTGAAGTAGGAGAAATAGGACCGCAGATGTCTGCATGTATCAATTCCAGTCTCTGTGAGGCCCTCCACATAGTTTTTTTTTTGGAATTGAATCTCTTCTTTGCTTCCCTACCATGCAATCAGAGCAAACTTTTGTAGAAGCTTGAAGTAGTGGTAGTCCTCTTACCATTTTTTTGTAGTACAAAGTTCTCAGGCCTTTGGAGTTTAAGTGCCCATACCGACAATGCCATAAGTGAGCTAAGTTCTGTGTGGTTGCTTGCAGGCAATTTGAGGAGTTAGAGAACACAACAGTGGCAAGAATGACAAACATTCGATTGGTTGACATCTGGGATTGCATAATGACCCCTTTGCTCGGATGATAGACTTTACATTCTCCATGTTGAATCAAGATGGCTACACCCTTTTCTTGTAATTGTCCAACACTAAGTAAATTATTTCTTAAATCAGGAATGTAAAATACATCACTGATTACCTGAGTTCTGCCATGGACTTCCATCTTGATGCTTCCCTTTCCGAGCACTGCTATTCTTGTATCATTACCAAGCTTCACAGAATGTCTGAATTCTTCATCGAGGTTGCTGAACCACTTCTTGTTCCCACTCATATGATTACTACATCCGCTGTCCAGGAACCATACATCATCACGCTTTGCATTGCTTCCCTCCACATAAGCCATTAAGAGCATCTCCTCTTCCTCATCTAGTTCAGCGTAATTCACCCCTTTCTCCCAACTAGGGCATTCATTTTGAAAATGCCCAAGTTTGTGGCATTTGTAGCATTCTATCAGAGCCTTGTTGTAAAATTGTCGACCTCTGCCCCGGCCTCTCCCTCTGAAAGTTCCACGAGCCCTTCCTCTTCCTTCAAACTTATACTCATCTCTTCCTCCAAATCTCTCTGTATTTGTAACTTTCAAGGCATGTTCTTCTTCTTTCTGCCCTTGCATTCTCTGTTCATGGACTAAGAGGCTGCTTTGAAGCTCATCGATGGTCATGGTGGTCAAATTATTGGACTCTTCAATTGAGCATACCACATAGTTGAACCTGGGAGTCATCGATCTCAAAATTTTCTCCACGATCACATTTTGCTCCATCCTTTCTCCATGTGCTTTCATCTTATTTGCAATAGTCAACGTTCTAGCAAAATACTCATCAACCTTTTCACTCTCCTTCATGCCAAGAACTTCAAATTCTCTTCTAAGTGCCTGTAACTGAGCACGTTTCACCTTAGTAGAGCCTTGATACTTTTGCCTCATTGAGTCCCAGATGGCTTTTGTGGATTCCTTGTTCAAGATGGTCTCCATGATCGTCCTGTCTATAGCCTGGAAGAGATAATTTTTGACTTTCAAATCCTTCAACCTTGCATCTTCTCTTGCCTTACGCTGATTCTCAGTTTCTCCAGCCCCATCCTCTGCTGGTTCAGGAATTCCATCCTCTATAAGATGCCAGTACTCCTTTGATCGAAGGAAGTTCTCCATGAGCATGGCCCAATGGTCATAGTGACCATCAAACCTAGGTATCGCTGGCTGAACGAAGTTGCTGCTGCTCTCTGCCATACTTCGTGCACTCTTCTTTTCTTCTCAAATCACTCTCTCTCTTTTCTCCCAACCAGGCCCCTTGTGGGGCTCTGATACCAAATTTGTTAAATATCAAGAACTCACAAACTGAACAACACAAATTGGGGAGAATATCTTCTTCATATTCATTATTAGCAAACAGGCATATATAGCCTTTACAAGAAAACTGAAAGCAAAACAACAGCCCACGTAGAGCATAACTCTCAAACATAGAGCATGATTCTAAAACGTGGTACACTAAGCAGGAATGATTCAAATCCTAACTACTTAACCCTAATAACTAGGGCTTATTAACAATAAACAACAAACTGACTTAATGACTTAAAGTAAATCCTAACAATATTATGCTGGGCGATTAGCTTAAGAGTTAATTGTATTGGAATTTTGAGCTTGGACTTCATAAGTTTCGTGTTGTTATTTTTAGCAAATTGGTGCTTTCCTTCTCAATTTTATAGCTAATTGTTACTCACAGAAAGCTGGAAGTTGAGTGGCTTCGTGGGGAAAGGAATGCAGTGGCAAACAAGATGAAAGGGAAATTGGAGTCAGCCGAGCGTCAAAAACTCATAGAGGAAGGTATAATTGGATAATTTTTGCTCTGCACTCTTCTTGTATATACTCTGTAGTTCTTTCCAAGGTTTTAAAAAGCTTAAGGTGTAGCCGAGGCGTTTTCGGCTATGTGAGGCTTGTTTTGAAAAGGCGTAAGCCTTAGGCGTAAAAAGCGTAAGCCTTTTGTAATAAAATTTTTATAATACAAAATTTACATTTCATTAATAATAGTTAAGGTAATTTATCAAACCATGTAAGTTTTAAAGGAATTTTAAGTTTAAACAATCAAACTCAATCAACTACAATGATGTACAAACATAAAAATGAAAAGTACTTCATTCTTCCACATCTTCCTCATCATCAAGTAGCAAATCACCATCCAAACTATCATCATCATCACTAGCAACATTTTCAGCTTCAAACAAGGGATTGGTATCATCATATGGATTGGGACGTTCATCCTCCTCATCATCAACAAGTGTTCTTAGGGACTTGTATTTTCTTCCCACTGTTTTTTTTGGTGACCCCGTTTCGTCCCACTGTTTTTTTTTTTTTTAACGAGCCTCATCAGCCTCTAGGCTTAAAATGCTTAAAAGGCTTAAGCTTTTTAAGCCTTTTCTAAGCCTCTAACATGAGGCGAGTTTTACTCAAGGCTATTGTGCATTTGACGATAGTCTATGCATTAAGCTAGCCTTAAGGCTAGCCTGAGGCTAGCTTTTTAAAACCTTGGTTCTTTCCACTTGAATTTTTAGAAATTAGTTATTTAGATTTATGATATTTTGCATTTAGGAAAGAATCTGAAGGAAGGGCTTCTTACATTGGAAGAAGACCTGCTTAAGCTTACTGATGAGCTTCAGCAGGAAGCACAATGTGTACCAAATATGACTCATTCGGATGTCCCAATAGGCGGGGAGGATAGTTCAACCATTAGAAAGACGGTCTCTCTCTCTCTCTCTCTCTCTCTCTCTCTCTCTCTCTCTCTCTCTCTCTCTCTCTCTCTCTCTCTCTCTCTCTCTCTCTCTCTCTCTCTCTCTCTCTCTTGCATTTAGGAAAGAATCTGAAGGAAGGGCTTCTTACATTGGAAGAAGACCTGCTTAAGCTTACTGATGAGCTTCAGCAGGAAGCACAATGTGTACCAAATATGACTCATTCGGATGTCCCAATAGGCGGGGAGGATAGTTCAACCATTAGAAAGACGGTCTCTCTCTCTCTCTCTCTCTCTCTCTCACACACACACACACGCTCAAGAGGGAGGTTCTGTGGTCCACGTTCATTCTGCATTCCTCATCTGCTATGTGCTTTTGTAGGTAGGCAGCCCTCGTGAGTTTAACTTTCCTGTCAAGGATCACCTTCAACTTGGAAAGGATCTAGATCTTTTTGATTTTGATGCTGCTTCAGAGGTACTGTTTTTGTCAGTTAATTCCTTAAAGTGACTTTAGCTATATGGTAATTGAGCATGCCATTTAATTTCTAACCTTAGCATTTACGTAGGATTTTGGACTGATCTGGATATATGTTTCATGGATCTTTGTTGGACAAATTGGAAGATTTGATCAATCCTTTGGTCCTCTTATATAAAACTAAGCCTTGGATATTCCCAAGAAAATGGCTTAAGGATATATCGGTTCCATTTAACAAGGGAAAGGAGTTGCTTTCTCTTATCTGTACAACTAAGGTTTGCCTACTTTCTACAGGTCAGTGGCTCAAAGTTTTACTATCTTAAGAATGAAGCAGTGATGCTAGAGATGGGTCTTATCAACTGGACGCTCTTGGAAGTCATGAAACGGGGCTTCACACCTTTAACAACCCCAGAGATTGTAAGGTCGTTGAAAAATGTGGTTTCCAACCCCGGGGAACAAATACCCAGGTTAGTTCACTCAGTATTTTTATACCCTGCTAGAAATGAAATGCTGTCTTATACTCTTATCTATTTTCAAACATAAACAGGTTTATTCTATTGAGGGTAGTGATCAATGCCTCATAGGCACTGCAGAGATTCCTGTTGGGGGAATTCATATGGATTCTATTCTTTCTGCATCATTGTTACCTTTAAAATATGTGGCAGTCTCCCATTGCTTCCGTACTGAGGCAGGTGCTGCAGGTACAGCCAAGGTAAAGTATCAGCATATATATTTCTTTTGTTGTCAATGACCTCATATTTTCTTTTCTGTGTATATGAACTTGAATAATTTAAAATAGATTCTAAAGTATTAATTAAATACGACAGCTTATGAATACATGACCCAAATTTGTTCATCATTCTTTAGGCAAACTGCGAAGTACCCATTATTTTTGTTATATGTTCCAGCATTATTGTTACCATTCCTAGTTTGATATAATATGCACCTACCAACTTTCTATCGCTGTAACTGTCCAAATATGGCAACAGGAGGAATATGACATGTCTTAGTCCTCCATTCTGCCCAACACAAAGGAGGTTTGGCCTTTGTATTACACTAAGAACATCAAATCAAATGTGGTGCTCTACGCCTTGTGCTTTCGTCACATCTATTTCGTGTTTGATGGTGAATTGGTGATAGGGAACTACTGGTTTTTCCTTTTTTGTGAGGGCATCAATCTTAATTTCGTATTACCAGAATTTAAGAGTGGAGTATTTGAATGCATATATCAATTTTTTAACTCTAACTTGAGTGGATTTGTTTTGTAAGTAAATTGAAATCTTAAACAAAAAGAAAGAAAGAAAGAAAGAAAAGTGTTCTGCGTTGCTAAATGCAGTTCAAAATATTGCATGAAAAATTGTCTTTGGCCTTTTCTTTTTGTTTACCTTTGTCGACGAGTGAAAGTATTCTTGCCAATTATTAATTTTTAAACAAGTGGTCCAAAATCAAACTTTTGGTACAGCTCCTGCTTTCACAGTATCTCCATATTGTGTAAGAAGGTTTACCAGTTCTGCCAAACTGATGTGTTTTGTCCACCTTGTAAAGATCGAGATACCATGCTTTCTGTTCGGTTATATAGGGCACAAGCTATACCCATAAGGTTTCTGGTTCTGATCATCTTGTGTGCATGTAGAATATATTCTTTGGGACTTTTGGTTTTGGCCAGTGTCCAATAAATTTCTTGATTTATCCATTCAGGGGTCTGTATCGAGTCCACCAGTTCAGCAAGTTGGAGATGTTTATATTATACCAACCAGAGGAGAGTGACTTTTACCATGAAGAGCTCATAAAAATTGAAGAAGACTTATTCTCATCACTCGGATTACATTATAAGTGAGGACTTGTACACAGCCTTCTCATTGTTCACATGATTTGGTTACTGTGTTTTTTTGGTAATGTTGAGTTTCTTGACAGAACTTTGGACATGGCATCTGGGGATTTAGGTGCACCCGCTTATCGTAAATTTGATATTGAGGCATGGATGCCTGGTTTAGCGCGGTTTGGTGAGGTATTGCGATGATCTCTCTCTGTCTGTCTCTCTGTCTCTCTCTATTTAACTCTACACACTGACACACACACATCCCCCCTCCCCCCTGTCGCATCAAAAAGAAAACAAAAAAAAGTTCATATATGGGTTTCTGTTCTTTTCTGGCCTGATTATATCTTGGTTTCATAGATTAGTTGCTTTAGAGATGCAAAAGATGTAGGCCAAAGTACACCAACCATCCAATTATTTTGAAACTGTAGTTTCTTTCCCATATAGCCAGTGGTCCAACCTAGCTCAATGGCTTATGGCAGTATTCTTCATTGAAAAACGCAATCTTGATTCGTTTGTTGTTGCTTGAAAATTAACTGACCCTGGAGTTTTCAAAGAGCTTTCTTTAGGGATTCTAATTCTAATTTCAATTGCGATTTCACACTGATATGATTGGGAAACTATGGTTCGAAGCTTTCTTATGGTTAATCTTGAAAACTTAGGAGTTTTTTGACAGTTTGACTTGAGAGTTGAAAGCCGAATTAGAGCCATCCTGCCTGTTTTAGACTGTTTTTGAGTAAAACCCAATAAGCAAGTTATTTGAGTCAATGAATAGCATTTTGAAGAAAAATTGATGGTTGCATTTCGAACCTTTCATGTTCTATTCACTCTTGAGCTTCGATTTCTCTCACTATAGTTTACCAGTCCTCAAATTTTTACATGTGTTACAATAGAATCCCAAAACTAATGGGTTTTAATGGGTCAAGAACTCAAAAATAAGCTTGAACTCAGGGATTGGGCAAATTCTTTGCAATTTGGAAGCTGGAGGAAAATCACAGATTCACAGAATTTATAACTGGGACTAACAGTGCTAATGTAATGAAACTACAGGGGTGAAAGTGACAAAAACAAAACTTAACCGGTTGGACAACAGGGATCTTTGGTGCACTATGTCAAAAGATTTTTGTGTTTGTTTTCATCAGTAAGGATATAAATTGTTGAGCTATTCTGAAATCTTGTAATTCCGTATGAATGGTGGACAGATGTCAAGCGCATCAAACTGTACAGACTACCAAAGCCGCCGTCTTGGGATCCGGTATCGTTCTTCAGAACAAGCATCTACACATCCTAAAAAGGGTAAAAGCAACCTCTCTCCACCACAATTTGTTCATACATTAAATGCAACAGCATGTGCAGTACCACGAATGATCGTATGCCTGCTGGAAAATAACCAGCAAGAAGACGGCTCTGTGGTTATTCCTGAGCCATTGAGGCCATTTATGGGTGGCCTAGAGCTTATCAAACCTAAATCTGGATAGGATGGTAAGATTATTGCACCTATTTCTGATTTTTAAATTGTTATTGACAGATATTCTTTGGTTACAGTCTTACAGATCATTCATGAGAGAAAAAAAAAAAACTGCAAATGTGTCGGAGATCATTTTTGTTTTTGTTTTTGTTTTTGTTTTTTATTATTTGGAATTTTTTGCAAAAGATGTGCCCATATACTTAATGTTGTGTGTTCCTGTCGTAGATTGAGGGAATCACACCTTTGTAACAACTCTTCTCTTGTTGGATTTTAATCTGTAACATATCAGGATTGAACAAGAACAAATTAATTATGTTGATTTTCATTAGGAATGTTGCAAGAATGAAGGATTGACTGGAGTTGGAACTGCTGTAATGAAGATTGTGCTCTCTAGAATTTGAGTCTTGCTGAAATCAGAATCAATAACCAACAAACAATGAGAAGTAACTCTTAACAAGTCTAATGCCTCTCACATTTTGAGAAGATTAAAGATGAATCATATTGTAGTCGATGCAGGGTCCAGGTTAATTTTTCTTTTGTTTTTGTTTCAAGTATGATCACATGCCACATAGTCTTTTGCACGTCTTTTTCAGTACCCAATTGAAAATAGAAGTCAACCGGCTAGTTGCCTCTAGAAAGAATATAGAAAAACAGCGAGCTGTCTTGATATTGTGTTTGTGTCCATGGTGGAGTAGTTTTGAGATTTACATTTAGAGTTGGACTAGGCACTTTAATTGGCTCACACACTCGTCTAACATGCCGATATTTCTTCACTTTAGTCCTTCGGATTGCCTAATAGGTATGTGTTCACTTTTTCGATGTGAGCAGTATAACTATACAAGGCAGTTCTGTTCGAAGCCACTGGAGATTTCGGTGTGAATTTGCATACGGACGTATTTGGATCAAGAAAAAAAGAATCCGAATATATTCGGTGTGATCTGCTGCAACATATGAGTGTTAGGTAGCAATATATAGCATATATACATTATTGAAAAGTCGTACTGATTCTACTCAACCAAGTTCAACATCCACAATATCACACTCACAGGATGCCATGTTAGACTAATTAAGACAGGCTAATTATCAAGTCGCTAGCTAGATTATTCTACCCGTCCCACGTTGCATGATCATTAATTTATTTCTCAACTAGAATCCGTCAAATCATTTTTAATCTGATAATTAAGTCCCAAGTTGACTGATCATCAATTTCTTTGTTAGCTGGTAATTTTATCAAGTAGTCATATTATAATAACTTATCAAGTCATTTTTAATTGATAATAACTGGCGTCATTTTTAATTGGTGGGTGCGATCACATGCGCAATGAAAATTGAGAAGACTCTTGCCCAAGTCTTTCTTAAATAATTGCTGGTCTTTTTTTATTACAAACGAACATAAAGAGTCCTTTCATGTATATATCAGAAGTTTGCCTAATGCCTACTATGCACATATTGGAATTCTAAGCAGCAGCTTTCTTGAAGATTTCTCCAATATAATCTTTGAGTACCTGGTTAGTTGGTTTCATCATTATTAATTTATCAGTTTTTCTTAATTTCACATATACTCAACATATTAAGATCTTGGATGAACTGACAGATTGATTGAGCTAGCATGGCAAGTACTCCAGTTGGCTCAAATGCACTTATTCTGGAAGTTCTTAATCGTCATAACTATAAAAATTGGAGATCGCGGGTGAAAACTTATTTGTTGGCTGAAGATCTATGGGAGGTTATTATCGAAGCAATGACGGAACCTGCAAAACACGGCGATGAATACAAGGCTTGGACAAAAAAGAATGCCAAGGCTTTATACGCAATCCAAAATTCATGCGGGCCGGAGATGTTTCCTGTTATAAGAGAAACTGAAACGGCCAAAAGTGCCTGGGAGGCTTTGGAAAGAGTTTCAAAATTAACAGGTATATATGTTCTTTGTGCAAAATTAAAAATTCAAACTACTCTAACGCTCTAGCTAGGATTATCAGTTACTCTGTTCCCATGAGTGCAAGGTATTAACTGTCTTGGTTTTTGGCACTTCGTCCAAATATATAGGACATACACAAAACAGAAAACTCAAGTTACTGTAATGCTACTTCTTTCCATGAGTAATAATATGTTATTATTAACAATTTTCACAAAAACATGGCAGGACATGTTGAGAACAGTGCTGAATACTTCAAGCCCTATATACCGTTCACCCAATTTGTGATTGAAGGCGATTGGGATAAGGCAAAGGAGTGTCTTAGAGAAGTAGATGTCCAGAGCGCAGTAACCGCAATAGATCCAAGAGACGAACGTGGAGACATAGCTCTTCATGTAGCAGCCGGGAAAGGGCATGTGCATATCGTGAAAGAGTTGGTGAGATTGATGACACTAGAAGATTTGAAAATGAAAAACGCTGAAGGTTCCACGGCTCTTCACACAGCAGCACTGAATGAGCAAGTGCATACTGTGAAAGAATTAGTGTTGTTGATGGGAGAAGAGAGAGACAGTGATGGTGACACAGCTCTTCACATAGCAGTCCATAAGGGGAATGTGGATATTGTGAAAGAGTTGGTGATGTTTATGAGACAAGAAGACTTGAAAATAAAAAACAACAATGGTCACACTGCTCTTCACCTAGCAGTCATCAAGGGAAATGTACCTATAGCGAAAGAGTTGGGGCCATTGATGGGAGAAGTAAGAGACGGTAATGGTGACACAGCTCTTCACATAGCAGTCAAGAATGAGCAGCTCGATATTGTGAAAGAGTTGGTGCTGTTGATGAGACCGGAAGATTTGGCAATAAAAAATGATGAAGGTTACACAACTCTTCACCTAGCAGTTAATAAGGGGAATGTGCCCTTTGTGAAAGAGTTCGTGACCAAAGAAGAAGGTACGTATATATCTTGTCTTATTATCACATTCGTGTATATATATATATATGTGTGTGTGTGTGTGTGTGTGTCACAAATAATATTTTCAGTTTATTTTTGTTTCTCTTGTTATTACCTTAATTTGGCCTGATCCATGTCAAGTATAGGTACAAAAAGGAGGAGAAGATGCTGGATAAATGAATCGATATTATTCAGCCTAAAACAAAAATATTTAGAATTGTGGGCACAAGAAATTATGTGTATTAATACAATGTTAATTGGCAGGTGAGGACGACTTCGATCGCTACATACCGTTCATCACATGTGTGATCCAAGGGGATTGGGATAAGGCAAACGAGTGTCTTAGAGAACTAGATGATCCCTATGACGCAATAACAAGAGTAGATCCAAGAGACGGATGGGGAGACACTGCTCTTCACGTAGCAGCCAGGGAAGGGCATGCGCACATTGTGAAACAGTTGGTGTCGTTGCTGAAAGTGAGACAAGAAGAAGATTTGGAACTGAAAACCACTCAAGATTTCACAGCTTTTGGTTCTGGTATAAATTTAGACGTCAGTGAAGAAGTTGTAATGGAAAGGGCCAAATACATGGTTGAACAGTACGACAAAATGCTTACGAGTGTTGAAGTACAAAATGCAGAAGGTTTCACAGCCCTTCATCTAGCAGTGTTGAATGGGAATGTAGACATTGTGAAAGAGTTGGTGCTGATGATGAGGCAAGAGGGTTTGGAAATAAAAGACGCTGATGGAGACTTACCTCTTCACCTAGCAGGCATGAAGGGGCATATGCATATTGTGAAAGAGTTGATGCCATTGATGAGTAAAGGAGCTTTAGAAGAAAAAGACGGTGAAGGTTATACAGCTTTAGGTTGTGCGTTAGATGCACGCAAGAGTGAAGACGTGATGGAAATGGCTAAATACATGGCTGAAAACAACAATAAAGTATTTGGCATTGATACGCCTCCCGATGATCGAATTCCAGTTGTCTGGGCTTGCAATAGGAGCAAATGGGATTTGGGTCGCTATCTTTATCGTCTTACTCCGCTTGAATTTCTAATGCCTGAGCACGGGACGGATGGCGCACACCTGCTTATTAATTGCTTGAGAGCGAAGAAGCTTGGTACGTAAGAGTTTCAAATACACTTAAACAATTAATTGTTATATATTTTTTAATTTGGTTGTTTGATTTGTCTGCGCTCACTCTACTTTAGATATGGCATTGGACTTACTTCAGCGTTGCCCTAGCTTGGCCATCACTGCATCCGGCAGAGGTATCCCTATAGTGGAATTGGCTGCCATGCATTCTGCGTTCTTAAGTGGAACCCCACTTGGATTCTGGCAAAAATTAATCTATAATCGTGAGTATTGAATTCTTCTTAATTTCTTTATGTAGAGAATTTTATACAACTTTTGTACTTGTATTTCCTACATTTTTAAACTTTAAACAAGGGCCAAAGAAAAAAGAGTATGTTAAGGATGAGTCATATATAAATCATAACTGTGCATGAGGAACATAATTAATTTTGGTGTGGAAGCAACTTTTAGGAAAATTCTAATATGCAACGTTGTATTCCATGCAATTTAAGGATAATGAATTGTCCTTGGTTTCACTTTTTTGAACAAAAATTGCAATTCAAAAATGCAATTGCATTTCAAAAAGATGCAGCGCTGCATAGTAGACATACCCCAAGTTTTAAGACAAATCTACTCTTTGGCAAAACTGACCACAAAGCTGCATGTGGAGCCAATGATCGATATTGGGGCCTCGGATTCTGCAATATTTATTTATTTTTTCTTTCTTTTTTCTAAAGTATAAATTCGCTAGAGTCTCAAAAACTTTCTTCAATTTTTAGATATTTCTATTAGGTACAATATAAGGATTGTCTTTGTACCTTTTTTTTATAATTTATTTTTATTGATAGGAATGCACATAGAACCTGCTAATTTGAACATTCCTGATACTTATATCAATATTTCAAAACAAGAGGATGATCAACACAATCAAATGGATCTCACTCGCTTAATTAGGTATGTCAAAATCATAACTATGACTTTTGTTAATTGTTCCTTGAGAGAAAATCATATTTGCCAAGTTTTTTTAGTCGTTCTATATATGCTTCTACTCCTCAAATATGGTAGTACGTAGTTTTTTAAAGGATGATGATTTTGGCACTCCACTTTGCCATATAGTTTACCACTTGCACTCCACTTTTATGTAGTTAAAAGTGGAGTGCCAAAATCACTTCCCTTTTTAAAATGAATAATATTAGGTAAATCACATTTTTAGATACCTCTTAGAAACAATCTTATGTGTTAACTAATGTGGTATAGTCACATCAATAAGAAACTTTACATTAAAGGTTTTTAACTTTTGACATTCAAGGTCCATAAATTTAATATGGACTAATTTCTTGTTAATACCCTGAACTTTCAGGGTCAAATCAGTTCAGTCCCTGAGTTTTTAATTTCATCAGAATAGTCCATATACTTTCAATTCTCATCAGTTCAGTCCCTCCGTCAAAATTCCGTCCAATTGGGACGTTAAATGCTGACGTGGCACACCCATAAAAAAGTGAAATACCCATTATACCCCTGCTTCTATTCAGTTTTTTTTTCAATTTTTTTTTCTGCACTCTTTTTGTTTTCTTCTCTCTCCCCGATCCCTCTCTCTCTCTCTCTCCTTCTCCTCTTCCTCCTCCTTCTTCTTCCTCCATTTCTTTTCTTTCTCTTCTTCTTCTTCCCCGTTTCTTTCATCTCTCTCTCTCTCTCTCTCTCTCTCTCTCTCTCTCTCTCTCTCTCTCTCTCTCTCTCTCTCTCTCTCTCTCTCTCTCTCTCTCCATCACAACCACAACTCTTCAGTCAATTCAACAATCCACCATGGCAGCCACACACAAGGCTCGGCTGCTCTCTCTATGGTGTCCAATCACTTTGGACACCCATACCTCCAATCACTCACAAGCACCATCGTGCTTCTCTGCACAATTCCAGCAGCAACCTCTTTGCCGTGCCTCTTCCACCACTACTCATAGCAGCTCTGCCGCTGCAATCACAAATTCCAACAACTGGGTTCAGACCCAGTTCATGCCAATCACAAAATCACCATCACCATCACCCATCATCGACACCGGCTACTCAATTGATCCACCACTATAGACACCCGAGCTCACAGCCACCCCAGATCACAAAGCCGCCGAGCCCAGCCTCCTCTGCCATGGCCGCTGCTCAAATTAGCTCAAGCCGAGCCCCTGCTCTGCTCCGCCGACGCCGCACCCAACCCGTGCACTGCCGCCGCATTTCAGAACTTCCAATCCGCCGCCGCTGAACCACCATCTCCGGTCTCTATTCAAGTTATGCCGTTCTCAATCAGAGAGAGAGAGAGAGAGAGAGAGAGAGAGAGAGAGAGAGAGAGAGAGAGAGAGAGAGAGAGAGAGAGAGAGAGAGAGAGAGAGAGAGAGAGAGAGAGAGAGAGAGAGGGATCGGGGAGAGAGAAGAAAAAAAAAAAGTGCAGAAAAAAAAATTGAATAGAAGCAGGGGTATAATGGGCATTTCATATTTTTTTGGGTGTGCCACGTCAGCATTTAACGTCCCAATTGGACGGAATTTTGACGGAGGGACTGAACTGATGAGAATTGAAAGTATAGGGACTATTCTGACGAAATTAAAAACTCAGGGACTGAACTGATTTGACCCTGAAAGTTCAGGGTATTAACAAGAAATTAGTCCATTTAATATTATATGATGTTTCAATTTGACAATATAGATCCAAACTACTAAAAAACAAGCATATATAAAATTCTTCGAGTTAACTCAAGTGATGAGGGAAGATGAATTGTGTTATGATTAAACTAGGTCAAGGATTCTGGATTCTATCTTCTCCAATATAACAATAAATGAAAAAAAAAAAAACATACACAAACAAAACATGTTGCTATGGAAAAAAAAGAGAGCATACACAAACAAAACATGTTACTAAGAAATATTATAGCAGGAAATTTGAAAATAGGTTCATAGATCACTTTTGTTTCCAAATTGCCTCCATTTAGACAATTTCAGCCTCCTCTTGAGTGGTTCAACCCTGTCCTATGAAAAATATATTACACCTTAGAAATAGTCTCCAACATCATATGCTTTCATGGCGTGCATGGCAAACGATAAGTATTTTTCTAGGTATTTTCCTAGCTTCCTGCATTTTATTTTTTAGTTGGGTTTTTATCACAAATGGTACCTGAACTTTACCTCAATTATATACATAGTACCTGAACTTCACTTTTGATCACAAATGGTACCTGAACTTTTCGTTTTGATCACAAATGGTACCTATCGTCAAATCTACCGTTAAAAAATTAAAACAAATTCATCCTACGGTCAAAAATTGAAAAGAAAAAAAAAACAAAAAAATTTAGTTTTTTTTTTTTTTTTTTCTCTCTTTCTCTCTCTCTCTCTCCCTCCCTCTCCCCCCCACCCGTAATCTCTCTCCTCTCCCTCTGCACCATAAGGCGCCACCACCTCCGGCCACTTCCGATCCTCCAAACCTATTGGGCTTTGAAGCCCTCCATCCCAACAACCTCGTGGTACCCTCAATTTTCAACGTTGACCGCCGTACGTGGAGGATTGAGGTCGTCGACTTTTCGATTTTTGGAACTTCCGGCATCAATATCTCTCTATCTACTTTGAATCTCACCTTGATGTAGTTACATAATTTCATCCTTGGATTGTTATCTACATGTTGATATAAACTTTGTGGTCATTGGAGATGGTTGACGGCGGCGCCGATGGAGAGGAGAGAGAGTTCCGGCTGGAGAGAGAGAGTTTTTTTTTTTTTCAATTTTTTTTTTTTTTTTACTGAAAATTGACTATAGGTACCATTTAGGATGAAAACGAAAAGTTCAGGTACCATTTAAGATGAAAACGAAAAGTTCGGGTACTAGTTGTGATCAAAAGTGAAGTTCAGGTACCATGTATATAATTCACGTAAAGTTCAGGTACCATTTGTGATAAAAACTCTTTTTAGTTTATTTTGTTATAGATGCTATATCACTAACAAATTCTATTTGCTAACATACTGGAATTTGTCATGCAGTTATACATTTATACAAAGAATTTGTAAACGGTCTCCTTAAACTTTTAGGTATGACACATCAACATTGTTTATTTTATTTTTCCATTTCGTTTCAGTTACTAATTATTTTAAGACATACACAGTTAATATTGTTTGCGATCTTAACGTAGGAGTCAATCGGTTACATAAAATGAAATGGATCCATACTCGAAGCATTGATGTTTTACGTTGCATTAGTGAAATGGTAAAAAAGAGCAATCTTTCATCAGCGCAACTTGACATCGTGAAAACGTCGATCTTCAAAGCTGTAGAACACGGGCATGTTGAGTTCGTTACTCATATGTGTCAAGCACATCCACCATTCGTAAAGTCGGATGATGAAAGCAATAAAAACATATTTCAATTTGCAGTTGAATGTCGTCAAAATAAAATTTATAGCCTTATACACGGACTTGATAAAGAAGACCAAAGATTCTTTGGAGTTCGTCCAACTAAGTTTCCAGAGAGCATGTTACATTTGGCAGGGAATCTATCTCCACTCTCAAGGTTTAATCATATTCGCGGTGCAGCTTTGCAAATGCAAAGAGAACTACAATGGTTTAAGGTTAGTATTTCTAAATACATGTGCATATTTACATATATTTACTTACAAATCACTTACCTAACCAACTCACAAAACTTAAGGGAGAAATGACAAACTTCATTAAGATATGGTAGTATTACAAAGATGTCTGCCATGCAAGTGGCCATGGCCTTGACAAAATAAGCAACCCCATGAGCAACACTACACTAACAAACAATATCGCCCAAATTCACAGCTAAGAAACAAGGATGCACGGGTAAAAAATATCTCAAATGCACCAATTCTCAAGCTGTGCCGATTCTACCATTAAGACAATTGGACTTTCTCCTTTAGAGCAGGAGGGGCCGACTAAATTCGGATGAACTACAAGGAAAAAACCAATCCCAAAGAGAATATATAAGTCCAGAATCCCATATTCCAGGCCCAACACCAACCAATCTAGAAACCTGGCTCATATTTAAGAGGAGCTCAGAACTAGACCGGGGTTCCCGAATTCCGTATTTTAATTGATTTCTAATTTCTTTTAGGATAATGCTTGGGTTATGCTTGGGTTCACCCCTTGGGTGAACCTGCATATCCACCCCCCTTGCAATTAACACATTTTCAATTTAAATTTTATCGATCCAACCGTTCATATATTATAACATAATATAGAGATCATATCTGCAAAAAATTAATCAATTTGGAGACATTTTGATCACTCATTCATATGAAATAAATAGACGGTTAATCATAAGAATAGTAATTGTTGTCAGAACCGTTCATTTGTTTCATAAAATTGGATGAATGAACAATTTCAGATTCGATTGATTTTTTGCAGAGATGATCTATAGAGGATAATTTAACATATGAACGGTTAGATTATGAAATTATAAAGTGAAAATGCATTAATTATAAGAGGGGTGAATATGCAAGTTCACCCAAGGGGTGAACCCAAGAATTATCCTTTGTTTTATTGTTTGGAAAGGTATAAGATGTATTGAGATTTATGATGGTTGTTAATTTTAAAGGAAAAAATGAAAGGTTTCTATGATGTGAACTTAATTAGAGTATCTTTAGCAAAGCTAGCTATTTTTTAACAAAATTTTTAGCTTGTTGTGAGTCGCCTATTAACTCAACTATGAAAGATAGAAAAACGAAAGAGAAAGAGGAGTGTGGAGAGCAAGAAATTGCTTTCTATTGATCGATTGATGTTTGATGATTTGGTGTTTGAAATGGTGATGCATCAACCTCTTTATATAGTGGAGAGGTTGAGGTGTATTCATGGTATACAATAATGAGGAGAAACCTTTTAGTTTCTCCACTATCACTACTAACCCCACTAATCCCACTAACTATACAATTTATGTCCTCTCATAAGTAGTGTAACCTTTATGAAGTAAATAGAAGAAATACCAAATGTCTTGCGCAATGTATGTAGTCCACATTTTATATCTTGTACGTACGGACTTTAACTTACTGGACATTCACCCCACAATGTGTCATACAACATAGCTAAAGTAGTTTGGCTAGCCAGTTTTAGAATACGTCTACACCAGTCATTTCTATTTTAGTTAGTTTTGAATTTATATCATTTTTAATGATGAAAAAATAACTTAATTGTGTTTAAAATTAAACAAAACAACTAAAAATGAATATTTTAAATTAACAAAAATATGGATTAGAGACACTAATTAGCCTTTGGATTAGTCTAATTTAAGTAATTAGAGACAAACTTTGTACATAAATTATGTACAAATCACAAAGTCCTTGACCCGACCAACCAAGCTTTTAAAGAGTAGGAATACATGAATTTATAGTGTAGAATTAGAAACCTAGTATGAATATTAAACTAATTACAATAGAAAAAAAAAACTAAATATCCTAATTAATACAAAATTATATATATACTAAAGTTGCTAATCTGGCTACTGTACGTAGAATAGTGCGCGGACGCTTCTGTCCCTGTTTAGTGATTTTCTGGCCTTCTTCCGTTTTTGCCCCTCATCCTTAGCTTTTCGTTCCCGATATCTGGTTTCGTTGCCTCAGACGTATCTCTGCAGATGAACGATTTTGGTCATGTTTCAACCACGGTTTTCAGGGATAAGAGTGGGAGGAGGGGTTTTTCGCTGTTTGTAGCCGATCTAGGGCCGTTGATTCGGTCATGGAGTGGTCTCCTGCAAATCGGATCGTTTATTTGGTCTCCCTCAAATCAGATAGGTCCATTTCTTCGATTTTTACTCTTTGGGTTTGTTGTTTTTCTCTTCGTGTTGGTGAGATTGTGTTGTGCTTTGGTCGATTTGTAAAGCGAGGTATTAGTACAGATCGAATAAGGATTTTGATTTCTAAGCTTTAATTTCCAAGCCTGATCATAAGTTCGGATGTTACAGATCGAATAAGGATTTAGTATTATGTATTATACTGTTCTGCTTTGTGTTTTTGGTGATCGGATATCTGGGTTTGTCTTGGTTTTAAGATTTGTGTTTTGAATCAGTAATAAAAGGACTTTTTAGATCGTGGTCAGCTTAGATCTTATGAGTTGATTAGTTTGATTGGTGTGGGTTGTGATGGATTTGCTGTTTGATTCATGCAGATCAAATTGAAGGTTCTTAATTATGTTTTATTACTTGGTTAATATCGTTTATCTGTTGTATGTAGATTTGATCTTATTATTTAGGCATTATATGTTCTTTCAACCGTTCTTTTAAGGTTGCATATAATATATGTTTGTCTCAGGTTCTTTCTATTGGTGCTGAGGTTGGAGAAGTACAGGCTGGAAAGAAGGTGAGTAATTAGAACGTGTCAAAATGATGGCAACTTTTTTCTGGGCATGAAATAATGTTGATTTGTGATATATGCTGGTACTTACACGATAAGTTTTTGGAGGAATAAAGTTTCCAATTGTTTAGTCTTAGTTCCAAGTAGTTATTCAAGTGCTTATTTTGTCATCTAAATGGGGAAATCTTTTGCAGGTTCTGTTCTCGGACATCAATGCTTATGAGGTAAGTAAAATTAGTTAAACTGAAAGTATCATATGCCCTGATATATTTCATCATCTAAATCATTAATGTTTATGCACGACCCTAGAAAAAACTTCAATGCTAATGTATCTCTGTCAGTAGAATCTTAAGTGTTTTTATTTTTATTTTTCATTTCCTTGAATAGGAGCCACTTTCATAGATGACAAAGTGGAAAATAGAATAGATGTGGATTGTAAAAACAAAAATCCTTGGCCAAACAATAACAAGAAAAAAACAGAAATCACCTACATCATAGGTTGCTAGACCACAATCAAACCACCCTAGACAAGATGGAACATGCACTATTTGTTGTGCTGAGTACTGTTGATACAAATTGCCACAAACCGGATTCTACTAGGATTTTATTGCTAGGATCTGCTAAACTAATAATGTAGTCTGCTGATGAGAGAGGGTGGGCCGCCGACGCCGCCACCAGTAATGGTGGTGACATGGC
Organism: Rubus parviflorus; assembly: GCA_029955375.1. Lineage (NCBI taxonomy): Eukaryota > Viridiplantae > Streptophyta > Magnoliopsida > Rosales > Rosaceae > Rubus > Rubus parviflorus. The sequence goes on along the minus strand of JARGGL010000008.1, from coordinate 11,013,104 downwards.
TTAGGCCGTGGCTTTGGAGTGTGAGATTACTTTGTAGATTTTGGTATCTTCTGACTCATGTCATGAGCCTCTAGGTTTTGAAGTCTATGTAGACTTCCATAAGAAGGAATATCCTAGCTGATAGTTGATAGTCAGTCTCTTGACTGTTTTCGTTTACGGTTCAAATGCCATTGATTGAGGTATTGAAAATGCTATGTTTACGGTGCATCATATCATTGCTTTACAATTGTTTTACGTATAATTTTCTGAGAAAGCAGTTCCATTCACAGATCATTGTTATTGCAATTGTTATGAATTATTATTTTCTCAAAAGTCAAAATCCAATTTTGCAAGACTAAAATGGTAAATGCTTAAACTTATCAACAGGGGTTAAATCTCCCATTGCGGTACTAGGAGCTGAGATTGACAACTACTCTCCACCAGAACTCTTGAAACAGTTTGAGGAGATATTAAATGCTAAATCCGAGGTGCAGAGACGTTTTATTAATTTCTTTAATTATATATTAGTTCTCTGTTCATGTTGAAGCTGCTCATCCTACATTCATTTGCATTTCTAAGAACTGAGCCTATTTAGAAGCAGTAATTTTATATCTAGGGATTTTATTAACATTACATATTTTACTTAGTTTGAGTATATAATACAAGCCATGGAAAACAGAATACTATTATAATCCATATATTAAAATTTGCATTTAGAAGGGGAAGAAAAAGAAGAAGAAGAAAATTTGTATTAAAATTTGCGGTTGTGATTGACTCCTGTTTATTTATCCTTTTACTGTTCTCACTTAGTCATATGTAAGGTTTAGGTAATTTGGCCATGTTCTCATTTGACCATGTTCTCACTTAGTCATCTGTTTTAATTCATAGCAACCGCAACTGTTCTCATGCTGAAAAAAGTTCACTTAAGAGCGTATATTTTGTGTTTTGGAAACTCAGAATGCCTGCGGTTAGCTTCTTGAGAAACTCAACTTATTCCCTTTAATGCAAATGTTTCAAGAAGAATAAAAGATAAATATATGTAGTAAGAGTTGACATGAGTGTAGGAGGTGGAGCAATTGCTTGATTTGTTGAAAATTAGATTCACCAATTTAAGGTCAAGTGGTTAGGTCATGGCTTGATTGGCTTCGGGTAATCCGAATGTTAATCAGTATAATTATTCTAATTGCCTTTTGTCTTCACTTTTGCAGTATGTCCATTAATTCTCTAGGGTTCAATTTAATGTTACTTACAGGCCAAGGAAATAATTTTTCTCTTTAATTTTATATACTAGAAAAACATGTAACATGGTACTATCGCAAAAATCTTATATTACTACTATTATTTCAGGGAGTAAGATTTAGGAAGGAGATCAATTTTACATCTCTTGACTACAACAACTTGACAGGTACACCTTTTGTCAACTCTATTTAATTTGTTATTCCATGCCTCCTATCATCATGTATTTGTTAATTAACCAATAAATAAGGTTGCGGTTTATTGATCTTGAGTGGTTCAAACTTCAAAGTACTAAACTTGGTATATATACTATAAACATTTTGTTCAAGTCAACATGTTCCATTGAAGTTTATTGTGAACCCAAGTTAGAAACAAACATATGAAAGTAAATAGAGTTGTACAAGAATGAAAGCACTTGATATATTAAATTAAATGTAGAAGTTTATTTTGTTCAAGTCAACATGTTTCATCGAAGTTTATTCAATATTACTTTCATATGCTTTTCTGCCTATATTCAATTATGTACAAGAATGAAAGCACTTTATATATTAAATTAAATGCCAGTTAGTTGAGGAAATGAAGTTCCCTGTAGAGAACGTTTATAATCACAAACCTGATGAATATAGGGTTCCATTTTGTGCAGTAGCTCATATCCCTGCAAAAGGAGGGGACAATATATTTGTGATTGTTTTGTTGCTGTTCTATGTTGTGAACCTCCATAGTTATGACTGATTGGTTTTAAAATGTTCCATTGTGGTCATAAGTTTGGGTGTGGTATAATTTTTGGGCAATTTATTTTGATTTTCAGAGGTTTTTGGTTGGATTTTCTCAAGGCGAGGATTGGTGTGAGGTTTCAGTCATCCCTCCTCACACAATCATTATCCAGGTATGTTTAGTTTTCCTTTTCAATATCCAGTAGTTAAGAATTTGGACTATTTAAAACTACAGCCTCTCTTTTACTTTTTATTTTTTAATAATCATTTAATATCTCCTGTTTGGTAATTCAAGAATATAACTATCTCCAGTTTAAATTACTAAAGAATTCATCTAATCATCTAATCATGACATAACAATAGGTATATAGAACTTCATACATGATTTAAAGGAAATATTCCAGTCTATTAGTATTTATAAGATCCCCATGGTCCAAACTATGCAATTTGACATAATTGTAATACTGAAGAATGATACTTTGTTGAAGCAAAGTTCCAAAACATTGTAAGAAACATGGGGCAGTCGTCCTAAAGAAAAACAAATTCATAATAATTAAACTGCTAATACAAATTAAGGGTAAACTTTGGCTGACCGGATGAAGAAGCAAGAGGGTCTTCCTCTTTAATCTAACTCTCAGTTCCCTCAGACTAAGCAGCAGGTTGTGTTATGAAAGAAGATGGATACGACTAAACCTTGAGAGGGGGTCTGTACTTTGGGTCTAGAAATGTAGAAGGACTAGAAAAACAAGAAGAAGGGTTTGGGTAAAGAGAAACAGCAGTTAAACTCAGGGCCATGTTTTTGTCAGACCTGTGAGTTTAGAAGGAACATAAGAGAATAAGTTCTGCTTCCTTAAGTTCAAAATAATATACAAGCTCTAAACCATGTATATACAAATAAGTTCTGCTTCCTTGAGTTTTTATTTTAATTTTTTTCCCCTTGATTATGTAGTTAGCTAGGTTTGATTGATTTCTGTTTGGGTTCCAAGGAACATAACAGAAATTGTTAAATTCTAACGATTAAAGAAGAAAAATTAGTTGACCAGCTTTCCCAACTTCAGTTCTTATCATTGTACATTACCGAAATCAGTTTGATTGATGCATTTTTATTTAATTTAGTTTTGAAAATATATAAATTTTCCATCCATAGTGTGCCTTGCTACAAACTTCAGGATACTTTTCATAACATCATGCTTTCTGTTGGCTCATGTACGTACTATATCCTTATGAATATAGCTGAAGTGCTTAGTTCTTCATTGTTCTTAAAAAATTAGTAAGAATGATATGCAAGTTGGCAACTCTAGATATAGAACTAGCTTACTTTATCAAATCTACCCCAATTTCTGCAACTAACATCGTGATTTAACAGAACTCTATCTGATCCTTTTTCTTTTCTTTTTTAAATTGATTCTGAATCTGCAACAATCACATGACACAACGGCAGTGTAGCTTCAAATGAATAACGATAAAGCGGCAGCTTAGGTTTTCAGCTTATTAAATATAAGGTTAACAATTTGATTTCCAGTTGCAAACATACACAATCTTTAAAGAGCATACAGTCCCATAGGAAATAAACTTTGTTGGGGACCCTCGATCGACATGTCCTGGGCATGTTCTTCACTTAGTTTCGAAGAGAATTATGATAAAGCAGCTAATTCCTTGAGCTTATTCTTAGTTCAAGTAAGTTATTCAGATCCTTTTCTAACAAGATACTGGTTGAAATAAAAGCCAAAGTAAAGTGGCTATAATTTCAGAATCTGACACAGTTCGACAAATAGGGGTTGTGGTTACTTCTTTGCAAATTAGTGTACATAAGTACATGCTTTTGTTCTCAATCTACTAGTAATATTGACAGCTCATGCCAATAACTTCTAACGGCCAACATAGTCCACACAACTAGTAGCCAAAACATGCCAACCTCATACTACCGCATACATATGCCCACATCAACAACCTTCGCAGATTTCTAAACCGCAAACGAGACAGCCATGAGAGTTGCTCACTCTTCACTCTTAGCACCTGTTGAGGACCTAATAACCAATCGCAAGACCGCCTCAAGTGATCTCAACGATGACCTATGCTAGTCACAAGGTCAGCGGCTAGGGAAGCTCTAGTCGACAACCTCATGGTGTCTTTTTTTCTTCAGAAATTGTTGATAATGGTGGCTTATGATAATTGGTTCAACCCCGTTGGATTCCACTCGTTTTTTCCTTTATCAATATTTTAATGAGGGCACCAGTAACACACTCTCATCCTTGTAAGCTTCTTAATTGTTAATGAATTCACGCATGTGATATATATACATATATTTTTTCTTAAGATTGATAGTCACTCTCTGTGGCGGAGCCAGGGGGGGCGAGGGCAGGCAACTGCCCCCCCTCAAATCTTCTTGCTAGTATATGAGTATGGAGGAAAGGGGCAAAATTAAGCAGGGAAAGGGGCAAAATTAGATAGAAAATGGGCAAAACCAGGCAGAAAAGGAGAGAGAAAAGAAAGAAATAGAGATGCAGTAGAGAGATAAATGAAAGAAAGATGCAGAAGAACAGAAGAAAGAGAAGAAGAAGAAGAAAAGGAAGAGGAGTGGCACGTGGGTTACAGAAAAGAGGAGTAAAAATAAATAAAATATAAAAACTATTATATAAATTATTAAGTTAGAAGTCATAAACAAATAAAAGGCAAAAACATTTTCGCTTGCGGCGCCATGTTTTTTAGCTATTTATCTCTTTGCCCCTCCTGCCTACCAATCCTGGCTCCGCCGCTGGTCACTCTCATTCTTATATTCTAGATAATTTACAAAAAGAAAACTATCTTACCTTTTTTATTTAATGTATAGTCCGTACTCTCTTTCAAATTTGATAAAATGTTGGTTGATCTTATATTTCATTATAGTTCTATGATTTAGAGTATCATTTCCTATTTGTATCAATTTTTCGACATGCATGTTGGCAATCTTTTTTTTTTTTTTAAACTTTTTCATCATTTTTGGGGTCAAATTGTACGTTTATTCAATCTTTCTACAATACTTGCACTATAATTAAGGTAGATGAGCAAAACAAATACTATAGATTAAACTCCAATATTGTAGCTTAAGTGGGTTGAATAATGTAACCCACAAAATAAATGCAGGAGGTGGAGAATATTGTGCCTCCGGATATACATAACATTTCAAATTCAGACGGTATGACACCACATGAATTATTTACCAAAAAACACGAGAAACTAAAGGAGGAGGCTGAGAACTCGATGAAAGGGACAGCAACATCTTGTACAGTTGTAGGCGCTCTCATTGTTACCATTATGTTTGCTGCAGCATTTACAGTTCCTGGTGGAAACAATGGTAGTACAGGCGCACCCATGTTCTTAGCTAAGAAATTGTTTCTGGTTTTTATAATTTCAGATACTCTATCACTCGTTTTTTCCACAACTTCAATCATATTATTTTTGGGAATCCTTACGTCACGTTATGCAGAAGATGATTTTCTCACGGACTTGCCAACAAAGATGTTGATAGGCCTTTTCACCCTTTTTCTCTCTATTGCTGCCATGATGATTGCATTTTCTTCTGCCCTAACCATTATGCTTAAAGAAGAATACTCATGGGCTGTTGCTCCTAGCATTGTTGTTGCTTGTATTCCGGTCGGCTCATTTATATGGTTGCAATTTCCCCTCCTTATTGAGATTTTCATGTCCACTTATGGACCAGGAATATTTGACAAGAAAGTCAAACCATGGGTTAAACTCTGATGCTCATCTTTGGTTTTGCTTAAGGGAGGATGGTGGCATGCAGATCCTTATGAGTATGATTTCTGTAACTGCTTGATCATTCCATATGTAGAAAAACAAGAGGCTTTTAAATGTAATATATGATTGTGGATGCTATATAAATCCTTTTGAATTTGTGATTATTTGATTTTGCATTCTGTTTGCCAATAAAATTAAATACAGATTAATTGAGGTTAAAAGATTGGCTACTTTTTCTTTTTTTTTACACACACACCTTTACCACATCCCACCCTGGTATCCAAGGGGAGTCAAATCCAGGATCTCTCCTGAGACAACCTTGATGTCAAACCACTACACCAACTACCTTGGATAGAAGACTGGATTTGTAAATGAATTCATGAACATGACGTTAATTTGGCTAATGCCGGAAGAAATCCCTACTCCCTTTCGGTTCTCGGTAAAAAAAAAGACTGGCTACCTCTAATTAAGTGTATTGTGGATGGAATTTGCTAAAGACTGGCACTTTTTCGTATGTTATACCACTGGCAGTTGTTCACAATAGTCCTCTTCAACAAGCTCCTCCAAATCAGCTACAATTGTGGTCTGGTTGTACGTACTTGTAACAATTAATACTATCAATCTCATCACCATGCAATTGGTTTTTAAAATGAACAAAAGCATCACCATGACAACATAAAATTCTAATGAAAATGAATGGAATCGTACGTCAAGACGATCGATCTATTCTACGTGTTCTGAAAGTTAACAAACAAAAGCATGAAAACATTGAGTGGGCCATGGGTTTGCACGCGGGCAAGCAAACTATAAGGTCAAAAGCATGGTAAATAAACCTAAATTGATACCAACTATTGTGATCAACAGCCAGTGGTATAACAACATTTGAGAGCAAGGAATTAGAAAGACTTCATGGCAATTTGTAAAATCCAAATGCAAGTCGACGACGACTGTGATATTGTGAAGCACCATCGATGACCCGTCGTACTTCGACCTGTCGACTTGGACCTCGACACAAGTCCCATTCCCAAACCGTAATTTGATAAGTTCGAGAATTCTCCCGATCTGACCAATGTTGATCAAAAACTTCTTCCAATCGTCCAATTAGAGAACCGAAGATCAGACCAAACCGTAACAAAGATCTCACTCAGCAACTTAGTCTCGACTCGTTAAGTTAACTAAGCGATTCAAAACGGCACGACCATACTCGACTTGTTTTAGTTAACACAGGGATTTAGACAAATTCGACCAGATCCGACCTGCTTGGCACTCCGACTAAAAAAAAAAGAAAAAGAGAAGAGGAATAGGAATAGGGAGAAATCACAAATTTTAGCAAGTTATTTGGAAAGTGTAGTGCAACGAAGGATCCTTTACAAATAAAAAAAAGGGTAAAAGCAACTTCTCTCCACCACAGTTTGTCCACACATTATATACAACAACAGTATTTTAATTAGGATTGAGCCGGATGACCCAGATCCAATAACACGCGACCCAAATATGATGTAGTTTTATTTAGAGCCCGGAAGAGAGCCTTTATGCTTCCTTCTCTTTAAGTAAAAGTAGGGTTTCCATGAGATAGCCCTATGTGATCCAAACTTAAGAATCTTTAACAATTTGCCAAAAAAAAAAAAAAAATCTTTAACAAATTACAAATAAGGTCGCTTTTTTTACCTTAATATTTTTTTAAGCTACCTTATATTTTGTTCCCTCATAAGACCATCAACTTTTGGTTCTAGCAATAGCATTTAGGATTTGATCAGTAGCTTTTAGGTTCGAGAGCCGTAGGTTTTTGGTTTGGGACAATAGCTTTTAGGTTCGGGTCAGTAGCTTTTTAGGTTCGAGTAACCTTATAAGGGATAAAAATATTGGGTGAAAAAGAAAATAAAATCACAAAAGTTACCTTATATATATGTAATTGTCTTTAAGATCTTTTAGGAGATTTCTACTAGGAAATAACAATTTGTAGCATTATTCTCAAAGGGATTCATTTCTTGGCAACCTTAACAATATGCCAGATATTTCATGTCCTAATGAAAATCTTAACAATTGAAAAATCCTTTTGAATTGGAAAAAAAAAATTCAAATCATAGTGAATTAAGTAGGAATCGACGGGGTTAAACCTCATTTCCTTCACTCACATATTTTGGGAAGCAAATTTCACTATCGATGCCATTGCCTTGATGGGTCACAACGACCTTGAAGTTAGAGTCCAGTCCAATGGTCTTCCGCTTAATTTAGATCAGTTTAGTAAGTGGCTTTAAATTGTAGTTTGTTCTTCTCTTCTTTTTTTTTCTTTTTTCTTTTTTTTTTAAAAAGACACAACAACTCAACAAGTCCCTTTTTATTTTTTTATTTTTTTGGCGAAGTCCTATTTATTTTTTATGGAGACAGAATAGCACACCAGAGTTTGGAGACAGCTGATGTGCACTAGTGGCCAAGTGAGTCTTTTTATTTATTTTGGTCAGACATACTTATCATAAGTAAGCCTAAAGGCACAACAGAAGAGACCAAACAGTAACAAGCCTCTCACAGTCCAGCCCAAACAGCGAGCATACAAGAGAAGACAGAAAGTGAAAAAACGATAACAAAAGAAAAAGAACTGAACATAGAAAGGAAAATAAACGCATAAAAAAAGATACATTACTTAGATCTCAAGTGAACCTAACTAACAGCGAGCATACAAGAGCAGGACAGAAAGTAGAAAAACGAAAACAAAAGAAAAAGCCTGAAAAAAGAGAGATACATTACTTAGATCTCAAGTATTCCTAACTCCAGATATTGGAATTTACAAGTGGGTATTTGGTTTCTTATAAATCGGTGAAACCAAAGATTTCTCCAATTCATCATGTGAGCATGTTGGTTTCTTAATTTTCATATTTAATGCAAGTGGGTATTTGGTTTCATTAGTTTTGTTTATTATTATCTATTCATATTTAGTCACAGTAATTCTTCGTCGCATAAATTGACAGATTGAGCTACATAGGATGGCGGCAAGTAGTCCAGTTGTCTCAAATGCACTTATTCTTGAAGTCCTCAACAGAAATAACTATAAACATTGGAGATCACGGATGGAAACATATTTGTTGGCTGAAGATCTATGGGAGGTTGTCGAAGCGATCAGGGAACCTGCTGCAAAACTCGAAGATGATCAAGCGGAATACAAGGCTTGGACGAAAAAGAATGCCAAAGCCTTATACGCAATCCAAAATTCATGCGGGAGGGAGATGTTTTCTTTTATAAGTGAAACTAAAACGGCCAAAGGTGCCTGGGAGGCTTTGGAAAAATTTTCGAAATTAATAGGTATGCTCTTCGTCAAAATTCAAAAACTCTAAGTATTGTAAGTAGTGTAACGCTTTACTACCTGCTACGATTATCAATTACTCTGTAATTCCATAAGTTCAAGGCATCAACGTACGTACTTCCTTGGTTTTGGAAGTAAAAGGTATATATGCATTTCGTCAAGTAAAAGGTAACATGTTCTTCAATACTAGTTTGAATTCACAATGTCAAATAATATCAAAATTGAACTAACAATTGATTTTCACAAAAACTTGGCAGAGAAAATTGCACACAATTTCGAGCCCTACATACCTTTCACCGATTCTGTGAGTAAAGGTGATTGGAATATGGCAAAGGAGTGTCTTAGAGAAGTAGATGTCCAAATTGCTGTAAGAGTAGTAGATCCAAGAGACAAATTTGGACACATAGCTCTTCATGTAGCAGCATTGAATGGGCACGTGCATATCGTGAAAGAGTTAGTGACATTGATGACACTAGAAGATTTGAAAATGAAAAATGCTGATGGTTTCACAGCTCTTCACTTAGCAGCATGGAATGGGCACGTGCATACTGTGAAAGTGTTGGTGCTGTTGATGGGAGAAGAAAAAGACAGTTATGGTCGCACAGCTCTTCATTTAGCAGTCCAGAATGGGAAGTTGGATACTGTGAAAGAGTTGGTGTTGTTTATGAGACAAGAAGACTTGAAAATAAAAAACAACAATGGTTACACTGCTCTTCACCTAGCAGTCAACAAGGGAAATGTGGCTATAGTGAAAGAGTTGGGGCCGTTGATGAGAGAAGTAAGAGACCGTGATGGTGACACCGCTCTTCACATAGCAGTCAAGAAGGAGCAGCTCGAGATTGTGAAAGAGTTGGTGCTGTTGATGAGACGGGAAGATTTGGCAATAAAAAATACTGAAGGTTACACAGCTCTTCACCTAGCAGTTAATAAGGGGAATGTGCCCATTGTAAAACAGTTCGTGACCAAAGAAGAAGGTACGTGTATATATCTCATCATTTCCTTAATTGTAAAGATTTCAATCATTTGCAGCATTATATATATGTCCCAAATAATATTTTCAGTTATTTTTGTTTCTCTTGTTATTAGTTATTACCTTTCTACACGCGCTTTGAGCGAGCTCAGCCCTTTCACACGATGCGCTCGCGCGTGCAATTGTTTGCACAATTTTTAATTTTTTAGACTTTATACCTTGCGAAAATAAATTTCAAATAAGTGGTCGAATTTACTCATTTATAAAGATATGAGAAAGTTGCCGCACCGGCCATTCCTTTAAAAAATATATATGTGTGTTTCTCATGTACTAATTAACATTTTTTATTTAAGAAAAAAAAAACATAAAATGTAGTGATTGTTTAAGGGAAACGTAAATAACAAAGAGAATGAGCAGAGAATGAGATGTCTTTCATTAATGAATAAGGGTCTCTATATATAGAGAAGTACAAGATACAATCTGTATCGATATAGGAAACCTATACTAATACAATCCATACTCTAGAAGGATAAACCTATACTAAGTCCTAGTTTGACAAGGCACACAATAATGATATCCTGAAACACTCCCCCTTGTGCCGGTCACAACTAGGTGATGCTTTCCATGTTGTCTCATTAAAAACCTTGCCAAGTAACAATAAAAACCCAGTGGGAAAAATAACCTTGGTCGAAGGGAAAAATAGTACAACGCACCCTTCACATTTGAAAGTGACATGTATGTGTCAGACTCCCCCTCATGTCTGCACCTCCCCCTGATTCCTACAATCATGGGAGCTTGGATAACTTAAGCATACCAATGCTTTTAACATGTTTTTCAAATGTGGACTTAGGCAAAGACTTAGTAAATAAATCTGCCACATTCTCCTCGGATCTAACTTGATTTACTTGAATCTTGAGGAGAGTCTGTTGTTGCTGATTATAACTTTGTGCGGGTCAGAGAGATACCCGGCATCAGCACAACTAACCAAAACATCACAAGGATTTTCGGTGAAGGGAGTTTCAACACCCGTGCGATCGATCGCCGCATTCCTTGCGATCGATCGCCCGACGGCAGTAGGCTCGGGTTTCTTACCCATCTTGCCATATTTTTTTTTGTGTCTCTCTGTAGGGATAAAACAAGCCCAAATCGATTGTACCCTGTAGGTATCGAAATATTGTCTTTATGCCATTCCAATGGCGTTGCGTGGGCACAGAGCTAAATCTAGCTAACAAGTTTACCGCAAAAGAGATGTCAGGTCTAGTGCATTGAGCTAAGTACAATAATGCGCCTATTGCACTTAGATATGGCACTTCGGCCCCTAGCAAATCTTCGTCATCATCCTTTGGACGAAATATCCTTCTTTGGATCTAGGGTCCGACCGATCATGGGAGTGCTAACTGGATGTACTTTGTCCATGTTAAACCTTCTTAACATCTTGTGGACATAAGCCAATTGATGGATTAATATTCCACTATCTCAGTGCTCTAGCCCAAGGCCTAGAAACCGAGTTTCCCAAGATCTTTCATCTCAAATTCGGATTTCAAATACATAGCAGTATCTCTCAGTTCTTCGAGAGTACCAATTAAATTCATGTCATCTACATAGACAATAATAATTTGCAAATCCGGAACTTGTTCTCTTTATGAACACGCATGGGCATAAATCATTATTTATATATCCCTTCCCAATCAAGTAGTCACTTAGTGAACGTTTCAACTTACAAACGTGCTCTGTGGTCTAGAGCCACTTGATTTGGGTAAATGAAGTCCATATGGCACCTTCATATATATCTCTGAATCTAGATCCCCATAGAGATATGTTGTAACCACATTCATAAGCTGCATGTCAAGTTTTTGTGGAAACTACCAAACTGACAAGGTAGCAGGATGTAATAACATCCTTTACGGGAGAATATGTCTCTCGTAGTCAATCCCCAGAGCATTATGAGAAACCTTGCGCCATAAGGTGAGTCTTATATCTCAAGACTTCTTTCTTCTCTTTACGCTTTCTAACAAAGACTCATTTATGTCCAATAGGCTTTACACTTGGGGGCGTTAGCACTACGTACCCAAATACCATTTTCCTTTGTTAGTGAATCTAGTTCAATCGGGATTACATCTTTCCATTTAGGCCAATATGCTCTACGTTGACATTTTTCAACAGAGCGTGGTTCGATGTCATCATGCTCTATAATCTATTGAGCAATACATCATCAAGAATTTTGTCTCAAGCATGCATGCATTTATCGAGATATTTGTATTCTCTGAAATTAATTCAATCATTGAGGCGTCCCCCAATATTGATTCATTGGACATAACTATAATCAGAGATAATCTCATGAGACGGGTTTTGGGTATTGATGATGAATGGATTAGGCTGTGCCAAACTCGCTTCTTTCCTTTGGCGAGTATCCATCGAACCAAGTGGTCTCACCCTCTTCCTTTAGGGAACCACGGCCTCAACCACACTTCCACTATGTGTGGTTGTGGCACCATTATTGGCGCCATATCCTCTCTTCCTTTAGAGGATTTCCAACCTTGCAGGCACGTTTGCAGCTGGTATATATGATCTCGTCACTTTATCAATATCAGAAAACGTATCAGGCATCGAATCTGCTACGCCCTGAATATTGAGTATTCTACACACTTCACTATCACTTTGTGCGGTTCGGGGATCAAGATGAGACAGAGTGGGGACAGACCACGACAATTCCAGTCGTTCCTGTTGAACATTCTTGTTCTTATCTCCCCCTAACGACGGGAAGACTGTCTCATCAAAGTGACAATCCGCAAATCTAGCGGTAAAGAGATCGCCTGTCAAAGGTTCCAAGTAGCGGACTATAGTTGGAGATTCATAGCCAACATAAATACCTAAACGTCTCTGAGGACCCATTTTAGTGCGCTGTGGAGGCGCAATTGGCACATAGATTGCACAACCAAAGATGCGTAAGTGTGAGACATCCGGCTCATATCCAGTTACCATCTGGTACGCAGAGAACGGTTGTTTTGCAGTGGGTCTGAAACGAATAAGTAAAGCTGCATGCAATATTGCATAACCCCAAGCAGATAATGGGAGATTGGTGCGCATAACCAATGCCCGAGCGACCATTTGAAGTCTCTTAATGGTGGCTTCTGCAAGACCATTTTGTGTATGCACATGGGGTACGGGATGCTCAACATCAATCCCAATAGACATGCAATAATCATCAAACGTTTGTGATGTAAACTCTCCAGCATTGTCAAGGCGAATTGACTTAATAGGATGATCAGGGTGGTGAGCCCTTAAGCGTATAATTTGTGCTAGGAGTTTTGCATAAGCAGCATTGCGTGTGGACAATAGAGCGACATGTGACCAGCGTGTCGAGGCATCCACCAAAACCATGAAATATCTGAAAGGTCCGCAATATGGGTGGATGGGTCCACAAATATCTCCTTGGATACGGTGTAAGAATGAAATAGTTTCTTTTGTATCCTTAGCATAGGATGGTCTCGATCCTAACTTGCCTAAGGAACAGGCTTTGCAAAAGGAGCCCTTGGCCATAAAGGCAGCAGAAGCATAGGAGGTATCCTGATCAATTTTAGAAGCAGGATTAGAGGAGGAAGTAACGAATGTTATGGTGCGATCGATCGTCGGATGATGCGATCGATCGTAAATGCTCCCTGGACGCTGTTCAGGGTTCCTGGAGACGTGCGATCGATCGTAAGGTCGTTTGCGATCGATCGCAAATGCGCTCTGGACGACGTCCAGGCAGTCAGTAGACGTGCGATCGATCGTACGATCGTATGCGATCGAACGCAAATGCTCTCTGGACGATGTCCGAGGCATGTTTGAGGCATGCGATCGATCGCACGTGTTTCCGCGATCGATCGCCTGGCGTTTGACAGATTTTGCACGGTTCTTTGGCATGTCATTGACGCAAGTCTCCCCTCCTTGAATCATCTTTTGATTCTTGCTTCTATTAGCTCGATAAAATGGGTGTCCGTGTGAAGTTTTCAATATACGGATTATTATATCACGACCTGGATGTCCCAAACGGTCGTGCCAAAGCCTATATGTGTCAGAATCCAAAAGATCATTCCTAAAAATATTATTGGATTCAATGATTCGAATAGTGGTTAAGTATAACCCACTAGATTGACACATAAGTTTTTCTAATATGCGCTTTCGTCCGCAATCATTAGAAGTAATACATAAGTATTCGTTTCCATTCTCACAATGAGTTTCCATATGATAATCGTTGGCGCGAATGTCCTTGAAACTAAGGAGTGTTCGGTTAGCTCGAGGAGCATAGAGTGCTTCAGTTACTTTTAGCACTGTGCCATTAGGCAACATAAATTGGGCCTTTCCTCGCCCTTTGATCAATTGTGATGACCCAGTCATCGTAGTCACAGAAGAATTATAGGGAATTAATTCAAGGAATAATTGCCTATGTCGGAGTATTGTGTGGGTAGTCCCACTATCAGCAAGGCATTCAATCTCTCCGGGAAACATACCTACAAACATAGGATATGAAAATAAAAAATTTGTCCATGACATAGAGAAAATTTCGGAAAAAGGTCTTGCAATTCTTTGAAGAAAATTTTGAAATTTATTAATAATATGCCAACGATTACATCGAGGTCTTGTCCAGAAAATCTAATCCAAAAGCATTATGACAAAAGTCAAATAAACTAAGGCACGAAGCCTTTACATAATAAACTTGGAAATAAAATAATTGCAATCTAATCGAAGTCTGGAACTTCAAGAGTCCTCTCGTTACTTTGGTCGACTTGAAGATCTGCAATTGTGAGATTGACGTCTTTGTCATCTCCGGTATCTTCTCCATAATATGCTTCTTGCTCACGGGATTCACGAAATTTCTTGTAATCCGCAGCCAATTTGTTGCTTGCCTAAACCAATGATCATTTGATCCACATCGGTGACATTGCTCGTTAGTACCGCCTGCCTCATTGTTGCGTCTAGCAACTTTTGCCCTTGGAGGATTGTTCTGTGTACGGTTGTACACTTTGTTGCCGCGCCAAGCTTGGCCGGTGTTGGCATGGCCACCACGGCCCATGCCACGTCCTCCTTGCCCTCTTCCTCGTGGTGCAAAGTTCCCACGGTTTTGTGCAACATTGTTGCGGTTTCCTTCCTTGTCGGAACGATTATATGGACCGGATCGTCCATTAGCATTACCCTTAGCATTAGGGTGTCGTCCTCCTCTAGCCATCTTGCCATAATTTGCTTCTGGAACTCTCTTTGTTCCGGCAGGTCTAGAGTTGTTGTTCATCATGATCGTGTCATGTTTCTCAGCTACTTGCAGAAGATTGATTAGCTGATTGAACGTAGTAATCCGCTTGGCATTGTATTCCATCCGATATTGCTTTGAGAGGATGAGTGCCGAGGCGGGGAAGGTAGAGAGGGTCTTCTCTATTAAGTCTGCTTCAGTGAGAGTCACCTTACAAAATTGAAGCATAGCCCGTAGACGTAGCATCTCAGAATTGAATTCCGCTACGGTTTTGAAGTCAAGAAAGCGAATATCATTCCATTTGACTTTCAACTCAGGAAGCAATGTGTCCTGGATGTTTCCAAATCTCCCATTCAGAGCAGTCCATAGCTCATATGGGTCCTTAACTTGCATATATTCCCATTTTAGGGAAGGGGCCATGTGGCGCCTTAGAAACATCAATGCTTGGGCCTTTTTAGACGCAGGTGGAGCTTGTGTGTTCGCATCTGGAGCACGGATTGTGGAAAGGATCTCTTTCCCAATAAATGTTGTCTCAACATCCGTCACCCATCGGTGATACTCAGTTCCTTTAGAGTCAAGGATGTCAAATTCGAGCTTAGGCGTTTCAGTCATCCTGAAATAAACAAATAAGAAGATACATTAGTTTCGCAGTCATAATAGACATCCACGAACACTAATAAATATTCCAAGAAAATTTGGATTAGAACAAGACCAAGATGGTGTACGGTCTAGTTCGATGTTTTTTGTGAAATTACTTTATCACAGCATATATTATGAATCCCCACGATTCATAAAAGCTCTTTAACTTCTACTAGAGAATGATGACATTAGGGGGGCTCATGACTTACATATATCGCAAGCGATATAAAGCTCGATCACTCTCCTAATGCTTCTCATAACCTTTCAAAGTAGGTATAGCTTAACATTGTTTTGCTCATAATTTTCACCATAGAAGTCCCACGCCATAAGAGGGGTCGGGATGAAGAAGAAGGGAAGCTTTTAAATCCCCGAGAAAAAGAAGAGTACGAGAATTTAAAGCAAAGCAGGAACTTTTAGAAAAAACTTACTTGGTTGTCTTGTTTGAAAAATCGCAGAAAATCTTGGTCCTGAGTTCCGCTTCTTTAGGACTGAATATCTGAAGATCCAACGGTTTGAATTGCGTGAAATTGGAACTGGAGGCAGTAGACACACGGGGGAAGCTTCTGTCAAGTTTATAGCTTGATCCGACGGATGAGACGAGAGAAAAGTTCTTCCAAAGTCGGCTGTCTTGTGCAGGCAGATTCTGGCGTGATGATGCTTTGTGGTGGTGATGGTGCTAGAGTTCTAGGGTTTTGGGTTTTTGTAGCTAGGGCTAGAACTCGTGCTGATAACGTGTTTAAGGGAAACGTAAATAACAAAGAGAATGAGCAGAGAATGAGATGTCTTTCATTAATGAATAAGGGTCTCTATATATAGAGAAGTACAAGATACAATCTGTATCGATATAGGAAACTTATACTAATACAATCCATACTCTAGAATGATAAACTTATACTAAGTCCTAGTTTGACAAGACACACAATAATGATATCCTGAAACAGTGATTCATTTTTTGATAATAAGATTTGGTGACTAATTATAAGTAGATAAAAAAAAGTAGTGGATAATGGGCTAAACCTTGATTATATAATAAAAAAAAATTAAAAGAAATATGTAATGGATAGTGGGCCCAACCTTTATAAATATTTTAGTTAATACACTTACTATTTTGTCTTTTATATATGAAATTTAATTTTTTGGATGATATATGTTTGGAGGGTCATTATTAGATTTTTAAAAATTTAACCAAAACTCAAGTTTGTTTTGGCTTTATATATATATAATACCTTTTTTTTTGGTCGAATGAATTAGTATAGGTACATGAATTTGGCCTGACCATGTCAAGAATAGGTACAAAAAGTAGGAAAAGATGCTGAATAAATGAATCAATATTATTCAGCGTAAAACAAAAATATTAAGAATTGTGGGGACCAGAAATTATGTGTATTATTAATCAATACAAATGTTAATTGGCAGGTGAGGACGACTTCGATCGCTACATACCGTTCACCACATGCGTGACTCAAGGGGATTGGGATCAGGCAAAGGAGTGTCTGACAGAAGTAAATGATCTCTATGACGCAATAACAAGAGTAGATCCAAGAGATGGAGGTGGAGACACTGCTCTTCACGTAGCAGCCAGGGAAGGGCATGCGCACATTGTGAAACAGTTGGTGTCGTTGCTGAAAGTGAGACAAGAAGGTTTGGAACTGAAAACCTCTCAAGATTTCACAGCTTTTGGTTCTGGTACAAATTTAGGCGTCAGTGAACAAGTTGTAATGGAAAGGGCCAAGTACATGGTTGAGCAGTACGAGAAAATGATTACAAGTGTTTTGGAAGTACAAAATGCAAAAGGTTGCACAACCCTTCATCTAGCAGTGTTGAAGGGGAATGTAGACATTGTGAAAGAGTTGGTGTTGTTGATGAGGCAAGAAGGTTTAGAAATAAAAGACGCTAATGGAAACTCACCTCTTCATATAGCAGTCTTCAAGGGGAATGTGGATATTGTGAAAGAGTTGGTACGACCAATGAGAGTGGAAGGTTTGGAAGTGAAAAATAACATGGGTTCCAATGCTCTTCACCTTGCAGTCATGAAGGGGCATATGAATATTGTGAAAGAGTTGGTACAATCGATGAGAGTAGAAGGTTTGGAAGTAAAAAATAACAAGGGTTCCAATGCTCTTCACCTTGCAGTCATGAATGGGTATATGAATATTGTGAAAGAGTTGATGCCATTGATGAGACCAGAAGCTATGGAAGAAAAAGACGGTGAAGGTTATACAGCTTTAAGTCGTGTGTTATATAGGCGCAAGGATGAAGACGTGAGAGAAATGGCTAAATACATGGCTGAAAACAACAACAAAGTATTTGGCATTGAAACGCCTCCCACGAATTGGATGCCAGTTATCACGGCTGCCGCTATTAACAAGTGGGATTTGTGTCACTATCTTTATTCTCTGACTCCGCCTGAATTTCTAATGCCTCAGAACGGGATGGATGGCGCACATTTGATTATCCATTGCTTGAGAGCGAAGGAGCTTGGTAAGAGTTTCAAATGCACTTGAACAATATTTTGCTTTATGTACATTTTTGTAATTTTGTTGTTTGATTCATCTGCGCTCACTCTGCTTTAGATATGGCCTTGGACTTACTTCAGCGTTGCCCTAGATTGGCCATCAGTCCAACGGGCTTTAAATATTCCCCTATAATGGAATTGGCTGGCATGCATTCTGGATTCTTAAGTGGAACCCAACTTGGATTTTGGCAAAAATTGATCTATAATCGTGAGTATTGCATTCTTCATAATTTCTTTTGGTTGATATTTATGAAGTGACATTCCTTAATTAATTATTTCTAATTTCGTAGACAGCATCCTCCTCCTCCGAGATCACAATTTATAAGACGATATATTTGACCATAACCTTTTTATTTTTGTTTTTAGCAGCCACCGCCATGCCAAAGGAATTTATGACAAAAGTATATATATATATAGAGGAGAGTCTCTAGTGATGACCTTATATATATATAAGAGTCTCTAGTAATAACCTTATAATAAGGACTTCGTGAGGACTTTCAAATCAATGGTTGGTTGTATTTAAACTTAATTTCTGATAATATTTTTTTATCCAGAAAACATCACAAGTATTTGAACTTTTGTCTTTAAGGTACCTCAAATTTATAAACTCTCACAACATGCAAGTTATTATCTATGGAATATTTGTCCAACATTATAGTACCTCAAGTTTGTAGTGTCGGTTCAATTATATAGTTGGAGTACTATTTTGATATGTTATAAAATTGAGGTACTAATTAAAGTGTCTTATGTACAATAATTAGTGTTTGTGCTTTAAAAATCTTTTTTCTTTTTTTGCTAACTTCAAACCCACCAAAAAGAGAAGAAGGAATGTGGAGTACGTATACAATAAGGACCCCAGATTTCAACCCCTTTCGTTTATTCATAACAAAATAATAGTGTGAGTGTGACAAACAATACCAATAAAAGAAAAAGGTTGGGAAACATTTCTTACAGCATGCAATAATTTTATGCGATTCACTACCTGTCAGTAACTTTCACACATTCGATTCTTTCAAGCCCAAAACATTATTTCCATTGATGATAAGAATTTGGATTAAATTCAGTTTACCCCCTTGAATTTTACACCAAACATCATGTTAGTCCCTGCACTTTTAATTTAATAGCAATACCCTTATATTTTTCAATTTTATCAGTTTAGTCCTTCCGTCGGTCAAAATTAACGGTTTGACCGTTAAGTGATGCCGTGGCATGTCCAGTCAGCTCTGATGCTGACGTGGCATGCACAGTCATCACTTTTTATTATTATTTTATTATTTTAATATTTTTTATTACTTTTTAATTTTTTTTTTTAATTTTTTTTAATTTTTTTTTAATTTTTATTTTTATTTTTATTTTTATTTTTTTTAGACCAAGATAGGGTTATTTTTTTTATTTTTTATGGTTTTTTATTTTTTTTACAAGAGAGGGTTTTTTTTTTTCTAAAAGATTATCAAATGATTTTATTCATACTCTCATGTGGTGACGTAAGGTTTGATTAATGTTTTAATTTAACAAAATATATTTTGTCTATAATTTTTAGGTTTGGGTTCAAAGTATATATATATATATATAAAGTTTACAAAATATTCATGGTTTGTTGTTTAGTCCAAGTGGTTCACTCATACCCAACAAAAACATTTGGAAACCCTTGCATCAAGTAGGGTTTGAAACTCGAACCTCTTGGTTGGAGGTTTGATGCTCAACCACTTAGACTAAGCAATAAACCATGAATATTTTGTAAAATATATATACATACTTTGAACCCAAACCTAAATATTATAGACAAAATATATTTTGTTAAATTAAAGTATTAACCAAACCTTACGTCACCACATGAGAGTATGAGTGAAATCATTTGATCATCTTTTAAAAAAAATAATAATAAATAAATAAATAACCCTCTCTTGTTGTAAAAAAATAAAAAAATTAAAAAATTAAAAACAATTAAAAACAATTAAAAAATAAAAATATATAAAAAAATAAAAAATTATAAAAAGTGATGATTGGGCATGCCACGTCAGCATCAGTGTTGACTGGACATGCCACGTCATCACTTAACGGTCAAACCGTTAATTTTGACCGACAGAGGGACTAAACTAATGAAATTGAAAAGTATAGAGGTATTGCTGATCAAATTGAAAGTGCAGGGACTAACATGATGTTTGGTGTAAAATTCAAGAGGGTAAACTGAATTTAATCTTAAGAATTTTATATAACTTCCGTACTTGTTTTCTTAGATTTTTAGGTTTTAAACAAGAGCTAGCAAAAAAAAAAGGAGTTAAAATAAGTCATAACTCATAACTGTGAGTCTGTGAGGAACATAATTTTAGCGTGGACGCAAGTTTTAAGGCAATCTACTGTTTGACATAATTAACCACAAAGCTGCATGTGGAGTCAATGATATTGGGGCCTCGGATATATTATGCAATATTTATTTATTATTTGTTTTTTTTTAAGTATAAATTCGCTAAAGTTTTCTTGAATTTTTAGATATTTCTATTAGTAGTACAATATAAGAATTGTCTGCATGCGTACCTTTTTTCATAATTTATTTTTACTGATAGGAATGCACATAGAACCTGCTAATTCGAACATTCATGATACTTATATCAATATTTCAAAACAAGAGGATGATCGACACAATCAAATGGATCTCACTCGCTCGGGTATGTTGGTTGTCATAATCAGAATCAGAATTATAACTATGACTGTTGCTATTGGTTTTAACTCTTGACATTCAAGGTGACAAGGTCCATGACTTTAATATTATATGATGTTTCAACTTGACAATACATATCCAAACTACTAAAAAGCAAGCATAGATAAAGTTCTTCGAGTTAATTCGTCCAAAAAAAAAGTTCTTCGAGTTAACTCAAGTGATGGGGGAGGGTGGAGAATTGAGTTAGAATTAGATTAGATCAGAGGTTCAATCATCTTCAATACAAAAATAAAAGGAAAAAACAACGAGCATATATAAACAAAACATGTTACTATGTACAACAGAAACGTACTACATAAACAAACCATGTTACTACACACATGAACTCTTCTACTACATCCACAAGACCACAACCATTGTTACAAAATCAAACTACTACCACACCCAAGTGACCCAACTCATACTACACCTAACTCATAATACATAAACAAACCATGCCATATTACCACGTGAACAAATTGTAACGCTCCAAACTGCACCTCTTCAACTTGAGCACGTCACAGTGCTGCAAGTCTTTAAACATAAACTAGATTAACTAACTCACATCCTAAAGAGCCGCAAGGCATTTTTGTGAAATGTTTCTACAGCGCGAAGCGGAAACAAGTGTAATTTAAATTGGATGGTCTAGATCTTGCGGTGGTAGTAATCAATGGTTCAGATGGCACTGTATTGAATTTCGTTTTCCATAAATTATTTTTTTTAATTCCCAAACTTTAGAAATTCATAATAAATAGCTCTGGTGTCCGAAAAATTCCTCGAAAATTCCTACAGACTCATCGTGACGTGTACTTTATTCTCGAGTCCACAGATTAAAGTTACGACATAAAGATAATTTATGAAAAAGAATTCCCGAGTTTACGAATTTAATCCTGATTAACTTCAAATCATTCTCTTAATATTTCCTGGGGCTCACAGTTCCACCCCCCCCCCCCCCCCTTTAAGAAAATTTTGTCCTCGAAATTTTCTCCTATCAACAACGCTTTCAATTATCGAACAAATTGTGTAACCACACACTATCACTACACAAATAAACTATGTGACTATACAAATAAGTTATATATGTTACTTCAATTTGTAGTGTTTTACACTCAACTTATACTCAGCCATCTGATACTATATAAACAAACCATATTACTACATCAACAAATTGTGTAACTACACACTATAAGCTATGTGACTATACACAAAGTGTGCGTAGTAGCAATGGGCCACCTCCTTTTCTTGTAAAACAAATAATAATTTTGTAAACATTAAATTCTAAACCCTCAATCCAAAACTTAAATTAGAAAAGAAAAATAAAGTGTGTAGTAGCAGTGGGTGTGTTAATTAATAGTGTTACTATACAAACAACAAAACATTTCATTAAGGGTCGATACAATTTTTTATTGAGGGGTCGATAAAAAATTTTATTGAGAGGTCGATAACATTTTTTATTTATGGGTCGATAAAAATTTTAGATGTTTTATTGAGGGTAATTGACAAATTTTATTGAGAGGTCAATAAAAGTTTTAGATGCTTTATTGAGGGTCATATATTATTTATTGACAATTAAAATTGCCTTCTCTTCACAATTAAAAATGACTCAGTCTATTAAAATTGTTTTCTCTTCAAAATTAAAAACGACCCAGACCACCAATTTCACTCACAAAACCCACCCAAGAACCCACGACCTAAAACCTAAATAGCTCCCTTTAAACCAAAACCCAAAACTCAAAACGCATAAAAATGAAAAGGAATTCTCAGAAACCATACCAAACCCTCGCAATCCTCGAGATTGGCATCTTGGGCGGTCTTGTAGATGGACGAAACGACGTCGAAGAGGTCATGAGGGAGAGGGAGGTCGCATGAGATGAGATTGAGGGCAAAGATCAGAGACTTGGTCATGCTAATGAGGTGTATGCGAAGCAAAATCCGAGCTTTCATATCGTTAACTGTTAGCTTAAGGGAAAAATTGTTACAAAAAATGATAACAGATTAGGCCCTCAATATTTTTAACCTTAATGGGAAATAGAATGGGCTTAAGTTAGGCCAGTGAGAGAATATTGAGTTTGGCAAAACTTGTAGGGAAAATTAAAAGGAAAAATTATACTTATTGATAATTTTCGTTTAAAAAATTAAGAAATCACCAAGCCAACACTATCATTGGTCATCTAACTTAACCGTGTTCTTAATGCGTACTTTGTCTGTATGTTGAAGGTGTTTTGAATTTCTTACAGAGTCTTTAAACCCAGAATACAAATGAGGGCACCTCTATCTCTAGCCAACACTTCCTATATTAGATCTCGTGATGACAATTTAAAAACTGACTTACTAACAAATTCAATTTATTGATACATCTTTAGTTTGGAATACCTACAAATTATGCTTATTACATGCTAGATAGTAAACTTACTTTTAGGGTTATTAATTATCATAAATGGTACATGAACTTTATCTCTATCTTATCGATGGTACCTGAACTTTAATTTTTGTCACAACCAGTACCTAAACTTTTCGATTTCATCTAAATTGGTACCTAAGGCCACCTTCGGTGAGCATTCCGGCAAAAAATGGCGTGTGAGTCATTGTTCATGATGAAATGACCGCGTTGCCCTAATATTACTATCCCAAAAAATTTGATTTAATGACTTTAATGTCTTCTTGATAAGGATGCCCACCCAACTTTTGGATTTAATAAAATCCTTCTCAATTCATTCTGAAAAATAAAATAAAGTGATTAAATCAAGTGAAAATTATCCAAAATGCCCTGAGAAACTAAGTCACATGTAAGTCACGTGCCATTTTTTGCCGGAGTGCTCACCGAATGTGGCCTTAGGTACCAGTTTAGATGAAATCGAAAAGTTCAGGTACTGGTTGTGACAAAAATTAAAGTTCAGATACCATCGATAAGATAGAGGTAAAGTTCAGGTACCATTTATATTTTTTCCCTACTTTTTATAAAATAAAAGTGAAAGTAAGAAGAGTCAATTACATATAAGGTCACTTTTGGTGACCTCGTTACTTTCTAAGCCACTAAATATTTTTTTCCTCATAAAGCCACCATAATATTACAAATTTCAATATTTACAAAAATGCCACCATATTTTTTTTCTCATTATTTACAAAAATACCACTGCCTACAACAAACTACGGTATTGTTCTTTGGCAGTAGCTTTGTTGTTCTTTGGCAGTTAGCAGTAGTTTTATTGTTTTTTGGCAGTAGCTTTTTTGTCTTTGGTGACAGTAGCTTTTTTGTTTTTTGACAGTAGCTTTCTTATTATTTGACAATAGTTTTATTGTTTTTTTGGAGTACATTTCTTGTTATTTAGGAGTACATTTTTTGTTCTTTGACAATAGCTTTCTTATTCTTTGGTAGTAGCTTTATTGTTCTTTGGTAGTAGCTTTCTTGTCTTTAGTAGCAGCTTTTCGTATGCAGTGACATTTTTGTAAATAATAAAAATTAAAATGCGGTGACATTTTTGTAAATATTGAAATTTTTAATATTTTGGTGGTCTTATGGAGGATAAAAATATTTGGTGGCTTAAAAAATAACAAAGTCACCAAATTAAAGTGACTTTATCAATAATTTGTTAAAGTAAGAAAGATTCCAGCAAGAAATTTGAAAAAAATAGATTCGTAGACCACTTTTGTTTCCAAATTGCCTCCATTTAGACAATTTCATCCTCCTCCTCAGTGGTTTAACCATGTCCTATGGAAAATACATTATATGTTGTCATGGCATTGCCATATTCATACAGGCATGAGAACTAGCCGGCCAGATGGTAAACTATAAGTATTTTCCTAGCTTCCTGCATTTTTATTTTTTTAGTTTATTTTGGTATAGATGCTATATCGCTAACATATTCTTTGAAGAACATTTGCTAACATACTGGAGTTTGTAATGCAGTTATATGTTTATACAGACAACTTATAAACGGTCTCCTGAAACTTTTAGGTATGCCACATCAACATTTTTTATTTAATTTTTCCATTTTGTTTTAGTTTAGTTATTAATTATTTTAAGACGTACACAACTAATATTGTTTGCGATCTTAACCTAGGAGTCAATCAGTTACATAAAATGAAATGGATCCATACTCGAAGCATTGATGTTTTACGTTGCATTAGTGGAATGATAGAAAATGACAATCTTACATCAAAGGAACTTGACATCGTGCAAATGTCGATCTTCAAAGCTGTAGAACACGGGCAAGTTGAGTTCGTTACTCGTATGTGTCAAGCACATCCATCATTCGTAAGAGCTAGAAGCAATAAATCTATATTTCAGCTTGCAGTTGAATGTCGTCAAGAAAAAATTTATAACCTTATACATGGATTTAATAAAGAAGAGCAAAGTTACCATTATGTAATTAAGTTTCCGGAGAACATATTACATTTAGCAGGGAATCTATCTCCACTCTCAAGATTTAATCGTATTCGCGGTGCAGCTTTGCAAATGCAAAGAGAACTACAATGGTTCAAGGTTAGTATTTCTAAATCCATGTGCATATATACATATATTTACTTAGAAATCACTCACCCAACCAACTCACAAAATTTTGCCTATATAAACTTCACATTAACCATCCCAATGTACCAAAAAGAATTAAACATCAACCTTGAACATTTTGTTATCTATCTCAAACTTAAAAGGGATAAGTTTCTGTCAACTAATTAAGATAAGGTAGTGTTATAAAGAAGTCTGCCATGCAAGTGGCCTTGAAAAAATAAACAACCCATTAAGGGCATCTCCAACCCTTGGACTCAAACCTAAACACAAATCTTATATTTGAGTCTCAAAAATTATACTATTCATATAGGTTTTGGGCATCTTCAATGCTAAATCCTAAACCCAACCTCAAAACCTATATTGGGCATCTCCAATGCTAAACCCTAAACCCAAACTCAAACATATATGAATTAATATTGTTTTTATTGTTTTGTCATATTATATTAGTACAATATTAATTATTATATAATAATAATGTGTTTTACATTATACAAAGTAATTACTAAATAATAGTAGTAATAAATTTATTATTTAAAAAAAAGATTTTTTTTTAATTTATTTCGGATTTAGGATCACTAAAAAGAAAAGAATTAAATACAAACCGTCCAAATTAATTTCAAACAATCGTGGGCCGTTTGATTTCCAATAGATTCAAATTTATTTATTTTAAATAAAATAAATTTGGGCGAACCAAGACCGTCCATTTTAAAATGGACGAATCGTGGCTGTTTATTTCATGACCTCTGACTTGGCGGGCCATGCTTTGTCCCCCACGTGCAGCCAAGTTCCACCTCCTTTCACTCGCGCGTAGCGCGCGTTTCTCCCTTTCCCCCTTCCTTCCCGTGCGTGCTGCACACACTCTCCCTAGCGGCTGTCCTTTTGCTATCATTCTCTCATTTCTCTTCCTCCACTGTGCACATGGGCCAGCCTCGTCAGTTTGGGATCTCAGACTCAGTTTGGGACTGAGTTTGAGACTCAATATGGGTTTAGGTCTACAAAAAAACCAGGTTTGGGTCTCTAAATAAGTCTCATTGGAGATGATAAATCCTATATATGGACTTATATATGGGTATAAGCCTCTTGCATTGGAGATGCCCTAACAGTAACAGACACTGTCCCCCAAATTCACAGCTAAGAAACAAGGGTGCGCGTATAAAAGAGATTGAAAAAATATCTGATTCTACATTTCTACCATTAAGCTTATTGGGCTTCCTACTTTAGAGCAGGAGGGACGCACTTTGCTAAATTTGAATTAACTACAAGAAAACAAATCAATCCCCAAAAGAATAAGTCCAAACTTTTGACCGAAAAAAAAGTCCAGAATCCCATTTTCCAGGCCCCGCAACCATTTCAGAAACCTGGCTCTGATTTAACTTCTAAGAGGAGCTCAGAACTAGACCCGAGTTCCCGAATTCCGTATTTTAATTGATTTCTATTTTGTTTTATTATTTAGAAAAGTATAAGATGTATTGGGATATATGAAGGTTGTTAATTTTAAAGGAAAAATGGAAGCTGTCTATGATGTGAACTTTTTTTGGACAATGGAAACTTTCTATGATGTGAATTTAAACATGTAAAAAAATTATGCCTTAACCGCATTGTCTAAAGGTTTTATTTATATTTTTTTTTTAATTATACAACAACTAGTCATCTGTGAGTCGAAGTGAGGACCTCCCACTTACAAAGGAAAGACTTATACCACTAGATCAATTGGTCATGGAAAATACTCAGAAAAATTACTCATACCCCCAAAAGTGGAGATTTTTTTCCCATTGATTTTCACATTTTTTGTTTTCTCCATCGGTCCTTTTATTGGGGGTGAGTAAACAACTAGACTGAAAAATGTTTTATTGGGTGGAAGTAAAGTGTTTATTGGGGTCAGTAAACGTTTGATTGAGTTTTACTATGGGTCAATTTAGTAATAATGGTCAATTTTTCAACAATTTAGATGTTGAGTTTTTTCCTTTATCAATATTTTAACGAGGGCACCACAAACACACTCTAATCCTTATAAGCTTCTTAATTATTAATGAGTTCACGCATGTTTTATATATATATATATACTATTATAATGAGAACACCTATTGTCAATCAAAACAGAATTTTTTTACCAAAACAACCCTCAAGTATTAAATAACCTTTGATAAAAGTCAATTGTTAGGGACAAAAAGGTAAAAAAAACAAAACAATTAATAAAAGAATTAAAAATAAAAAAACTACCCACTACTTTTCAAAAAAAAAACTGTTTCTAAAAAAAAAAACCGTCACACATGCAGAGCATGTGTCCATAATGCTAGTATATATAATGTCAAAACATGAGTTTTGGTAAACATTCAAAACCCCATATTTTGCCCCTCCAATCATATATCAAATAAAATAGAAAATTTAATAATATAAAGGTAAAAGAGTAAATAACATAACTAAAAGATAAATAAAAAATATGAGTGGTCCCACCCACTTGCCCACTTCATTCAATTATAAATTTATTAGTCTTTTTAACTCTTTGTTCATTTTTCTATTCAAAATATTTGAACATTAATTTTTTATTTAATTCAAAAAATAAAATCATAATTTTGATGGATCCTTAATATAATCAATTTTTAACATTAGAGATCCCTACATCAATCTATTGCACCAGAAATCATGATATGAATATTTAGGCACATCGAAGACCACTAGATCAATTCACCGTACCAGAAATTAGAACACGAATAATGTACACGAGCGAGCGCGGTTTTTAGCACGCGCATAGCGCGTGCAGGAAGGTTAGTATATACATATATATTTTCTTAAGATTGACATTGCTACATGAGAAAGGACTGATGTATGGCAACATATCAAAATGACATCGGTAGAGAATAATGTTATCTATAGTCCGTATCACTTTTTTGACATCGGTAGTTATTTATTTATTTATTCATTTATGTAATTTTTGTTTTTTTTTTGTTGCACTTTTTCATCCCCTTTTTTTGTCAAATTGTACGTTTCTTCAATGTTTATGCAGAACTTACACTATAGTAAAGATAGATGGGCAAAACAAATACTATAGATTAAACTCCAATGTAGCTTAAGTGGTTTGAATAATGTAATCTCGCAAAATAATTGCAGGAGGTGGAGAATATTGTACCTTTAGAAATGCATGAAATTCCAAATTCAGAAGGTATGACACCACATGAACTATTTACCAAGAATCACGAGAATCTAAAGGTGGAGGCAGAGGACTCGATGAAAGGGACTGCAACGTCTTGTACAGTTGTAGGCACTCTCATTGTTACCATTATGTTTGCTGCATCATTTACAGTTCCTGGTGGAAACAATAGTACAGGCGCACCCATGTTCTTAGCTGAGAAGTTGTTTCTGGTTTTTATAATTTCTGATACTCTATCACTCGTTTTTTCCACAACCTCAGTCATCTTATTTTTGGGAATCCTTACATCACGTTATGCAGAAGATGATTTTCTCAAGGACTTGCCAACAAAGATGTTGATAGGCCTTTTCACCCTTTTTCTCGCTATTGCCACCATGATGATCGCATTTTCTGCTGCCCTTATTATTATGCTTGAAGAAAAATACTCATGGGCAATTATTCCTTGCATTTTTGTTGCTTGTATTCCGGTCACCTCATTTATATGGTTACAATTTCCCCTCCTTATTGAGATTTTCATGTCTACTTATGGACCAGGAATATTTGACAAGAAAGTCAAACAATGGATTAAACTCTGATGCTCAAACTTGGTGTTGCTCAAGGGAGGAAGGTGTGGCAATATCCTTATGAGTATGACTTGTGTAAACAAAATAACTCTTCTCGATTATGTCACATGTAGAAAAACAAGAGGCTTTCAAATGTAATATATGATTGTGGATCCTATATAATTCCTTCTGAGTTTGTGATTATTTAATTTTACATTTTGTTTGCCTAAAAGAATACAGATTAAGGATTCCATGTGATTGTGTGATTGTTGTGATGTGGGCGTACCAAAGTTCACATTTGAATGCTTGGTAGGAATTAAAAAGACTGCAATTCAATACCAGTTTCACAAACGAACGGTGCAATTTGTGATCTATAAAATGTGAACCTGAATAATGGATCAGATAACAAGGAAATCGGCCCGCCCTTGGAATACAAATCAATTTTTCCTCTTTGCGTCTTCTTCTACTAAATTCAAAGCAGCAACAAGGCCCTTGCTTGAGGTTTATTTAGTACTGCAACTAAAATAAGCACTAAATAGAGGTAAATTATTGTGTACATTTGGCACAGAGGTAGAACTTTTCTGTGAATCCATGTATCAATTTTTCAATGCATTGTACGTACATTTCGTCTGTGAAAAATTTGTAATTGATGGAATGAAATCGAAAGTTAAAATAAGAAGATCGATGTCATCTACGTTGCTATGCGTGTTGGATATTTTGGCACCCAACCCTGGTATTAAATTCTGATGCCAGGCGTGAGTTTTGCTACTGGCTGGCCAATCAGTTGATGTAAGAAGGTAGTAGCTCCAATGTTAAGAAAAGAGAATGTCTTATGGATTGTAAATCAATTTCAATTTAAATTGTGTTTTAATTAATTTTGGATTTCGTATAGGATTTAGCCTTAAACCATTAACCTTTTACTGTTGTGGGATCAGTGTTTGGTTGCAACTTGCAAGTAGAAGGGGGAATACAAAAGAAAGACAGCAAATGTCTTGGTCATAAATTAAGTTTCTTCAGGATCTTTTGCATCCAGAAAAAGTACCCATTACATTGTGAATTCTCATAACTTTTCATCTAGCTGCAAGTGTAGGCCATACAAAAGTCTCCTGTAAAAATTTCCGAAGAAACAAGGATTGACTGGCTTGAGCTGGAACTGCTCAAATAAGCATCGGATGCTCTCTTTACAATTTGAGTTTGCTGAAATCAACTTTTTTGACCGGATAGGTATACGCCTCGTAGTTGATTTGTTGGCCCAAACTACTCAACTTCGTGAGCGTAGTTATCAGATCAACCTGAGAGAGAATCAATTTCCACCCAACAATGAGAACTGAAATGTTAACAAGAGAATGCAGATATAATGATATCGTCCTAATGCCTGACAAACTTCCAGAAGTTACATGAATCTTGTTTATTCTCAGATTTGGAAAAAAGAGAAATTTATGTTAGAGATGATGTCAATTGATATGGCGCGTTACATATACAATCGTTGTAGATAGTCTAACATGTTATGGTGCAGGTAGATCCTTGTTTGAATGTATGCTAGAGTCTCACAATATAGTATGCATGGTAAGAGGACATTAATCTATCAATCAGGATGACTGAATTACAAGAAAACTGTGTCAGTTCATTTTACTACCTCTTGGAGAGGAAATGACAAATCATGGCACTGACCTCATAATCTGTTTCTGACACTGTTTCTCGGCTGCGTTGATATTTCTGAACCCAGGGCAACACTTCCGGATCAGTAGCTAATAAGCTTTCTGTGGCCGTCTGATCAGGACCCAAGAATGCAGACATAACAGCTAGCTGGGAAAACAATATACATAACGTTGCTTCAATGATCATGATATTAGTTGATTTATGCATTTTAATGTTCTGTATGACTGGAGCATTCAGAAATGAAGATGTTAGGTTAAGAACTTGAGCATAGCTCCTTCCGACCATGAGAACAATTGGTACAAGAACTAACATTCTTCTTCATCTAAAATTTACAAATTTCACAATGGACAGGTGCTCTTGGGCTGGATGTCTGTTTCTATTTGAAGTGCATGGTTGAACTTGGTAAAGAAGTATGTATTTGCAGCTGTATAGTTAATGAAAAAAAACCTGGCGGGGACCAAAGCCAACGGCAGAAAACTTGTCTTTCATTTCCTGAACACTTGCTTTGTCCCACTGGGGAACCCTTCCCTCTGGATCTGGCTCCTGGGTATCTGCCCTTCCAAAATTCCTCTCAAATAAGCCCCACTGTTGGCACAACAATGGTTGTATGCATTATATGCCTTAACTCACAATTTTCTATCATTAAGAAAAAGTAATGCAGCTAATTATATGCTTACGAAAAAAGTATGTCTACATCAAACAACTTCCCCATGCTATGTGGCAAGGCTATGAGAAGGATTGCAACAGATCGTAGGTTCAAGTCTACAAAATCAAAAAGTCTTTGTTTTGTAGACAACCCAAGCAATTAGGTACATTCATCATTTTCAAATCCAGAAAATTGTTTCAAATAGAATACCTAACCCTGAAATTTCCAGTTTCATGTTTGATACAACCAATCACTTCAAATATAACCACCAGTTCTTTTGAAAGAGATTAATCCAGTAAGAAGAATCATTATGTGTTTACATTTTTCACATCAACCATATGAGAGTTGAGAGTACCAACTCTTAAACTCATGATTTAAGTCGCATGAAAGGGCTAGATCTTATCCATTAGTGATTGGTCTTCCATTTCAGAATCTGATTTGGAAAGCATAAAACAATATGTCTTGTTCAAAAAGTTTCAAGTTCCACGAGGAGACACCAAAGTACACAGCTTCGATTTCGTGGCCGATATGTCAAAACATGACATGCTGCGCCTTTATAATGGTTACCTAAACTTCCACTAATAAACCAAAAGCTATCACTAATAGTATATACTTTTTAGTTTTTATTGACTTAGGGAATGAAAATCTAAGGTTATTTCTCAATAATCATGGGGTAAAAAGGAAAATGATTTCCAGGGGGAGAAAATGTGTTTGTTGGGATCACACACAACAAAATGAGTTGCATAAACTTCCGGTTGAAGAGTTATATATACAGGATTTGATGTAGGAGAGTTATTTCTCAATTAAACTAAATCATGTGAGAATCATTCTAAAACGCACTTTCAATAATCAGCTATTTCAGGAAAAAGCATACCATGTATTTAACAGATTAAGAATTTAAAGTTCGGCCATGTGAAGCTCCAAATAAAATTACAGACAGATGGTTTCAATAACAACCTAATGGCATTCAAAGCATATGGCACAGAACAGTTTGAGAACAAACCTGACCATTTGAGCCATATGCAGTGTATAATAAACTTCCCTTCTCAACATTTCCTCCACATTTGCGAATTGCAGCGGCGAGGAAAGTATTCTTAATGGCACTTTGTGCTGCATAGAATGAAGGAAACTAAATTAAGGGCACCAACCTCCTTACCCCCAGCCATCGGTAAACCTATGCTAGATAGGTGGTATTCAAGGACCTACAATTTATCAACCATAATAGCAGTTTAACAAACAAACAGTCCTGCTATGTCAATGTCGTGTGCATGATGCTCAAAGTTTCTGATATATGACATGTAAACCTGCATATTGGATCAAATCAGAATAGGAAATGGGCCCGCCCTTGGAATACGAATCAATTTCCTTCTTTGCTTCTTCTACTAAATTCAAAGCAGCAACAAGTCCCTTGTTTTCAGGTCTGCTTATCTCTGAGCTTCATGCAAGAAAAATTGGACAAGAAATTAAGGGTAGCTTTTGCACAAGGATTTAAAACCAAATTGCACACAAAGAAAAAAGGATTGAACAGCCAGAAACTGAAACTAACATGCAATGACTTGGTGCAAGTTCGCATTTGGATACAAGATTAGAAAGGTTACATTTTCCTGCTCTTATTAACAAAACTTGCGTTACACAAAGTCCCATGCATAACATTTACCTGAATCGGATAGATCCATTTGGGCCCCCGGTTTTTGAAGCCTAACAACATGATGAGAAGTAAGTATTTTCTTTCCTCCCTCTGTATAATCACTTAACCAGACAAAGAAATACTATGATGTTCACAGTATTCACAGGGTAAAGCTTTTTGCCTGACCTTATCATAAGTCATAATATCATTCAATGCCAAAGTGAGTAAGGATGGGATAACATCTGGATTTTCCTGAAATGGAAAGAAGATAGATAAGATAGAGGATATACATACAGGATACCGTGACTATTACTGTGATTTACCTTTATAGCCTTGTATAGGGTATCCTTGATACTTGCTGTTAAGTAGGGAATATGAATCTGGATCAGCAGCAGTTGTAGATTATTCTAGTCTAGCATTGAGAATAAAACATTCTAAGAACTTACATTGAAAGTCAGAACGCTGCCTGCGTTGTATCAAATCAGCAGCCTCGGCCATTTCAACAAATG
Organism: Rubus parviflorus; assembly: GCA_029955375.1. Lineage (NCBI taxonomy): Eukaryota > Viridiplantae > Streptophyta > Magnoliopsida > Rosales > Rosaceae > Rubus > Rubus parviflorus. Next base: position 10,979,450 of record JARGGL010000008.1, on the reverse strand, counting down.
TCCCTGAGCTTCTTACTAATTCCTAATATGATATTACAACTGCAGAAACTCATCATCAATTCACTCTAATATATGGAATTCTACATCTACTCTGCTATGAGTTTCAAAATTAAATCTTTTTAACTCTACAAATTAATCACATTTCTCCTGAATTGATAATGCAGAAGACTGAAAAAATTGCTCTCACCAAGCCGACAGTGGCCCCAAAGCATTTAAGAATGCTCCTCCGCTTAAGCCTGTCCTCATCACCAGCATCAACTTCAATTTTACTGCAACGAACTGTAGCCTGAAATTCCATATTCAGCAAAGCTATAATCACTATCTATGTAAGCAATGTCAAGCAATTCGATTCACACGAAAAAGAATGCAAACCAGAGCTCTTCTCTGTCATTTAACAGCAACCCATTGCTAAAGAGGAACATAGGTAACGAAAACTTACAGCAAGAGTGGGATATCTTGAGGCAGAGGTAATAGAAGCGTGGACAGGAACAATAGGAAGCAGGTTAGGGACAGTTGAAAGGAAAGACACCGCCATTGTCTTCCTGTGTTTGAGAAAATTTGAGAAGCTGCTACAATATACTTCAAAGTCAAGACTGCTCTCAAATGTGGAGACTGGAGACTGCCAAAATGGAGAGGATATCAAAATGGGCCCCCTCTCGTGGATTTATGGTTTGTATGTGGTTTATGATTTTTGTTATCCTATCTTTTACGTCGACTGATTTGCCAAAAAAAACAAATCTTTTATGTCGACTGGGATCTGGAACCAGCCACAACCAAGAAAGGCTTCCCATAATGGGCTTATACATTTTTGTTTCATTGAGCAATCCTACCAAAACAGAGGTTCATTTTTTTTCATGGTAAATTGGCAATGGGAAAAGTTAAAAGAAAGCGAATATGTAGACAGCAACAGAGATAGCAATCAAATTCTTTTTACTTTTATTGCATCAAATGACTATGAATACATGATGAGTGCCAAGTTATTTTGGAGTCTTTCCTAAACAAAGTACAGTAACCCCAATGAATCATTTCCTCAAATTCTTGAAAGTTGAAGCCAGGCCAACTTCGCAAAGCACAGAAAAGATGCCTTGGTCATAGATGGAAGGCCCCGACTCGCTATCTCCAGCAATTCAATCCCTCACATGGCACTCTTGCGCTTCCTCTTCATCAACACTATGATATACCGACCCCACCTCTTCATCAACACTATGATATACCGACCCCAGCTATACCTAAACTCAGGATATACGTATACATCCGCGTCCCTATGCCTATCATAACACTAGCTTGTAGAGTAACATCAATAAATCGGAAAGAATGATGGTGTCACCACCGTGCAGCACAGGAATCTTTTTTCGAGAAGCACTGCTTTGCAATATCTGAGATAATTACAGAGTTGCTTGCATCGGCAATTCCTTTTTACACAAACAATCTGGTAAAGGGTTCACATAAAAGGGTTCTTCCGAACGAAACCTTTCTGTGCCCCTGGTTCCTGAAATGGGACCTTTTCTCTTCCGCGGGGAGCCTTGCCTGTGCATAACCAACATCACCAACAAAATAAAATTATGAAAAGCATGGATACACCCATCATGTAATAGGTTTAAGAACAGGAAATTGTTATTGGCGAATGTTCTTATAATTACACCATAATGAGAAACGATGAAAATGATTCTGATGGAACTTCAGAGGTTTTGGTAAGAGATCACATACCGTCTCCTGTGCATTTCAATAACTCGATTTGATAAATTGTTCCCTTCCTTCAGAGTTCCCTGCTCAAGTTTGTTAAACAGTCGAACAAGGGCTTTTCTGATAATTACAGAGAAGCACAGAGACAGATTCAGTTTAAATCATTTTACGGCCATAGAGTGGTACTTTGGAGTATATTCAGATTAGAAATTTCCTTGCCTGTCAGGAGATATTGTTTTCCTGTGTCCAAGAAAGCGACGGTGACCTTCAACCGCCCTCGCCATGTTTCCGGAGTATGAAGGTATAAATACATCACTTTCAACTGAAACGATGTAGTCAAGTGCAGCCATTTGAGATGCATGATTGCTAAAAGATTCAAGCTCCTCGACAGATGCCAATGTTTCCTGAAAGAAAGGACCAAGAAATGAAAAAATAAAAGACCAGCATGAAAAATAATCCATATATATTAGATTTCAGCAACCCCACCCAATCCCCCAGAAAAATGAATTAGATTAGATAGACAGAGATTTTGACTTCCACAATATACAAATGAGTTTTCCACATAGTGATGGGAGAGTTTTCCACAGATCATGCAAGGACATTGACATCTCACCTACCCTCCTTCAGAATAATATGAACATGAATCTACTAAAAATATAGCAGAGAATAGACACCACTCACTTTCTTCATCTTCTAGCACCCTACCATAGAGATCCATCACAGTCAACAAGTATCACTTACATGCCTCTTAGTAACAAATGAATGACTAGCATAACACAAAGCAACATGTCACTCAAGCTTCTGCTTAAGCTCAGCAACACTGTAACACCACAGGCTGCAGCCCATCCACAGTTTCTTTTAGAAATGTCGTTCCTGCAGGAACTCTATATTTTGACACCCAAAAGAAAGGTTCATTCAAACCTAACTTCAACACACATAAATGACTAGCGACTTAAATTGCCATCTTCAACCATCAGGGTAGTTGACAAAATACTCCACTGTCAACCAAGACACTAGCTGCTATGACGTCATTTTCTACATGTCTGAAAGAAATTGAACACGCATATTGATCTACATGGCTCTCAATTCAATATGTAAATTATCTCATCTTGATAATAGACACTGCATAGATCAGCAGGTTCCTTATGCTTCCAATGCTCACCCCAATATATACTAATCCTAAATCCCTCACGAGCTTTATAGATCAAATTCTACTAAATTCTACTTGGGTAATGTCATCAGTTCTTGTTCCAATGATGTCCTGAAAGAATCTTTTCTTTGTACTTTGTAGCCAGCTTTAGAATATATGTACAACCAGATCAGTGAAAGGCACAGGATCCTATTCCGCAGGAGATTATAGATGTGATTAAGAGGAGAGCAATTGGTACCAAAAGTTTAAAAGAGTAATCAGATTTCTGGCCAATTTTTTGGATTAAAATATAAAATAATCTGTGCAGCTTTCTAATTACAGCAGTACAATTAGTTATCTAATTTCCATACATAACCTATGTCGATGTCCACATCAAAGCCCAACAATGAACATTCCAAAATCCTTATCATATTCCATTTGAAGCTCAGTGATTTAACAAAATGGAGAAATCAAGCACATGCATCAAGCAACAATATGATGCAAGTCATACGACTCTTACCTTACTCATCAAAATGGGAAAACGGGATTGCAGATCAGCCATATGAGAATCACCGCCATATATCTTTCCAGCAGCAAGATATATGGGTGTGTTCGATGGGTAGCCAAGGGCAGTGAGAAAAATTCCAACCTCCTTTGGAGTCAAGGGACAATATCCTTTGGATCTCTGTTCTATAGGATTTATTTCCTTTTCTTTCCAGTATGGGGTGTTCTCTCTACAAGTTCGAATAAATATGTCAGGCCTCTCATATGCTAAGGAATATTCATAAAATGACAGAACTTCTCATCATATAAGAACTTCATACCGAATGACCCTTAGTTCATCAGCTTCAGCTGGTGATAAATCCTGCGTGCATCCACTAAAGGCAAGCATGTCCTCCTCAAATCGTAAATGCAGAGCTATGTAAGGACCAAAGGACCTCATCCGATCCACTAACAACTACAACATTAATGAAACAACAAACTTTAATGATGGTTATGCAATAGCCCACTCATATAAAACGAGCATTTAGATTTGAGTATTACTTTTCCCATTGCTTCAATTTGAGGTGCAAAACGTAGAGCTTCATAACAAGCACGGCAGCGAAGCTTCTGAACGTCTAGAGGTAAGTTGTTATTTGCTAAGCGAGAATCAGATTTGGCAGCTCGAATAACCTTGGGAAAAGAATAACATTTTTCATTATATGATTTTATCAATTCCAAAAATACTTTATAAATAATGTGCTCCAGATTGTTCCAGAAATCACACCTCGTATTCTTCCCACATGCTAGCTATCTCATCTTGGTAGTAATCCATACCAGACCAGCTTCTAAAATGTTTAACAGCTCTAGTACCAGTCGCCAGTTCCTTAGGAAGCTCTTTTATAATTTTGACATCATTGGATAGAGCATTGATAAAATGATCTTCATCAAAAACATCTGAAAAGTTGCTGTGCAATAAACAAATGGAACAAATTATAGCATTAATGACATAAAAGCTACGAACGAAAAAAGAAATGTCTCAAAAGTAAACAAACAAAAATGTTACCTAGAGTCTTTCCAAAATGACCGTTTATCAAGTTCCGGAATTACAAGAGTGGCATTTATGATACGGGCAACAGCTACCATGTCACATATCTGCAAGTCAAGGATGAAACTTTTGAGCTCCATGCAACAGTCAGATGTTCATTGAGTAATGGATAATTAATCGTAAAAACTTCATATGAACAGTCAAAGAAAACAAACTACTGCTCCTGTGTCAAACAAAATGAACAAACACCAATCAGCTAGGTACATAGATTACTTTCATCTTGTTGGTACAACCACATGGGTAAATATTGTGCAGTTTAAAGGTTTGCTCTCATTTGCAGGTTTTCTAATATTACATTGTTACATGGGAACAAACCAAACCATATAGAAATCCAGGAAGGTTCAGCCAAGTCAAAAGGTGTGCATCCATGACCTCCGTATAATTTACTTACAGAAAGCTATCTAGAGTGCAGCGACCAATTAATTAATGCAACTAGCCACTTCTGCATATTTTGTGCCTCAATTGGGCAAGAGCAAGGAACAGGGATAAATGCATATTTTTCTTCTAATTCTTCTTCATACACAAGATCATAACTCATAGAAATCTAGAAATCAACAATCTGGAGCACATAGTTACTTTTAAAATAAAAGACACGCTTCTACAGTCATCTAGATTGGAAGATTACACAATTATGATCCAATCAGTCAATCACAAGGAAAATTCATTGAACACTATCATTAAAAGGTCAGCTTAATGCATAGTATTGACTAAGTTATTTCCCCCTCCTGGTGCTCAGGTTGATTACTTAGAAAAGGAGGGAGCAGTAATGAATGAAAACTTGAAATCCCATGTTGTGACAGATCAGAGTGGGACTTTTGTTTACCAAGCTCTCTTTGTTCCGCGGTCACCAATGAGAAAAAAAATATAAGATAAAAAATATAAATCTTCAAAATCAAAATCCAGAAAGGATGAAAACTCAACATAAAATATTTCATATTGTGATCAATCAACATAAATACATAGATTGAGCTATTGAAGAAAGAGAGTGTTTACAGACCCCAGCACGCATCTGGTTGAGCCCACCATTTGTATGAACTAGAAGGTATCCCCGGGACTCAGTAGGAGCTGAATTAACAACAGTGAAAAGGAAATTAGGTTCACCAAGGATATTTCATAGCTACAAATTAATCCATATCTCTAACTTACATGTATAATTGGAACTTGGCTCTACACATGGCACAAAATCGCGATTTGGCGGAGGCTTCCATAGCTTGTTAATTTCCAAAGTTCCACTTGAACCATCCAACTGTCAAGTCTAAAGGAGTGAAAACATGACAGATGCATAACTTTTTCACATCAATAAGCAAATCTAAATCTCTAGGACTCGGGCCTAACTAAAGGGATAAGGAGCTCTCTTTTTACATATTGGCAATCACATGTGAATACAATCATATAAGTATAGATCAAAAGACAACCTTGCGAGAAGGGAGAGGCGCTTTCCACAGATGGGGAGGAGCGAGCTCCTGAGTCCAGCTCTGCTCGGTGCTCAACTTCTGGTATTTAAAATCATGTTGCTTCAAAATCAGTAAAAACATACAATATACATAACAATTCAGATCAAAAACCAACAGAAAATTTTCCAAAAACATAATGTAAAACACAAAAGGTGCTTCTTTTCTTCGAATGAAAGTAAAACTCTTTAAAGAAACTTCCTGAATGGAAGTCAATTGTAGTCAATGAATATGCACACCTAATCTCAAACAAACCTCACAAAAAGAAACCACAAAACAACAACTACTCACAGATTGAGTCAAAGATCCAGAAAACATATACATAACACTAAAAGAACCCATTGCAATGAAATGTACAGCCTTTCTTTAATTAACAAGCCCAACTTCAAAGTAAAACCAAAAATGGTGATGATCAGAATCCAAATCCCACTGAATTGAAGAAAAGGGTAAAAACAAAATCCATAAAAATAGAAACTTTTCAAAAGCAAGCCTCAACAGTTGGCACCCATTAAAGAAAAAACCCTAAATTAAATGATTTGGGTTTCAAATTTTGTGAAGAAAAAGAGAAATGGTTGGGGGATCACCGTGGGGAGCTTGAAGGGGTCAGAGAAGTTAGGGACCTTGGAGGAAGGGAAAACGGGGACGTGGACAGAGAAGAGAGCCACGAGAGCTATTACGCATATGGCGCACGTTAGCAGCTTCCTCAGTGCCGCCAATGCTATCCACTTCTTCTTCTGCATCTGTGGTGTGGATTGTCTCTAAGCATCAGTAGCCATCCCCACACAAAAATTCCAAAATGTGATTTAAGACTGGTCTTGGGGTTGAAGAGAGTGTCTATGGGTTTGTGGGTCTCGTGGGTATGTGGGTTTTGTGGGTTTTTTAAGCTGGAGCGGTCGGCACTCAGCAGTTTGTGCTTGGGTTTTGATGCTTCTTCTTCTTCTTTTTTGTGGTTACATTCTTCTTCTTCTTCTTCTTTGTTTCTGGGTTTTTGCCGCTTTTGCTTTTAGGTAGTTCGGTCTGTCTATTAGTAATGGCAAGCGGCAGAGATAGTATTCGGTTATTTAAACAATAAAATCCAAAATGGAAAAAATAATTGTTATTTCCATTCTTTCTTTCTTTTTTTCATTTTCTTTTTCTTTTTGTTAAAATTAGAAAAACTTACCACATTTTTCAAAATTACAGTTTTATTTTCTGTTTCAGATAAGAACAGTTTTAATTTCCATATAAGGATTGGCCTACACTTTTTAAATGTTCTTAAAAACAGTCAAAACTATGGTTATGATTATAAATGTAAAATTAATGTTCTACCTCTAAAACTATAATTTCTCACAAAGACTACTTCAATTCTAACCCAAAAATTTTGAACTCTGAAAAAGTTCTAAAAGTGTGAGCAAAATGTTGAGGCCACAACTGGCCATTCTATTGCGCCGTAATCTTTTAGTTTATTAATAAAGTTTATTCTTTTCAAAAAGAAAAAATTGTGAGCAAAAACACTTTTACATTGTCTATGACTATTTAGTCTAGTATCATAAATCTTTCTTTCTTGAGTGAAAGGTTCTGAGTTCGATTGTCGTGATCGTCTCTTAGTTTTGCAAAATTAAAAAAAAATTCACATCAAAAAAATTCATTATGAAAATATTTGTTATAAATTTAAACAAATTGCTTTTACTAGATTAATATGTACACTAATATTGTACACCTCTCATAAGAATTAATCAAAATACAAATAGATGATAAATTGATAACTAAATAGACAAATTAATGATGTGCCTACACCGCCGTATCCATGACCAATATGAAAGGAAATATAGTCTAAACATGTCCTAAACGCTCCGTTGTTTGATAAAAAAAATACCCTTTTAACCTTTAATGTCGTTGAAATGACCTTAAAAAAAATTATGAGGTTCTAAATGCTTAAAACTTTAATGTTTTAAGATAATGAAAATTCAAGTAGTTTTACATTCTTAATCTTAGAATGTTACGAGTGTATATAAGAAAATGACATATGCTTGGAAATCTTTGCTAAATGTAGATTTGGGTCATGATGGTGAAGTTCTAGGTACAGAAGTGAAGCATATTATTGTGAGCATAAAAAAGTATAAAAGCTTTTTACTCATACTAGCTAGTAGTAGTAGTAGATGAATGCTTACATGCATGAGGCATTCAAAGTGATCGCAACCACCAACCCATACCTATACAAGTGTGCTTAAATTAGTCCTGCATTCCAAATAGTGAGCTCTGGTCATGGAAAAGTATGGCTTCTCCATCGAAGAAGTGAAGAACTGAAAAAAAACAATTACTTTCTTTTTTCTTATATATATATATATATAATTTCAAAATAAACATTTGCAACTCCGAAAATCATACATGACCTTCATTTTTAATAAGAAGGAGGTGCCATGAGGCCTTTTTTTTAATAAGGGATATTTAGATAAACATCCTTGTCATTTTTATTTTACTAGGTATGATCCATTGATTTTTTTCTTATTATATTTGGTCCAACATTAAATTATAGATGCCACATTGGATATATTTCTTCCATATTTTTGAAATTATTTACTGAATGTGCCATTATCAGAATACCAATCAACATTTAATTTAAATCCCTAAATTTAAGTTTATTATTCAAATTTTCATTATTACTAATCGTGTAATAAATTCCTACATTTAATCATATCATTCAAATTTTCATCAAAGTTAATAGTATCTAAATTTAAGTTTATTACTCAAATTTTCATTAAATTTATTTATTTATACGAAATTTTTAAAAACAAAAAACAAAAACAAATTTGCACATATTAAGGTGAGGTAATTAAACCCTAAAAAGTTAATTACCTATATTTTTGTAGGTAAACTATGACTAATTAATTAATAGCGATTTCCCTAAAAAATTAATTAATAGCAATAGGTAGTTTACTTAGATTAGTGTAGGTAATTTACCTTTGTATTTTGTAGGTAAATTAATTTATTAATAAGTGACGTAGGTAAATTATGAATTAAGTCAATGTAGGTAATTTATCTTTGTAGGTAAATTAATTTATTAATAAGTGGTTGTAGGTAAATTAATTATTAATTTTATAATAAGTCTTATAGTACTAGTGATTAATCCATGAATCAAGGTATTCATTTTTTCATTCTTTCTTCTAAGAGGTTTTCGTTTTAAGACATAAAAACTAATTTTTATTTCCGTCCATGTATTATAGGTAAATTATGTATGAGGATCCATTTTATATATAGTTGTAGGTAATTAAATTAACAATTGATCTTTATGCTACAATGCATCGTTTCAAATTTAACAAGATATAATACTAAGAGTAACGAGAAAAAATATATAATTTGAAATCAATATGCATCAATTATCTATACCAAAATAAGCAAAGATAATATCTATACCACAACAAACTAAGAAATATGTACCTATTAATAATATACCAAATAAAAAATTATGAAACATACCTTGAATATTGAAGAAGATAATCAAAGAATTGCAAGAACCGAAGAACATACAATATATAAAGAAAACAAACACTATGAAGAGATGGAAACAAATCCTAATAAATAGTACTATGACTACTATCACATAAATCTGAAACATAGTGTTAAAATTAAAATAAAAGGATTATAAATATAATCGAGACTCAATTATAGGGAGGAAATAATTTTATTTCCAAATGAAAAAAGTCAATGTGTGTTTAATGTTTAATTTTAATTTTTAACTTATGATATTTAAGTTAATGGGCATTTTGGGTATAGTATAATTTGCCAAGCTGACTCATCGAACCTAAAATGGAAAAAAATCTACGTGGCTCTTGGTCAAAGGACTAAATCTAGGAAAGAAAAAACACCCGAATTTTAATTAAAAAATCAAAAGAGGGAAGGGCTTTATTCTAATTTCTCCTTTTAATAATAAATTGATTTTTCTCCGCTAGAAGTTCTAAATGTGACAATCATTCTAAACCAACACATCTGTTTTTAGATACAGATAACAAACCTTATACCCTGTCCTTTCACTTGGGCAAAAACCAACCCTGATTTTTGCTTCTTTTTTTTTTTTTGGTTGCATTGCATTAAATTTTTTACTCAATGTTGTCCTCAAAGTTACGAATTGATTTCACCATCAATCGTATGTCTTTGTTCTCTTAATTCAGTATTAATTAAGGTACACCATATACTGTATCCTAAGCCCTAAACCCTACGTGATGTACATATACATGTCGACATAATCAATCTGAAACCCTATTTCACAACCGGATTAAGATTCCACTTCTAATTTTGAACAATAAAAACGGTTTAACTTTAAATGCGTAAAAGCGTAATTAACTTTGTTTTTCTTTTCTTTTATTTCTTCGTATTAATACCAACCGAATTAAATAATTTTAAAACCCTTTTTCACTTTTGACTTGATATATCTTTGGTATAGCTAGCATGCAAATTAAATGAGAAAAATAATAGGGTTGTGAGTTTCCCTAGACTTGCCAAAGTCTTGGACCGAACTAAAGAAAGCTGTGGAGGAGTGATGGAGGGAAGAAATCTGAGCGCAGAAATGTGGATCTCAAGAAGAATTAGACGTGTGATGGAGTCAAAAAGATCGAGTACTTGCATTGATGGAAGGAAAATGGTATCCATGTGCGTCTCTATAGAATTTGCTTAAATTCAATATTGACATAATGCATATAGTAATTGCGTGCTTTGCACTCCTATTATCACTCAGTTTCTAGTTAAATACTCGACAGTATAATCTCCTTCAATATGAAAAGTCTACACACATATGCAAGACAAGTAGTTATAACAAGAAGTTGAGGATGATGGCATCCAAAAGTCTTGCTATATAGGAGAAAAGAGCAGCTGGTGTCTGTTATTTGGGAGTACAAGTACGTAATAGTTATCCATATATATACAAAACTTATATATCACATATCGATCCTTGCTATGGTTGAGAAAATATTATAGGGTGATTGAACTATGTCATTCAATAATCTGAATCGTATATTCGTTGAGTCATACTACGATATTACTTAAAAAGAATTCGAATAGATTGTTTCCTTTTTCTTATTCGTTTTAGAATTTTGTGTCTATGAATTACCAAACAACTACATAAGTTAACAATGTATATCAAATTAACTAATGTCCGCTCTCAGCTATTTATTCAAGTCTGTGCATACATATAAGTGGATGATTAAGTTTGATTGTTAAAGCATCTTTAATAGAATTTTCAAATGCAATATGTCTAAATAATATATTGTAGCCAATGTGTCAAAATAAATATTCTTTTACCAACTTGTGGAGGCTAAAGTTTTGAAAAAGCAAAACAATTCTCGTTTAAAATTAGTGGAACCCATCGTCCTTAAAAGTTCAACATAACACGTTTGATGTACCTCAACTCATAATTTGGCATATGAGCCAATGTGTCTTTTGTCACAATAGTTATAGCATATGTAAGTATTGGAGTTCATTCTATCGTCAAAAATAGATTTATGGGACAAATAATATATCGGTTAGAGATGCTCTTAGCATACTAATACCTAAAACTTATAATTGTTAGGACATGATTCAACAATTCTTTTGTTCCTTGATAATGGAGTGGCCAACAAGCTAGACAAATTAAGAGAGTGTATATATGATCGAGCATTTGGTTAACAAGCCAGATACACGATTGAGTAATATGAATTGAGGCTTTGAACTCGAAACATTTTGGAATTACGTACACTTTCTGATTGATATCATTCTAGAAATTTACATTGAACCTCAAACACTTAAACCGTCTGAGAATAGTTACCGAGCTAGCTAGAACGAACTTACTCACTCAGATGAGTGAAGTTAATTAACACATGAGACTCGATCCAAATTGTTACGTGGCCGAAAACAAAAACAAGATTGCATAATTAAATGAGATGTGGAGAGATCGATACAAATGAAATGATTCTCATCTACAAGAAAAATTTCATTGTACGTCTGCAAATAGACCAAGAGATAGATATTCCAAGACGGCAAGTACGTACTCGATCAGAAAATGATAAAACTAGCTTGGCTGGCTAAGCAAAGAAGACAAAAGCAATATTTGGAAAGCATGCATATCTTGACGGCTATAAGAATTTTCTTTGCTAACAAACCCTAGCCTCCTAGTTCTCGTGACGCCCTCCTCTCTACTTTGTTCACTACTCTGATCGATCACATTGGTCTCAAGGGACCCCTTGCCTTCATCGATCATGTGACATTTTCCATGCCTAGACAAAAATACAGTAGCTGGAAAGCGAGGAAAAACTTGAAGAAAAAGAGACATCTCACACCTCTCCCATGCCTTTGCTATATTTAGAATCTATTTCAGGTTAACTTACAAAACGGTAAACCATCAGTAGAATACCGACATGATTATCAACCCACTTCGGAATGAACTAATTAAATGTCAAACTGTGAAAAAATATGTTGTCATGCGTTACGAATCTATGATTTAGTAATTTTGGAACGGCCAATGAAAAACTTTAGAAGTCATACACACTAAACCCTAAACGATGAGTGAGATACAAAAAGAAAAAAAAAACATTTGTCATGTGTGAAACAACAATTCGTCGGATACACAAAATGACGTCCATTAATTGTCATGTAATATATCTGATATACGTAAGTACGAAACACTCCAAATAATATGTTCTGTTGGATTATTTGTTAGTGCATACATATATAGTTCATGTATAAACATAGGGAAATTCTGCCATGTTCCAAACATGGCATGCTTGGGCACGTGGGCACATTGGATGCCCTTAGATTAAGCAATAGTCCACAATTTTCTCATCTTGCCCTCCCAAATGCAAACCATTTTTTCCCAACTATGACATTCCAAACACTGAAGAAGCACCCATAAACATATATCTAGAAAGTTACCTGTTATATGTAACAGTGATTTTGACTTACAATTCAAAACTGAAAACTGTTCAAATACAAACTACCCTAGCCTAGCTATATGGAGTGTTGATGTCATTATTTATTCAGATTTGTTGTTTTGCGGAATGAATGGGAACTAGTACGCATTATTCAACCATTTACCAAACTTAAGGTCAGAATTTAAAACAGTACCTTCCCAATTAATTGTGGGGAGAATTGGCAGAAGCCATTCTAGATCTGAAAGCAACATTAAATTGATTTAGTGACATATCACAAATTTTGGGTCACTGCTATACTGCTATACTGCTATAAGCTTTACCTCCAAAATCTAAAAGAAAAAAAAATGCTATAAAGATGTTGCTATATGCATAGACCTATCTGTTGGTAATAAAGAAATGTCATTATCAGATAGCTACCAAAGGTCTCAAGGCGTCATTTTTAGGGCATCGCTTACAAAGTTAATTAAAAGCAACATTCTTCCTCACCATTAGAATGATATCATTAATTGGATGTGTAGTTGATTTGATTTAGCCAAACAAATAATAATAACTAAGGTGGAAGGGTTTGATCAATCAAATGCAACTCTATTTGTTTTTTATTGAATGCAACAATACGTCTTTATTCAATAATTAAAAAATACAATTGATAGAAGCAACAAGTGTACGTAACTGAAAATAAAAATTGCAAAAACACTAATGACATGTTTACTTACTTGGAATGAAAATGTGAATAAATCGGAATTCATTCTGATAGAATTTATTCATAATATCTACCCTCCCTTGGTAATCAAACTCCAGATATTCAGGAATGAATTTCTCTTTTTTAGTCACTTTTTCGTGGGGCCCACAACCATTCCGATTCATGTGCATGTTAGTAAACACAAGATAACTCAAGAATGAAAATCAATTTTTTTATTCTCATACTTATTCCAAGTAAGTAAACATGTCATAAATGAAACGACAAGATTGGATGCAAAAATGCATCAAAAAGAGCACCGGTGTTAGTCGGGCTGTGAAAATTAAACATGTACGTTGCAATTTCAAATAAGAAAAGGTGATTAAATTAACAAGGTCATTTTTTTTCAAAATTAAATTAGCTAACTAATAACATTTTCTTCATTAATTAAAACTCAAGATTATAAGCAATCAATTAAATAATCAATCATACAAAACTTGCAGATTTTTGCAGAATCTTTCTTTAGGGCTTGTTGTTCTATAAATCATCATAACCAATTAACCATTCACATTTTAGGCCTTCGATCAAGAATGATCTATAAAAAAAAAGTTCAGCCAAATAGAAACTTGTTTGGCCAATGGATTACTCTCGTATGTAATTTTAAATTTGTACAACCTATTGAATATATGTACAAAATTTTGATGACCAAAACAATTCTAAAAGAATAACGATTTCGTGCATAATAATTATTGAATTATATTGCATCACGATCAAAATGGTCGACAAACTATTTCTTTTATAGAATCTGGCTTGTAATAATCTTTTGCGAGACTTCTACTATAGATTCTACATGAATACAAACTAATAAACTTGTACGCGAGTTCATGCCAAAGTATGTTCAATTCCTTCAAGCTTTTACAACCAAAGCAAAATCAAAGATCCTTTCAATGCAACACAAGTCACAACGTGCATGGAATGATGGACAAAGTAACAGCTTTGGAAGTTGGAACATATACTCACTTAAAAAGACGTATACTAAAATACAAAGCTTCATTTCACTTAAATCAAATCGAAAACTAAATATATGGTCCCAAAAAAATACTCTATGCTCGCTAAGCTTTCATTAAAGAGTTAACACATGATAACAACACTTCGTAGCCTTTGTGTTTGCTTTGCTCCCCTCCTTTATTATTCTTTTGTGATTTTTTGAGTTCTTTGGATTCTTCTGTTCTTTTATATTTTTGGCTTTTATTTTGTTGGGTGGGTTATTTTCAAAAACGACCAACTTTTGACGTGATTGCTGGGTCAAGGCATCGATCGATTGCCGTCTGGTACAAGCTACGTGTCGTGTAATGATTGTGATTTATGGCTCTTGTACTATAGACTACTTTGTCAATACGTAACAGCGTTAGGCTTAAAAATTAAAATCTGGGGAATAATCGTACCACACGTGGCAGAAGATCTTCGTGTGGAAGCTAGGGCTTACGTATATATGACATACACGTGGCAGAAGAATTGAATTGCAAGTACTTGTCATCAAGCAAGGAAACTAGGGCATATGCATGAACTTGCAATTTATGACCAACCACATCGGACGGTAGAGATTGGATGGAGTAGGTTGATTATCATAACCGCCGTTGATTTGAGATTTAACAACTGATCGACATATAATAATGGTCACATGTGAATGTGGAGATGTGAAGGCCCGTCGACAAGTATCGCAGACGATAAGGATTAGGTTTTTTAATTAAGTGGTTCATAAGCACATCCACTGATTTAGTCTTTAAGACTTTGTTAATTTGCATTAGCACCATATCGTATTTTATTAGTTTTAGTACAATATATAGTATAAAAAGACTAACTAATATTACCATCATCATGATATTGTATATATGCTAGTGGAGCAATGTTTAATTTCTCATAGAATTTGATATAATGTCAAACTATCCGATGGAAAACATTACTAATTTAAGTGGTTCTACTCGAAGAAAACATGTATCATATGACTATGTTGATCGAGTCTATACCTATTACTCTATTAGGGTTTGAAGTGTTTTACTCTTATACTCATAGCGAGAGAAAAGTATGCATGCATCATATGAAACACGCATAGTTGTATGTGTTTGTATCTCTATCTAATCGATTACATGGTCTAACGTACGTATATATAGGATGCACGCATGACTCTCTCATATCTTTTTTCTTATGTCAATTCGCATTAGCAAGATATTTATCAAATTTTGTTAGTTTTAGTAGGATGCATTAAAAAAGACTTGCTCATATTGCCATTATCATTGTATACATCGTATGCCAATTTAACGATGTTTTCCCACAATTTTTGGTCTTTTGAAGACTCTAAGGTGATTAGGGTTTGAAATAATGTCAAACTATCTGACAAGAGAACATACTGATACATGTACAACTAGGATGCAAGACTCTCATGTTTTCTTTTTTATTTTTGTCAGGGCTTTATGTTTCCTTTCTTACCAAGACCATGAATACATTTTTGGTCCAAACCAATTAAACACACTAATGACCAAGTCAACAAGACTTGGGATTCTTAAGTTTCCGCAAGTCATCACTTAACGCGCACGACAAGTTTACGGTAGTCAATTCGATCCAGTTCATTTCCATCATAATCATGCATGTCTCCAATCAAAACAAAAACCAAAACTCAAAATCGACGACGATCGAACTGAGAAGTATTAAACATGCTATAGAATACAACTTAATTAATTATTGGTTCCAAGCTAGTTGAATTGATAGAGTTGATGAAAATTTAATATCATGCATACAAGGTACTTAATTACTCAGATTAGAGACCACAACCCGCCGCGATCCGGCCCCGCTGATTAGCCCCATTCTTAATATTTTGTTCATCAACCAATTAGCGATCTGATTAGATTTTACATTTTTTTGAATTAAATAGAAATCAATTAGGTGCAAAAATGACCCCTCACTGTGTCCTCTTATTCGATATCCCCTAGTCTCAAAAGGAGAAGAGGCGTTTCCCTCTTGCCAGACGCAGATGATCAAAATACACCATGTTAGTTATGCAAAAAATTGGATATACGTAACCTTCATGATGAAGTAATCTGGGCATCACAACCAAAACCAATTGGCAATAGTTGGAGAGGCCCAAATCCTTATAAACACATTTGCAAGGTCCCTTTTCTCCAATGTGGGACAACACTCCATATTCTCACACGCCCCCGCACGTGTGACGAATTTTCAAGCCATACACGTGGACAACTTATATTGGGTGACGTGGAGCACGTGTGGCCACTTGGCTTCACACGTGGGCGAACCTGCAGCTCTGATACCATGATGAAGTAATCTGGGCATCACAACCAAAACCAATTGGCAATAGTTGGAGAGGCCCAAATCCTTATAAACACATTTGCAAGGTCCCTTTTCTCCAATGTGGGACAACACTCCACATTCTCACACTTCATACTTTTAAATTTATACACATGACGATGTATTTTTCAAATTTATTTACATATAAAGATGTATGATTGGACGGTTGGATAAACTTAATAATCTGATTGTCTGACTATAGACTCTACAAAGATAGACCGTCCCAGTCCAAAAAAAGAAAGGATACACTAAATTAAGTTGCTTAATTAATTAATGCACATAATTTACATGAACGAGCACTAAGACAGATGATCGAGGAAGTGGCATGGATTGATATAATCAACTTCGTCATCATCAAATTTAGCAATGGATACAGGGACGGAGTTAGGCAAAAAAAATTAGGTGAGCTAATTTGAATAGTATAATATATAAATGTATTATTTATCCTTAAAAACGATAGAGGTGCAGTTAGTGTTGTAATCTGCCCAACAATATAGGTGTGGACAATATGTAGGTTTTTTTTTTTTTAGTTAAAAACTTACCCAGCTAAAAATACCCTGAGCTCCATCCCTGGATGGATACATATCGGAGCAGGGCGACTAGCTAGTGATATTATTATTTATGGTTTTACTATAAATTATTCAATATATATGGAGCTGCATGATGGAAATCCTGGCCATGGTCCTCTGAGAAATGATTCGTTTCATGCTAGTATTGGAATTTGAAAAAGACTACTAGTAGTATATATTCAAGGAGATTATATCTATATATATTAATTCACGCAACGAAAATTTCAATCAATAATGTTAATGGATATTTGTTAGTAGAACCTGCAAAAGATTTTGTTATATATAATCTTCTAGAAAGGAGGAAAAAAATGAAGAAGGGTAACCTTTGGATCAGAAAAGACGACTAAGAACAAGAGAATGAGTCCAGTTAGAAGTGGCGAACTGATATATATTAAACAAGTTTATCATGACAAAGTTACAAACCAATATAATATTAAACAAGCTGATATTTATAATAAGTTGAGCTCACCTACAACTAAACACTCGTTAAATAGATGACGTGCAATACCTTATCAAGACTAACGTCCGCAACTAAACACTTCATAATTTCATAATCCAACCGTTCATATTATCAATTATCTTTTATAAATCATCTCTGCAAAAAATCAATCGAATCAGAAATTGTTTAAACATCTAAATTAATGAAACAAATAAACGGTTTTGACAACAATAACTACTATTATGATGAACTGTCTATTTATTTCATATGAATCGGTAACAAAAAATCTCTGATTCGATTGATTTTTTGCAGATGTGATCTATAAAGGATAATTTATAATATGAACGGTTGGATTATAAAATTATGAAGTGTAAATACGTTAACTAAGGGGGTGGGTGACTGGGTGAACCTGAAAATTTCCCTTAACTTTTGATGGTGTTAGCTGTCTGGTAGATCCAAGCTGCACTGAAATAAACACAAACACAACTGCTTAATTAATGGCTGCAAGCGACAGCCAAAGCCACTTATGAATTGAATTAGTGTTGCCTTTCACACTTAATTTCGTACGTACAATGATTAATTAGGTAGCAAGTACTAGTCTCTATTAAGTGATGTTTTGCAGTAAAATCACATCGTTCTATATCGATCATTATTTGGTGCAATTGTCCATCAAATAATATGATTGCGACGTGCTAGCTAGTTATATATTATGAGTTTATGACAGTTGAACAGATGAGAAAAATCAGTTTTTCTTTTTTTATGTCGAAGCCCAAACAAGAAAAGCCTACACATACAATACCCTGGGCCAAGAAACACCAAACAAGGTCCATAAAGAACCAATTCAATTGATTAATTAAGGAAAGTCTCATAAAGAATCAATTCACTTGATTAATTAGGCTAATAGATAGCTCCCATGCCAAAAAGAAAAGTTCATACAAAAAGCATTTTTGGGTAAAATGACAAAAAAATTAATAAATGAACACCTAAAGTGTAATTTAACAAAAATTGAAATTATGAGTAAGCAACAAACACGAGGATGAGTCTTCTCTGTAGTGATCCGTGGTGACCCTAATTTCGAACTATCGCAAATTTTATTGGATCATGAGAAACAGTTACCTCATCCAACCAAGGCAGCAGTGCACAAATGACCTAATTCTGAAGTGAAAATAGATATAACACACAATACAATTTTCATGGAATATCTTATTTTTCAATTTTGTCGTTACACTAATAAGTGTCAGGTCAATATGTAGTTATGTAATGTTGCCTTCCTTATTGAATCTACTGATAATTAATATTTCATTTTCAACAAAAAGTATGACGCTAAAGGAAACAATTTATGAATTACAAAAGATTTTTCCAGAAAATTATTTTACCTTATTACGTGAGTCGATTTTCAATAAGGAAACATACTTTTGTTAAAAAAGAAAATATATTGAAATTAAAGAATCTAATTACTATTTGCCAATCCTTGAGCTAGTTACAAATAGGAATTCGATTACGTCTTGACCAAGTTACATTTTTTCTTTTTTTCTTCATTAGGTTTGCAACATTGCTTAACTTTCAAGCAAGGGTTATATTGGAAGTTGTTGGATATTGGAAGCTATAGAAGTCTCTGATGTCCGGACTGCTCTGTGAGTCCGGACTGTTTGATCGAGTTAATGCTTCTGGAAGTGCTACTGGAAGTTCTGCTGGTTGTTTCTCTGCCTTGGGAGTCCGGACTCTGAGTGGAGTCCGGACTGATTGATCGGGTTATCAAGTCTGGAAACCTCTTTGCTTGCATCAGTCCGGACTGCTCTGTGTGTCCGGACTGCTCTGTGTTTCTCTTCCCTTGCCGACAACAGCTGTCCTCCCTCTTGTGTGTGTAATATAGAAAGTAGTGCAGTTTTTATTTTGGTTTTGTTTGTAGGAGAAGTTGTTCGTAACAGTAGCATAGATTAAGTTATATATTTCCTCTGCTTGTAATCAATCATTCAAGTTTTGAATCATATCTATCTTATTTCATCTTTTCAACATGGTATCAGAGCAGGATTTCATGGCCTGACTCTATTTTTTTTTTTTTTTTCTCCTTGCCTACGTTTCTGATCTCTTCATCCTATTATGGAAGAGAAATTTGTTGAGAGGTCCTTTGTAACCTCAACCTTTTCCGATGTTGGAATGAATCCAAATCGTTTCTTTAGTTCTGTGGAGGTGAAGAAACAAGAAGGTAAACCTTCTGTGAAACACCTTGGTAGTCTTACAAGCATGTGGAATGAGTTTGCTGCGTATCTCAGCAAGAAGCAGATTCATACTGGAGGCAACAAAGCTGGTATGTCTGGAAATGAAAGCCACTCTGCTATCCTTAAGGAATTTGCTGGGTTCCTTACCGAAACTGATTGTGTTCCACATGAAGACGCCTCAGGTACTCTAAAATCCTTGTCTACTGCTCTCAAAGTTTGTGCTGTAGATGATTATTGGATTATAGACTCAGGAGCTTCGGATCATATGACAAATAAATTTGCAACTTTGCATGATTTTGAAGAAATGATTCTTCCCTCTAAAGTTTCTATTGCCAATGGCCAAGGTGTTTCTGTTTTGGGAAAAGGAAAAATTAAATTGCTTTCTAATGTTATAGAGTCAATTGCTCTTTATGTTCCTTCATTTCCTTTTCAACTTTTATCTGTTGGAAGAATCACAAACACCTTAAAATGTCTTGTCATTTTTTCTCCTTTTAATGTCATATTTCAAGATCTCATCACCAAGAAAACTATTGGTGAAGGTTTCTTCTTAAATGGTCTTTATTATCTGTCCAAAAACTCTTTTGCTTCCAATGTTTTTCAAGCAACTTCAAGTGTTGATCAAGACTATAACCTTTGGCACCAACGTTTGGCTCATCCATCTGAGAAAGTGTTGTCTTCTTTGTTTCCAAACATGTGTAAAGCAGAAAAACAATGTGATGTTTGTCATTTGTCAAAGTCATCCAGATTGCCTTTTTCTTCTTCTCTGTCTAGGGCTAGTAAACCCTTTGAAATTGTTCATTCTGACATTTGGGGTCCTGTCCTTGAATCATATGATGGCTTTAAATATTTTGTGACCTTTGTAGATGATTTTACAAGGATTACTTGGTTGTATCTTTTAAAATTCAAAAGTGAAGTGGTGAATGTTTTTAAGGATTTTCATAAACTTGTTCACACTCAATTTTCATCATCCATTCATATTTTAAGATCCGATAATGGTTCTGAGTATATGTCCAATATTATGTCTCAATATTTGAGCACACAAGGTATTTTGCATCAAACTAGCTGTGTTGGTACACCCCAACAAAATGGAATTGCTGAGAGGAAAAATCGAGATCTCCTTGAGAAAACAAGGGCTCTCATGTTCCAAATGAATGTCCCTAAGAGATTTTGGTCTCATGGTGTTCTTGCTGCCACTTATCTCATCAATAGATTACCTAGTAGAGTGCTTGATTTTAAATCTCCTTTTGAAGTATTGAAGGGTCGAAAAATTGATTTGTCCCACTTGAAAGTTTTTGGGTGCTTATGCTTTGT
Source organism: Rubus parviflorus (assembly GCA_029955375.1). Lineage (NCBI taxonomy): Eukaryota > Viridiplantae > Streptophyta > Magnoliopsida > Rosales > Rosaceae > Rubus > Rubus parviflorus. The sequence goes on along the minus strand of JARGGL010000008.1, from coordinate 10,958,147 downwards.
TCATGTTCAAGCTCATCAACGTGACAAACTTGATCCTAGAGCTGAAAAGTGTGTTTTTCTCGGATATTCATCCACTCAAAAGGGCTACAAATGTTACAATCCTTCTACTAGAAAACTCATTGTCTCTAGGGATGTGAGATTTGATGAAATTAATCCTTATTTTACTGGAAAGTCAGATGGTTACAGTCAGGGGGAGTCTTTATTTGATCTCTTTCCAAGTCCCATTGTTCCTGCTGATGAGGATTGCAATCAGTCTTCCAATTCTACTACTCCAGCTCCAGAAGTTCCAACAGTACTTTTTGATCCAGTTGTTGACCAATCTGAATTGGCTACGCAACCTGTACTTGAGTCTCCTTCTCCACCTCCAGTCTTAACTCGAAGAAATCCTACACGAGAACGAGGTCCTCCACCAAAACTCAAGGATTATGTGACATATGCTGCAAGGTATCCCATGACTGCTTGCATCTCTTATAAGAAATTTTCTTCCGCTCATTCTGTTTTTTTGAGTGCACTTGATAACAATCATGAACCTCAAAGTTTTGAGGATGCAAATAATCATGATGTGTGGAAGCAAGCTATGGCTGATGAGCTTCGTGCTCTTAATGACAATAAGACATGGAGTGTGGTACGGCTTCCTAACGGGAAGAAGGCTGTTAGCAGTAGATGGGTCTATAAAACCAAGTTTCATTCTGATGGGACTGTGGAGAGACACAAAGCACGATTGGTAGCTCGTGGGTTCACTCAAACCTATGGAGTAGATTACAAGGAAACATTTGCTCCTGTTGCGAGAATGAGCACAGTGAGGGTTTTGCTATCTGTTGCAATGAATCATGCTTGGCCCCTTTACCAAATGGATGTAAAAAATGCTTTTTTACATGGTGATCTCGAAGAGGAGGTATACATGAAGTTGCCCCCTGGCCATCCTCAAGCTCAGGATCCCAATATGGTGTGCAAGCTTCATAAAGCCATTTATGGTTTAAAGCAATCTCCACGTGCATGGTATGCCAAGCTTAGTTCTGTTCTTGAAGAGGTTGGTTTTCACAGAAGCAATGCTGATTCGTCTCTTTTTGTTCGGATTGGTTCAACAAGCAAGCTTGTAGTTCTTATTTATGTTGATGATCTCATTGTGACCGGTGACAATGTTGAAGAGATTAACATTCTCAAACAATCTCTCCGTAGTAAGTTTGCCATAAAGGATTTGGGGCCCCTTAAGTATTTTCTTGGTATAGAAATGGCCACTTCTCAAAAGGGTCTGTTTCTCAATCAAAGAAAATATGTTCTTGATCTGTTGAAGGATGCCGACATGTGGGATTGCAAACCAGCTAGCTCTCCCCTGGACAGCAAGTTTCACCTTGATGTTTCCAGTGAACCTCTCTTGGATGTTAGTTCGTATCAAAGGCTAGTTGGTAAGCTTATCTATCTTACTATTACTCGCCCTGATATAACTTATGCAGTAAGTATTGTGAGTCAATTCATGCATTCACCTACTATGGCTCATCTACACATTGTCAAGCGCATCCTTCGTTACCTAAAAGGGTCTGTTGGCAGAGGAATTTTAATGAAGAACAATGCTCACACTGAAATCATGGGCTACACGGATGCTGATTGGGCAGGTAATGCTCTTGATCGAAAGTCCACTACTGGTTTTTGCACCTTTGTTGGTGGTAACTTGGTTACTTGGCGAAGCAAGAAGCAAACTGTTGTTGCTCGCTCTAGTGCCGAAGCTGAATACCGAGCAATGGCTTCTACTGCTTGTGAACTCATTTGGTTGAAAGGCCTTCTCTCTAATTTGGGGTTCCCTAGCAATCAACCAATGTCTCTTTTCTGTGACAATCAAGCCGCCATGCATATCGCTTCCAATCCAGTTTTTCATGAAAGAACCAAACACATTGAGGTTGATTGTCACTATGTTCGCTCTCAAGTTCAATCCAACGTCATTAATACTCATTACACTCGAAGTCATGATCAATTGGCTGATATCTTCACCAAATCTCTTCCTACCGCTCAGTTTCATCGCATATTGGGCAAGCTTGGCTCAATGAATCCTCTTGATCCAGCTTGAGGGGGAGTATTGGAAGTTGTTGGATATTGGAAGCTATAGAAGTCTCTGATGTCCGGACTGCTCTGTGAGTCCGGACTGTTTGATCGAGTTAATGCTTCTGGAAGTGCTACTGGAAGTTCTGCTGGTTGTTTCTCTGCCTTGGGAGTCCGGACTCTGAGTGGAGTCCGGACTGATTGATCGGGTTATCAAGTCTGGAAACCTCTTTGCTTGCATCAGTCCGGACTGCTCTGTGTGTCCGGACTGCTCTGTGTTTCTCTTCCCTTGCCGACAACAGCTGTCCTCCCTCTTGTGTGTGTAATATAGAAAGTAGTGCAGTTTTTATTTTGGTTTTGTTTGTAGGAGAAGTTGTTCGTAACAGTAGCATAGATTAAGTTATATATTTCCTCTGCTTGTAATCAATCATTCAAGTTTTGAATCATATCTATCTTATTTCATCTTTTCAACATGGTATCAGAGCAGGAATTCAAGGCCTGACTCTATATTTCTCCTTGCCTAAGTTTCTGATCTCTTCATCCTATTATGGAAGAGAAATCTGTTGAGAGGTCCTTTGTAACCTCAACCTTTTCCGATGTTGGATATAATCCAAATTGATTGTGAACATATTGTTCATCTCCCCTGGTTCATTTCCAGGTTCATATCCCCTGGTTCATTTCCAGGTTCATTTCCCCTGGTTCATTTCCAGGTTCATATCCCCTGGTTCATTTCCAAGTTCATATCCCTCTGCCATACTAGTTAAACTCTTGCTCAAAGATTGAGTACGAGAGCTGCTATAGCATACTGCTACCCTATCATAAAATAACCCATGCCCAGAAAGTATCCAAACACCCAGAAAAATCCATACCCATGGAAAACTTCCCGATCTCATCGATCCCAGACCCATGATCTCTATTAATTCATGCTTGCCTTGTCTAAGAGAAAGAAAACAAGGAGCCGAAAGAGAGAGGGAGTTGCTGGAAAGAAAGAATAAAAAAAAAGGTGAAAGAGGAATCAGCCCAAAGCAAAAGAAAAAGGCTGTGAAAAGAAGTGTGATGTGCAATTGGTTAATTAAACATGTTTAATTAATCTTGCATTGCACGTGATGGGTGAGAGAATCCAAAAGAAGAAAAAAAAAAAAAAAAATGAATTGCTCCTGCATGGTCATTGTCAACCGCAAGTCAAGGTCAAGGGAGTAAGGGACTGCCGACCATATTGCCGCTGCATGGTTTGTCGACCGTAGGATGTTTTAATTTGGCTCTTCTTCAAGCTTGTTGTTTGGAATATTCAAACTCCAGCTTGAGGGGGAGTGTTGGAATATCTACTCAGCTTCCACATGTTTGTTGTTTATCTTTATAGTTGTTTATCTTTCTTTGTGTTGGAGTAATTAAGAAAGTCAACATAGAAGTTTTGTGGTAGGTTTTCTAGGTTTTAGGTTCCTCCACTCAAGGTTTTGTTGTTGGTTTTTGTAGATTTAGTTCTTGTAATAGTATAGGTGAGCTCTATAAGAGCAGTCCCAATTGTATGTTTTAATATCAAGCAAGTTAGCAACAATGTAATCCTTTAGTCTATTTCTCAACATTCTGAAATCTCTCTCTTTCATTACAAAATTCAACATGGCTTCACCTCAACAGAGGAAATATATAACTTAATCTATGCTACTGTTACAAACAACTTCTCCTACAAACAAAACCAAAATAAAAACTGCACTACTTTCTATATTACACACACAAGAGGGAGGACAGCTGTTGTCGGCAAGGGAAGAGAAACACAGAGCAGTCCGGACACACAGAGCAGTCCGGACTGATGCAAGCAAAGAGGTTTCCAGACTTGATAACCCGATCAATCAGTCCGGACTCCACTCAGAGTCCGGACTCCCAAGGCAGAGAAACAACCAGCAGAACTTCCAGTAGCACTTCCAGAAGCATTAACTCGATCAAACAGTCCGGACTCACAGAGCAGTCCGGACATCAGAGACTTCTATAGCTTCCAATATCCAACAACTTCCAATACTCCCCCTCAAGCTGGATCAAGAGGATTCATTGAGCCAAGCTTGCCCAATATGCGATGAAACTGAGCGGTAGGAAGAGATTTGGTGAAGATATCAGCCAATTGATCATGACTTCGAGTGTAATGAGTATTAATGACGTTGGATTGAACTTGAGAGCGAACATAGTGACAATCAACCTCAATGTGTTTGGTTCTTTCATGAAAAACTGGATTGGAAGCGATATGCATGGCGGCTTGATTGTCACAGAAAAGAGACATTGGTTGATTGCTAGGGAACCCCAAATTAGAGAGAAGGCCTTTCAACCAAATGAGTTCACAAGCAGTAGAAGCCATTGCTCGGTATTCAGCTTCGGCACTAGAGCGAGCAACAACAGTTTGCTTCTTGCTTCGCCAAGTAACCAAGTTACCACCAACAAAGGTGCAAAAACCAGTAGTGGACTTTCGATCAAGAGCATTACCTGCCCAATCAGCATCCGTGTAGCCCATGATTTCAGTGTGAGCATTGTTCTTCATTAAAATTCCTCTGCCAACAGACCCTTTTAGGTAACGAAGGATGCGCTTGACAATGTGTAGATGAGCCATAGTAGGTGAATGCATGAATTGACTCACAATACTTACTGCATAAGTTATATCAGGGCGAGTAATAGTAAGATAGATAAGCTTACCAACTAGCCTTTGATACGAACTAACATCCAAGAGAGGTTCACTGGAAACATCAAGGTGAAACTTGCTGTCCAGGGGAGAGCTAGCTGGTTTGCAATCCCACATGTCGGCATCCTTCAACAGATCAAGAACATATTTTCTTTGATTGAGAAACAGACCCTTTTGAGAAGTGGCCATTTCTATACCAAGAAAATACTTAAGGGGCCCCAAATCCTTTATGGCAAACTTACTACGGAGAGATTGTTTGAGAATGTTAATCTCTTCAACATTGTCACCGGTCACAATGAGATCATCAACATAAATAAGAACTACAAGCTTGCTTGTTGAACCAATCCGAACAAAAAGAGACGAATCAGCATTGCTTCTGTGAAAACCAACCTCTTCAAGAACAGAACTAAGCTTGGCATACCATGCACGTGGAGATTGCTTTAAACCATAAATGGCTTTATGAAGCTTGCACACCATATTGGGATCCTGAGCTTGAGGATGGCCAGGGGGCAACTTCATGTATACCTCCTCTTCGAGATCACCATGTAAAAAAGCATTTTTTACATCCATTTGGTAAAGGGGCCAAGCATGATTCATTGCAACAGATAGCAAAACCCTCACTGTGCTCATTCTCGCAACAGGAGCAAATGTTTCCTTGTAATCTACTCCATAGGTTTGAGTGAACCCACGAGCTACCAATCGTGCTTTGTGTCTCTCCACAGTCCCATCAGAATGAAACTTGGTTTTATAGACCCATCTACTGCTAACAGCCTTCTTCCCGTTAGGAAGCCGTACCACACTCCATGTCTTATTGTCATTAAGAGCACGAAGCTCATCAGCCATAGCTTGCTTCCACACATCATGATTATTTGCATCCTCAAAACTTTGAGGTTCATGATTGTTATCAAGTGCACTCAAAAAAACAGAATGAGCGGAAGAAAATTTCTTATAAGAGATGCAAGCAGTCATGGGATACCTTGCAGCATATGTCACATAATCCTTGAGTTTTGGTGGAGGACCTCGTTCTCGTGTAGGATTTCTTCGAGTTAAGACTGGAGGTGGAGAAGGAGACTCAAGTACAGGTTGCGTAGCCAATTCAGATTGGTCAACAACTGGATCAAAAAGTACTGTTGGAACTTCTGGAGCTGGAGTAGTAGAATTGGAAGACTGATTGCAATCCTCATCAGCAGGAACAATGGGACTTGGAAAGAGATCAAATAAAGACTCCCCCTGACTGTAACCATCTGACTTTCCAGTAAAATAAGGATTAATTTCATCAAATCTCACATCCCTAGAGACAATGAGTTTTCTAGTAGAAGGATTGTAACATTTGTAGCCCTTTTGAGTGGATGAATATCCGAGAAAAACACACTTTTCAGCTCTAGGATCAAGTTTGTCACGTTGATGAGCTTGAACATGAACAAAGCATAAGCACCCAAAAACTTTCAAGTGGGACAAATCAATTTTTCGACCCTTCAATACTTCAAAAGGAGATTTAAAATCAAGCACTCTACTAGGTAATCTATTGATGAGATAAGTGGCAGCAAGAACACCATGAGACCAAAATCTCTTAGGGACATTCATTTGGAACATGAGAGCCCTTGTTTTCTCAAGGAGATCTCGATTTTTCCTCTCAGCAATTCCATTTTGTTGGGGTGTACCAACACAGCTAGTTTGATGCAAAATACCTTGTGTGCTCAAATATTGAGACATAATATTGGACATATACTCAGAACCATTATCGGATCTTAAAATATGAATGGATGATGAAAATTGAGTGTGAACAAGTTTATGAAAATCCTTAAAAACATTCACCACTTCACTTTTGAATTTTAAAAGATACAACCAAGTAATCCTTGTAAAATCATCTACAAAGGTCACAAAATATTTAAAGCCATCATATGATTCAAGGACAGGACCCCAAATGTCAGAATGAACAATTTCAAAGGGTTTACTAGCCCTAGACAGAGAAGAAGAAAAAGGCAATCTGGATGACTTTGACAAATGACAAACATCACATTGTTTTTCTGCTTTACACATGTTTGGAAACAAAGAAGACAACACTTTCTCAGATGGATGAGCCAAACGTTGGTGCTAAAGGTTATAGTCTTGATCAACACTTGAAGTTGCTTGAAAAACATTGGAAGCAAAAGAGTTTTTGGACAGATAATAAAGACCATTTAAGAAGAAACCTTCACCAATAGTTTTCTTGGTGATGAGATCTTGAAATATGACATTAAAAGGAGAAAAAATGACAAGACATTTTAAGGTGTTTGTGATTCTTCCAACAGATAAAAGTTGAAAAGGAAATGAAGGAACATAAAGAGCAATTGACTCTATAACATTAGAAAGCAATTTAATTTTTCCTTTTCCCAAAACAGAAACACCTTGGCCATTGGCAATAGAAACTTTAGAGGGAAGAATCATTTCTTCAAAATCATGCAAAGTTGCAAATTTATTTGTCATATGATCCGAAGCTCCTGAGTCTATAATCCAATAATCATCTACAGCACAAACTTTGAGAGCAGTAGACAAGGATTTTAGAGTACCTGAGGCGTCTTCATGTGGAACACAATCAGTTTCGGTAAGGAACCCAGCAAATTCCTTAAGGATAGCAGAGTGGCTTTCATTTCCAGACATACCAGCTTTGTTGCCTCCAGTATGAATCTGCTTCTTGCTGAGATACGCAGCAAACTCATTCCACATGCTTGTAAGACTACCAAGGTGTTTCACAGAAGGTTTACCTTCTTGTTTCTTCACCTCCACAGAACTAAAGAAACGATTTGGATTCATTCCCTACAAACAGTAGTATATATACCTAGGCAGGCAATAACATCAAACCAAGTGCTTCTTGGTTACTAATTTTCATCGTCCATAAAATGACGTGTGCTTCCAAGTTCGTGGGTAGTAGGATGGCCAGCCGCCGCACAAAAGTTCCCAGAAAGCAGAAGCTCTGTTATGATCCCTTGTTCAACCACGCAAATATGGCCGCTCTCAAGGCACGAGACACCGCGGAGGAGTTTTTCAAGCTTCAGAACTTCGACCTTGCAATAAAGCAGGTCATGGTCGCCAAAGAATTCGACCCCAACTTTCTTGGTATCAACCACTACATCCTCGCCTACCAGATTCATAAAGCCGTGTCAGACAAGAAAACCTTGTACGATGTTCTTGGAATCCCAAAAACCAGTGACTGTGCAAGCATCAAGAAACAGTACAAGAAAATGGCGCTCGATTTGCACCCTGACAAAAACAGCTCCGTTGCTGCTAGCGGCGCTTTCAAGCATATAAAAGCCGCATGCGACGTTCTCTCCGACCCTGCCACAAAGAAGGCCTATGACAAGTCGTTGAGTCCACCGTTTCGAGGGGCTTCGAGGGTCAAGACTCGCAAAAGGGCCGCCCCCAAGGCTAGTACCAGTACCAGAGATGATGGTGGTGTTTTCAAGAAAACCATAAACATAATAAGGAAAACGAACCAGGGCCAAAAGGCATGTTTTATGAGGGTTTCTGTCTGTAGGGTTGCTTAATTAATTGGTTATTTGTTCTGCAGTTAATTGCCTCCTTCAGTTTTGGAGCGCTTGTTATGTAATAAGTACCTATGAATCTTCCCAATGTAAATATTTTGATCCTTAATTAATTGAGGAAATGAATTTTCTTGTTTTACGTGCAATATCTAAAACCCTATGTCTAGGCTTCTTAATTGGCTTTCTGTGATTTTATTAGGCATCGTTGTTGTTATTTACTTCAGTCTCTCCAGACGTTTATTTTTGGTAGATTTGAGAAATTTTTAGTTATTTGTAATTCAAGACCCATTAAACTTCCCATTAATTGTGACTATCCAAAGACAAAGACGCTTGATCTCCAAGTGAGTAATTGAATAAGGTCCTCATGTTTAATATTATAGGCGCATCTATGATACCAATGCTGATACAAACGTATGGATTCAAACAATGGTGAAAAAAAGATGCACAAATCTAGCGAAGGTACGTACATGATAAACAAAATGACAAAAAAAAAAACTAGAAAGAGAGTTAGCATCATCACAAATTAAAAGCATTCACGATCCCATCGCAAATCTCCTTAGCCTCCTTGAGCTTTTCGATTCTCTTTTTGAGATCCTCACGTTCCAAAGGATATTTCTCCAGCATCTCCTTAAATCCGAGACCATATTCCGGCTCCTTCAACATCTGCATATCGAACATATCCGCATCCGTGTATGTGTCCACAAGGTTTGCAATACTCAATTTCAAATGCGAAGCCATACCTTCAACATATATTCTCGTAAACATCTTCCAGTGTTCAATCTCTTTCAGTCTGACGCAAAAGGCTCGGGATAATATATCTCGCGAGTATTTCCTCTGACTCTCAGCTTCAATCTCCCCAATGCCCTCCACAACTATCGAAGAGGGCCTTTTCTTATCATCAAGAACTCCATAGATGAATTCCCTGCATTTGGATATGAGACTATTATGCTCAGACAAAAACTCCGGCCTATAACCCCTATCTTTCGTTAACGTTTCCTTCCTTTCCATTGTCTCAGTTATCCACCTTTTCGTCCTGCCCCTCATTTTTCCCAAAAGAATATAGGAAAGAGAGCCTACCACGAAATGAAGATGAGTATATCTCCCTATATGTTTCATTAGCACACTAAACATCACTTGCTCTATGTAACACCAGACCGTGTTCAGAAACCTCGAGTTCATAAGGCTGTATTCCTTTTTCTTCCTTGCATCATCGTTAACAATATCTTTCCGGACACCATCATCGGATAGACTACCTGCAGCTTTTTCCTCCTGAGAATGAAGAATATAGTTGATCTCTGTCTCTAAAAAGTTACTTTTGAGGTCACAAAGACAAGAATTGTGATGAAATTGGTCCAGTTCATTCGAAAACTGCGTGAGCATCTCAGCCAGCTTTGCAGTGCCATGCATAATCTACTCATCTGGAAACTCATCGAAATCCCCTCTCACAAGAATTTTTCTGAGCGATTCTTTGGTCATTGCTACCATATGCATGAAAGTGGCACTAGCCTCGTCAATCGATGAAATACTAGCTGGCAGAAAATTAAGTTCCGCCAGGCGAGAGTTGAGCTTGTCATTGATCTTCTTACCAATCTCTGGCAAGTCCCTAGCTCTGGTTGAGACTGGGATTTTAATCCCTTCCTCCTTAGCAGCATCGAAGACGAGAGAGATTTTTTCGTTGGAATATACTGCTTCTTGGTTTGCTCCTTCCATTTCTGTTTTGGTTTTGCTTTCTTTGGAACTTCTTGATTTGTTCTGATGTAAATTATGGAACTTCTTGACAATAACTGAGTTTTTAAGGAGGAGATGTGATGGGAAGCATTGGGAATCCGATAGCAATTAATCCTTAAATTCATTGGAGTTAATTTTCTTAATTAGGTGCATGCGCGCATGATGCACACATGAAAGTCTTTCATGTTTCCAATACATATCATTTAATTTTGGTTTCTTAGGTTTAAATTTGGGCCCGCTCATGTTGTACTTGTATGGGTTGGTTAAAGAAGTTTGTGTCTTTTCAAATTTTTTTTAATAAAAAAACATATATTAGATATAATGACGATTACAATCGTTAATAAGAGAATCATGAACAACAATATGAGCTATAATTAACTTAGTAAGGTTAATATGAAAACCTAATGCAGAACAAATCATAAGTTATCTAATTGGTTGTTCATTTACACAGTACGCTAAAACTCACTTATTGGAAATAGAAAAATAATACTATTACAAAGTACAAACTGATGTAGACTATCCTCGTCCCAGAAAAACAAGTTGTGATGCTCGCCAATCAGGGCCGGCCCTTGGGCAAGATCCCCAAGACTTGGGTCTATGGCCCCCAAATCAATAGGCCCCAAATTATTATTTTTATATTATCTAGTCTGAAAAAAAAATTATATTAATATTATTTTAATCAGTATGCGCAATTGCGCAGTTAACTTTCCTGCTCTCTAACAGGTTAATACCCTAATACCTGAGTCCCTATCAGTCCTGTCTCTCCTTTATTATTATTTTTTCTTAGAAAGTGTCTCTCTTTCACCCTTTGTGACTATGCAGTTTTGCCCTAATTCCCAAAAGAAATAAAAAATTGCAGTACTTCTCTTCTAGACTTCTAATATTCTTCTCATTTTTTACGACCCAACGCAGTAGCCCCCAAGTTCTTCATAGGTAATTTTATATTTGTATTGATATATGTATGTATTTTAGTTTAGGGCTAAATTCAATTTATTACCCTATACTTTACACTCAAAATCAATTCAGTCCCTGTACTTTCAATTTCATCAAAAACACCCTTATACTCTATAGATTTGATCAATGTCATCCAATTGTTAAATTTGAGATTTCTAATGAGGGCATTTTCGTCATTTTCTTCATAAACCCTAAACAAAATAACTGTATTTATTATATTATTAGAAATAAAATAAAATAATTGCATACCTTGAAAGTTAGCATTATTTTATTTTTTTCATGCTAACTTTCAATTTATGAAATTATTTTATTTTTTTTCTATTAATAATAAATTATTTATTTTATTTTATTCTGGTATATAACTCTATATATAATTGAAATAAAATATTTTATTTTATTTCTACTAATAAGAAATTATTTATTTTATTTCATTGTCGTATCGTATATGACCCTATATAAATATTTTATTTGTACTCTCGTACTAATAAAATATTTATTATTATTACTACTAAAATAAATAAGAATACAATAAAATAAAATATTTATTATTATTAGATATAATAAAATAATTTATTATTATTAGATATAATAAAATAATTTATTATTAGTAGAAACAAAATAAAATAATTTCATAAATTGAAAGTTAGCATTAAGAAAATAATGCTAACTTACAATTTATGAATTTATTTTATTTTATTTATACTAATAAATTATTTTATTTTATTTCTACTAATAATAATAATTTTTTTTTCAATGCTAACTTACAATATAATAAATTATTTTATTTTATTTCCATTAATAATAAATTATTTTATTTTATTTCTACTATTAATAAATTATTTAATTATATTTCTACTATTAATAAATATGAAATGACGAAAATACCCTCTAGAAAAAGCTCAAATCTGATGGTTGGATGAGATTGATCAAATTAATAGAGTACAAGGGTATAACTGATGAAATTGAAAGTATAGGGACTGAATTGATTTTGAGTGTAAAGTACAGGGTAGTAAACTGAAATTAGCCCTTTAGTTTATTTTATATTTAGTTGTTGGATACTTGGATTTTGTATTCAAACGACTATATTGCTAATTTGATATATTGCAAGACGAGTCTTATTTCAATGATACTTTGTAATACGTTGCCTTAATTACATATTTGTTTGAGATATTATTTTTTTCTTTTTAGTAGTCGAGCCCTGAGAATTTTTTTCGCCTTGAGCCCCCGAATTCTCAGGGCCGGCCCTGTCGCCAATATACTCAATTGTGGTGCTCAAAGGACAATAGTCCAACTGAAACTCATTGAAACAATAGAGGATGACCTCCACCAATTTACAAGGAATGAAAAATAAAAGAAATACTAGGACAATATCAAAGCTATTTTCTTTTGCCGACGAATATATCGTCGGGAAAAGTCCTAGCCTTTTTTTTAATTATTTTTTTAAATTTCGTTTGTAAAATTCGAAAAACACGAAGAAATTCTCAATGGTCGGGGTATCTCCTTACTACCTCTATACTAATTATAAGATCCTCATTTGAGTTTGGAAATTTTTTAGAATTCTTGTTTCTACTTAAGTTAGAAAGTTCCTTGCTATAATTCATCGGTTTTGAAGAAAATAACATTTTCAAAAATTAACAAGATATTTTGAACGAGTGCTAGGGAGAGTTTCAATCCATTGCCGGAAGTGAGTTGCTATATTTAACAACAAAAAATATATGACTGACTTTTGCCCACGAATAATTGGTCGGTGAAAGTCCCAACATTTTTTTTTAATTTCTTTTGTAAAATACTAAGAACACGAAGAAGTTCTCAATGGTCGGGCTATCTCCTAACTACCCCGGCCATACCAATTATAAGAACCTTATTTGGCATTTGAAATTTTTTAAAATTCTTGTTTCTAAGAAACTTAGATAATTTGTTCCTATAATTTAATAGTTTTAAAGAAAACAACATTATCAAAAATTAACAGAATACTCGAGCGGATGCTAGGGAGACGTTTTAATCCATCGGGGTCCGGGGATACAAATTGCTTCATTCTTTAAGGGCCGAAGTGAGTTAATTTATTAAAAAAAAAACATGTTAATGGCTTTTGCCGACGAATATATCGCCGGGAAAAGTACAAGCCTTTTTTATTATTATTTTTTAAAATTTCTTTTGTAAAATTCGAAAAATACGAAGAAATTCTCAATGGTCGGGGTATCTCCTTACTACATCTATACTAATTATAAGATCCTCATTTGAGTTTGGAAATTTTTTAGAATTCTTGTTTCTACTTAAGTTAGAAAGATCCTTGCTATAATTCAACAGTTTTGAAGAAAATAACATTTTCAAAAATTAACAAGATATTTTGAACGGGTGCTAGGGATAGTTTCAATCCCTTGCCGGAAGTGAGTTGCTCTATTTAATAAAAAAAAAACATATGAATGACTTTTGCCCACGAATAACTCGTCGGTGAAAGTCCCAACATTTTTTTTAATTTCTTTTGTAAAATACTAAGAACACGAAGAAGTTCTCAATTATCGGGCTATCTCCTAACTACCCCGGCCATACCAATTATAAGAACCTCATTTGGCATTTGAAATTTTTTAAAATTCTTGTTTCTATGAAACTTAGATAATTTCTTTCTATAATTTAATGGTTTTAAAGAAAATAACATTATCAAAAATTAACAGAATACTCGAGCGGATGCTAGGGATACGTTTCAATCCATCGGGGTCTGGGGATACAAATTGCTTCATTCTGTAAGGCCCGAAGTGAGTTAATTTATTAAAAAAAAAACATGTTAATGGCTTTTGCCGACGAATATATCGTCGGGAAAAGTCCTAGCCTTTATTATTATTATTATTTTTTTAAATTTCTTTTGTAAAATTCGAAAAACGCAAAGAAATTCTCAATGGTCGGGGTATCTCCTTACTACCTCTATACTAATTATAAGATCCTCATTTGAGTTTGGAAATTAATTAGAATTTTTATTTCTACTTAAGTTAGAAAATTCCTTGCTATAATTTAGGGTTTAGGGTTTCGGGTTTACCACCCCAAATCTCTAAGCTTACCACCTGGATCCCATACAAACCTAAACCAAATTTCATAACAAATGAAAGATGATCCCTTTGCAGGAAAGTTGTTCCTTTCCTTGGGAGTGCCAAACATAAGAAAAAATTGAGTTTCCCTTCTCAAACTTTCCATTCCGCGAACCAAACAAGTGGTGAGTCATGATTGATGTATAATTTTGATTAGTGTCAAACATAAAAAAGAATTGAGTTTCCATTCCCAAACTTTTCATTCCGCGAACCAAACGAAAGGTGAATCATGATGTATAATTTTACTCTAATCAATATATACGGTTGATGTTTTCACTAAAAAAATAAAAAATTAGAGATAAAGTATAAGTTGTAATGAGCAAAACGTAAGGTGATAGTAACCCCACCATGTGTGGAAGTTGCCATGATTAGTCTATGTGGTACCAAATAAGCAGCAAATTTAAATCCGCATCCCTTTGATGTAATGCAAGGGATTTGATTATTTGAACATCAAGGTACTCGAAGTTCATTGAATATTTGTGTGGCATTTGAAGCTTTATATATCAGCACGGCTCTTCTTAATTTTCTTGTACAGTTGTACACACGTCTCATTTTTAATATCCAATTAGCAGTACTTAATTGGAAGTTGGTAAGAGTCATGAATTCCCATTGTATACAATTTTTAAAATTCTCCTCTTGCCAGCTTAACAGTTTGAACTTTACAACCAACCCATTATACTGGAATGTGGAAGTTGCCATGAACTTGTTCCCGAGAGCGTGTCATATTTTACTAGCTTTTCCACTGTGATTTAATCTATTTTATATTAAAGGATAAAATAAATATGGAGATCAACCCTATATAGATTAAAGACTCTGGGCTAGCTGATCCTATTGAATTTATAACCTCGGGGAAATTTCTGGGATGGACCCGTACTACATAATTAATTAGGGTTATAATTAACCTAACATTGTGATTCTGTGCATACTAACAACCAAGTCATGCCAGTTTGTTTCTTTGGTGTAACATATGGAACTTTTGTCCTATCACTATGCAGAGACAATAGAGTCACCAACTTCGATATGAACTGCATAACAACAAAATATTATAGGGAATCAAATCTGAAATGAGCCCCTTTTCCAAATTTTCTAAAAATATTAGCTAATATATATATAGGAGCAGTATAGGCTCGTGATCAGTCTGGTTGATCATGAAGTAGTTGCAGTAGAGTGAGGTGATAAGTAACCAACATTATTTTGAAAACTAAATTTTAAATCTAACTCATAAATAAATAAATAAAAGTACAGAGTGACACAAAAACATTCAAAAGTCTATGTGAATTGAGCAGTGATCAAGAACAACTTGATCCACTTTCAAAATAAAGAAATTTGTTTCAACAGATCTTAATTAATTGATTTCGCTCAAGCAAAAGAACATCCGCTATTGTGTCTCTTGGTAACTCTTGAATGAACTTATTCTTTAATATCTATATATTTTTTGTGACTAACTAAAGTGGATCATCTACTTTTTGTGAAAATGTGGAGTGTTGTCCCACATTGGAGAATAGAGACCTTGCAAATGTGCTTATAAGGATTTGGGCCTCTCCAACCATTGTCAATTAGTTTTGGTTGTGACGCCCAGATTACTTCATCATGGAATTAGAGCTGCATGTTTGCCCACGTGTGAAGCCAAGTGGCCACACGTGCGCTACGTCACCCAATATAAGTTGTCCATGTGTATGACTTGAAAATTCGCCATACGTGCGGGGGTGTGTGAGAATGTGGAGTGTTGTCCCACATTGGAGAATAAGGACTTTGCAAATGTGCTTATAAGGATTTGAGTCTCTTCAACTATTGTCAATTAGTTTTGGTTGTGACGTCCAGATTACTTCATTACTTTTTATGAGTCTACGTAGATCGAGCCGTACGTGACCAAGAACAACTTGATCCACTTTCAAAATATAGAAATTTGTTTAGCGGATTCATGAATGAATTTATTCTATAGGATCTATATATTTTTTGTGACTAACTAAAGTGGCCGGATGACCTACTTTTTTAATAAAAAATTGACGACATTACAATATCACGTCCTTTTACATTATAGTTTAACGATTCAAAACACTATAAACTAAATATGAAGCTAATTAGTCACCTAGTTATAATTCAGAATAGATGAACAAAATATTTTCAATGAAAACCAAAAGATTGATAACGATAATAAGGAAATGCTAAATTATTTTTGATTTGATTCATTGATTGATTTTCAGATCGAGGATACTTTTACTTATCCCCACCATTCCATATGTAGTACAAAAGAGGTATAAAGACATGAATATGTATGCACAGAAATTACACTTGTTTTCTGCTTTCCATTCTGATGCGAAATTGTGATCAGAACTCTGCTACATTCTAATGCGTACTCTATCAAGAACAAAAGAACAAAGTCAAATAAAAGAAACCAAGAAATTTATAATTTGCGGCATTCAAAGTTCAAAGCATCCTATTAGGCACCCTGACCTCTCTAACAGTCCTAGAATGCACCAGAGTCGCCGTCTCCTCCTTCCTCTTACTTATCGGCCGAAGCAACCTCGACCAAAACCGACGACTCTTCTTCTCTTCCCCACTCTCTTTACTTCTCAATCGTCTCGGAAAGTAATTCGCCAGCGACCTACTCTTCTTAAGCACATAGTCACTCTCCCCACCGTCGCCTAACAACCATTTCGCAACCGAACTACCCTTCTGCCCTTCATGATCGGCAAAACGGTTACGTGCCTCCACCGGAGGAGACGAGCAAGAAGAAGTATCGGTAGAAGAATAGTACGACGATAAGGAAGACGTCGTAGAGGGAGTGGCCGAACCCATTGTCGTAGAGGTTCTACGTGAGCTGCCGGAAGTGTTTGATAGCTTGGTGAGTTTTTCTTTCAAACAAATGGAGCACACGCCCGGCGGTTGCTGGTGTTTCGGGTGCTTCTTGCACAGACCGTCGGGTCGACTTTTCTTCGATCGGATTCTGAGCTTTTCCATTTTGCGCAGTTGCGTTCACAATGTGGGGATGTTTTTGTGGTATATATAGACAGAGAAGAAGAAGAGAGACACAAATATTATTGGTGTGAGAGGGTGTTTAATTTACTTAATTTCCATGATAGTTCATGGGAGCTTCTGAGGGTTTTCTTAAAATACCTTTGACGGGTTGTGGGTTTGAAAAGTTTGGGCTGAGGACTAAATGGACGGGTGTGATTGATTGCGGATTTGGAGTGGGTGGCTGTGATCGATGCGTGTGCGAAGGGGGGTGGAAGTTGTCTGAAGCTTTCTGTGCGGGCGGCGTGGAAAGGAGAAAAAGTGTAAGGGTGGACGGGATCAAAGTTGGAAATTATGGACGTGTCTATGCAGAGAATGTATGAAAATGTACTAAAAGGACTTTGGTTATTCTTTTATTTTTTTATAATTAATAGAAAATTCGTGTTTATTTACTCAATTTAAATAGTCAAATGTCAAATCACATGTCAAATTTCTGTTAAATATTATAAATAAGTATACATTTCCCTAAAATAAAAAACAATAAAAATAGAAATAGAAATAAAAAATAAAAATAAGTATACATCAATAGCCGGTGAACTATAATATGTTGGTTATTGGTAAAACTAACATCGTGAAAATCACAGATTTGAATCTCACTATAATATAAGAATGTGTAAGGCGGAGTCGTTTCTAAGAAACAAAAGACAAAAAGAATATACAACAATAATTTGGTGATAAAATTTTCACGATTTCTCTTAAAAAGTATCACTGTTGATTATATGGTTTTATAGTCGCTATGATTAAAGATTGAAAAGTTTGTTACACATAAAAGGAAATTTGCAACATCTATAACTGATTTACGATACTTGTCTCGGACATTTATGAAGCCTGCAAGCTGGCTCTTTCTTAAGCCTCAAGGATTAACCTAATGACCAAACTTATTAATTACAAACTAAATGTGGGTTCAAAGGTGGGGACTCGGATCCTCTCCTCACGGAGAGGTGCTCTTTTTTCCTCACGAGTGAATCCTGGCCGTCCAATCTGATCTTGCGGCCAGGATTTGCCTTCCTTTTTTTTTTTTTTTTCCCCTTCTTCTTCTCTCTCTTCCCCTCTCTTTTCGTTTTCGTTGTCTGTCCTTTCTTTTCCAGAACCAAGTCCTTGAAGGGGCGGCGGCGTAAGGCGCGGTTGCTGGAGGTGAAAGTGCATCGGGGAAAGGAGAAGACGAGGACAAGGACGATTAAAGAGTATGGAAGAAGACGGTGGAAGATATCGGAGAGAAGCTAGAGCTAGGATTTTGAATCGGGGATTGGGAGGGAGAGAGAGAGATCGTGTTGGGGAAGATGGGCTCAACCACATTCTCAGGAAGTATGGAAGAAGAGATTGAGAGGGAGAGAGGGAGATCGAGAGAGAGAAGTTGCAGACAGAGGGGAAGAGAGAGAAGAAGAAGGAAAAAAAAAAGAAAAAAAAGCAAGGCAAATTCTGGCCGCAAGATCAGATTGGACGGCCAGGATTCACTCGTGAGGAAAAAAGAGCACCTCTCCGTGAGGAGAGGATCCGAGTCCCAAAGGTGGTTATGTATATTTTTCCAAGGGACCGTCAATCCACGTTGGATATATGACGGTCCAATAATTGCCTGCCACGTGGCCAACAGAAAAAAACCAATTAAGGGTCTGTTCGCTTCTCCCCGTTTCTCTTCTTCCTCTCTCTCCCAGTTCTCTTCTTCCTCTCTCTAATTCTTTAATTTTCTTCTCTGCCCAGTTCAAAGACCACGCCCAGCACCACCTTGGAAAAATTTTCTTCTGTTTAATTTTCTTTTGTTTGCTTCTATGTTCATGATTTCCAATTCTTTGTGCAATTGTGCGGTTGTTCACCATGAAAAAGGGAGAGATGCATGCGGTGTGAGTGCGGCAGGAGAGGTGACTGTGGATTGGAGCACGGCGGAGAAAGGGAGTTTCTTTTGAAAGCGAACTGCCTCGAGCAAGTATATATGATAGTTGGGTCCTGTATGATTGGGGCTTCTCTTCTTTGTATTGTTAATGCAATTATGAGATTCTATTCGAGCCGGAGAAATCCCAGGAGGAATTCCCCGATTCTGTTTGCTACCCAGGAAGATTTTCTTGATGAAGATCATGGGCCTGTGCTTGATCACCCCATTTGGTACATCCACACTGTGGGTCTGTCACAGGCTTTGATCGACTCTATAACAGTCTGCAAGAAGAAGAACAAAGAAAGAGAGAGAGAGAGAGAGAGAGAGAGGGGCAGAAGAGAAACGGGGTGAAGCAAACAGGCCCTTATTGTTTTCTTTCTGTTGACCAATGACCACGTGGCAGGCAATTAATGGACCGTCACATATCCGACTTGGATTGACGGTCCCTTAGAAAAATACTAGCTTGTGTCTAATTTCATGAAGACTAAAGAGAAAATCCATTATTACTTTTCTCATTTATTTGGACATTTCTGATGACATTATATATGCATTCAAGTTAATAATGACTCAGTGAGACATGAATCATCATAAGAGTGTTTCTTTATGGGACGACGTTGGTAAATTCAAACCCAACTCGATCTCATTCCTATATATGGAACTATTATGAGTTTTACTTTTACCTTAGCTAGCTCAATCAATGCTCCTAAATTGAGTTTAGCTCAAATGGAGAAGTTCATCACTTCACCCTAGTCAGTAGTCACCTTCAAGTTATGCGAATATTTTGTTCGTACACCAAAAAATGTTATAAGAACAATGGTTCACACATTTTAAATTCATAAATAATAAGAACTAAATATAAGTCAGAAAAATAAAAACTCTTTGCAGAAGATCTGGATCCCTTTCTTGTTTTTCCACCTCCACCTCCACCTCCATGCAAGTGGAAACACAGCACCAGAAACCAGGTTGGCAGCTGCTTAGTAGGACTATCTCATCAGAAAGTGTCGTAGAAAAGAAAACTAATTAATTATATATATATATAAATATATACGTACACATTGTTTGGTTGAGACTGGAAATAACTAATTAATTATATCAATTAATGCAGAAATACTGGGCCAAGAATCTATCAAATATGATATATCCTTGATACTAGTTGAGAGTGTGAACTGCAGCATGCATATGTGAATTGTACTTAAAGCGAGCCATGAATTAATAAACAAAACCAAAGGAAGGTTGGTGGTGATGGTGAGTGGCGAGGCATCAGATCAGATCAGAGTATCAGACCAATCTGATTTCATATTAATTGGCACGCGGAATACCAGCTCAGCTCCTTGACACAGCTGGAAACCCCGGCCATGTCCCCATGCCTCCCTCCCTCCCTCCCTCATCCACACCTTTCTGTTCGATCCAACTTCCATTCCAAGCAAAATCCCCAAGTTTTATCACTAGTTAATTCGCTACTCCCTGCATATGGGCTTGTTCATCTTACCCCATCATTTGACAAACTAGTTGGATATTATTTCGTTTGTTTTTTTTTTGTTATCAAAATAATTTGTATAGACTTTAATGATACATCAAAGACAAATACAAACATGTCAAGTTATAACTTATAAGACGCCAAAAACAACAATCTTAAAAGAGCACAACCAAAAGAGATAAAAGTCACTCGCGTACACTAATAATTTTAAGCCCACAACACCAAAATTAAGCATGATACATCATAACTTTAAACTAAAACTACAGTCACGTTGCCATAAAATTCACCGCATTTAATCAAGAAGATATTGTAGAACATGAGACAATATGGGAAATATTTTTTCTCCATCGATTCAACTACCCATGACAGCAAATTTCCTAACGAACTTCATCTAAATGCACCAAAATCTGGATCTCACAAAGATCGTCAAAAGCACCATATAACAACAAAATCCTTCAACTTCTGATGTATATCTAAATTTAGAGAAAATAGAAAATATTGAAGAGAGGTAGAAATATATTAATTTCAAATAGAGGAGTGTAATGAAGGAGAAGCAAAAAAGAAGTGATCGGTTACTTAGATTGAGCATGGTTCAAATCAAATAGCTACAAAGAACGTACATATTGTTCGCCACAATGGATTAAAACAAAACAAGAATAAAAGAGAAAAAGAGGAGAAAGTAGGGGTACCAAATGTACTTCTTCTAGCTCTTCCTTCCTCCATTATCATGATGGGTGACTAGGAATTTTTTTCTTTGGTTACAGAAAAGAGGCCGGTTCATTTTATTGTTTAGTTCATGTTCAAAATGACATCATATTGAGGTTTATGGATCAAATTTCGGGTCTAATATTTAAAAAATTTATGTAAAACAGGAGGAAATGAGTGTTAAAAACTTTGTAGAAGAGAAAATAGAGATTATAAATTAAAAAAATAATAAAGAAAGAGAGACATAGATCTTTTGACAAATAGGAGAGTAACAAGAATAACTTCAATCGATCCAAAATATTTTTGTGAATGTCACAGGAAAAATTTTAACTTAAAGTTTGACGATTTTTTTCGAAGAGAAAAACGACAAATTTCATTAATAATTATAAAATTTACGACGTTAAGCATAGCTAGCTATATGCATCATAAGTTCATAACCAAGCAGAGGTACAACTTTGATAAGTGTGTCGCTAGTGTCTGGTGACACAAGCTACTAACCAATACCAGCACAAGATACAACCATACACAATGACTCCACACAGAAAAGAAGTAAATACTCCACCAGTATCATTTGGCCAAAGTCCCCCAAGGGTCAATAGGTTATTGAACTCACGACCATTTAAAAACAAGAACCAGAGACCGGGGTTCCATATCCTAATGAGAGGCCAACAGAGTTCCCAAATCCCAAAAAGACTCAGAAATCTTGTCCAAATTCTAACCAACAATTGACCTGGATCTCAAATCTGAATTCTGAAAAGACCCGGATCTTGGGATCCAAAAACTAACCCGATACTCCAAATCCAATTCAAAGACCAAAAACATAGCCGGCAAGACTCAAATTTGAGAAAATACACTATTTAAAACTCTACAAATGAGAAAATTAAAGCCAAAATTTTTGAAACAAAACTAATAACATGTGCCACATATTACATAAAGCCCATAAAAGCAGCCCAATATGCCAATTGACATTAGTTGCCCGCCAATGAGCATAATCTAACCAATTTGATTGGGATCCAACTAACAAACTTCAGGTTGGAGTAGAGATCACATCTTGTTGCTACTTAGTACTTACTAAAGTATGACATGCATATAAGCAAATTCTTATCCTATCAAATTCACAACCAATTTGAAGAAGTTAGTGGTGGTAGGTGTGTATTCTAGCAGGTTTATATTAAGAAATCTAAATTGAAATGCAGTGTATAAATTGAAAGTTTTCCCTTTACTAGTTACAACCCACATTCCTCAAAAACCCTATCCCTTTATTAAGCTATTTGGATTGAGACTTCTAACTTCCCACATGATTAATTAATTTTGCTCTCCTACTAAAATCGACAAGCACTACCTTCAATCTCACTGTCTTAAACAATTTTTGGTTGCTTCCTTCAGCTTCTTTTACGATAAAAAGAACCTCTCAGTGTAAAAGGGGTTGTAGATATGAAATTGCAGTAATACAGATATGAAACAATGGTAGTGGAGGTAGGTAATTAGTTTCATATCTGCACTACATTTAGAGAAAGACAAGGAAAATTACGAAAGGCAAATTAAGCTGAGAGGATGCTAATTGTGTACGTAGTGTGATGTATTGTCTTCCAAACTTATTAATCGAAAGATGATTCTAATTGTGTCCTAAAATGCTAAATATAAAGTTTACGTGTATCATTGAGTCTTCTTCTATAGATGATACTATAATTCATCAATGGTAAAGATCATTAATTTGTCAAATTATTTCTATCTTCTGCTTGCTGCCTTTCACATTAATTTTTCATCAAACTCTTTTATTAAACAGGTTATATTCACATTGACATTTCATTATGCATGGTTAACTAAGAATTACCTTTCTCCATCCTATATATATATGCATATTCTGCAATCCACTCATTACAAATGTGCAAAGCAATAGAGAAAGATATTCGAAACCAATCCTCGATCATGTCTAGTATTAGTAATCTGCCAATCGCTTTTCTCATGCTCATGGCTGCAGCCATAGCCCAAAGCCAGGGTTTCAGCATGAGCATGATTCCAATTGTCTCCCCCAGATTGCCCTTTTTCCCCCGGAACCTCACACTTGTCGAAATACACCAAAACCTGGTGAAACTCTCGAAAGCTCACGCCCTTCGCTTCATGACGGTATCCCCAAACACAAAACCTTCTTCTACTATACAATCCCCGGTCAAACGTGCATTCAGTGGTTACCTGTACGTGGAGATCTACATAGGTAGCCCTCCTGTGAAGACCAACTTGGCCTTGGACACCGGTAGTGACATACCATGGGTGCAATGTTCAGAATGCACAAAGTGCTTTCATGTTTCACTCCCAAACTTCGACCGCATGAGATCCACTACGTACCAACCTATGTCTTATGATCATCCATTATGTTCTGGTACCAGTCTTCCACTTGATCATCGTGTTGGTAACGAGTCTTGTTCCTATTTGGCTGAATACCTTGACAACCAGACTAGTCAAGGTGACGTTGGGTTTGACACCTTTACATTCTTGTCTAAAAATGGCCAGCCTCAACCAATTCCACATGTGGCATTTGGTTGCGGACTCATCAATAATATTGACGCCGGGCCAGAAGGTCCAGATGGTAATCCGATTGGAGGAATTCTTGGCTTACAGAAAGGTCGCCCCTGTTCCATCCTACAGCAACTGAGGTCTATCACCCTTCAGAGGTTTTCTTACTGCCTTCCCTTAGACTTGGAATTGGGGGATCAAACACTGTTACACTTTGGTACTGATGCACAAATAAGCGGTCCTAGCGTACAGACGACGCCATTTTTGGATGACTTTTACATGCTCAAGTTGAATGGGATCAGCTTGAATAGAGGGCTTCTCCCAATTGATCCAAAGTTATTTAGTGATGGATTCTTCATTGATTCGGGAACGGTACACAGTATGCTTGTAGGGAAAGTTTACGACATCTTGCAACAAGCTATGGTAGACTATTTTCAGGACAATTATGGCTGGCTCCCCTTAAACAAAAGTGCTGGTGGACTTGGCGACTATGAGCTTTGCTACGAGTTAAACAGAGAAGGAGGAAGGTATGTTTCTCCAACAACGACACTTCACTTTGAAGGCACTGCAAATCTTGAGCTCCATAACATCTTCAGGGCCTTCGACCAAGAAAATCAGTTTTGCATGACCATACTACGACTTGGTGATGAACCCGGTCCCAACATTTTGGGCGCGCTGCAGCAGGCAAACTATAGGTTCCTATTTGACGCTGCTGCGTCCAAATTGTCATTTGCAAAAGATATATGCTGAATTAAGTATATGTATCTTGTCCTTAAATAAACTAAGAGGATAATTATAATAATATGCAAATAATATAAGGACATTGGGGAGTTTTCCAGTTTGTTAGTTTTGTTATTGTCTTTGTCTAAACATGTATATGCAGTGGAAATTTTGCTAGATCATAAATATATATATATATATATATTTTTTTTTTTTCAGAAAACCCAAATAGCTATTAAATTGAACAAAAAAAAAAGATGAAAAAGAGAATAAGACAGAAGAATATGGAATATAAGATCATCTTTTCATCTTTTCATTTCTACTTTAATGGATTCATTACATTTATTTATCTATGGATGATGGATAGATAATTTATCGTGATCGAAAATGCACTAGAGGAAGTGTGTAACTGCGAGGAAAAGAAAGGTTGATAACGTAATGGGCCAAAGGTTCAGCTAGAAGAATGGGCCAGAATTTTATATATATATATATATATATTTTTTCACAAGTGTCAAATGATATAATATACAAGAGTAGTGTTACAGATGAGGGATTTTTCCATGTGCCGGGTACTCCACGTGTCCCTGTACCCGGCCACAGTGATTGGCCACTGTGAATATTATATAATTTGTTCATTCTATATTTTAATCCGGAAAAATTATTTTATTGGCTGGTGGCCAATCACTGTGGCCGGGTACAGTGGCCACGTGGCGTACCCGTCCCATTCAAAAATTTTTCGTTACAGATCCCAAAAAATATTATCAAAATTCAATACCAAATGACATGGCATATGCCATGTCATCAATTTTTGTTTAGAAAATTTGTGAGTTGGATTTAATATATTATTTTTCAATTAAGTTGATTTTAATGAATGATAAAAAAAAATTGATTAAATGAATAACCAGTCTCCTCTCCGCAGCCTCCATCCTCCTTCTCTTTGCTCAACCGCCCTCACACTGGGCTCCCTTTCTGTGTGTTTTTGTTAAGTTAGGAGGCAAAATGATAAAGCGACGATTCTATGAGATGGAACATGGCAACATAGATGACCGATCCCTCGAATCAATCTTCATCTTCCTTGGATTCTGAAATAGAAGTAGAAGCAAAAGCCACAGACGACTCGGAATGTGATGATGAATTGATGATGTTATTGAAAATCTCAAGGAGGATGCCCAACCTTGTTCTACCTCCTCTGGATCTCAAAGCCACCACCATCGACCATTCTCAAACAAGGGCATATATTTGATCCATTGTAATCTTGAATTCATCCAATTTTTCTCTTTGGATCATGTAATCTCTCCTCTGTAATATGGAATATATACAATCTCATTCATTGTTGTCCATCTTTTGTAATATATCATCAACTTTTATTAAGATTTCAACCCAAGAACAAAATTAAGCAATAGATCTAGCGTCAAACTGTTTCAATTAAAACTCAAATCTACAAATCACAATGGACAGAATAAAACCCAAACCAAACAAATGAGAGAAAGGGAGTTGTGAAAAAGAAAGAGGACGTAAGAGAAGGAGAAGGTGATGATTTTGATAATTGTTTTTCATGGTAGGGGCTTGCAACAAAAAAACTCAAATCTAGAAAGTGGGTTGAGACGTTGAGTTTCAACTCTTCCAGGGAGATGGGTTACGGAAGGTAGGTTTTATTTTCAATTTAGAGTAAATGTATTATAAATTATAAATTAAATAAAAAATAAATAAATTCCAGCTCACCAATATTTTTCAAGGCAAAACTGTTGACATGGCACTGCCACATCTTTTGGGATTCAAATTTGGTAGAAAAATTTGGGATCTCAAGCATTTTCCAATATACAATATCATTTTGAAGCAAAGTTCACATTTTTCAACTAATCAAAAGCATTTTCACAAGGTTATTTGACCCTTCCCAATTTTGGAAATGATTATTCCAAATTGCTTAAACATTTACGGGTATCAAAAATTGCATTTCACAATAATTCAAGTACCATATAAGGATTTTAACCTTTTTGGTTACTTCCGAATGTGACTAAACAGTAAAATAGAAACAAATTACATAGAAATTGATCAATAATAGGAGCAAACTTTTATTATATTCTTGATATTCTTATTTTAACCAAAGAGGATACAACCAGAGCCATAAAAAATCGACATCCTTGAGAATCAATTTTTATCTTCAAGAAACTCGTACAATTTCCTAATGCCAGCCCAAAATCTGTCCCAAACAGTAACCTTGTATTTTCTGGAGGGGGCAGTAGGCGATGAGTCGTCCTTGGCTGCAAGAACAAGGTCAAAAAAAGTGCCTGATACATATACGGTCCGGCCTGAAACTACGCTCTGAAAGACCAATTTTTTTTTGCTTCTCTTGTTGTATTCGGAGACTGCAAACTCGCCAATTTCTTTGACACGAGGGTCACTGGTGTTCTTTATGATCTTCCAGGGGTGATCGATATCAAAGAGTCTGCCGGTGTTTGCGACGACCAGAGGAAGGAAGAGCAGAACAAGTGCAAGGAGGGAGAGAGGACGCATCATGAAAATGATTGATTCTTTTCAAAATTCCTAGAGAGATTTTGGTAGTGAAACCAAATCTTGAAGGGGAGACTTGTTGGTGCATGGTTTATGTACTAGCTGGTTGGACGTGTATAAGGGAAGCAATTCAAGGACGGATGTGGTGTATTAATTTTTAGATTTTATTTCTTATCATGGGCAATGGTTCGTTGCATTCAGGAGAAGGATTGTGTTAGAAATGTAGAATAAGGAAGATGTCTAAAAAAGAATGGAAGATTAGGCATGAATTACTATCGAGTTCATGACCCTATACAAAATCTGTAATGACATGAACTTCTTTTTGGCAAATGTGAGGTTTGCTAAAAGATAAAAAGGATTGATTTTTACACTCTCATTTTCAACACTTTTGATGCTAGTGCTTCCTTTTTAAAAAGGGTAAAATCCTCATATGGTACCTGAACTATCACCAAATGCAATTTTTTGTACCTGGACTTTCATAAAGAACCTGGTGGTACCTGAACTATTCTTCCGTTAGCCATTATAGTACCTACCGTTAAATATTCCGTTAAGTGCTTATGTGGCATGGGTAAAACTTGTAATTTGGTGACTAGAGCATGGGCAAAACAGTCATTAAAGGTTTTTTACTATTAAATTTAGAAATAAAAATAAAAATAAATTATGCAAAAAAATTAAATTTAAATTAACATAATCAAATTAGAGTTTTTATCTCAAAACATTCAAGATTAAAAATACAAAATTATTTTATTCTCAAATATTCAGGATTAAAGATGTCATGTAGGTGGTTTTATTATTAAATTTTAAATTTTAAAATAAATTATAATTATTTTTTAATATAATAAAAATTTAAATTACTTTTTTTAATATAGTTTATTTTTTATTTTTTTAATTAATAATAAAACCACCTACATGGTAATAAATTATATTAAAAACCTAAAAATAAAAATAATTTTTCTCTTTTTTAGTCTTTGTATATTTGTGGACAATATCTAAATTTTGAATGTTTTGAGATAAATGAAATGAAATGACTATTTTACCCATGCCACATAAGCACTTAACGGAATATTTAACGGTAGGTACTATAATGGTTAACGGAGGAATAGTTCAGGTACCACCAGGTTCTTTATGAAAGTTCAGGTACCACCAGGTTCTTTATGAAAGTTCAGGTACCACCAGGTTCTTTATGAAAGTTCAGGTACCAAAAATTGCATTTGGTGATAGTTCAGGTACCATACGAGGATTTTACCCTTTTAAAAATGAGATATTGGACCTCCTCCTATGTTTCCCTGACCCCGTATCTTCTCAGAATTCTTATTTTGCCCTCAAATAAATTATAAAAAAATAGCAAACGAAATTGGAACCCTCCACCAACACTACGACCACCAAAATCCTAGATGCTGTGACTTCAAATGTAGGCGAAACCAACGACAATGATGACCGTCGTTGGTCACTGATCCTGTGAGACCCCGGAGAAATTAATAGAATTGATTTGGAGTTAAACGAGATTAAATTCGTAATCTCGGTTAATATCAAAGAGTTCGGGAATTTTCCAGAAATTATCTTTTTGTCGTAACGTCGATTTGAAGACTCGAGAATGAAGTACACGTCACGACGAGTACGTGGGAATTTTCGGGGTATTTTTCGGATACCCGAGCTATTTGTTTTAATTTTCAGAAGTTTGGAAATTAAAGAAATTGAAGCGGTTTAATCTCAGCCGTTGATCAAATCACCGTTTGATCTGGACCGTCAGATTTAAGTTTAAAACTTGGAACGGTTTGGGAAGAACCCAGAACCCGCGTCCCTCTCCTCTCCCTGCTCCGACACCGCCTGAAACCACCTCCCACGTCCGGCCGTTTCACGGCGCCGGACCGGTCCCATCTTGTTCGCCCCGACACGGCGAGGCCAACGGTGGTCTCCGCCAGTCACGTCGACGGCGGTAGAGAGAGAAACGACGCTGTGAAGTTCCGGCTGCTCCGATGGGCTTTTCCGATCCCGGCCACGACGGCGGACAAAACCGGTGGCTTTGGCTTCCCCTCGATGAGACGAACACGGTGGTGGTCTCAGCTTCTCAAATCGATGAAAGAAGAGAGAGAATCGAAGGAAAGAAGAATAAGTAGTTTCGGCGGGTTTCTTGGTTTTCCGGCGACTCCGGTGACCAATTTCTTTGATTCAGGTATCAATCTTGATCAGGTTGTCGAGTTCTACGTATTGGTATAATTGGATTTCAATTATAATCGAGATATGGAGAGTTGTGTTTTATGATTTTTGGCCCCTGTGCGTACTCACTGAGTACGTCTGCCAGTTTTGGTTTTTGGCAATCCTTGGTTCAGTTCTAATCTCGATTTAAGCCTTTGGATACTGTGTAATACTTGGTTGTGTTATAAACACAGAATTGACAGAATTGGTAAGCCTGGAAGCAATCGGAGAGGCTGAGATGAAAAGCTGAGGTTGCGATACCTCTGTTGATGATGCTAAACTAATAGCAGCTGAATTTGGTGGAACTCTAGTCTTTGAGGAAATAAGAAAGGAAGCTGACCAATAACTAAGGTTATTGCATTTTGGTTCTGAATTTTGTTTACGGCTGTAATTGTCAAAAGTTAGTTAATGATTCGTATATGTAGCTTTGCTCAGCAGATTTGAAATAGGATAATTATGCATATAGCAATGCATAATGGTAAAAACAAGAATTGGACCATGTATTCCATAATTGAAACGTGAAGGATGATCAAAGGGATCATTAAGTAATATTTTTATTTTGGTACGAGGCTATTATATGTCGAAATTAAATATTGGTCGAAAGTTGCTTTAAATAGCACTTGTGTTAAGGTTCGGGGTTATTGAAATAAGGAACCTTAACTTGTGTCGATAATTGAATTTTATTGAATACAAAGTGTTATGGGTGCCCATAGTAATTATGGGAATAACACCCGATAAGGAATGAAATTCCGTATTCGAAAATGGTTAATCAAGTGGACTTGGATTAATTTGTCGAGTGTCATTAAATTGAGAATATTATTTTAACACTCGAATATTGTTATTGTCGGACTATGGACTTCAGTTAACCCGAGACGTAAACTGTGGTGGTGGTGTTGGCCTGATGTGATGAGCGAGAACAAGCTCCGAGATTCCAGGTAGGAAAACTTGGGACTCTCTCGGTTAGTATTTTCTCGTATATATCGAGTAAATAATAATGCATGGCTGGAGTTCTTTATGAATTTGAATAATTTGATATTTCATATGTCATGCGTGTTTTCAATTATATTTGATATTGTGATGACCTGAGAGTGAGTGGAGCATAGCGACTACCTTGGGTTTCGATCCCCTAAACCTCCGGAGGGGCTGTACGGACGGAATAGTGTCTGACATCCTTTGAGATGTGGCACTAGATCTAGGCGGTATAGCATTAAATGGACACTCTTGCTACTTCTTACCAGTTGATGAAGATATTAGTCTTCGGTAAGAACGTAGTTGGCTAGATTGATCGGTCATTAGGTTTTATAATCACTTGAGTACTCATCTTGTTTCCATTTTATTTATTATTAAGAAATGGTTTACTGTTTTCCTTGATATATTTTACATACTGGATCCAATGAAATATATTAAATGATTTTTAAATCTAGCCGGGGTGAATTCCCCTACTGAGCAGCGAGGACGAAAGCTCACCCCTACAATAGTTTTGGATGCAGGTACTGTGCACTGGAAACGGGACAACGAGGGATCGAGCTGGGTGTGCGTACTTGTTATAATCGGATATTCGTTTCTCGAATATCAGGTTCTGGAGTTATCCATTTATTCTCATTGTATCATTTCATTCATTTTGGAACCTGTTGACCATTTAGCCTGTTCATGGTCAATAATGTGCTTTACCACATGAAACTCATTCATGAAATCATATTTCGATCCGGTTATTTAATTTGATAAATTGGATTTCTATCGTTTTACGATTTCCAATTGTTTCACCTCTATTCAAATTAAATATGTTTCCGCATCGCGTTCTAAAAAGTATTTCACATAAATGCCTTGCGTTTCTTTAAAGTATAAGTTAGTAATCTAGCCTGTATTTTTAAAAGACTCGCGGCACTGTATCGTGCTCAAATTGAAGAGGTGCAATTTGGGGCGTTACAGATCCCACCATCGTAGACGCCTTTCAAGAAAAAATAGTGAGACAACATGATAGTTGCGGTTTACTGGTTGGTCTGTGTTTTAGCACTTATTTGTGTTTTTGTTATTTAAACATTGTAAAAAAAACTTTGACAACACAATGACCATCAAAATCAAGTTTGAAATAATTATTTGTAGAAAAAAAAAAAAAAAAAAGGTTAGAAACACCAGTAGCGACGAACAGTTCGTCGCTAAAAGTTGTTCAAAATAATTTTTTTTTTAAATTGAATAAAGCTATAAGGATTTTGTTTTGAGTACTCTTGGGGTTAATAAATTAAACAATGCAAAAGAACTTTGACAACATATTGTCCATCGAAATATAGTTTTTGCATAATTTGGTGAATTGTGCAAAATTTAGAGGCTCCATGGTTTTCACATGATTTCTTTGAAAAATCAAATATTTGAAATTCTCAAAACCGGTTAGCACGGGTGTCCAAAAGTATTTTAGGGACTCCATGAAAACCAACACAAGAACTTACGAGCACATGAAGTGCTTCTTTTTTATTTTATCAAATTAAAATATAAAAAAAGAATTTGGAACACCCGTAATGACGAATTATTCATTGCTACAAGTTGTTCAAAATAAATTGTTTTAAAAAAAATATTGAGTAAAGGTATAAGTATTTTGTTTTGGGAGCTCTTAAGCTTAATGAATTAAACAATGAAAAAGAACTTTGACAACGCATTGTCTATGAAATAGGATTTTCGCCTGATTCGGTAAATTGTGTCAAATTGAGGAAAACTTATTTATGCACATGATTTTCTTAAAAAATAAAATATTTGAAATTGTCAAGACTGGTTTACACAAGTGTACAAAAATATTTTAGGGGCTCCATGAAAACCAACGCGAGACCTTACGAGCACAGAAAATAAATGGAGCACTACGGCTTCAAGCAAGCCCAAAGGGGAATAGCGAACTGTAGCAGTCCTCATGTTTTCTGAATACAGAATACCCAGAACAAACATTGTGCTACTGTCTTACTATTAGGGATTTGGTAAAAAATACCAAGCGTTTTACGGATATAAACGAGTCCGGTTAGCTTCTAATTGAGCCAATATCAAGCAATGATTAAACCAAGAAGGAAGCTTATTACTTGAAAACTGTCCATGGCATGAACCAGCCATGCAAGAACATCTACATTGAACAGACTCCACTAATCTTGTACCCTTAAGGAAAAAAAATAAACAAAACAGAATCTATGAACACAAGTAGCTTAATTTGCTATTACAACAATAAAGAAAAAAATCAGATACTTGCCACTCATTTGCTTATTTAGTCGATTCAGCTGACTCTGCAGTCTTGACCTCTTTGGGGCACTGAGATACATATGGTTTGAGCTGCATGCAACAAGGGAAAAAGTGATTTACAACTACATGTATGCCCTTATATGATTCAGGAGAGTTAACTGCGTTCAGAGTCAAATGCCTGTTTTGAAAGAGTAGTTTAAGTGTGGATTTTAGCAGAGTTGCAGATTGCATCAAGGTCTAACTTAAAGATAATAGAATGCATGTACCAATTATGATACAAAGAAAAAATAGAAATATACCCACCTTGAAGTCAGTTAAATCAGGAACTACATAGTTGGGTAATTTGTCCTGCACCACAACATATCCACCTGCAATATTTTGAGCGATTTGGGAAACATGTCAAGTAGCAACTTTTACCCTAAAAAATTGATTGAAAGCAGTGTCAAATTTGTCAAAAAGGAAATAGAGCAAACCTTTTCGGGTGTGGAAACCAGTGGGTTTGCAATTCTTCCCCTTGTAGAAATTCCTAGGGGCTCGTTTGGGCGAAAGAATGTCGAGCGATGCCGTTCGCTTTCGACGAAATGCCCTTCCTAATCCCATGATTAGCCCCAATGGCATTTTCTTTGGCTTTTCCTCGCAATGAATTAAACTAAACCATGAAAAAATGTGATATGATTAGCCAAGATATCCCTTTGAGAGAGAACAGTGGCTTTTCCTCGCAACTAGACACATTCATTTTTTCTTTGGCACAACAAGACATAGATATTGAGCATTCAACAAATTTCATCTGCAGATTCATGATACATACTATGACAAGATTCAGCAAATTTCATCATTTTTTTTTCATTTTTCTTCCGGTGGCCATAGATTTGATACATCAATTTAGCCATGAAAATTTCACAGTACCAGTTGTACATCATTCAATGCACAGGCATGACCTGCCTAGACAAACACATTCACATCATTCCCACGAGCATAAAAGCAAAGCTTAATACGATTAACAGCTATGATAATTAATTACACAGGAACGGTTGAACAACAGTCTCTTCCTATTGATTCGATATTGATTCATGCTACTACGTACTGCCAATTGTAACAATGATAAACCCAAAAGTTCTAACAAGCCCTGGAGCAAATTCAAATTTTCGGTTGCAGAGGAGAACACTCGAAACGAAATGAGATGCAAGTTCACCATCAATTTCATGAATAGAAAAATCACAGATTTATGCGAAAAAACGCAGATGCTAAAGAGAAGATGGTACCTGAGCGACTGAGTGTTGACGAGAGTTCGCTTCGTTACTGCCTCAAGTAAAATGACTTCAGAGGTTTTAGGGCTTTTGAGCGAAAACCAGAATGAATCAAATAAAGGAGAAGGAACTGGGGCAAGACCCGTAACCCGGATAGAGGCTAGTTGGGCTTTCTTGCTTTCGTTTCGGCCCAGATGGTTGGGTTTTTATTAGTCTCGTGAGTCTGTGACTTTATGGACTCTTTTTTTGGGTCGAAGCCTATGAACTTTTCATACAAGGAGATCTCATGTTATGGCAGAGAGGTTTTTATTTTTATTTATTTTTTATTTTT
The DNA here is from genome assembly GCA_029955375.1 of Rubus parviflorus. Taxonomy (NCBI): domain Eukaryota; kingdom Viridiplantae; phylum Streptophyta; class Magnoliopsida; order Rosales; family Rosaceae; genus Rubus; species Rubus parviflorus. Next base: position 10,924,372 of record JARGGL010000008.1, on the reverse strand, counting down.
ATATTTTTTTTTATACACAGAAATCCGTCAAGCTTAGAGGAAGATCAAGTGTATTTTTTTTTAACTGTTTAGATTTAATTTTTCATCAAATTTAATCGCCAAAGAAAACGAGACAGCATGCTAAATATTTTTGACATATTAATGTTGCAAAAATAACATAATAAGCAAGCAATAATGGCCGAAAGCGTCACTAATTCACTATGGTAGAAGTTTAGGGTTTGTAACATATATTTTGTCAAAAATAACATCAAATTTGTTTTTCCTTTACTGAATTTGCATTTCAAATATGGCACTCTTCCCAAGAGGCCAAGCCAGTGGTGAATGGTGATTGTGAATCAGGGGGCAAACACTGATCTTCTGCAACACTAAATTCAGAGAGGACAGACACCAGAGGGCCACCAAATTTGCAGTGAAATCAATGACTGAATTATGTGCTTCACCAGCGGCTAGCCCTTATCATAACTTGTTCTTGATGACAACATGTTTGTTCTCTTCCTTAAACATCAATCTCATCCTGAATCCTGGCCATAGTTCAACGCTCATAGTTCTCAAAGTTAAACCACATAAATCCAAATTCCCAAACAATGTTGCTTGCTTCGATAGGAACCTCTCTTTGTTTGGTTAACATCAACCTCTTTCACAAACTTCCAGTTTTTCCACTCGATGTCACAACCCCACAGCAAAAAATCCCCTTGTTTCTTTCCTGGTTAACCCCAAAGGGTTAGAGAAGCTTAACTCTAACCTTGTTACCCCAAAGGCCTTAGACATGCATGAGTTACAAGTGATAAAAGTGATTTGAGCGTCACAACCAAAACCAACTAACAATGGTTAGAGAGGTCCAAAGCCTTATTAACTATATTATAATGTCACAATTTTCCAATGTAAGATACACTTCACATTCTTACAAACCCCTTAGGTGTGGCGAATTTTCAAGTCAAACACACTGACAACTTGGGTGACGTGGAGCACGTGTGGCCGTTCAGCATTCACATGTTGGCTAACCCACTCTAATACCATAATAAAGTAATTTGAGCATCACACTCAAAACCAATTAGCAATGGTTGTAGAGACTCAAACCCTTACAAATAGTATTGCATCCAATGTAGAACAACACTCCACATTCTCAACAAGATCCTACAAAAAAATAAATTCTTACGATCAATTCTTCACTCAACAAACAAGAGTTTGAAGGTCAATGACATTAATTAGCTGAAGTAAAGTGACAATTGATGAATACGGAAATCAAAATGTTTCAAGAAAATATTATTACATAGTACTCATTGTATTTTGTGTAAAATTCATCCCTAAGTTGAGCACCTTTATAATTATTGCAATCTAAATGAGCTCTAAGAACCAAATAGGTGGCCAAAAATTGAGAGGAATCCGATGTATGCAATTTTTTTTTGTGAAATACTATAAAAATTTTATACTTTAGCACACGTTAACCCTAAAAAGTAGGACTTCGAGACCTCTAACCTCGAGTGAACTTATGGCCTTCCCCGGAAATGCATGGTATAATTTTTTTTTTCTTAAGAGGAAGAGAAATTAGTTGAAGATTAAAAAAAAATTGGAATTCCCTAGCTTTTGCCAACGAAATATACGTCGGGAGATGTAATTCATATATATATTTTAAGTTCTTTTTGTTTTAGTCAAGAATGTAGGCTTAGACTGAGGTACGGGTTGTTTAGATGTAGGATATTAATCTATGGATGACTCTCGCTTCAAACCTGAAATAATTAACACAAGCGTAAAGAGTTTAACCGGGCGGACCAGTTGTGGATGATTATTTTTTAATTTTCTTTCCTTTTTATTTTTTAAAGAAGTTGAAAATTTATTACCTTCATTGCGCTATTTGTTTTCCTTAGTTCATAAAATTTCTCTCGCACTCGGTTTGAGAAGCTCAAAAATTTCTAAAATTTGTGTGCTATAGTAAGGGATTTCTTAGAAATTGTCGTGGTTCAAAACAGACTATCGTCCCTCAACGTGGTCAAAAATGGGTGGTCAACCCTCAATCCTAAATGAGATCTAAGAACCAAATGGGTGGCCAAAAATTGAGGGGAAACCGACGTAGTCAATTTTTAGTTTTTTTTTTTTGTGAAATGCTACAAATTTTCTTTACTTTAGCACACGTTAAGTCTAAAAAGTGGGACCTCGGGAGTTCTTCGAGAGATCTAACCTTATTGCCATATCCTGAAGTGCATGGTTTAATTTTTTTGTTCTTAAGTAGGAAAAGAAATTAATTGAAATTGAAAAAAATTAGAAAAACCTTTTGCCGACGAAATATGCGTTGGGAGAAATATTTCATATATAAATACATATATAATTTTTAAATTTTTTTTTTGTTAGTTTAGGACTTAATTGCCAAAATACCCTTGAACTTGTCTATAATTGTCAGTTTACACCTCAAACTTGCAATTGCACCCCAAACTTGCAATTGTGGAAATTGACAATTACAAGTTCGGGGTGTAAACTGACAATTATAGCCAAGTTCAGAAGTGTTTTGGCGACTATGCCTGGAAATTTTTATCTACGAATTCCGATGACCATTAATGGTCAACCCTCTCGTTCAATTGATCTATTTATTGAAATTAAAAACTCATCTACATATATAATAGTAATAAAATTAATATTTTGCCTCATGCCGATGAAATTAATTGAGCAGGAAAAAAATTAGAAATGTCTTTTGTCGACGAAATATACGTCGGGAGAAATATTTCATTCATATATATATATATTTGAAGTTATGTTTGTTAGTTTTATCTACCAATTCTGATGACTATTTATGTTCAACCGTCTTATGGTCCTAAATGAGCTGTAACAACCAAATGGGTTGCCAAAAATTTAGGGAAATTCGATGTAGGCAATTTTTTTTTAAATGCTGCAAAATTTCTTTACTTTTGCACACATTAAGCCTAAAAAGTGAGATTTCGGGAGTTCTTTGAGACCTCAAACTTCGATTTTTAGGTAGGTTTTTTTCTTCTTTTATCAGGAGAGGAATTGAACTTCGCACTTTTACCGATACTTTGTTGGAGATATATGTCTTACCATAAGATTGAATAATAGTTGGCGAATTTAGTTATGCATGTTTTATCAATCTTTATTTATTATACATGTGTATGTGTTGAATAATTATTGTTTTTTTTAGGAGGAACGACAATTTTTATTCCCATCTCATCCATCTCTAGATATCAGTGAGATTCGAATATATGACATCTACAATGTTGGTTTTGTCACTAACCAACAAGCCACAGTTCACCAAAATGTATGTGTTGAATATGATTGTGATACAAATCTTTGAACTTGAATCAAGTTGTCTTCAATCAAGTTGTCTTCATTCATGTTATTTCTAGATGAAAGGCCACACATATGCTTTTAGGACGTCTTTCAAGACAAAAGCTTGTCATCATGACATGATCTGTTATCCAATTGGCGAAGGCTTTTGATAAAATCTAGTTCTAAATGCAAGGTTTCTTAATGCTAATTGCAATTGGTGTGGAACATTTTTTTTTAATTTTCTTTTGTATTATGAAAAAAACTTAAACAATACCTAAGTTTTAAATGAAAAGTTTGAGGGCATATACCAAAGTAAATGACGGAACATGAAGTTGAGGTACTAAAATGATAGCTAAGATACCAATGGGTAGGTGTCCATACATGATTAATGTGAAGCAATTACATTAGGCACTCTCTGAATATTGAGTAGGGCTAGCCAATCCTGTCGAATTCTACTGAACTTAACCGACAAGGTTAGTATTGACAATGTTGACTGACAAAATCGGCAAACCGACTTCTTAGTTAAGTCAAACCAAACCGAACACCCTTAGTTGGTTTGGAAACTATTCGCAAATTCTTGGATCGTTAGTGGACCGAACTGAACTGACATTAATAATTTGATGAAAATATATCAAAATTCTCCTCTTCTGTATGGGTGTGCAAAAAACTGTTCAAACCGACCGAAAATTTTGGTTTGGTTTGGTTCTTTATGTTCAAAAATTGAGATTTGGTTTATTACAAAACCAAACCGATTTGGAATTGTTTTAGTTTAGTTAACGAGTTGCTTAAATCGATATTAAGCAAACCAAATTGTTAAATGTACATTGAAAAAAATTGTTAGAGAAATTTGAAATTGTTCAAGAAGTCTAAAGAGTAAAGCCTCAAAAGAATTTTTAAATTTCCAATGTCCAAGAGACTATAATATTTTAGTAGAAAAAAAATTAATATATATACAATCTTTATCTATTTTTGATGGAAGATAAAACACTTTATTTTTTAAGATGGGCTTCTCATGTATAAATGTAGTCAAGAACTACATTAAAAATATTATATAATTTTAGTGATTTGCAAAGGAATAGAATATAAACTAAGGAATTGCTTGAGAGATATATATTTTTTATAGAAGGGCCCCGGCCGCCCTCAAACTTTCATTAATGAAATCGAATACAAGGGGGGACATAAAATCTAAACCCCAAAGTACAATACGCACCTAGCAGAATGTTTCACAATAATAGCAAAAGTTTTCAATAAACTCAATATATTCTAACATGCACCATTTAGCAGAGATTGCACAACTTGCAACTTCATCCGCTTTACAATATAGGCTACACGTTTATTGCTTGAGATATTACATAGTGCTACACGTTTATTATTTTGTATTGTTTATGCTTCAAAATTGCTTGAGATGTTTTGTTTTAGAGGAAATGTCAAAAACTTTATTGAATCAAATTGAATATTACAATGCAAAAATGCACCAAGGCATCGATTAATAAATAGAAAGACATAACAAGATGCACAAGTATATCTGATAAGAAAAATAACTCTTTTCAATCCGATGGTTTAGGAGCGTACTTAGTGCTATTTCACCACATTGAATAAATTAAGACAACACATCTCATCAAACTAAGTTTTACTCACACGTCAATTACTTTAATGCCCTATTTTATTACAAGCTTCCGCTACAGAGCTGGACTAAATTGAGAATTTTGATTGGTATGCTTAGTCAATTTTACAGTTTGAAATGTGACCCTAATAAATAAGTTATGGTATATGGTGTAATGTGATGTTACATTCTGTTTTAAGGTGTAATACATTCCATAGTCAGAGTGTACAAAACATAATTAACCCATTAACGTGCAATTGATCCTATAAGTAACAACTGCACAAAATTGAGGCTGATTTTATTTCTTTTTCACAGCCCAGTAACAAGAAGCTAAGCTAGATTCCCATAGGGGCATTAGCAGTCAAACATGGATGACGCTATGGGGCCAACTTATGACATTGAGTGTGACATTGAGGAAGAGCTTTGGAGCTAAGAGTCTTGGCAGCTTTTTGGTCTGTCTCTTTCCCACCTAAAGTTGAGAAGAGATGAAAAAAGTGGAAAGGGACTTGTGTTTTCTCCACCTCCATGAATTTTTGCAACCTACTGTTTTAGAGCGCCAGAATAGAAAATTCTAATCTAACATTCAATGCCATTTAGAGCTTTCTGCAACAAATGGAGCTCAAGGGCATGTGAGGTTTTGCAATTAGATCTTGAATGCAGTCAATAAGAACACTTAAAATTGGGGCATTGGTTTGTCAATGTTGTGTGCAGTAGTAGTCCCCTCCCTCCATTTAGGAAGTGGTACCAGTCTTACAATTCAATGTGGTAAGCTAGGGATCTGAATATACTTTTTTACCAACCATATGGGCACACATCAGAAGAAATCAAAGAGAACAAGATAATCAATCTCATAAAATTAAAAGATAGAGCTTAAAAAATGAATTATTCGAGTTGGTTTTAGAGCGGGCGTCTACATATTAACAAATTTATAGGACTAAACGAAAACTTCTTTGATTTGGTTCGAAAGGGTTTCAGTTTTGAAATCCTAGGATGACTTGAAATCCCTAGGTTGTTATACAAAATGGAAAATGCAATTATTTGCTGGTGTAAATAAAATAGGTGGGAGGGTAGCATTCTAAATGCTAATTTTGTGCTCAATTCTTTACCAAAACCCTATTGTCAAACCCTAGAGTTAGTGGGCTGCAGAAGCTTATCTCTAGGACATTGTATCACAGTGCACATAGTTTGTAGTGACTTGGTTTATAGTAACACAGATGCAGACTCCAATGTTTTCCTTAGCAGTTGAACTAAAAGTTTAACTCTATGATTTCTAAAGTTAACCAGCAACATGTTCTGCCAACAAAGCTTCAAATTGGACATTCTTGCTTCCAAGTTACAAAATTAAGACCATTCTTATTAAACCATGCAAACCCAAAAATCCAAACTAGCTTTCACTGCTACCAATGCAGACTAGGAGCTTGATCAACTGAAAAGAAATTGCAGGACTCTTCTGTGCTAAACAAACTCTGCTCTTCAATCCTCGCATACTGGGTTTGATGATGATAACCTTTATTACCTGATCTAGAATCTGATAGCTGAAACCAATTCATCATTGAATTTGAAGACAATGAATGGCCATTGTACCCCAGAGATGACTCATTGCCATTACTCTCTTCCTTCATAGCCCCATTTGAATCACTATCTGATGACCCATCTTTGGATTTCAAATTCTTGTACAAATCCAGCCCTGCATTGTCACCATTGTCACTCAAATCCTGGTCTCTACTTGGCTCCATTACACTGCTCTTGTACACTGAAATCGGTGATTCTTCTTTAACAGACTGATTGCTCTCTGCACTATCTCTACACAGCTTTGCTTTCAGCTCTTTTAGCTGAAAACATTATCATCAAATTAACAAACCCAAATAGAAAGACATCATTAACAAAATTATGCAATAATCAAATGGTATTCCACAAATACATTACCTTTTCAGCCAGAGCTTTGTTCTGTCTCTCAAGACTATCATAATTGTGCTTCAAGGCATCATAATCAGCTTTAAGCACACTGTAATCTCTTTCCAACTGCTTAGTCTTCCAACGAGCTCTGCGGTTTTGGAACCAAATAGCTACTTGTCTTGGTTCCAAGCCTAATTCTTCAGCTAGTTTCACCTTTCTCTCTGGCTCTAGCTTGTTTTCAACCTCAAAGCTTATCTCCAAGGTCTTGACTTGGTGTGAGCTTAAACGCCGTTTCTTCACTGAGATTTCTTCACCACAGTCTTCTTGGTCATAAGAATCCAGCATTGCCTGGAATTCCCTGCTATAACCACCATTGTTATTTGTGTGCTTCTCCTCCTCTGCATTAACAAAAGTGAAAAAAAAAAGTAATTAAAATTGAGCATCAAAAGGTTAGTTTGGTATTGAACACTAAGAAGTTTTGAATCATAAACCCATCAATAAAATACAAAAACATGTCCAACAAAAATATGAACTTGAACAAGGTGTTTTTTTTTTTTTTTCAGTTACCTTTTGGTGCGTAATTGGGGATCAGAGTACCCAAAGAATCTGATCTACTGAACCTCTTCATAATTCAAAGCTGCAAGACCCTTTATTGTATATATCTCAAAGTTCAAACCTTTCTCTTTGAATTGTGCAACTCAAAGTGTTTCTGGGTTCAAACAAAACATGAGCTTTTGAAACTAAGAGATTACCAAAAGGGGAAAATTTTGTGAGACTATGGTTTTGGAGCAGCTAGAAGTTTCCTTGCCTTTTCTTCGTTAGAAGAGTATGGTTTGGAGGGGCTAGACTGCTAGATGTTCTCTCCTGCCTTGCCTTTCTCTGTTCCTCAATGATATACCCTTCAGGCCTTCAAAGAAGCCAAAAAGTGTGAAGTATACCTCATTGAAGGAAACCTCTCTCCTGGTTAATCATTTTATAATCAAACTGTGGGAAAGACACAGTACCTTACTACTTTGCTGTAAACTAGAACTGTTTACTGCACAGCTACATTGCTGTACTAAACTATGATATTATATATAGATAAGCAAGCTCATGTCAAATGTGAATGGCCTGGTTTGACTCCAATTTCCTTCTCTTTTTTCCTATTCTTTTTGCGCTGAAGTTTATTGTTCAGTGTTATTTTTTGAAAATTTAAGTTTTTGGGCTCAAGTGATATGTAACTCGATAACAGTCATAACACAACCTTTGGGATACACTATACTAAGCATGAATTTTTCATTTCTTTTTTGTCAAAATAAAATTACAATGAAGATCTTTGAGATTTTAATATACCGAGAATCATATACAATATTAGTTACACACTTACACACATCAGAAGTGGAAAAACAAAACTTAATACAAGTTCCAGATGAATCTGCCCCAGATTTGCTTTCTAGAGCATGATATCTGAATCAGAAGCTTGATTCACTTAATTATCTTATACTCAAACAATTTACTTTCTGCAAAAAGTTGCTTTTACTTTGAATTTGTGAAAGCCGTGGATATGAAGGAATATCACCTCTAAGACCTTTGTCCTATGCATAAAAACCGCAGAATAATTTTTGGCTTTTCATCCCTCATGTGTTGTCAATTTCACTATTTTCCCTTGAGAAAATACCATCTCTATAGATTAACCCAAGCTATTATTTACGCTCTTAATTTGTTATGGCACTCAAAGTTAAATGAATATTGAATGAAATTTTTTTGTTACCTATAACGCTAAGTTTTAAATTTGTCAAGTTAGTATGATGGTGGTATAAATGAGAAACTCTTTGATGGGTAGGCCGTGCATCATAGCAAGTTTGATTCACCAATCATGTGATAGTACCGGTTTATATTAGGTATCTACGAACAGTTTGGATTACATAAGAGATGTATCTTAAGCATAAAGATTTAATTTTTTATTTACTGAATAGTGGGTCAGACGTGTCACGTGACATGACCACCACCCCTTAAGTTTTTCTCGTTGTTGATATGCAAAAAGAAATGGAAAATGATATTGCCCTAGGTGAAAGTTCAATTTCATAACAATACACTATTCTATTTTCTGAAATTTCACTTTATATCACTTTCACAAAATAAAAAAGTTCTCATTAGTCACAATTTAATTTTATAGGTCCTACCGCTTTTATCAAGTCATGTCACATTCATGAAAATGTCTATCCTTCATGGAAGAAAATATTTTGAGCTTTGCTCTTATAGTCTTATGCAGCCAACCAACCATGGATCTGATACCCTTATTTAGTTTGAGCTTTGATCAATGCTTCTGTAGATTGCTCCGTTGCTCCCTCATCTGTGGACTGTGGTTAGACCATCTAACCTAAAATCAATTGATAATAAATATACATGTTTAAAAATTTCTATATTTCGATGCAAACTTTAACCTCAACAAACATTACACTAGGCAAATTTGGTCTACTTTGAATTAGGCTTCTAATTTTGTTTAGTAAAATACCCAAATCTTTTACTCCCTTTTCAATAAAATAGGGATTCTTGAAGAGCTTCTTGTTTGCTCAATGAAATGAAGCATGTGGTGCATGCCATTTCAGATTTTTAAGTGGGAGAGAATTTCTATACTTTGGTGTGTTGTACATCACTACATTGTCAATTCGGTTTCATGATAATCTTTGAAATAAGAAGATGCAATCTCACAAGTCACAAGTGACATGTCTCTCAATAGAGAGGTTTGCAGAAATGTACGTTTTCTCATATGAACTTTGGCTTTAAGTCGGTTCTGATTAGAAAGATTGCAGGGGATGTGACCCGTACGTGTGAGATACGTAGCAACCCTGGAATCCATCCTCATCCTATTTTGTGCTTTGTACAAGCAGATATGCCAAAACTCAAATCCCATCAAGAATATAAAGCCCCATCAAAGCTTGAAAGGTGAAAGATAAACAGTGGCTTTACTGATAGCTTGTCAGGCTAAAATATACTGTCAAACTAAACCATCATCAAGTTAAGACTAGGAAGAAGAAGAGTTTTTACAGTTCCCTTCTCTAACTTAGTTTTATTGGGATTCAAGGACTCATGGTAGAACTTGCTCTTATCTTTGTTTGTATTTGTGTATTTGAACCTTTTGGTGCATTAGAAACATTAAACTTCTTAACATTTGTTATCAATAACCTGTCGGATTTAAGCTGATCAGATCTGTTGATAGGTATAGGCCTAATTTCAGATGTCATGAACTATAAAACCGGCTTGAAGGAAAAGCCGAAACCGGAATCGAAGGGCTTATGAATCATCTTGAAATGTAGGATGACATGAGATTAGATGGCTGGAAGGTTTATTTTCTTTAGCTACAATCAATGAAATAGGTTGAAATTTCCCCAACATGCGAACAAGGTAATAGGTTCCTTGTGGGGATTCTTGAGCTCAATCTCGGATTAAGGGCACTTGGACACAATTCAATATACATGTCTAATTTCCTCACGTAAATCTTGAGGTAGACTAGGGTAAAATCAAACCATCGGTCTATCAAACTTGCGTGTAACACCTCATGAGTTGTAATACCATTTTCTTTTTTTCTTTTGATGAATCCATGAGTCTTCATACTTGGAAAAGGGATCTGTTTGACAAAAGGCAACAAAAATGAAGATCAACTGAGGCAGAGAGGAACACGGACCCTAGAGGGAAGTCAGCTTCTTCATTTTGATGCTTTCCTATTTAGTTTCCAAAAGAAATAGCCGAATATGTTGAAATGAAAGAGTGTAGGTATGAAAAGTGCAAGGGCATAAAGACAACGAAGGTAGGGTAGGATTGAAAAGTGCTATACTCTTTTGAAATTCACAATGCTCGAGTGTCCAACTTCAACACATGGTCCATGAAAAAGAAGTGCCCAAAACAGATCTCAAGTCAAGTCTGACCATATGTTACACAAGGAATATAAGAAATATTTAAGTTTAACTCAATCTAGAATTGATATGAATCTCCACCCTAATTGTGTTTTCAACATCTCCACTCTATGATCAACAAGGTATAGCAAATACTATGTGAAATGAAAGCCTCAGACAAGAAAAACATAAAGAATGAGCAAGAGAATATTTTCCAAAGCAAGCTATAGTAATTTAATTGTTAACTGCATTTGATTTTCTATTGTTTAACGTACAAGCAAAGAAGACGAACAAAATCGAAAGATGATCTCTGTTAGACCCTATTCAGAAGCAAATCCCAACAACCTAACTATTGCAACTTTTCAGCTGCAGTGTGTTTAATCAATCAATAGGGACAAAATTGGTGGAGAAGATCATCCTATAATTTCTAGTGAAACAAAATAAGGGCAACATAATTTACGCTGCCTTTACCTAGTCTACATTTGCTAAATGTCACTCTTTCTCAGTAGTTTCTCGTGTTGCTGGCCCAAAATCTGCTCGTGTCAAAATTTGTATTAGCCTACCTCAGTTGTGTGTACATTCCTAATCCAAATCTTGGGACGAAGAAAATGGAGTACAGCAGGAAGAGATATCAATTCCAGCAACTTCCATGGCATTGCAGACCCATTCCGGGACATCGCCTTTAGGAAACTACAAGACAATAAGAACATGTCACATTTCAAAGTTGTGGTAGATATTGCACCAAGTGGCTCCTTGAAGGGAAAAATTGACAACAAAAAGGAAGACTTTGGCACAAGAACTATAGTGCAAAATCTAAACAAATATGTGGTAAAATCTAAATATGTCATATGGTGGGAGTTGAATATGATAGTGCCACCAATGGCCACACCGTACATTGCAGAAGACTAGGAAGAGTAATGAATCACAAAATGGTTCATTCAAAATATAATTTTGTTACTTTCCTTTTAAAATCCTTCATATGAATATTGATTTGTATGAAAAGTAGGCTTGGATATAGATTTATTTAGACTGCAGTAAGCTTGGCAACTTATGGCAGAGATATCTTACTAATTCACGATGGGAATCAAAGTTGACACTGCTGCCAATAGCCAAACCTTTTTATTTTGAAGACATAGTAGAAAACAAGAAGAGAATAATGATTCTTTGAAATGGTTCCCAATATGAAGTTTTCTACTTTTCTCTTAAAATCATTCATGAGAATATTGTTTTTTGTTAAACGCATGGTGCACTATAGGTATATAATCATTTAGATTTCAGTCTACCCAAATTTCACAGTTTTAACCACAACCCTTTATACTGCCCAACTTAAAAGGAACCTAATACATATCAGCCAGTCAGACATATACCAAGTGGTCAAACACACATACACGGAAAAAAAAAAAAAAAATATATATATATATATATATATATCAGGGTGTGTGTGTGCCAGAGAGAGAGAGAGAGGAAAAAAGTGCCAGTTCTGAAGGAAATACCATTGTTTGCAGAAAGTTGCATACAAACCTACAAAAAGATAATCAGAACCAGTGAGAAGTCCAGTTGAAAAAGCATAATCAACAGAATAAAGTGCACTAATGATCTATATTCACATGTATTAAACTTCTAAATTCCACACAGAACAAGATGCTTTTTTTTTTTTTTTCTGATAGTGGCAATACAGAAAATAATGAAAGATATTTATCATAGAACAACAATTAAAGAACCAAGGTTGAGAATGGTACAGCAGAGGCAAACAAACTTACTCTGGAAATGTTCCCTGGATTATTGATGAGTGTAGATCTCTACTTAGCTGCAGTGGGACCAAAAAAGGAAAGAAAGAAATAGGTGTGATTATATCTAGGAATACAATTATAGGACCAATCTAGTATACAAAAATGTTGTATACGAACCTTCAGCATGTAATACAAATTGTGATATGAAAGAAGCTGAGATCCCATAGCATCTTTTGTAACTAGGCAATGAATGTAAGCTCTAGTATAATTCTTGCAGACCTACAGTTGAAGAAATAGAATGAAGCAGTTATACTTCCTTGCATCAAGTTATAACTTGGATTAACTTGACTTGTCCATTTTATGCATACCATGCAAGCACATGTAGGATCTATGGGGCGTGTATCCTCAGCCATCGCTTTGTGCTTCAGCTTCAGCACTCCCTGAAAAAGTATTTAAACATCACAAGATTTAGACATCTTTTCCTCTACTTTAATTAAGCATCCACACATAAACAAAAAATTGGGGTCCATTTGTATTTGTATGAGAAATAGAGGCACACAATGAAAGCTGTGACACAGTTGTGACTTGTGAGTAGCTAAAATAAATAACTAAATAACTAATTCTAGTCTCCTAGATGCATTGGTTCCTGATTAGCCATAGATTTTAACTACTTGCTAGAGTCGAAGTAATGGTTCCTGATTAGCTATATATTTTAACTACTAACTAGAGTCGAAGTCCATACTTGTATACATAGATTTTCCTGATTAGTTACATTTTTTTAGTAGTTACAAGAGTTGAACTGCATAAGTACATACATACACAAATCAATGAAGATGTAATGGTGTAAAGGTATACATCACATTTTAGAAGTCAATACCTCAGGTATAAGAGCTGTGCCAAAGCGAGCAGTACGTGTTGGATAAACACAGTCATACATGTCAGCACCCAAAGCACTGCAAACTACAATGTCCAGTGGATAACCAACGCCCTGAAAAGAAGTGCAAGAAAACATCATGATTTATGCAAAATAAAAAGAAGAAACTCTAAAGGACATAAATTGAAATGACAAGTCACTAGCACCATCACATAACGCGGCTTGTCCTCGGGCAATGCAGCAGTGCACTGAGCAACAACACGCCAAAATGAATCCTTACTTTCACCACCAGCAAGACCACCTATAGCATAGCTGTCACAGAAGTAAATTATTATAATGCGAACGTGCAGTATGTTTGTACCATGGGTTCCATTTAATGATGTATTATGCTTCAAAATATATATTAGAAACGTTGCTATAAATAAGTGATACACATACCCGGGTAAATTCCGTTCCACCAAGCCTCTAACACATATATCCCTGATCCCCATAAGTTACAGCATGAAACGATGCGTTGAAGAAGTTATATCAGTACCCGGAACAGAAGTATATTAAACGCATCAAAAATCAACACAAAGCTAAAACTCACCTTAGTACAGGATCTAAGCCACCTTGTACAATACCAAATAAGTTCTGCTCACTCGGTCTTTGGTGAGCTGTTTACCAAAAGCTATGAAGATAAGAATAATGCTACGCACTTGACTTTAGGAGTATTAAAATGGAGAAGATAAAATCATATAAAAATATATGAGGAATGTTGGCCATAGAAGCTGGGTTGGTTAAAGGAAAAGGTAGATGCCAATGTAATATTTATGGGGCTACCTAGGGATGTACATGCACACTACCTTTTTGACATGCAAGCACAACATATAGCATGAATCTACTAGAGAAACTAACCTGAACATGATATTGTAAGTGTTAGAAACTTGCTAAACCATCATATTGTTCCTTCAAAACAGGATTTTCAGCTAATCAAACAAACATTGCATTTGCATACCCTTCTAAGCTTTTAATCATAAGGAAGATCTTCTACGTAGCCTAGACGCTTACGGCAGATTTCCAGGATGGAGCATATATTATATGGTAGTATGCGTAAATATATCAAATATTTTCCTGTATGCTGATTAAGAGTGTATGTACAACAGACTTCACAGACAATCAATACTATTATGTGATCACCTGATATACATCTGTCTATCCATCGTAGAGTGCGATACATGGCCTCCTCAATTCTTGGACCAGTGATGGTGGTTTTGACTACATCATCAAGGGCCATAATAATATCTGCTCCAATTCTGTTCTGCACAGATCACTGAAGGTGCATTAGGGAACATAGACAAAGGTTCTCAGTAAGATGATCAATGCTTCAACTGGACACCATTTCTAATAAGCTTTGCTCTATGTTATGATTGCAGTACTTTAGACTATAAGAAAGTTTTTAAAAATAAAAAATCAAATTTACACGGATCATCAGAAATTGCAACTCGTAGAAGCTCTTTCATTCAAAAATTGCAGATCTAAGGAGCTAATCATTCTGCAATTGGGAAATGAGCATAAACTGCTCTCCTATACTTGGTACAGTCACATAAAAAAAAATCCAGGTTGCTAAATTGATTTATCTCCAATAATTTGAATGCACGGTATACACGTAAATGATTTAGTATGACTAACACATCCAGGAGAAGACCACGGTAATTAAAGAAAATAAATAGATTATCAAAAACAAAGTGAAATAAGTGTACCCACTTGGATTTGAATTGACTCCTCAGGTGTCAAGAGCATTGGCTTTCCATCGACTGGTGACTGATGTAGGAGAATAATCAGTTATGGACAAACACAAATTAACAATACTCTTCAACATTCATAAAAACAGCACAAATCACTGAAGTAAAATCAACTGTAATTAGCATTAACAATAAATAAGCATCACCCATCTATGCTCATCGTACAAAGATGAAGACAAATGTGTTCATTGACAACAGAAAATGATTAGATACCAAAACTATTTTTCATCTGTTTAGTACCCACCCCCGGGGGGCGCCCCCCAACTCACGAACTCTTTAACAAGTGCTAAAGATGACTTCCAAAAGGGAAAAGCTCCAGAATACCCAAATATATAGCAAGATATAGGCCTTTAAAACTATGCCAATCAGAAATGAGGTAGCATTGGAAGAGACAGTAGTCGAGTGTTTAATTAATAAAGGAAACAATAGGTTAAGAGGCATCTCCATGTCCTCAGATGTTCAGTTCAATTCTCCCCCGACATCAAACATGTAGCAAATATACGGTATACACCATGCAATCAATATAAAATAATTACCAACTCTTTAGCCACACAAAGGTGACTCTGTTCACCCCTAAAGGTAGTCATCTATGCCAAATCCTACTCTCTTATTTCAACTTTATCAAATTTGATGCTGTAATCTTTTTTTCTATTCCTTCATTCATAGAAAGAAGAGCAATGGAGATAACTTGTTTGTAAATCTACAACATCGCCAGTTCTTCTCTAAAAAATTCTACAACATCATGAGACGGATGACAAACACAGTAATGGTTCAAAAACACCTGAACTACAATTTGCACTGCCAAATTAATATATTACCTGAAATGTTACACCCTTCTCAGTGATGTCAGCTAAATGCAATAATGATACCTGAAGACATTAGCAATATTAATTGTTAAGCTATAACTGCATAAATGATTCCATGATAAGAACATTAAGAAACTAAAGAAGAAAACAACCATCTGAAAGCCACCAGAATCAGTAAGCATTGCTCTTGGCCAGTTCATAAATTTGTGGAGGCCTCCCATCTCATCAATAAGCTCGGAGGTAGGACGAAGTGCCAAATGATATGTATTCCCAAGTATTATTTGGCAACCAATCTCCTCAAGCTGGTCAGTTGCCAACCCTTTTATAGTTCCTGAAACCAAGAAAACCTTATCCATATCATAGATTCCTAAATACAATTGAACATATGCGCATGAACATCTATATAAACCAAAACAAAATCATCAATACAAATAAACTAGAAACTTAGTGTACATGCTTGGGCAAATCTGCAAGTGAAAACATTCGTGTAGGCACATATGCCCATATTATTATGTCTTATTGATGGTTTAACAAGAATGTAACCATAAGCACCTAATACTAGCCCCAAAAATATGTTTCTCAAACAAATAATCCTCATTTTATACCCTGCAATAGGAGGATTCCAATACAGCTGATGGTTCTTTGAAACAATTAATATGAAATTTGACAGGTACCAGGATAAAAAGAAGTCTACAAACATCGAAACATAGCTGAGAAAAAAAAAGAAGGACATAAACATAACCAACCAATCTAGTAATGTGCATTTCATTCTATTAGCATGTAAAGGGAACTGGAGAAATACATATGAGGAATAGCGTCTATTTGCTAACAAAATGTCAGTCAGTTAAAACACTAACCTTGTGTTCCAACGGGCATGAAAAGAGGAGTCTGACATATGAAGTGAGGGAGTGTCAGTTGAGCTGCACGAGCACGATTGAACCTCCCCAAAACCTTGGATTACCAAATAGAGAACCAAGTTCCAAAATCAGTAAACAGTTACAAACAAATATCATTGATTTTGTTGACTTCACCAGGTAGCAATGCAATCAACAACCAACATTGATCTGCGATGCCCGTGTTCTTTCATCTCTTACTAAGGGGCATCTTTCAAGTTATATATTTACTATTCACAATAATTTAGTCGAAAGAGAAATTACAGCTTCCTAATATCGTGTAAAAAGGCATAATAACAATCTACAACAAAAGGATATTAACCTATTATTACCAATGGGTAAAATTGAAGCTACTGCAAGTTCAAGAATGAAACAGCATTACAATTCAATTTTTTCCTTGACCGATTACTTGACTTTCTCTATAAGACAAACTCAGCACAGAAAGCATCATATCACATTTATTCTCAATCTAATATGAGCTTATCTTCTTATAATCAAATTCATATTCTTATGAAGCAAACTGCGTGTTCATGTCTATTGGAATGAGAATAAAGTGAAGCGTTCCAATTGAAGCTATAGTTATGCAACAGAAGATTGAAACTTTACGCCTAGAGTTCAAAACCCTACCTCGAAACGAAGTGCCATTTTCACCGCCAAAAAGAGCAGCAGCGATAATATACGAAACGACAAGAACAGAGACGAAGAGAAAGGAAGAAGAGGAAACTCGCCGTCGCCGAGGGAGAAGAAAGAGATGGCGGTAATGCTGTATGAATAGGAGAGCGGCGAGCGGCTGTGTGTGACTTTTGTGCCGGCTGCGCCTTCTTCTTCTTCTTCTTCTTCTTCCCTCTTTTTCTGTTATTTTTGGTGTCCACTCTTGGAAGGTCACTAGGGAATTCTCGGTTTATTATATTGAAAATAATTCTTTTTGGGAATATTGGGCCGGGTCGGCTGGTAAAGTTTGACCTTGGTCCACGCGTACCTCGATGTGTCCTTTTGATGAATTTTCACATTGGGTCCGTGGGGTCAGAACTCAGAAGTTCCTCTTCTAGCTAGGTTTTTGTCTAGAACGCAGAGAAGATGAAGGTATAGATAAGCATCCTTAAAGAAGAGCATGTTCTAGAAATCTCCTCTAGATTTTAATAAAGGTTGGAATCTCCTTCTACTTGGACACAAGTTAAATCATTTTGAAGAGCATGAAGAAGGCCATCTCTTAAAGCACAGCATTCAACGACATGAATAGTGGAGTAGCCAATAATACTACTAGTACCTTCAAGAAGAGGAGAGCCAGAATCATCTCTGATAACAAAGAAAGCCACTGGCAGCATTGGAATTGCTTGACATAGTTAGCAATCAGAGGGGACCATATCTGAGAGTTATACGAGGGAGGCTTCTTAGGGGGATCAGGAGGGTTGGAAGACCAATACTTGTCTCCAATAGACACAGCAACATGAATAATATATCTTGGCAGGATGCACAAGGAGATGTTTGAAAATGAGGTTGTTTCTAGCTTTCCAAACTTGCCAACAGAGATGAAGGCATTTTTTATTTTTCCAAACAAATTAGTAATACTTTGGCGATCATTAGGAGTAAGGAGATTAAGAGCTAGTCAAATTCCATACAGCCCTTGAAAGGGAGCAGGAGCAGAGAAGAGGTTTTCAATCTCCCTCTTAGTAATAACCAAGAGAAAATTTTATCTTTCAGGGGGAAGATTCAAATGCCATAATTTGTTAAGAAACCTGGAATTGGCATAACTCAGAAGGACCAACATCATCACATTGGAGCCAAGTAGCTAACTTAATGGAGAATCTTCCATTATCAGCAGAGCCCCAAATAAACTCATTTTTGTGATCTCATATACAGAGGAATGAGACAACCAACATGAGTCCTAGAAATTAGAGTAGCTTTATTACGATGTCTAATTAGTGGTTCCATGCATAAGAATGTAAGATAAAGATATAGAAAAGTATACTTTCGAAAACCAACAAATTGGAGGAAAAAGAATTGGGCTAATCCGATCGTTGGATGTGGTCATTATGGGGCAAAATGGCTATGCTAAAAAAATTAGCCGCTCTCATTTTCGTTTTGGTCTCGATTCACGTTGTCAATTACAATGACCTAAATACCCCTAGCCTTACTCTAAAATGCTCGTAACCACTCCGTCACAAACTCCTTTTCAAGAGCTGTTCGCGCCGACACTCTCGTGGAGTTGAGCTCTGCTATCTAGCCATGTAAAAATTTTGGAGGGAATAAATTTAACTCGTCATGAATCGGCTACCCATAGCGAAATAAAAACTCATGGGAAAGGGTATAAACGTCCATTGTCAATTAAAAATTAAATAAAATGTAGTTTTTATTCCTTGGGATGTTTATGGGTTAGGGTGTAAACCAAAAGCGATCATCTTCCATCTTGGACTCGAAAATTATTTTTTGCTAAGTTTTAATGGCTCGTTCGACATTTGTACCCCTTATTTTTTCTAAATAGATTTCCATAAGGGCAACTAAATCGAGGCGAGTTGTTGAGTTTAGACTTTTTACGTGGGTAGATGGCCATGCGCAGGGGCGGAGCTATGTTGGGACTAGGGGTGGCACGTGCCCCCCCCTGAAATTTTCTAAAAAAACATTAAGTATATG
Organism: Rubus parviflorus; assembly: GCA_029955375.1. Lineage (NCBI taxonomy): Eukaryota > Viridiplantae > Streptophyta > Magnoliopsida > Rosales > Rosaceae > Rubus > Rubus parviflorus. Next base: position 10,905,010 of record JARGGL010000008.1, on the reverse strand, counting down.
TATATATATATATATATATATATATATATATATATATCTATATTAAATAAATGTACATATGTTTACTAATATTCACAACTCCACATTCCACAAATGAAAAAACCTTGTCTGTCAGACTGCCACTCTGCCAAGCCCACAATTATTAATTTATTAATACTAGAAACTGTCCACACTCTATGGATGTGGAAGAGTGGGTAGTTACTGATTGTGGAAGTGGGAAGTTAGATAGAGTTTAATTTTTTTTAAATTAATTATTTATTTGTGTTTTGACTCTTTTATCCCTAATGATTAAATTATATATATGATTATTTAATATTTGAGGGTTATTCTAGTAAAAAAATTCTGTTTTGATCAACAACGTGTGTTTTTATTATAATAGTATAGATAACACAATTCATAAATATTTTTTCTGAACAAACAATTCATAACTACTTAAGTAGTTAATTAATTGGAAGTATAGAACAGATGCATTCATGCAAACATGCACAACAACAAAAATAAAGTTAATAAACATAAGGCAAAGTTAATAAATTTTATGAATAAAAAATTCTATGTTTTAGTTGTATCAAAAAAAAAATTATATGTTTTAATTCAGAAAAATTTTCAGGTTCACCCCTGAAAAAAAAAATTTATGCCCCCCCTAACTTGGAATCCTGGCTCCGCCACTGGCCATGCGAGAGTGTGAGCGCAAACGGCTCGCAAATCGGAGTTGTTATAGGCATATTTGTGAATAAGATATTTTTGTAAACGACCATAAATAGAGGTTGATCGATGCCTAAACGAAGACAAAGTGACGAACGGGGCTAAAATTATGGACTAGATCAGAAACACAACATAAACAACAGTCCAAAGGCACAAGTACTACGTAGTACGTGACTACGTGCTCAACACCATTACATGTCCCTGACATTACGCGCTTGTACTATCCACTACAAAACAGTACGTGTGGAATCAAAAGAAATTAAGACTATATATATATATATAGCTGCATTTGAGTATTAATTTCGCTAGCTGCACCAAGTGTTTGTATAAGACTGTCTGGCCATCTCTTCATCTAGTTCCAACTGCAGCTCCAACCTTGACAGTACGACTCCTACCTCAACCTGCAGAAAAAGAAACTTCAGCACCAGTAGTGAGTGCCTGAACTACCCAGTAGAGAGTGGGGCAGCATACATTCACTACAAGACGTAGAGTAATCAATGAGAGCCGTTGAAATATGCTTTGAAACATAAAGGCCTGATTCCAAACAGTAATACGAATTAACAACGCCAACAAATTATTTAACTCGATCACACATTCACACTTCTCTAATTAGTTTCTTTCCCTACCTAATCTCATTAATTGGAAAATGATCAGGACACAGCCAATTAAGTGTAGAGAGGTTTAGCTTACCAGGAGATATTTTATGAAGTCTCTAGCTACAGGTAGCTTATATATATAGTTCTCAATTGCAAATATATTACCACTGTTTGATGGTTTTATAAACAAAACTGAAAGAACAAAAAAGGTGCTTACCACTATTTTCAATGGTAATTTTATCGAGTCGATCATCATTTGAATTATGGAATGCTTGTCGATTTTAGATTGCTTTAGGACACGTACAGAAACATTCATCAACAAAACTAACGTACCCAATCGTTTGACTCGATCGCTCTACAAATTAATCTCCAAATCATGATTAAATACATTAATAATTAATTACTATGGACACCCAGGTAGTGGCACCCTCCTGCCTCTTTGTTAAATGTTTTGTTGTACGATGGCATGCCCTGTCCTCCTTTTGTTTCTGATCAGGTGCTAGGGCACACTACAACAGATATGGGCAAATGCAAGGAAATAATATGCAACAACCATAAATTCATCACATTAGGTAAGAATATATGAGGAATTTGAGGTCATCGCATATAGGAGAAAATGCGACAATTAATTCTTCGCATTTGACCAATTAAACGACAACTTGTACGGGTCGCCGCTTATTGTTATGCAACAACTTCAAATTCCTCGCATAAACTCCATTATGCGACGACTTCTACGAGTTGTTGCTTTTGATTTATGCAACTACTAAAAATTCCTCGCATAAAATTGATTACGCGACAACTTCAACCAGTTGTGCGCACCCTTGATCTTTTGCTGTTGTTATGAAAGTTTCCTCTTGCCAAAAAAACAATAATAATAAAAAAAAAATAAACACCAAGAGAAACTTAAACATTGCAAGCCATGCATTATTGGTGTTAAGAATTAAACTTAAAGTTGCCAAGTTTCAGACTTAAAGCAATAACCAAAACACAAAACCACCCAATTAACATGCATTTGAAAAATCAAAGCTCTTAGAGCAAGTTCACCCGTTTGGGCACGGTCAAGGTCAAGGTGAAGAAAAATTAATTTTTGTTTTTCAATTATTTTATTAGTAATGATTTTGTAGAAATAAATTTGTTGATAAATGAATAAGCACTTGTGAGAGAAAAAATCTAAATAAAAACACTTAAATTTATTAAAAGATTTTGGTGCAGACTTTTTTTCCTTCTAAAATAATATTTTTCTTAATTGTATAAGTAATATGAAGTTTCTTATTCAGTTGGTTGTGATATAATTGATATTGGCACAAGGAAAGTAGTAGGGCCGGGTTCGATTCGCCACCAGTACAGAAATATGAGGTTTTGCTACGTCGTCCAGTGTATAATAGTGGTCCAGAACATTTCCCCCAACATCCAATATTCCTAACAAATGGTCTAAGTGACTGAGTGATCGAGTGCAATTGCAGCAGCATCATCTTCCATTCACGTATCTTAGTTTGAAGTAAACTAGCTAGAACCCGTTTGTCAAGTCCTAAAGACCGTACCATCTAAAGCACGATAGTCTCACGACGATGATATGCACATATATATGGAAGATGCAATACATACGTGAATTACCATTGTGCAAGTGGTGATGCATGTGCTTAATTGTTCATACATATTCATGCCCTAAACCTAGCCTAGCATGGCCTCCATTTGTGTGACTTGTGCCATGCTTTTTGTTATTTCATACAATAAATCAAGCAAGCCCAGGCATCCATGCATGTGTTCTCGCACCTTACCTTACCATCATTATGAGCTGCGAAAATATTTGAGGAGCTAGCACGGAAATTATTGGAGATCGATCAATTACGATCTCGATATTTGAGGAGCGAGAATCTTCCATTAGTATCAGCCTATCAGGGCCCTAGTAAACTTCAGCCCCAAGTGTTCCTTTCTTCCTCGTGCATGCCTCAACTGTCCACTAGAGAGTGGGGCAACATACAATCAATCAATCACTACAAGACGGGTACGTAATTGATGAGAGCAGTTGAAATTTTTTTTTTTTTTCAATTCAGGACATCATGACACACATTGGAATTTTAAGGGAGTTGAACTTAGAATCTCTTTTGAGGGGATCTTGATGTCAAACCACTACACCAACTAAGGTCTTAAATTTCATTTTTTGGCATCTTAGAAACTTTCTTCGTATCTCATCTTAATTTCGGCCGAAAGTTTGGATATTTTACGAAATTTCGGGAAATTTCCGAAACTTTATTGAGATCGGCCAGTGGCGTAGCCATAAATATTAATCAGGGGGGTCAGGACTTAAATAACTATTATATTACACAAAAATTCAACATCATCAAATAATAAAAAACAAATCCATAAATCGTTACAATACTAAAACATAATAAATCCGTCCAAAACAATTACAATTGTCTCCGACGATTGCTCATATTTTGAAATATTTTCATGATGGTTTCATTATCAATACCATCAAATATATATTTCTCGATATATGTAATCATGTTGCCATTCATCCACATATCTCCCATTCGATTTCGCAAATCACTTTTTATGATCTTCATAGCATAAAATGCTCTTTCTACAGTGGCAGTGGCAACTGGTAGGATTAGTGTCAATGTTATGAGCAAATAAACTAATGGATAGACGTTGTCCTTCTGTATCTTAACCATTATTTCTCCAAGGTCACTAATCCCTTTCAATTTTGAAAACACGCTATCATTTCACATATCAAATATGTAAGCCTCCAATTCATCCTCAAGAGCCAAGAGAGATACTGCAGAAAAGTCTTTTGGATAAAATTGAGCAAGCCGAATCAATTTCTCTTTATGGAAAGCCGAAAATGAATTAGCTGGACTAAGACATGCCATACAAAGAAGCAGCTCGGTAGTAGTCTCTTATTGGCATATATTCGGAAATGTAATTTTATGATTTGAACCGTTGATCTTGTAAAGCAATATTTATAGATCAATTCTACAAAAAATAATCAAATTAGAAAATCGTTAACTCATCCAATTATATCAAACAAATGTACGGTTTTGGTAAAATCTAACATTCTCATGACGAACTGTCTATTTGTTTGATGTAATTGCATGAATAAACGATCTTTGTGTACTTTGATTTTTTGCAAAATTAATCTATAAAGATTGTTTTACAAGATCAACGGTTTAAATTATGGAATTACACTTCCGAATGTATGCTAATAAAAGAGAGTTTGGACACAGAGGTCCAACCTGGGTCAGACAAGAATATTTTTCTTTATGAGAATCTCACAATCATATAACTAATTTCAAGATCTAATAATTATTAAATTTGCCAAAAGAGTAAGGTGGCTTAAGCTCTAGTGAGAAACTTAAATATATCTTCGTGTAAAGAAAAAAAAAATACCTCCTTGGGCAGAAAGGTTTTCCACATAATGAGCAAAAATTTATGGGGTTTACAACCTCACACTAAGTCAGTACATGCAAAATTACACCGAGAAAGTATCATTTAATGACTATTCTTTGCAATACACCTAGGGCTCTACGCATAGAGATGATAAAGACGGTGAACCTTAAAGGTTCTCCATGTGGTTCTAACAAACTCATGTAGTTCACTATGCAATGTATGTCAAATTTCAAGAACTCATAGCAACTCAGCGTATACTAATCCATCTTACATTAATTACTACAACTTATTATGTAATAATGTTTGTTTAACATTTTTTTAAAATATAGTAGATAATTATATATATGTTTCAGAATATCATTATTGTGTGCCTTGTCAAACTAGGACTTAGAATATGTTTATCCTTCTAGCGTATGGATTGTATTAGTATAGGTTTCCTATATCGATACAGATTGTATCTTGTACTTCTCTATATATAGAGACCCTTATTCATTAATGAAATACATCATATTCTCTGCTCATTCTCTTTGTTATTTACGTTTCCCTTAAACACGTTATCAGCACGAGCCCTAGCCCTGAGATTAAAAAAGCCAAAGATATATTCAGCATAGCCTTCTGCTACGCGCCTTAACCCTAGAACCAAAAACCCTAGGCTCACCGCGTTGCTCCACCACCGGCTACTGCAAAAACCAAGAATCTGCCTGCACATAACAGCCGACTTCTGAAGAACTTTTCTCCTTTCTCATCCGTCAGATCAAGCTACAAATTTGACAGAAGCTTCCCCCGTGTGTCTACTGCCTCCAGTTCAAATTTCACGTAATTCGAACCGTTGGATCTTCAGATATTCAGTCTTAAAGAAGCGGCACTCAGGATCAAGATTTTCTGCGATTTTGCAAATAAGAAAACCATGTAAGTTTTTTCTAAAAGTTCATGCTTTGATTTAAATTCTCGTACTCTTCTTTTTCTCGGGGATTTAAAAGCTTCCCTTCTTCTTCATCCCGACCCCTCTTATGGCGTGGGACTTCTATGGTGAAAATTATGAGCAAAACAATGATAAGCTATACCTACTTTGAAAGGTTATGAGAAGCATTAGGGGAGTGATCGAGCTTTATATCGCTTGCGGTATATGTAAGTCATGAGCCCCTCTAATGTCATCATTCTCTAGTAAGAGTTAAAGAGCTTTTATGAATCGTGGGGATTCATAATATATGCTGTGATAAAGTAATTTCACAAAAGCATCGAACTCGACCGTACACCATCTTGGTCTTGTTCTAATCCAAATTTTCTTGGAATATTTATTAGTGTTCGTGGATGTCTATTATGACTGCGAAACTAATATATCTTCTCATTTGTTTATTTCAGGATGACTGAAACGCCTAAGCTCGAATTTGACATCCTTGACTCTAAAGGAACTGAGTATCACCGATGGGTGACGGATGTTGAGACAACATTTATTGGGAAAGAAATCTTTTCCACAATCCGTGCTCCTGATGCGAACACACAAGCTCCACCTGCATCTAAAAAGGCCCAAGCATTGATGTTTCTAAGGCGCCACATGGCCCCTTCCCTAAAGTGGGAATATATGCAAGTTAAGGACCCATATGAGCTATGGACTGCTCTGAATGGGAGATTTGGAAACATCCAGGATACACTACTTCCTGAATTGAAGGTCAAGTGGAATGACATTCGCTTTCTTGACTTCAAAACCGTAGCGGAATTCAATTCTGAGATGCTACGTCTACGGGCTATGCTTCAATTTTGTAAGGTGACTCTTACTGAAGCAGATTTAATAGAGAAGACCCTCTCTACCTTCCCCGCCTCGGCACTCATCCTCTCAAAGCAATATCGGATGGAGTACAACGCCAAGCGGATTACTACGTTCAATCAGCTAATCAATCTTCTGCAAGTAGCTGAGAAACATGACACGATCATGATGAACATTAACTCTAGGCCTGCCGGAACAAAGAAAGTTCCAGAAGTGAATTATGGCAAGATGGCTAGAGGAGGACGAAACCCTAATGCTAAGGGTAATGCTAATGGACGATCCGGTCCATATAATCGTCCCGACAAGGAAGGAAACCGCAACAATGTTGCACAAAACCGTGGGCACTTTGCACCACGAGGAAGAGGGCAAGGAGGACGTGGCATGGGCCGTGGTGGCCATGCCAACACCGGCCAAGGTTGGCGCGGCAACAAGGAGTACAACCGTACACAAAACAATCCTCCAAGGGCAAAAGTTGCTAGACGCAACAATGACGCAGGCGGTAATAACGAGCAATGTCACCGATGTGGATCAAACGATCATTGGTTTAGGCAATGCAAGGCAAGCAACAAATTGGCTGCGGATTACAAGAAGTTTCGTGAATCCCGTGAGCAAGAAGCATATTATGGAGAAGATATAAGAGATGACAAGGACGTCAATCTCACAATTGCAGATCTTCAAGTCGACCAAAGTAATGAGAAGACTCTAGAAGCTCCAGACTTCGATTAGATTGCAATTGTTTTATTTCCAAGATTATTATGTAAAGGCTTTATGCCTTAGTTTATTTGACTTTTGTCATAATGCTTTATTTTTGGATTAGATTTTCTGGACAAGACCTCGATGTAATCGTTGGCATATTATTAATAAATTTCGAAATTTTCTTTAAAGAATTGAAAGTCTTTTTCCGAAATTTCTATGTCATGGACAAATTTTTATTTTCATACCCTATGTTTGTAGGTATGTTTCCCGGAGAGATTGAATGCCTTGCTGATAGTGGGACTACCCACACAATACTCCGACATAGGCAATTATTCCTTGAATTATTTACGTTTCACTCCTTAGTTTCAAGGACATTCGCGCCAACGATTATCATATGGAAACTCATTGTGAGAATGGAAACGAATACTTATGTATTACTTCTAATGATTGCGGACGAAAGCGCATATTAGAAAAACTTATGTGTCGCTCTAGTGGGTTATACTCAACCACTATTCGAATTATTGAATCCAACAATGTTTTTAGAGATGATCTCTTGGATTCTGACACATACAGGCTTTGGCACGACCGTTTGGGACATCCCGGTCGTGATATGATGATCCGTATATTGAAAACCTCACACGGACATCCATTTTATCGAGCTACTCGAAGCAAGAATCAAAAGATGATTCAAGGATGGGAGACTTGCGTCAATGACATGCCAAAGAACCGTGCAATCTCTGTCAAACGCCAGGCGATCGATCGTGGAAACACGGGCGATCGATCGCATGCCTCAAACATGCCTCGGACATCGTCCAGAGAGCATTTGCAATCGATCGCAGAAAAACGTACGATCGATCGCACATCTCCTGACTGCCTGGACGTCGTCCAGAGCGCATTTGCGATCGATCGCAGACGACCTTACGATCGATCGCACGTCTTCAGGAACCCTACACAGCGTCCAGGGAGCATATACGATCGATCGCATACTTCGACGATCGATCGCACAGTAACACTCGTTACTTCCTCCTCTAATCCTGATTCCACAATTGATGTGGATACCTCCTATGCTTCTGCTGCCTTTATGGCCAAGGGCTCCTTTTGCAAAGCCTGTTCCTTAAGCAAATTAGGATCGAGACCATCCTATGCTAAGGACACAAAAGAAACTATTTCATTCTTACAACGTATCCAAGGAGATATTTGTGGACCCATCCACCCATATTGCGGACCTTTCAGATATTTTATGGTTTTGGTGGATGCCTCGACACGCTGGTCACATGTCGCTCTATTGTCCACACGCAATGCTGCTTATGCTAAACTCCTAGCACAAATTATACGCTTAAGGGCTCACCACCCTGATCATCCTATTAAGTCAATTCGTCTTGACAATGCTGGAGAGTTTACATCACAAACGTTTGATGATTATTGCATGTCTATTGAGATTGATGTTGAGCATCCCGTACCCCATGTGCATACACAAAATGGTCTTGCAGAAGCCACCATTAAGAGACTTCAAATGGTCGCTCGGGCATTGGTTATGCGCACCAATCTCCCATTATCTGCTTGGGGTTATGCAATATTGCATGCAACTTTACTTATTCGTTTCAGACCCACTGCAAAACAACCGTTCTCTGCGTACCAGATGGTAACTGGATATGAGCCGGATGTTTCACACTTACGCATCTTTGGTTGTGCAGTCTATGTGCCAATTGCGCCTCCACAGCGCACCAAAATGGGTCCTCAGAGACGTTTAGGTATTTATGTTGGCTATGAATCTCCAACTATAGTCCGCTACTTGGAACCTTTGACAGGCGATCTCTTTACCCTTAGATTTGCGGATTGTCACTTTGATGAGACAGTCTTCCCGTCGTTAGGGGGAAATAAGAACAAGAATGTTCAACAGAAACGACTGGAATTGTCGTGGTCTGTCCCCACTCTGTCTCATCTTGATCCCCGAACCGCACAATGTGATAGTGAAGTGCGTAGAATACTCAATCTTCAGAACGTAGCAGATTCGATGCCTGATGCGTTTTCTGATATTGCTAAAGTGACGAGATCACACATACCAGCTGCAAACGTGCCTGCAAGGTTAGAAATCCCTACTACGGGATATGGCGCCAATAATGGCGCAGCAACCACACCAAGTGGAGGTGTGGTTGAGGCCGTGGTTCCCCAAAGAAAGAGGGGGAGACCACTTGGTTCGATGGATACTCGTCCAAGGAAGAAAACGAGTTTGGCACAGCCTAATCCATTCATCATCAACACTGGAAACCCGTCTCATGAGATTATCTCTGATTATAGCTATGTCCACGAATCAATATTGGGGGACGCCTCAATGATTGATCCCATTACAGAGAATAAAGAAATCTCAATGAATTATTCATGCATGCTTGAGACGTTAGAGAGAAATTCCATTATCCTTGATGATGTATTTGCATATTCAGTTGCTCAAGAGATTATAGAGCACGATGACATCGAACCACGCTCTGTTGAAGAATGTCAACATAGAGCAGATTGGCCTAAATGGAAAGATGCAATCCAGGCTGAACTAGATTCACTAACAAAGAGACAGGTATTTGGGCCCGTAGTGCTAACGCCCCCAAGTGTAAAGCCTATTGGACATAAATGGGTCTTTGATAGAAAGCGTAATGAGAAGAATGAAGTCTTGAGATATAAGGCTCGCCTCGTGGCGCAAGGTTTCTCACAACGCCCTGGGATTGACTACGAGGAGACATATTCTCCCGTAATGGACGTTATTACGTTCCGCTACCTTGTCAGTTTGGTAGTTTCCGAAAAACTTGACATACAGCTTATGGATGTGGTTACAGCATATCTCTATGGGGATCTAGATTCAGAGATATATATGAAAGTGCCTGATGGACTTCAATTACCCAAGTCAAGTGACTCTAAACCACGGAGTGCGTTTTCAATAAGATTAAAACGTTCACTTTACGGATTGAAACAATCCGGGCGGATGTGGTATAACCGTCTAAGTGACTACTTGATTGGGAAGGGATATATAAACAATGATTTATGCCCATGCGTGTTCATAAAGAGAACAAGTTCCGGATTTGCAATTATAGCTGTCTATGTAGATGACATGAATTTAATTGGTACTCTCGAAGAACTGAGAGATACTGCTACATATTTGAAATCCGAATATGAGATGAAAGATCTTGGGAAAACTCGGTTCTGTCTAGGCCTTGAGCTAGAGCACCGAGATAGTGGAATATTAATCCATCAATCGGCTTATGTCCACAATGTTGATACCCGTATACTACATACCACCAAGTATAATCAATATACTCTTAGCGGGCCCACATGACATGTGGGACCCCGTCCATGACATGCGGGACCTAGCCCGACACCCGAGCTACCTCACCATGGTGGAAGCCGACCAAGACCTCGCCGGGAGGCGTCCCTACCATGCTCGCCAAAAGGGTTCACGATAAGCAAATGGGACTTGTGTCCCACATCGAAGACTTGTATTATGAGAGGAGCTTCCTTATCTATAAAGGAACACCTCCCCCTCTTAGTCATGGATCTCTAATCTGATCCATGAGTTAGTTATCCCATCACATGGGCATGTACTTCTCTAATCAGACATAGTAGACATTACCAAGTGGACGTAGCCTCTCCTCACGAGAGAGGTGAACCACTATACTTCTTGTGTCATCCTTGCATGCACAACACTTAGTCTCTACACTAAACACTCGTACTGTTGTCTAGGCCGACAGACCATGCATCAACAATTGGCGCCGTCTGTGGGCTTCCGAGCAAAAGGTCATGTTGCTCGGCCATGCATGCAAGCTAGCTCGCCCATGCCTGACCCCATGGTCACTTTGCATGCAATTGATCATTCATCAATCAACTGCACCCTGCCCGTGCAATTGATCAATCAGTACTCCGGGCAATACCCGGCCATGTCTCTTGGTCACTCACCCGGCCGCGTCCCTTGGTCAATCACTCGGCCTGCCCTATCGAGTTCGGCAAGCCAGCTAGCTCTCTTTGCACGCCCGGACATCTCCTCGCCCGAGTGCATCACCCATCACGGGTCCAACCTGTAGTTGCTCACACTTGATCCGACATTTCAAGAGCCTAGAGTCGATCGATCAATGCCCAGACGACCAGCTCTCGATCAACCAATCAACTTGGTCTGAGCAATCAAGACAAATTCGGTGTCTTGAACCAACTGCTCTGAACACACGGCCGGCACCGTCGAGTTCAGACCGCTAGCTCGCTCACTCGACCAACCTTGACCACAGCACCTGGTCCGAGCACCCAGAGACCCATTTCCCCGACCTCGGCCGGGCTTTCCCAGTCACCCACGCTCGGACTTGCCGGACCTCTGCTCCCTCTCGTACGACTCTTGTCTCGCTCGCACGACCTCGTACTCACCAGTCGCCGCTCACTCGCCCGCGATTCAAACCGAATCCGAGTTCACCCAAGGCCATCACTTCAGTCACCACAACCCGGCCGACTTCTAATCGATCAACCAAAACAACACAACCTGCTCTCGATCGAGCACCCCAGGTCTCGGATCCCAATTCAGAGCCCAGGCTCCCTTCATCTCGGACCCGCTGACCTCCACGGCGTCCCGATCGCGTTAATCTGGCTAGACTCGTCCGGGTTCTAGCCATGCTCTTGCTCGAGCAATCTCAGCAGCCCAGATGCCCTCCTCTTGTCCATTGTCGGTCGTGCGGTCCGAGCAAAGCAAACAAACCCAACCGGGTCATCTTGCTTTCATACTCGCCCGTGCGTTAAAAAAAAAAAAATGGAACTGGGGGACTGGCCATGGTCTCGGTCTCGGTCCATGCAAACTCGTCCGTGAGTTTTCAAAAAAAAAAAAAAAAACCAACAAAGGAGAATTCCCACTTGCTCTGGACACCCGTACTTGAGCTTTGGACACCCAGCTCATTTCCTTTCAGCAGACATGAGCACTCTTCACTACAGATAAGTTTCTTATCTCATTATTTGAAAGCTCAAAAATGCTTACACTAATATGTTTCACATGTTTATCAATTAAGCATATTATATTATCTATAATAAGCATGTCCAGGCATGTCTATAGATAACAGAAATATAATCATGTGCTTAGCTTTAATTGTTAAGTTATCACCTGCATGCCCTTATAGATGCTTATATTTGTTTCAAGGCTCACTGCACACTTACGGTTGCAAACTTGAAATCACAATAACAGTATAAACAGAGCATGCACGATAACTACAATTTCCCACGCTCACATGGCTTCCGAGCATGCAAAACAATTAAAACGGTTACTTTATCAAGCTAAAGTAATTACATGATTTTTACATGTGTACTAATCATTTATTTATTTTTGAGGAGCATCGATCAAATCTCATTGAGCATCCTACGGGTGCACCACCATGACGCCTCGCTCTACGACACTTATACCTCTTCCTATCGGCTCCAGATAAGTTCTCACAACATGCCCTTATATTTCTAAGCATGCCTATAACATGTGACAATACATGCTAAATTATGTTCACAATATGCTCACCATGACATATTACACATATAAGCATCTGCTATACACATGCTTACATTTAATTGCACTCCAATTAAATGCTTACATATATGCATCATTCCCGATACTTAATGGAACATGAAATTCTTCAGACATTGTTGTTTCAACAATCGAATTCCTTTCACGTTCCATTAATCATCTCACTACGGAAATGGGGGACTACCACCGCGCATACTTAAACCCGGGCGTGGCAGGCTACGCTTGTCCCAAAGGCATTGCGCGCGTGCCTTTTCACCATTTTCGAGTTTCATGCTCATGCCCTAACTTGCATTAATGGAAAATTGAACTCTTCTATCAGCTACTGTTGTTCCTGTTGATACCCGTATGCTACATACCACCAAGTATAATCAACATACTCTTAGCGGGCCCACATGACATGTGGGACCCCGTCCATGACATGCGGGACCTAGCCCGACACCCGAGCTACCTCACCATGGTGGAAGCCGACCAAGACCTCGCCGGGAGGCGTCCCTACCATGCTCGCCAAAAGGGTTCACGATAGGCAAATGGGACTTGCATCCCACATTGGAGACTTGTATTATGAGAGGAGCTTCCTTATCTATAAAAGGAGCCCTCTCCCTCTTAGTCATGGATCCCTAGTCTGATCCATGAGCTTGTTATCCCATCACATGGGCTTGTACTTCTCTATCAGACATACTAGTGGACATTTCAAGTGGACGTAGCCTCTCCCCACGGGAGAGGTGAACCACTATACATCTTGTGTCATCCTTGCATGCACAACACTAAACACTCGTACTGTTGTCTAGGCCGACAGGCCATGCATCAACAATTGGCGCCGTCTGTGGGCTTCCGAGCAAAAAATCATGTTGCTCGGCCATGCATGCAAGCTAGCTAGCTCATGATTCCTTCATGCAATCTCACTGCACCCGTGCAGCATGAGCCCATCATCAATCAACAGGCCCGTGCCTATAATCTGCACACCCGTGCAATTGATCTGCACACCCGTGCGTTTACTCTGCACACCCGGCTGTTGCAGTCTCCTATCACCCGGCCGAGTAGCAGCCGCCCGGGATCCCCTTCCCGGTCTCCCTGGCATAACCATTCCAGAACCCACCATCTGAGCATTCCTCCACCCGGTCGATCAAACCCAGGCCGCCCACTCCGGTTGCTACCCGTGCGGCTCAGCAAAACACAAACCGCCATCATCTGCAGACATCTTTCTCGGCCGGGTCCGATCGATCAGAAAGACCGACTTCTTGAGGCAAGCCGCTCGGGAGTTGCAGCTCTCGTCTCGTCAACTCTCGCCCGAGCTTTGGGCCACAAACGGCAAATCTGGGCTCCACCGTCGACAGCTCAACAACTCAGAGCTAAGTGCTCTATATACCCGCACGTCCGAGCACGGGTACTTCAAACCTACCGTGCACCAGCGAACTCGTCCGAGCTGCTCAGACCTTCCCGGTCTCGCTGGCGTCCGAGTCTCTCTCTTCAACCCGACCACAATACCCGGCCGGCCTTCTTCACTTGGACCCGGTTCCGAGATCACAATCCCGAAGACCCTCTCACCCTTCGGTCACCAGCTCTCGTCCGGGCTACTCCATCTCAGACCTTGAAGTTTGCCTCAGCTCTTGCTCAAATCCCACCAGCTCAATCAATCGAGCTCATGACCCACTCGGATCTGAGTTACCATTTGAGACCAGTCTCAATGGCCGGGCAGGACTTTACTTCAACTGATGGAGCTCTCCAGCTCGTTCTATCTGTGCAAGGCAAACTCGTCCGAGTTTCAAAAAAAAAAAAAAAAAAAAATGGGAGAGACGCACGGGACCGAAGTAGGGAATAGGTGCTGGCAGTTGGCCACATGCTCAATGGGCTATGCTAAACTCGACCGTGAGTTTTCAAAAAAACAAAAAAAAAACATACAAAGGAGAATACCCACTTGCTGTGAGCACCCGTACTTGAGCTTTGGACACCCAGCTCATTTCCTTTCAGCAGCCGTGCGCACTCTTCACTACAGATAAGCTCCTTATCTCGCGCTCATTATTTGAAAGCTCAAGTATGCCTACAATAATATGTTTCACATGTCTATGAATTACGCATATTATATTATCTATACAAAGCATGTCCAGCCATGTCTATAGATAACAGATATATAATCATGTGCTTAGCTTTAATTGTTAAGTTATCACGTGCATGCCCTTATATATGCTTCTATTTGTTTCAAGGCTCACTGCATACTTACGGTTGCAAACTTGAAATCACAATAACAGTATAAACAGAGCATGCACGATAACTGCAATTTCACAAGCTCACATGGCTTTCGAGCATGCCAAACATTCAAAACAGTTACTTTATCAAGTTAAATTAAGTAATTACATGGTTTTTACATATATGTGTACTAATCATTTACTTTATTTTGGAGGATTTCTGATCGCTTCAACCGAGCATGCTTTTGGTTCACTACACCATGCCGCTTCGCTCTACGACACTTACGCCTCTTCCACTCGGCTCCAGATAAGTTCTCACAACATGCTTTTATACTTCTAAGCATGCCTACAACATGTGCTCATACATGCTAAATTATGTTCACAATATGCTCACTATGGCACATTACACATATATGCATCATTCCCGATACTTAATGGAATATAGAATTCTTCAGACATTGTTGTTCCAACAATCGAATTCATTTCACGTTCCATTAATCATATCACTACGGAAATGGGGGACTACCACCGCGCATACTTAAACCCGGGCGTGGCAGGCTACGCCTGTCCCGAAGGCATTGCGCGCGTGCCTTTTCACCATTTTCGAGTTTCACGCTCATTCCCTCACTCGCCTTAATGGAAAATTGAATTTTTCTATCAGCTACTGTTGTTCCAACAGTTGAATTCTTTTCACATTCCATTAATGCACTCAAAGGGCTATTACTCGCTCGAAACTCATGAGCTCTCCGCTCACGGGACCTTATTTGCATACATGCATCATTATGCCCCTTACACTTAATATATCCATGATATATTATTTGTACATTTGACTTTTACGTCACATTTTGATTGCCTTGCGCAATCCATACTTACTCCATGTGTACCTCATGTTTTTCTCTCTTTGACAGGAACTCTATACAGCTTGCTCGTATCTCCTTTTGGCAACGACATGGCCTGCCTGCTTGGCGAGACTTGGTGCGGCTCTTCTTCCTTGAGGACTTGGGGGACTATGACATGTAGGACCCTCGCCCGTATGTCACTTATACTTGGCGGCATCAGAAATAGAACTCCTCAACCAAGAAGACCCTCTTAGACTCTCTTACTCGAGGACTTGGGGGACTTGTTGATACCCGTATGCTACATACCACCAAGTATAATCAACATACTCTTAGCGGGCCCACATGACATGTGGGACCCCGTCCATGACATGCGGGACCTAGCCCGACACCCGAGCTACCTCACCATGGTGGAAGCCGACCAAGACCTCGCCGGGAGGCGTCCCTACCATGCTCGCCAAAAGGGTTCACGATAGGCAAATGGGACTTGCATCCCACATTGGAGACTTGTATTATGAGAGGAGCTTCCTTATCTATAAAAGGAGCCCTCTCCCTCTTAGTCATGGATCCCTAGTCTGATCCATGAGCTTGTTATCCCATCACATGGGCTTGTACTTCTCTATCAGACATACTAGTGGACATTTCAAGTGGACGTAGCCTCTCCCCACGGGAGAGGTGAACCACTATACATCTTGTGTCATCCTTGCATGCACAACACTAAACACTCGTACTGTTGTCTAGGCCGACAGGCCATGCATCAACAGTTCCAACAGTTGAATTCTTTTCACTTCCCATTAATGCACTCAAAAGAGCTATTACTCGCTCGAAACTCATGAGCTCTCTGCTCACGGGACATTACATGCATACATGCATCATTATGCACCTTACATTTAATATATCCACGATATATTATTTGTACATTTGACTTTTACGTCACATTTTGATTGCCTTGCGCAATCCATACTTACTCCATGTGTACCTCACATACTTTTCTCTCTTTGACAGGAACTTTATACAACTTGCTTGTATCTCCTTCTGGCACCGACATGGCATGCTTACCTGGCGAGATCGACTTGGCGCGGCTCTTCTTCCTTGAGGACTTGGGGGACTATGACATGTAGGACCCTCGCCCGTATGTCACTTATACTTGGCGGCATCAGAAATAGAACTCCTCAACCAAGAAGACCCTCTTAGACTCTCTTACTCGAGGACTTGGGGGACTTGTTGATACCCGTATACTACATACCACCAAGTATAATCAACATACTCTTAGCGGGCCCACATGACATGTGGGACCCCGTCCATGACATGCGGGACCTAGCCCGACACCCGAGCTACCTCACCATGGTGGAAGCCGACCAAGACCTCGCCGGGAGGCGTCCCTACCATGCTCGCCAAAAGGGTTCACGATAAGCAAATGGGACTTGTGTCCCACATCGAAGACTTGTATTATGAGAGGAGCTTCCTTATCTATAAAGGAACACCTCCCCCTCTTAGTCATGGATCTCTAATCTGATCCATGAGTTAGTTATCCCATCACATGGGCATGTACTTCTCTAATCAGACATAGTAGACATTACCAAGTGGACGTAGCCTCTCCTCACGGGAGAGGTGAACCACTATACTTCTTGTGTCATCCTTGCATGCACAACACTTAGTCTCTACACTAAACACTCGTACTGTTGTCTAGGCCGACAGGCCATGCATCAACACACAAGATGTTAAGAAGGTTTAACATGGACAAAGTACATCCAGTTAGCACTCCCATGATCGGTCGGACCCTAGATCCAAAGAAGGATCCATTTCGTCCAAAGGATGATGACGAAGAATTACTAGGGGCCGAAGTGCCATATCTAAGTGCAATAGGCGCATTATTGTACTTAGCCCAATGCACTAGACCTGACATCTCCTTTGCTGTGAACTTGTTAGCTAGATTTAGCTCTGCGCCCACGCAACGCCATTGGAGTGGCATAAAGACAATATTTCGTTACCTTAAGGGTACAATCGATTTGGGCTGTTTTATCCCTACAGAGAGACACGAAAGTATGGCAAGTTGGGTAAGAATCCCGGGCCTACTGTCGTCGTGCGATCGATCGCAGAAGAGCGTACGATCGATCGCACCGGTACTGAAACTCCCTTCACCGAAAATCCATGTGATGTTTTGGTTGGTTTTGCTGATGCCGGGTACCCCTCTGACCCGCACAAAGGTCGTTCCCATGGGTAACACGGCGATATCTTGGAGGTCTACCAAGCAAACGTTAGTTGCTACTTCCTCGAATCATGCAGAGATAATTGCTCTACATGAAGCTGTTCGTGAGTGTGTATGGTTAAGATCTGTCATTACACATATTCGAGGAACAAGTGGTTTGAGGTCAACCACTGATGAACCTACTTGCATTTATGAGGATAATGCTGCTTGCATCGAGCAGATGAAGCAAGGTTTCATTAAGGGTGACAATACCAAGCATATTTCGCCTAAGTTCTTTTATAATCAGCAACAACAGACTCTCCTCAAGATTCAAGTGAATCAAGTTAGATCTGAGGAGAATGTGGCAGATTTATTTACTAAGTCTTTGCCTAAGTCCACATTTGAAAAACATGTTAAAAGCATTGGTATGCTTAAGTTATCTGAGCTCCCATGATTGTAGGAATCAGGGGGAGGTGCAGACATTAGGGGGAGTCTGGCACATACATGTCACTTTCAAATGTGAAGGGTGCGTTGTACTCTTTTTCCCTTCGACCAAGGTTATTTTTCCCACTGGGTTTTTATTGTTACTTGGCAAGGTTTTTAATGAGACAACATGGAAAGCATCACCTAGTTGTGACCGGCACAAGGGAGAGTGTTTCAGGATATCATTATTGTGTGCCTTGTCAAACTAGGACTTAGAATAGGTTTATCCTTCTAGCGTATGGATTGTATTAGTATAGGTTTCCTATATCGATACAGATTGTATCTTGTACTTCTCTATATATAGAGACCCTTATTCAATAATGAAATACATCCTATTCTCTGCTCATTCTCTTTGTTATTTACGTTTCCCTTAAACAATATACTATATTTTAATCAAATAAACATTTCCTAAAGTTTCATTAAAAAATTTCATATTTTTTCCCAAATTTCCGTCATTTCTTTCAAACATTTACCGATATCGAATTTTTTTTAAAATTTTCGTTGAAATTTTCATTTTTTGGACCATCGAAATTTTCCAAAAAATCAAAATTTTGGTCATTAACACCAACCACGTTAGATAGGGACTCGGATCCTCTCTTCAGAGCATGTGCATCCATAAAGTCTAAAAACTAAAGTCTAAACTAAAATTTAAGCTCCAAAAGTGACACTATTCATCAATTTAGACTTCTCATCACTTTTGTATTTCCACCCATAAAATCTAAAGTCTATAATCTACCTTGTTAATTTTGTTTTCAAACAAGTTTAACACTATTTAGTACCTTTAGCCTAGCTTTTGGTGAGACTAAGTTTCGCCTCTTGGAAAGGCTAGCTTAGGTATAGCCTAGCTTAAAAAGAGTTGGCTGCATGTGTGTTTGGGAAAGACTAGCTTATAATTTAGTATAAGCTAGTCTAAACACCCATGGGTGCACATGCTCTCATAGGGAGGTTCCTTACATTTCCTCACAAAGCAATCTTGACTTTCCAATTAAAATTTGCGGCCAAGATTTGTTTGACTTTTCCTGT
Source organism: Rubus parviflorus (assembly GCA_029955375.1). NCBI lineage: Eukaryota > Viridiplantae > Streptophyta > Magnoliopsida > Rosales > Rosaceae > Rubus > Rubus parviflorus. The sequence continues at coordinate 10,885,624 of JARGGL010000008.1, read as the reverse complement.
GTTGAAATTTAATCAAAACTCAGCTTTTTTCTTCTGCTCCTCTTCGGCTCTTCCACTCTCAATAATTGGAAAATGATCAGGACCCAGCCAATTAAGTGTAAAGATCGATTCAGGTTTAGCTAACCAGTAGATATTTTATGAAGTCTCTAGCTTATATAGTTCTCAATTGCAAATTACCATGTACTGTTTGATGGTTTTACTTACGTACGTACCACTATTTTCAATGATAATTTTGTCGAGTCATCATTTGAATTATGGAATTCTTGTCAATTTCAGATTGCTTTAGGATACAGAAACAAGAATTTCAATTCATTAATCAAGCAAACTAACCCAATCGTTTGACTACTTGATATACAAATCTGCAAATCATGATTATATACATTAACAATTAATTACTATGGAAACCCAGGTAGTGGCACCCATCAATAAACATTCAAGGTCGAGAAACATAAACATGCATTGCAAGCCATTATTGGTCTACGTTAAGAATCAAACTTAAAGTTGCCAAATTTCAGACTTGAGGAATAACAAAAAAACACAAGACAACCCAACCCTGCATAGAAAAATCAAAGCAATTGGCTTGTGCAAAGTTCATGTGCTACTTCCGTCTTCGAATCTCAGAATCCGATACGGGATTGGGATTCCGGAACGCGCGTACTGGAGAATGAAGACTGACTTTGTTGCTTGGGGTACGTGGTGAAAGAGAAGCAGTTTACCCCATCTCATTCCAGTCACTCATTTTTCATCTCCTCAATGAGTGGCTGCCGTATCGAATTGCTGAGGTTCTGACACGTTTATGTTGCCACTTCCCGTAATTGCTGAGGTTCTGCTACATCTGTCCAGATTCTGTCGCTACATTTTTCTCATGGCTGTGGTTCTGCTACGTCTGTCCAGATTCTGTCGCTACATTTTCCGCATGGCTGAGGTTTTGCTAAGTCGTCCAATAGGGGTCCAGAATTTTTCCTCCAAGTACGTACATCAAATGTTCCTAACAAAAGGTCCAAGTGAGTGATCGAGTACGGGCATGCAATCGCAGCATCATCATCTTCCATTCATGTATCTTAGTTGAAGTCAACTAGAGCCCGTTTGTCACTTAGTCAACAGTCAAACCTACTGCTACTTCGCCGCCGTCGGCATCTTAAAGCTCCGGCGCCGATGAATTTCTTCAACCAGAGCCCTGTTATTGTTATGTTATATATATAACTAGCTAGCCGTCGATCGGCATCTTCATGCTCTGTTATTGTGGTGGTTGTTGAAGCCTTAATTAGTAAAAGAGGAAAGTTAAGTAATGAAAGATGGGGAGAGTTTCTATGAGGACCTTATAATAAGGACTTGATGATGACTTTTAAATCAATGGTTTGATGAGTGTTTTACAGTTTATTTGAAATATTATTTTTTAAACATACTACTCATCCAACCGTTAATTTGAAAGTCCTTACCAAGTCCTTATTATAAGGTCCTCACGAGAGACTCTCATATGAAAGAGGAAAAAATTGACAAGGACTAAGAAGAGGAAAGTTAAGTACCCGCTAACAAATGGTCGACTTAGGGCGAATGATTGTTTGGTAGTTCCTTTATTCAACTACGTACGTAGGGTATATATATATATATATATTTAAAAAGTATCGATCCACTGAGTCCACTGCCCATTCACATTCACGTTCACGTTCAAGTTCACATGCAAAATAATGAAATTCCAATTCAACTATCCAACAATGTCGTCACTGATTCTACTCTTCCTTTTTCTTATGGTGGAGTTGTTCTTCTCTCCGGTTCAAGGCGAAGTGCATTTCTATGATTTTGTAGTAAGTGTTCTTAATTCAATATTGTAGCATTATATATTATATATAACTTTCCTTGTCGACACATAACAGAGCCATGTGTATGACAATTTTTTTTTCTTAAAAAAAAAAACAACATTTGAGAGGTTATGTGGAGAAATATATGGGTAGTTATTTTCTTGTAGATGTGAGCAGTTATTTCCGTGCAGACGTGATTAGTTATTTATTGCACATGTGGATAAATGTGGGTTTTTTTTTAATTTTTAATTTTTTATTATTTTTTTATTTACTATAATCTCCCTCATATATTAAAAATAATTTAAAATGAATATATGGTTTTTTTTTTTTGGTCAAAATGAATATATGGTTTAAGGATCATGTCTTTTCACACTCACTTTGGTTGACAAAGTAGATTCTCTTAATTTATAGTATTAATTAGCTGAATGCATGTAATCTTTTTAATTAATTGGGAAGTACGTGATAGATAGATGAAAACCAATGTTGTATGTAGCATTAGCTAAATATATGTGCATTAATTCTATGCTCATTCTAATCAGGTAACGGAGCGCAATTTCACTAGGTTGTGTGAAACAAAGAGTATGTTAGTTGTGAACGATGCTTTTCCCGGCCCAGAAATACGAGTTCGCAAAGGAGATTTAGTTTATGTGAATGTTCAAAATCAAGCAGACTACAGTCTGACACTTCACTGGTAACTATTAACCTCTCTCTTTCTCTGTCTCACACTAATTCTGCTACACGCGCGTTCCAAAAAATCCATATAGAATCCAACTCTTCTCAAGTGAGGATGGTGTGAAGTCAAATCTTACAACAAATCTAATGAGGTTTACTACGCCACGTTAGCTAACATATATTTTTTTTTAGTATTTCAGAAAATAACTTAATGTTGACATAGTTGGTGTGGTCGCTCCGTCAACAAAAAAAAAAGCCAACCTAATGTCCTTCTACGAATTAAATCCAGCTCCACATCTAAACTAGCTCACTCTTCTCTTTCTTTCTTCCTTCTCGTTTCTAAAAGTGATTTTTTTTTTCTTTCAGACTTGAATCTGAAAAGTTTATTTATTTTGCATACAATCGTTCCTATGTAATTTTGATTAATTTGATTTAAAATTTTCCTTTGGATTTGCAGCTCTAAAAGTGTTGCATTAATTAGTTTATATCTCTGCGAAAGAATTCGATTTGGAAATTGCCTTTGTGAAGACAAAGGGCTAGTTACTGTCTTCCACCCATTTTTCCTCTGTCTTCCATCCTTATTTATTTTCTGGAGATGAAGAACCAAATTCCAATTGAAATGAAATCTCTTTGTAATTGGGCTTTTATTCATCTCTGTGTTATGTTTTGAATTATCCTCTTGCAACCATGATTTCCAATTTCCACACACAGAATAGAAGGAGAAACAGAGAAAGATGGAAGGCTAATAAATTTTTTTTGGTCATGGAAGACTAAAATTGGTGTGAGGGATCAATTTATTGACAACATGAGGGACAACGTCCGTTTGAAATGGAAGAGTAAAATGGTTGTGGCGGTATATATATATGGGAAGTTCTACAATACTGAGATGCATCTCATACCTCTATTTACAAATATAACAAAAAAATGTGTTGTCATTATGGTAACGAGAGTCTTTTTTTTGTGTAATCTTTGTTTTATTAGATGTAATTACTCCATCTATGACCTTGTTACAAGTTTATGAACAATTTGTTGTCAAAGTTGTAATTTTGGTTCAATTATATGTAAATAGTGTAAAACGAATGTGGTAACTTTGTTGTCAATGTAGTAATTTTGGTTCAATTAGATGTAATTTTTTGTTCAAAAAAATTGTAAATGGGGGTATGACATACATCACCGTACCCTAGCCTACCCCATATATATATATATGTATCTTCTTAATATGGTGATGAAGAACAATGTTGTTGTTACAGGCATGGAATATTGCAGCCAAGAAATCCTTGGTCAGATGGTCCTGAGTATATCACACAGTGTCCGATCCAACCTGGCACTAATTTCACCTACGAAGTTGTATTGTCCAAGGAAGAAGGAACTGTATGGTGGCATGCTCATAGTGATTGGACACGAGCCAGTGTTCATGGTGTCATTGTCATCTTGCCTGCTGTTGGAACCACATATCCGTTTCCTGAACCTGATGAAGATGAGGTCATCGTAATTGGTATAAAAGATCGATGATCGAGCTCATTAATACATCATATATATATATATATATATATATATATATATATATATATATATATATATATGTATTGTTCCGTAATTTGAAGCTAGCATTAATTAATTCATGTACGTTGATCGTTTTATGCAGCATCCTGGTACAAGGGAAATCTGCAATCACGGGTTGATATGGCTATGGCAGCAAAGAATACCTTACCCGATTCTGATGCTTTCACCATAAATGGTCAGCCTGGGGATCTTATTCCTTGCTCCGCGGGTATGTTTAATTAAGGATCATGTTGGCATTATTAGTAAATTGACCTTAAATTAATTATTAATGAGTTGATTTGGGTGTTAGGGATCGATCAGCAGTTATTAATGAGTTAATAGATAGACCTGTTTGATCGATTGATGTAGCTAGAAAAACAACGTACAATGGCATATATTTTGATTGTGGTTTCCATATTGCGCGCAGATTCAACATACCGTCGGAAGGTGGACTATGGCAAGACCTATCTTCTTCGTATACTCAATGCAAACATGGATGAAGACCTTTTCTTTGCAATTGCAGAACACAACCTCACTTTGGTTGGAATGGACGGATCCTACACTAAACCTCTAGACACAAGCTACATCATGATAAGCGCTGGACAAACAATGGATGTTTTGCTCACAGCAAATCAGTCTCTCGGGCACTATTACATGGCCGCGAGACATTTCGCCACTGAAAACATTGATGAAATTGTTTGGTTTGACCATTACAATGTTACTGCAATCCTGGAATACAATGGCAACTATACCTATCCCACATATCCTGCCTTACCCACTACCCTTCCGATGTACTTCGACATGCAATCATATAAAGATTTCATATTCCAAATTAGAAGCTTAGCCACCCCGGAATATGCTATAAGTGTCCCTCAAGACAGTGATATTACTACTAAAATGTTTGTAACAACTTCCATGAACTCTCTCTACTGTGCACAGGACGCCGACTCGGACTGTCAAAATATACAAATCGCTTCAAGCTTAAATAATATTAGCTGGTTCAACCCAAGTAGTATTGATATCTTGCAAGCCTACTACAGGTATCCCTAGCCTGCTGCTTAATTCTCTTCTTAATTAATCTCTATTTGCTATATAACTAAGACTACTATATATTCAATTGATGATATATATATGCAGAAACATAAGCGGAAATTACACAACAGATTTCCCGGACTATCCGCCTACGTTTTATAACTTCACAGAGAAATCAATGGCTGTTGATACAATGTTAACAGTACAAGGGAGAAAGGTTAAGGTGTTGGAGTACAATGAATCAGTTGAGATTGTATTCCAGGGGACTGATGTGCTTGCTGGCTCTATTAATCATCCAATGCATTTGCATGGATATACCTTCTATGTGGTTGGGCAAGGCTTTGGGAATTTTGACAATGTGACTGACCCCAAAAGCTTCAATTTAGTTGATCCTCCTGAGGTAGTAACATTTGGAGTCCCCAAAAAGGGATGGATGGCAATCAGATTCACAGCAAATAATCCAGGTTTGTCTTCCTTCCAATTTAATTTCCCAATAAATAACATTCTTTGGAGTCAAAACAAATATTAATTGTTTTATGTTTCAATAGGGGTGTGGTTTTGGCATTGCCATATAGAGAGACACATGACTTGGGGAATGGAATCTGCTTTTATAGTAAAGAATGGGCCAACTACTGAGACTAGCATTCGTCCACCTCCAGCTTACATGCCTCTATGTTCATCGGATTCTGGTATCCAAAACTTCCATGAGAGTACTGAAAAGAAAATGGAGTACACATAATCTGGTGGTTAAGAGGCAATTGCATAATGTGTAATTCAATGTCATCAAAAATATCTGCTAGCTCCAAGCTATAATATATTATGTTACATAATGTCAATAGAACACTCTATTGTACGTAATTGGGTGCTCTATTACGTTATTCTATTGTAGTTGTGTGTTCTATTTTAGTATTTTTGTTATGATTTATGAATATCAATTGAATAACGTGTTGGGGTGTTGCTAATATTAAATTACGCCCCGAATTTATAAGTTATTGGTGTTATTTTTGGCTTTGATTTTTCTTTTTTAAAACTAACGTACCCAATCGTTTGACTCGATCGCTCGACAAATTAATCTCCAAATCATGATTAAATACATTAATAATTAATTACTATGGACACCCAGGTAGTGGCACCCTCCTGCCTCTTTGTTAAATGTTTTGTTGTACGATGGCATGCCCTGTCCTCCTTTTGTTTCTGATCAGGTGCTAGGGCACCCTTGATCTTTTGCTGTTGTTATGAAAGTTTCCTCTTGCCAAAAAAACAATAATAATAAAAAAAAATAAACACCAAGAGAAACTTAAACATTGCAAGCCATGCATTATTGGTGTTAAGAATTAAACTTAAAGTTGCCAAGTTTCAGACTTAAAGCAATAACCAAAACACAAAACCACCCAATTAACCCTGCATTGAAAAATCAAAGCTCTTAGAGCAAGTTCACCCGTTTGGGCACGGTCAAGGTCAAGGTGAAGAAAAATTAATTTTTGTTTTTCAATTATTTTATTAGTAATGATTTTGTAGAAATAAATTTGTTGATAAATGAATAAGCACTTATGAGAAAAAAATCTAAATAAAAACACTTAAATTTATTAAAAGATTTTGGTGCAGACTTTTTTTCCTTCTAAAATAATATTTTTCTTAATTGTATAAGTAATATATGACTGATAAAAATGTCAGGTAGAAGTTTTTTATTCAGTTGTGATATAATTGATATTGGCACAATGAAAGTAGTAGGGCCGAGTTCGATTCGCCACCAGTACAGAAATATGAGGTTTTGCTACGTGGTCCAGTGTATAATAGGGGTCCAGAACATTTCCCCCAACATCCAATATTCCTAACAAATGGTCTAAGTGACTGAGTGATCGAGTGCAATTGCAGCAGCATCATCTTCCATTCACGTATCGTAGTGTGACTTGTGCCATGCCTTTTCTTATTTCATACAATAAATCAAGCAAGCCCAGGCATCCATGCATGTGTTCTCGCACCTTACCTCACCATCATTATGAGCTGCGAAAATATTTGAGGAGCTAGCACGGAAATTATTGGAGATCGATCAATTACGATCTCGATATTTGAGGAGCGAGAATCTTCCTTTAGTATCAGGGGCCTAGTAAACTTCAGCCCCAAGTGTTCCTTTCTTCCTCGTGCATGCCTCAACGGCTCAACTGTCCACTAGAGAGTGGGGCAACATACAATTAATCAATCAATCACTACAAGACGGGTACGTAATTGATGAGAGCAGTTGAAACATTTATTTTTTTTAAATTCAGGACGTCAGAGCATCTCCAACAGACTAGTTAAATTGGAAAAAAAAATTGAATTTTGGCTAGTTTGGAAGAAATTAGGGCTCCAACAGAATAGCTAAAAAAAAGTAAAATTTAACTTTTAGAAAAATTCTAGCTATATTTAGCTACAGAGGAGAAAGAAGATAACTATAGCTATATTTAATTTTGGAGGGATGACAAACCGAGAACTCCAGCGGCATTCCTTCTTTAAATAAAGTAGGGATCATGGGATTCAACTGCAGAATGAATTCGAAGAAAGAGTGGTCGTTTCATACGAAACCTCCGTTGAAATATCGGTTCTTTGAATACGGAGTCTTTAGCAAAATAGTACTTATAAAGTCTGATATGCCCTTCAATTCTGTCGCGAGGGGTGATGATGTGACCTTCAAAACAAAATCAAATTTGATGAATGTTAAACTACGATGATAAAAACATTTCCCAAATTAATACATAACTATGATATTGTAACAGAATTTTGAGTGAGAGTGTTGTGCTGCTTGCAACAAAATTTCATTGATTAACATCATGTGCCATTCGACTTTGGGGCAAAGAGAAAAGAGAATCATATACTTGATCTCTTATGCCTATTTTGTTGTTATATGAATTTCACACACATAGAATGTAGCAGTAGTTCATTGTCCATTCAATGTATCTAGTTTGGTAGTGAAATTTACATATTGAGTTCTGTGCTTGTACTCTGTTCTGCAACTATTTGAGCATGTTACAGGAAACTAATTTACGGGAAAACCATAGAGCACAAAACCATAGGCATGTTACAGGAAACTAATTTACATATTCAAAACAAGCATTTTCTCAAACACATGGCGTGCTTATATGACATCCGGCAATTCCCTTAGGAATATTCATTACACATTCATCTATTGGCTAATCCAGACACCTGTTCTAACTTCTAAGTTCTCTTTTAGTTTTGTATCTATCATGGTTGACTATTTCGCTTTCCTCATTCATGAATCTATTATCCTATAAAGCAATCAAAGAATTGAAATGGCCACTCTGTGATTCTCAAACACATGAACGTATAATATAGAAATCTAAGGGAATTGCCGTAAGAAAATAGTCGTAATCTAAGGGAATTGCCGTAAGAAAATAGTCGTAATCTGGTGGCACTAAATTAAGGTAGTAAGGTACCGCTAATTGAAATGCTTATCATCGTTTCCAATCTGCATCTTTATCAATGAACCACAATTATATGTTGGAGAAATACCTTTAATGGAACCACGCCGCCGTGGTTTGTCCTCCTCCTCTAATTGTACAACATAAGCAAGTAAAGTTTCTTCGTATTCGTCATCAGAGGATTCTCCATTCATCCTCATATCACGTAAATATTGACTCATAGATTGTTAGAATGAAATAATTTGTAGAGAAATCAAGTTCAAAGGAGATATTGTTGGAAATAAATACGTCGATCATCTTGTTTATATAAACAGGAGCTAGTTAGGTAGCCGTCAAACTGTTAGAAAAATAAGGAAATTTATCATTTTCAGTTTTTTTTTTTTAAAGTTTAAATTAAAGTGAAAATCAAAACTTGGCTAGCTATATCTCACTTTTAGCTATATTTCATAGCTAAAATAGATTCTATTGTTGGAGATGCTCTCATGACACACATTGAAATTCTAAGAGAGTTGAACTCAGAATCTCTCTTGAGCCGATTTTGATGTCAAATCACTACACCAACCAAAGTCTTAAATTTCGTTTTTTGTCATCTTAGAAACTTTCTTCATATCTCATCTTAATTTCGGCCGAAAGTTTGGATATTTTACGAAATTTCGGAAAATTTCCGAAACTTTATTGAGATCGGCCAGTGGCGTAGCCAGAAATATTAATCAAAGGGGTCAGGACTTAAATAACAATTATATTACACAAAAATTCAGCATCATCAAATAATAAAAAACAAATCCATAAATCGTTACAATAATAAAACATAACAAATCCGTCCAAAACAATTACAATTGTCCCCATGATTGTTCATATTTTGAAATCTTTTCATGATTGTTTCATTATCCATACCATCAAATACATATTTCTCGATATATGTAATCATGTTGCTATTCATCCACATATCTCCCATTCGGTTTCGCAAATCACTTTTTATGATCTTCATAGCAGAAAATGCTCTTTCTACAGTGGCAGTGGCAACTGGTAGGATTAGTGCCAATGTTATGAGCAAATAAACTAATGGATAGACCTTGTCCTTCTGTGTCTTAACCATTATTTCTCCAAGGCCACTAATCCCTTTCAATTTTGAAAACACGCTATCATTTCGCATATCAAATATGTAAGTCTCCAATTCATCCTCAAGAGCCAAGAGAGATACTGCAGAAAAGTCTTTTAGATAAAATTGAGCAAGCCGAATCAATTTCTCTTTATGGAAAGCCGAGAATGAATTAGCTGGCCTAAGACATGCCATACAAAGAAGCAGCTCGGTAGTAGTCTCTTATTGGCATATATTCGGAAATGTAATTTCATGATTTGAACCGTTGATCTTGTAAAGCAATATTTATAGATCAATTCTGCAAAAAATAATTAAATTAGAAAATCATTAACTCATCCAATTATATCAAACAAATGTACGATTTTGGTAAAAGCTAACATTCTCATAACGAACTGTCTATTTGTTTGATGCAATTGCATGAATAAACGATATATGTTTACTTTATTTTTTTGCAAAAGTGATCTATAAAGATTGTTTTATAAGATCAACGGTTCAAATTATGGAATTATACTTCCGAATGTATGCTAATAAGAGAGAGTTTGGACACATAGGTCCAACCTGGGTCAGACAAGAGTATTTTTCTTTATGAGAATCTCACAATCATATAACTAATTTCAAGATCTAATAATTATTAAATTTGCCAAAAGAGTAAGGCGGTTTAAGCTCTAGTGAGAAACTTAAATATCTCTTCGTGTAAAGAAAAAAAAATACCTCCTCGGGCAGAAAGGTTTTCCACGTAATGAGAAAAAAATTATGGGATTTACAGCCTCACACTAAGTCAGTACATGCAAAATTACACCGAGAAAGTATCATTTAATGACTATTCTTCGCAATACACCTAGGGCTCTACACATAGAGATGATAAAGACGGTGAACCTTATAGGTCCTCCATGTGGTTCTAACATACTCATGTAGTTCACTATGCAATGTATGTCAAATTTCAAGAACTTATAGCAACTCAGCGTATATTAATCCATCTTACATTAATTACTACAACTTATTATGTAATAATGTTTGTTTAATATTTTTTTTTTAAATATAGTAGATAATTATATATACGATATTTTAATCAAATAAACATTTCCTAAAGTTTCATTAAAAAATTTCATATTTTTTTTCCAATTTCCGTCATTTCTCTCAAAAACATTTACCAATATTGAAATTTTTTCGAAATTTTCCGTTGAAATTTTCATTTTTTGGACCATCGAAATTTCCCAAAAAATCAAAATTTTGGTCATTAACACCAACCATCTTAGATAGGGACTCGGATCCTCTCCTCACATAGAGGCTCCTTACATTTCCTCACAAAACAATCTTGACCGTCCAATTAAAATTTGCGGCCAAGATTTGTTTGACTTTTCCTCCGTTGAAATTTAATCAAAACTCAGCTTTTTTCTTCTACTCCTCTTCGGCTCTTCCACTCTCAAAATCCCCAACGTCTTCTCAATTTTCAGACTGATGATTTCCCTCTCATTTCTCTCTCTCTCTCTCTCTTCTCTAGAAAAGGATGATTTAATTGTGCTAATTGATCAACACGGACAGAAGGGAAGGAAAGAAAGAAAAAAAAGAAAAGGTGGAACTGTGGAAGAAGGTTCCAGACCGCGAGCACCACGCACCCACCGTAGAAACATCCGGCCTCCGGCGATGATTCTGGCCACCTATGGCCGTGAAACTAGTCCCGATCTCTTCGTCTCCTCACGGGCTTTCTATCAATATAAATTTCTCCTCCTATCATCTACCATACGTGACAAATCGACGAGAGGAGTTTTAGGCATTTCCGGTGTTTTTGACGAATTCCGGCCAAACTGTCGACTTCCGGCAAAACCCCAAGGCATAAAGTTTCTCTGCTCCTTATGGGCTTTCATTTTCATATAACCTTGCTTGATTTGATGGAGATTTGGAAATTGATGACTACTGCCACCGCGGCTCCACCGCTGTTCCGCCGAGTTTGGTGGCTTGTCTGGCCAATTTCAGCTTTCTTGTGACTTATTGAAGCTATTAGGACGTGTAGTAACTAATAGGAATCTGTAAAATTGATCTCCTAACAGCAAAGAAAAACGCCGGGGATTTTGAGAGTGGAAGAGCCGAAGAGGAGTAAAAGAAAAAAGCTGAGTTTTGATTAAATTTCAACGGAGGAAAAGTCAAACAAATCTTGGCCGTAAATTTTAATTGGACGGTCAAGATTGCTTTGTCAGGAAATGTAAGGAATCTCTCCGTGAGGAGAGGATCCGAGTCCCTTGGATAGAGCAGTTGAAACATAAAAGGCGGGATTGCAACAGTATTACGAATTAACAACTCCAACAAATTAATTAACTCGATCCCACGTACTTGCACGTCTTATCAGTTTCTTTCCCTACCTAATCTCTTTGGAAAATGAACAGAACCCAGCCAATTAAGTGTAGACATTCAGGTTTAGCTAACCAGGAGATATTTTATGAAGTCTCATATCTAGCTAGACTGCTAGAGGTAGCTTATATAGTTCTCAATTGCAAATATATTACCACTGTTTTTCTTACGTTTTACTTACGTACGTACCACTATTTTCAATGGTAATTTTATCGAGTCATCATTTGAATTATGGAATGCTTGTCAATTTTAGATTGCTTTAGGATACAGAAACAAGAATTTCAATTAATTCATCAAGAAAACTAACCCAATCGTTTGACTACTTGATATACAAATTAATCTCCAAATCATGATTATATACATTAACAATTAATTACTATGGACACCCAGGTGGTAGCTGGGCGTAGGCACTATTGGGCGAGAGGGATCAATATTATTAGTGTTTAAGGGAAACGTAAATAACAAAGAGAATAAGCAGAGAATATGATGTATTTCACTAATGAATAAGGGCCTCTATATATAGAGGAGTACAAGATACAATCTGTATCGATATAGGAAACCTATACTAATACAACTCATACTCTAGAAGGATAAACTTATTCTAAGTCCTAGTTTGACAAGGCACACAATAATGATATCCTGAAACAATTAGATATTATTCGATAGACCCTCCTCAAATTTTTTAATTAGCTGCAGTATATAATATTTTATTAGATATATTATATTATAATATGAAATTTGCCCTCTCTGACAAAAAAGAGTAATAAAAAAACAATTATTAAACACTCTTTAATTACAACACGGCTCCACTAGTCCACTATGATGGAAATAAAATATATTTTATTTATTGAACAATTAATCAATAATTATTTCACATTCTCATATATATTTTATATTATTTTTCTACTGTTCTACGCCGTTTTGTGCAAGTTGCAATCTGCATCTTAAAGCCCTATCGAAAAAATAAAATAAAAGATACTATGCAAGTCTGCAACATATATAAAGACACATCTTCTCCTAGCAAACTATGAAGTCTACAACTCTACAAGTTTGCAACTCATGCAAGACTACTTTGATGGTTAGATCATTATGCGGAATTAAAGTAAATTTTTTTATCTTATTTTACTATGCATCAAAAAATTTTAGGGATTAATTTATCCAATGTAAAGATGATTATCTAAATTTGCAGAGATTAATAGAGGATCAAGGCATCAAGCAATAAGTATGCAACTTTTTCTTTGATAATTTAGTAGATTTCTCAAACCAGGCAAAGGCAATTCCTCAAACCCTAATTTCTTTTTATTCATCACTAAACTTGTTATGTACGTTATAATATTTGTTTGCGTGTTATTGAGTAGTTTATTTATTTTTCTTATAATGTCAATATAATTATGATTTGATAAAAATTATAAAATATGAAACCATCATGAAAAGATTTCAAAATATGAGCAATCGTCGGGGACAATTGTAATTGTTTTGGAGAGATTTGTTATATTTTAGTATCGTAAGGATTTATGGATTTGTTTTTTGTTATTTGATGATGTTTGATTTTTGTGTAGTTTAATTATTATTTAAGTCCTGACCCCTGACTAATATTTCTGGCTACGCCACTAGCACCTATCAATAAACATTCAAAACAAACCTAAACATTGCAAGCCATTATTGGTCTACGTTAAGAATCAAACTTAAATTAAAGTTGCCAAATTTCAGACTTGAGGAATAACAAAAAAACACAAGACAACCCAACCCTGCATAGAAAAATCAAAGCAATTGGCTTGTGCAAAGTTCATATGCTACTTCAATCTCCGAATCCGATACGGGATTGGGATTTCGGAACGTACCGGAGAATGAAGACTGACTTTGTTGCTTGGGGTACATGATGAAAGAGAAGCAGTTTACCCCATCTCATTCCAGTTGCTCATTTTTCATCTCCTCAATGAGGGGCTGCCGTATCGAATTGCTGAGGTTCTGCTTCTCAGTAAAACTTAAAGTTGCCAAGTTTCAGACTTAAAGCAATAACCAAAACAAAAAACCACCCAACCCTGCATAGAAAAATCAAAGCTCCTAATCATCTTGATCATCCCAGTCGCTCATTTTTCTTCTCCTCAATGAGTGGCTGACGTACGTTCAATTCGATAGTAGATTTATGTCGCCACTTTTCCCAAAAGGGCAGAGGTTCTGTCCAGATTCTGTCGCTACATTCTCCGCATGGCTGAGGTTTTGCTACGTCGGGGTCCAGAATTTTTCCACCAACGTACTTACATCCAATGTTCCTAACAAAAGGTCCAAGTGATCAGTGATCGAGTACGTGCATGCAATTAATCGCAGCATCATCATCTTCCATTCATGTACCTTAGTTGAAGTCAACCAGAGCCCGTTTGTCAGTTAGTCAACAGTCAAACCTTCTGCTACTTCGCCGCCGTCGGCATCTTCAAGCTCCGGCGCCGATGAATTTCTTCAACCAGAGCCCTGTTATTGTTATATTATAAATATAACTAACCGTCGATCGGCATCTTCATGCTGTGTTATTGTGGTGGTTGTTGAAACCTTAATTAGTAAAAGAGGAAAGTTAAGTAATGAAAGAGGAAAGAATTGACGAGGACTAAGAAGAGGAAAGTTAAGTGTATCCGCTAACATTCTAACAAATGGTCCGAATGATTGTTTGGTAAGTTCCTTTATTCAACCACGTACGTAGGTTATATATATATAAAGAGTATCGAATCATCGATCCATTGAGCCACTCCACTGTCCATTCACATTCTGACATTCACATTCACATTCACGTTCAAGTTCACATGCAAAATAATGAAATTCAAATTCAACTGTCCAACAATGTCGTCACTGATTCTAATCTTCCTTTTTCTCATGGTGGAGTTGTTCTTCTCTCCGGTTCAAGGCGAAGTGCATTTCTATGATTTTGTAGTAAGGGTTCTTAATTCTATATTGTAACATTATATATTATATATAGCTTGCCTTGTCGACACATAACAGAGCGATGTGTATGACAATTTAATTTTTATTTTTATTTTTTAAAAACAACATTTGAGAGGTTATGTGGAGAGATATTTGGGTACTTATTTTTTTGTAGATATAGATAGTTATTTTCGTGTAAACGTAGTTAGTTATTTTTTGCACATGTGGATAAATGTGGGTCTTTCTTTTTTAATTTTTAATTTTTTATTATTTTGTTATTTACTATAGCATCCCTCATATATTAAAAATATTTTAAAATGAATATATGGTTTAAGGATCATTATGTCTTTTCACACTCACTTTGGTTGACAAAGTATATTCTCTTAATTTATAGTACAGACTAGCTGAATGCATGTAATCTTTTTAACTAATTGGGAAGTACGTGATAGATAGATGAAAACCAATGTTGTACGTATCATTGGCTACATATATGTGCACTAATTCTATGCTCATTCTAATCAGGTAACGGAGCGCAATTTCACTAGGATGTGTGAAACAAAGGGTATGTTAGTTGTGAACGATGCTTTCCCAGGTCCAGAAATACGAGTTCGCAAAGGAGATTTAGTTTATGTGAATGTTCAAAATCAAGCAAACTACAGTTTGACACTTCACTGGTAACTATTAACCCTCTTTCTTTGTCACACACTAATTCTGCATACATGTTTCAAAAAATCCATATAGGATCCGGCTCCTTTCAAGTGAGAATTGTGTGAACTTAAATCTTACAACAAATTTAATGAGTTTCACTACGCCATGTTAGCTAACATATATTTTTTTATAGTAATTTAGAAAACTTAATGTTGACATCATTGGTACGCTCGTAAACAAAAAAAAAACAGACAAATGTCCTTCTACGAATTAAATCCAGCTCCACATCTAAACTAACTCACTCTTCTCTTTCTTTCTTCCTTCTGGTTTTTTTTTTTGGCTAATTCTTCCTTCTGGTTTCTAAAAGTGATTTTTTTTTCTTTCAGACTTGAATCTGAAAAGTTTATTTATTTTGCATATAATCGTTCCTATGTAATTTTGATTAATTTGATTTAAAATTTTCCTTTGGATTTCAGTTCTAAATTAAAGTGTTGCATTAATTAGTTTATATCTCTGCGAAAGAATTCGATTTGGCAATTGCCCTTGTGAAGATGAAGAACCAAATTCCAATTGAAATGTGAAGACAGCTCTAAAACTGTCTTCCACCCATTTTTCCTCTGGCTTCCATCCTTATTTCTTTTCTGGAGATGAAGAACCAAATTCCAATTGAAATGAAATCTCTTTGTAATTGGGCTTTTATTCATCTCTGGGTATTCCTTGATTTTAGATTCCCTGTGTTATGTTTTGAATTATCCTCTTGTAACCGGCCATGATTTCCAATTTCCACACACAGAATACAAGGAGAAACAGAGAAAATGGAAGAGTAAAATGGTTGTGGCGGTATGTATCTTATTAATATATATAGTGATGAAGAACAATGTTGTTGTTACAGGCATGGAATATTGCAGCCAAGAAATCCTTGGTCAGATGGTCCTGAGTATATCACACAGTGTCCGATCCAACCTGGGACAAATTTCACCTACGAACTTGTATTGTCCACGGAAGAAGGAACTGTATGGTGGCATGCTCATAGTGATTGGACGCGAGCCACTGTTCATGGTGTCATTGTCATCTTGCCTGCTGTTGGAACCACATATCCGTTTCCTGAACCTGATGAAGATGAGGTCATCGTAATTGGTATAAAAGATCAATGATCGAGCTCATTAATACATCATATATATACATATATATGTATCGTTCCTTAATTTGAAGCTAGCATTAATTCATGTACGTTGATCGTTTTATGCAGCATCCTGGTACAAGGGAAATCTGCAATCACGGGTTGATATGGCTATGGCAGAAAAGAACACCTTACCCGATTCTGATTCTTTCACCATAAATGGTCAGCCTGGGGATCTTATTCCTTGCTCCGCGGGTATGTACGTTTAATTAAGGATCGATCATGTTGGCATTATTAGTAAATTGACCTTAAATTAATTATTAATGAGTTGATTTGGGTGTTAGGGATCGATGGATGTAGCTAGAAAAAGAAGGTACAGTGGCTTATATATATGATTCTAGCTAGCTGATTGTGGTTTCCATATTGCGCGCAGATTCAACATACCGTCGGAAGGTGGACTATGGCAAGACCTATCTTCTTCGTATACTCAATGCAAACATGGATGAAGACCTTTTCTTTGCAATTGCAGAACACAACCTCACTATGGTTGGAATGGACGGATCCTACACTAAACCCCTAGACACAAGCTACATAATGATAAGCGCTGGACAAACAATGGATG
The DNA here is from genome assembly GCA_029955375.1 of Rubus parviflorus. Taxonomy (NCBI): domain Eukaryota; kingdom Viridiplantae; phylum Streptophyta; class Magnoliopsida; order Rosales; family Rosaceae; genus Rubus; species Rubus parviflorus. The sequence continues at coordinate 10,868,415 of JARGGL010000008.1, read as the reverse complement.
TTTTGCTCACAGCAAATCAGTCTCTCGGGCACTATTACATGGCCGCGAGACATTTCGCCACTGAAAACATGGATGTGATTGTTTTGTTTGACCATTACAATGTTACTGCAATCCTGGAATACAATGGCAACTATACCTATCCCACATATCCTGCCTTACCCACTACCCTTCCGATGTACTTCGACATGCAATCATATAAAGATTTCGTATTCCAAATTAGAAGCTTAGCCACCCCGGAATATGCTGTAAGTGTCCCTCAAGACAGTGATATTACTACTAGAATGTTTATAACAACTTCCATGAATTCTCTCTACTGTGCACAAGATAGCGACTCGGACTGTCAAAACATACAAATCAGTTCAAGCCTAAATAATATTAGCTGGTTCAACCCAAGTAGTATTGATATCTTGCAAGCCTACTACAGGTATCCCTGCTGCTTAATTTGATGAATTAATCTCTATATATTTGCTATATAACTAGCTATTAATTTAAGACTACTATATACTCATTTGATGATATATGCAGAAACATAAGCGGAACTTACACAACAGATTTCCCGGACTATCCGCCTACGGTTTATAACTTCACAGAGGAATCAATGGCTGTTGATACAATGTTAACAGTACAAGGGAGAAAGGTTAAGGTGTTGGAGTACAATGAATCAGTTGAGATTGTATTCCAGGGGACTGATGTGCTTGCTGGCTCTATTAATCATCCAATGCATTTGCATGGATACACCTTCTATATGGTTGGGCAAGGCTTTGGGAATTTTGACAATGTGACTGACCCCAAAAGCTTCAATTTAGTTGATCCTCCTGAGGTAGTAACATTTGGAGTTCCCAAAAATGGATGGATGGCAATCAGATTCACAGCAAATAATCCAGGTTTGTCTTTCTTCCAATTTAAATAACATTCTTTGGAGTCAAAACAAATATTAATTGTTTTATGTTTCAATAGGGGTGTGGTTTTGGCATTGCCATTTGGAGAGACACATGACTTGGGGAATGGAATCTGCTTTTATAGTAAAGGATGGGCCAACTCCTGAGACTAGCATTCGTCCACCTCCAGCTTACATGCCTCTATGTTCATCGGATTCTGGTATCCAAAACTTCCATGAGAGTACTGAAAAGAAAATGGAGTATACATAATCTGGTGGTTAAGAGGTGAAGGTCTTGTTAATTAGCTACATTGAAGGTCTCTAGCTCTATGTTGTATGTCATTAAAAATATCTGCTAGCTCCAAGCTCTATTAATAGCTCTGCTATAGTTGTGTGCCCTATATTTGTTATGATTTATAAATACTCAATTGAATGACGTGTTGGAGTGTTGCCAATATTAAATTACACCCCAAATTTATAAGTTGTTGGTGTTGTTTTTGGCTTTGATTTTTCTTTTTCTTTTTTGAAAGAGAGAGAATTTTGTATTCAATCATAGGCAAGAGCATCTTGAATAAAATCAGGAGCAATTGAGGACCGCATTTGGTCTATAGAAGAATCGAAAGCCTGACTAGCAAGAGAATATGCTACTCTATTAGTCTATCTAGGCTCGAAAGAAAGAGTAACGTGAGGTAGCTGAGTTAATAGCTCCTTAATATCCTTAATTAAGAGTGTGACTTACCATTGATTGATCCATTTGTGCATCATGAATGGCATGAATTGACATCAAACAATCACTCACAACAAGTGTTTTTGGCTTTGATTTTTCTTTTCTAAAATAAGAGGGAAAATTAGTCACACAAGCTCATATTTTTACTGAAGAAATAAGCATACAATTGAGTGGTAGATGTCTTCTGAGAAAATAAAATACAAGAATTTTCAAAGCAAGCTCATCTTGAATACATAATTATATGAGTCTCATCAAACCAAACATTTTGTCTGCACCAAAAAAAACCATACATTTTGTTCAATCTATGCAACACTCCATTTGCTTCTCGAAAAAAGGCAAGATGTTATTATTTTTTATTCGAGCTTGAAGATAACCTGAACAACCCACACTAGCCAGAAGAATCACTGCAGATCGAGGATGAAACGAGAGACCTTAATTAATAATAATTAGGAAATTTAATCACGGCTTCAATAATGCTGTGGCCTCCATGCCACGTCCACCATCAACAACCAAATTATGGCCGGTGATGAACTCCGAGTCCTCAGAGGCCAAAAACACCACCGCATCCGCCACGTGTTTCTCCGTCAGCGGCCCATTGCTTCCCGGATAAACCGCCGCCATCATCGCTCTCAGCTCTTCCACCCCAACCTTGAAAGTCTCGCAAACCAGCGACGTCGCCACCAGAGCCGGGGAAACGCAGTTCACGCGCACCCCACGCGCCGCAAGCTGCATGCTCGCGGACCTCACCAGCCCCAGCACCGCGTGCTTCGACATCGTGTAGTCCGTCGAGCCCTCCGACCCGCACTGCGCCACGAAGCTCGCCGTGCACACTATGCTGCCTTTGACTCCCTTCTCCACCATCGCACGAGCCGCGTGCTTCACACACGCCGCCATCCCGCGCGCGTTCACCGCCATCACCTTGTCGAACCAGGACAGGTCCAGCTCCAGCACCGTCTGCACCGACGCGGCGGTGATGCCCGCGTTGCTGTACATGACGTCGAGGCGTCCGTACAGTTGGACCGTGGAGTCGACTAGAGATTTGACTTGCTCCTCGTCGGTGACGTCGCAGTGGATGTAGGTGCAGCGGTCGGAGCCGATCGATGCGGCCACTTCTCGCCCCTTGGCGTCTTGGACGTCGGCGATTACGACGGCAAGCGCGCCGTGGTCGGCAAAGTGGCGAGCCGTGACTGCTCCGATTCCTCTCGCGGCGCCGGTGACGATGGCCACCTTGCCGTGGAGCTTCTTCAGTGGTAATATGGGCTCGGTCATTTAATTTGTTTGAGTTTTTTGTTTTTGGGAATTTGGTTGGATATGGACATATAGCGAAAATTCTGGGGTGCACCAAAGTGCATATGCACTTAGGTGATTTGAACCGTTGGATTGACCAACTCTTCATCCAACCACACATATTTCCTGCATGTTAACCGTTGGATCGCTTACTCTTACATGTTAACCGTTAGATCGCCGAATGCATATACACTTCGGTGTATACAAGACACTCTCGGACATATAGTTTGCAGAGTCGATATATAAAGACTTCTCTTAGTACACACACATATACCCTTTTAAACCTCAGTGATTTGCATGGAGAATACTGTGATTTTGATAACATTTTACTTTTACTTTTACCAAATTTTTATTTTTTCAAAATTAACGTGATATTTAGCGCGAATAGCAATGAAATTGCATAAGTAGAGTTTAGGAGAAGGAGAGACTACCCCACACTCAAGACTATGTTCCCTAACGTGACATTGTTATTTTGTTAGAGCATGTTCACCCATAAAGTCTAAAAATTAAAGTCTAAACTAAAATTTAAGCTCCTAAATTGACACTATTAACCAATTTAGACTTCTCATTACTTTTGTGTTTCCAGCCATGAAGTCTAAGTCTAAAATCTAATTTGTTAATCAGTCTTTGATCCCTATCACTATTCAATCATGACCATTGATTGAAAGTTTAGCCTAGCTTTTGAACATGTTCAGTTTAGTATTTTCCAAAAGCCAGCCTGTGTTTAGCCAAGTCTATAATGGTGCTGTTGGAACTGACTTTTGGTTTCTATGGCCTATAGTTTAGCTTAGACTAGGCTAAATAAGCCCCATTGCACATGCTCTTAGTTCTCTTGAATATTTTCGCGCTGAAACGCTCAGTCAAAGAAGGAGAAGATGATCGAGCGCATCAAGGACAAGGCTGAGGTTCCCAGGACCACTCCTTGGGCTGAGGTTCCCAGGACCACTCCTTGGCCTGAGCTTCTCCCTTTCAAGCTTGTTTAAAATTGAATTCTGTTAGTTATGTTGAATTTGATTAAGCTTTAATATTGACTAGCCTTTCTACACGTGTTTTGCGAGTGTGAAAGGACTGTGCTCGCGCGTGCGATTATTTGTACAATTTTAAGTTTTTTAGACTTTATACTTTGTAAAAATGAATTTCAAATTAGTGGTCGAATTTATTCATTTATAAAAATATGAAGAAGTTGTCGCACCGGCCATTCCTTTAAAAATATATATAATGTGCTTCTCATGTTCTAATTAACATTTTTTATTAAAAAAAACATTATGTAGTGATTCATTTTTTTATAATAATATTTAGTGACTAATTATAAATAAATGAAAAAAAAGTAGTGAATAATGGGCCAAACCTTGATTATATAATAAAATATATATAGTGGATAGTGAACCCATTCTTTATAAATATTTTAGTTAATGCATTTATTATTTTGTCCTTTATATATAAAATTTAATTTTTTGAATGATATATATTTGGAGGGACATTTTTGAATTTTTAAAAATTTAACCAAAACTCATGTTTTGACTTTATTAATATTAATGGGTGCTGCTTCAGTGCACGGGGGAAGCAGTGGTTGGGCATGTGGTGCATGTGCAGGGGGGAGGTTGCAGGGATAGGATAGGTAATTTATCACATCCAATGGTGAATATTGAATCTCACAATCCGAACACTTCATGCTCAGGTTATTCTAGAATTTCCAATATTTATTGCATACATTTCCAATATTTATTGCATACAACATTACTCCAAAGTACCATAGCCCATAACCTATAAATTAGTAGCCATGTATCTTTTATTAATGGGATCCTGATCCTATTCCTATCTTTAAAAAAAAAAAAAAAAGAAGAAGTAAAAGACCAGTTGCAAGAGTGACGCATTATATTCTTCACCGACGACGTCGTTTAGTCGCGTTTTTTTTTTTTTTTTTTCTGAAATCTGAATATTTGCCCCGACCCGGATGAACCCAACTTATATTTCCATAAATCTGAATATTTGCCCCATATTTTTTTATGAAATGCGGGTCAACGGTTTCGGATCGGGGAACCCAAACAATGAAAACAGCTCATACCTGCTTCAATGGAAACAGATAGAAATTTCAGAAAATTGGACGTTGCAATTCCTCAGATCTTCGCAGCTGAAAGCACCAAATTGAAGCCCTAGTTTCTCTAGTCCACCATAGTCATCTTCATCAGGTAGCTCCAAGTTTCTGTCTCTCTGTTCATTCACTCTTAGAATACACTAGTCCGTCACTGGCATTACCAATTGTTATTCTCTGATCCGAAATGTAATACTTTTTTATGTCTACCAAATTCCAAATTGTTCTACTTCCTTTACCCATTGCTGATTTCAACAGCATGATATCAACATGATTACAAAATCGACGTAATTCTAAGAAATTACTAAAATTTCTGGATCTATTATTTATTTGTTGTGATTTTATTGTTTCCTATGGTAGGCATTCATTTTGCAAAGCCTTTTGAGTAAGTCCAGGTGATGATGATTTGAATTTGAATATGGTAGTAATGAAGTTTCAATGATCAGGATACACTGAGTGGAAATGCAGCACGCTTCAGCGACGATCGAGGAACAGTTGTTGCTAAAGGCAATCAAAGAAGAATGCCCCTGGGAGAGTCTCCCGAAACGGCTCCAAGCCACATTGTCTTCGAAAGAAGAATGGCACAGAAGGTTAGAGTAGCTAATGCTATAATGCTATAATGGTAGCAATCACTGTGTCTATAGAGTATAGACAACTATTAAACTACTTGCAAAGCTATTCAGTTGGTGGTTTTATTCTATGTCCTGGAAATGGAAGTACATAGATTCATGCTTCATTATAAAGTTGGACGAATGTCTTACATAATATAATAAGAAGTTTAGACTTCTGGGTATACTTTGCTTTTGCCACCGGCTTAAATTTGTTAACTCCGTGCAGGGTCGTTGAGCATTGCATAAAGAAAAGAATCCAATGGAACACTTGTTTTGCTCGAAAAATATGCAAAGAAAGTGAATATTATGAAGACATGATGCGGTATTTGCGAAGGAATTTAGCGGTGCGTTCCTTAAATGGGAAAGTTCATTTGAAGTCCTTTTGTTGAATTATCTGAGTTGCATTGCATCAATAATTTACATGTTATGAAAGCATCTGTTCTTCCTAATAAGGATAAAACCATGAGATATATCACTTCCAGTGTGTATTTTTTTTTTCAAAGTTCCAATACAAGTCTTTGTGATTTATGCATTTGATTGTAATACTGTGTTTGTAAGACTGGTCGTGTTTAATAACTAGAATGACATCACTGCTTAACTTCTTCTTTTAATTTTCATATGAAATGAAACTCTACTAAGGGATACAACTCTCTTTTGACCTACATACAGTATTATGTTTTCTTTTACCTCAATTATAGGTTTCTGCAGTTTACATGTTGGTTTTGTTACTTGCAGCTGTTTCCCTATCACCTTGCAGAGTATGTTTGTCGTGTAATGAGGGTATCACCTTTCAGATACTACTGTGATATGATTTTCGAAGTTATGAAAAATGGTAAGCTTTTAACAAATCCTTTGTGAACTGCTGTTATTTTACTATTTTTACTGTCATTTGAAGATAGTTTCTCTGAGAAAGTGGGCGTGGGGAGAATAATGTATACTTTTGTATTGGGAGTACAATTTGTTGCCTAATTGTGCTTTCTAAGGTTTTGCATCCTGCTTATGCAGTCTCAATTTAAATTATTCAAGACCTAAGCTTCAACCTTAAAACAAGTATCTGGGTATATTTTTAATATGGTTATAATACTTTTTAACTTATATGCTGGGCAATTCGAACAGAAACTTGTCATTAGTATGTGAATTTGGTTGGAAGATGCTGCTCAAATGTGTATTAGGGTACTCAGTTTACGTTTACTAGCTTATGGGAAAGGAGTTGGATAGGCTTGATGCATAGTAAACTACAAGTATGTGTCTGCGTATTGATATAGGTAAATGAAAAGATAGGAAATACAGATGGTAAAACAGGTGGAAGACGATGATCTGGCAGAAATATGAATGCAAATTTGCCACTAACTTATCATTGTAAGAATCTTATAATGTTTCATTGATCTGATCCCAATAACTAAGAAAAATTATTTTTCGATGAATTGTGATGAAACTTAGAGTAGTCATGAGAGCTCAGCGTCCTATAATTGTACCAGCTCAAAACTTAAATTGCGACCAGTGAGGAATTGTGGCTTGCAGAAACTTGACAAGTTGACATTAACCATCTTGTCAGTTTGGACACCCCTAAGTTTAAGAAGCAAAGATTTTACAAGATGTTTTGGGATTATGGACTGGATTAAATGGGTCGGGTATCCTAAAATCTGGATTTGTTTCGTATGGAGAATATTCATTTAGCAAAACCATATGTTCACATTTGAATAGATTGGTGTAATTTTCCCCTTTTCTTATTAGAGATTTAGAGGTCCAAGATTTAACAAAGAATATGCCCTTCAATGGTGTTGAATTGAAAAAAGAAAGAGATTCAGATAGCTGACTGGGCTTAGTCAGCTGAGCAATGCTCTAAGAAATTTTTTATTTTTTTCTTCTGTAAATAATTTATCGGCTTTTAACAGCTTCTTCTCCTTCTCATGCATGTCATATTATTTGCAGAGCAACCGTATGATAGCATCCCCAATTTTAGTGCCGCAGATGCCTTGCGGCTTACAGGGATAGGGAGAAATGAATTTATTGATATAATGAACAAGTGCAGATCTAAGGTATTAATCGAATTTGCTTGTTTCTTTATGGGGCATATTGCGGTGCATACATGCCTGGTATGTGGATACAAATATCGCATGGCTACCCACGCATAGAAGGTATTGTGTCTAACATGATCTGAACAAGATTTCATTCTAGATCAAAAATTGAGAATTGTTTGGCATATTTTAGAGCATCTACAACTGGTCTTAAGATTGTAATTTCACTCAAATTGTTATCTACTTAATGACATTGAAGGAAATTTTTTTTGGAGATTGCCTTTAAGTCTCCATATTGTCTCCAGATTTGGAGACTCAAGAGCCAGACTTCATTTTAAAGGACTGACAATTGAATTTTCCTTTTACTCATTAACTAAAAAAGTTGAGTTCCATAATATCATTTTTGCATCTTCAACCAAAAATAGCTAATCTGTTATATCTTTAAAATGAGACTAGCATGGACTTTAGTTAAGGAGATTAAACCTCATGTAATAAAAAATCTTTAATTTCATTTATAAATTAATATAAGCATCTGTCAATAAATTAATATTACAGATGGTTCAAAATTTACAGAGATGAAGTCATTAATTTGTGTTTGAAAATAAGGGAAAAAAAAACCAGTCTGAGTCCTAATTTGTACGGATAGAATATCATTGAAAGATTTTATTTTGAGACTCCAGAACCATAGAAGACGGACTCTGAAACAGTAGAGGTCTTCTTTCTATAACCCTTGACTAGCACCCGGAACCATGACCACTATCCTTCTGAGTCTTCAAGTGCCTTTGCTCAGCAGTTAATCTGAAAGTTAAATAGAAAAGAAGCTCCAACTTGCTGCATTTCAGTCAAGGAAGTTTAAAAAGAGCAATTGCTCATCAAGTGATAGCTTTATGTAGAAATCTTCTGCATCTCCTTCCTTTACATCTCATAATTTCTTTATTAAAATTAGTTGAATTTCGAGAGTTCAACGAAGGTCGTTTTACTTTAGATATGCAGTACACACTGTCACACTCTAATTGATTTTGTTGATGCAAAATGACATGTGTATAGAGATACTTATTTATCATATATTTAGTTCTTACTTTGCTAGAGATTCTTTTTCTGGGATTCTGCTGCATAAACTTATGTTGCGATGTAAATCCTTTACCTTGAATTGTGCTTTAGGTCATGTCTGAGCAGTATAAGTTACTACTTAAATTGGAACTTCATATCGCCTTACCTGTTTATTTTATTTTGAGCTATCCAGAAAATCATGTGGAAGCTGAACAAGTCAATTGCAAAAGAACTTTTACCTACACAACCTGTGGATTTTGCAATTGAACCATGGTGGGGAATTTGTCTAGTGAATTTTACACTGGAAGAATTTAAGGTGAGAAACTAAGAACAAAAATCACTCTAACCTTCAACCTTTGGGAATTCAGTGGAATGATGAAGATATTGGTTATGGTCTTTTTGGCCAAACTCATAATTCCTTCCTTTGTAGAAACTTTCGGAGGAAGAAATGGCTACGATTGATAAAGTATGTAAAGAGGAAGCAAATTCGTATATCCTGTTCGATCCTGATATTGTAAAGGGTCTTCACCAACGAGGATTAATATACTTTGATGTTCCTGTGTATCCTGATGATCGTTTTAAAGGTTAGTTGTATGGATTATAGCAGTCAACATGCTAAGTCGACTTCCTAATTTTATCTCTGTTTACTGCCTCATTGAATTAGTTTTCCTATGTTTAGACGGTTTTGCCTTCTGCAACATTGACTGATGGTCTGTGCTCAGTGATATATTCTTTGTTAATTTTGCATTAACATTATCTTATTCATTTTGCTAATCACTATACAGTTCTATAAACTAGTGGATGTGCCTGTATGAAATTCCATCATATAACTCTTGTGCTTCCTTATCATTTTATCTTTTTAAGTTTTGGTGAACATCAAACTTTTACCAACGCTAATTCCAATGCCCTCCTTACCACGTGAGCGTTGGCTAGGATAGAGTTCGTCATAGTTGCACACGCTTTTTCGTTTTTGTAAGACATAGTTGTATTAAATCCAAAAACCTGAACGAAATTCTACCAAAACTGTTGAAAATCCTTCAGACACCTAAAACAACCGACAATATACCAAAACCAAATAATTACTCAGTAGAAACACCCCTCTCTCTAATCAAGAATAGTTGCACTGAAAGGAATATTCCTGATTTCTTTTGAAAAGGATGCCCAAAGAGAAACCGACAAAAAAAAAGATGCCCAGAGAGGAGCAAGCAGTCTTACTTAATCTTTAAAGGAACTTTAGTAAGACAAACTCAGAAAAAATACAATCTCTTCCAAATAGCAACCTTCTGACATGAGTCATCATCCGTGTGCTGCTACATTTCCCCACCAACCCCACAAAGAAGTGAAAATAATTAAACTTTTAATATATTGATTCTACTATGTAAAAGAACAATACACTTATAATAGTTTATTGATTCATAATTCATGGTAGTAGTTGTGGTAAGAACTAGTTTTTGCAATCCAGAGAGAAGTTTTTTCTTATTTTTAATCATTCTTAAAGTAGTGGTGTTACCTGGCCTGTTTGAGGAACATGATTTCACTTTTAAGAATGCATAAATCTGTGGGCAACATTTCAGTGCTTATCATCATCCTGCTGCGGTTGTTTTGAGATTGCTGAAGATAAAAGCTGTTTCCGGTAGACAGTTTTTTTTTCTTAGTCTAACAACACTTCTAGATAGGTGCCATAAATGTCAGTAGTGTTCGTTGGATGAACCAAGCTGCTAGCATATTGAGTTTAGTTGAAATTTTCTCAAGAAGAGGCTTTATCAAGACTGACATGGAACCTGTTTACAATTTTCTATTTGGTGGGTGCTGGAGAAGTCAAGCTTTTGTGTATTGGCAATGTAGCATGATGTAAGGCTTGTGGCTTTGGAGAGTGATTGTGATTGAAACTGTTGAAAGTGAAGATATTTGGTAAATGAAATATTTTTGGACTGCAGGACAGTGTGTGTTTAAGGTCAAAATCTAAAGTTGAACGGGTGGAAAGGCTATTGATAAATGAGTTTCAGTCTTTTAAAGAGGGTAAGAAAATACTAAGTTTTGAAGTTATAAGTAAACACACGACTGGTATTTTGAGCTATTTATGTAATGCATAGTTATAACAGAAATAGTTAAGAGGAAATTTTTGGCAATCATGCATCACAGCCAAGCTAGGCACCTTTTTGTTAATCAAAATCTAAATTGTCAATCATAGTTCTCTATAGCCTTTTTTTGGTTTTTCTGGGTGCTACCTAAGACCTCGTCCTGCTGTAATACAATTAGGATGCATCTTCAAACCAAGCTAAAAGTCGCACATAAAGGCTAAAATAATTTATTTTTTCCCCCATGTGCCACATTAAGTGGGTGCAAAAGTTACCAAAACACCTTGAATTCAATAAACTTAAACAAACTTCCAGGCTAGACTGAAATGAGATTCTGAAGGCCTAAACAAACTTCCTTTATGACCAATAAGTATTCTTTGATTCTTTGGTACCCATCCTGTCTATTCCGGTAGCACCTTTTGTCTTTTGATAAAAAAGTTATTTTAATTATTGAAAAGAAGACACTCTGAAACTTAAAATGTTTAGTCTTTTGTGTTTAAACACTGTTTTTTCTTCCAACCCAAGAGCTGGCAATCAATTAGTTGGGAGCTTGTGAACTTTCTGTTCACTGTGGATCCAGTGTTTTCATCTGCTCTTTTCTATTACAATATCCTATATATCAGGACAAAGTCCTTATCTAGGCTTTCCTGGTGTTTGAATGCAAGCCTGAGATCATCGGTAATAAGTTGTTTTGCATGTTTTTAAATTGTTTGTCAATATGATATGCTATTATTGGTTAAGAAGTCAGACTTCTATTTTGTGGTGGACTGTTTCCATGGATTAATATAAATTGTGGTCCAGTTTCCAGGCTCGAAGGATTTGTTTCCAACAGAGAGCAATCTTATGAAGATCCTATAGAGGAGTAAGGAAGTTGTTTTAGTACAAATATGGCTTGTTTTGTCATTTAAATATTCTTTACTGGCAGTGGAACCAGGATAACAATACTTCATATTTTATTATTCAGGATACTATATGCAGTATTTGTTGTTTCAAGTGAGAATGCAACTGTTGCTGAGCTGGCAGCAACATTACAAGCTGACCTTGCACAGCTGCAGGCTGCTGCATCTTTTGCATGTAGATTGGGATGGGCCGTAAAAGTATTTGATCCAGCATCTGTTCTCCAAGATACAAGTTTACCGGGATCTCCTAGAAACAGTCTCAGCGATGAAGATGCATCTCGTCGTAGTATGGGCTCAAGGAATATGTTTGCTGATGGTGATGCTAGTGTACAAGGGGATGCTTCCGGGAGAGAAAACTATGGGCCAGTTTCTTCGCAGGATCGTGTTGCATTTGTTGTTGATGCTAACATAACATCCTATCTTATGATGGGGTCTGTTTCACCAGGTTTGTATCTTCTTCTGGACACCGAATTTGTGTATGACATTGAATATTAACAAGTCTTAATCTGCAATCTGATTAATACTGAGCCTACAGATAATGAGGGTTGTATCTGCAGTTGTGCTTGAATGAACAAATTTAGTGCTGTAAATCTTCCCTGAAGAGATAAACTGAATTAAATGTCTGGAAGAGGCAGTAGACCACAAATACATAATAAAACGTATTTGGTCTACCTATTTTTCCTTTAAGCTGCTTGACCAGATCTATATGAACTCTCAGCAGCTATTTCATATCTTACAGCGTCTTTCATGTGCTAGTTTACCCACTGTCATTACAATTTCACAAAATCTTCTTGTTTTTGCTTCGTAAATTCCTTGAAAAAGCACCATAGTGGGCTTCTCAAGCAAATGAGGTGGAGGTTATTCTCCTTTTGCTGGACTGTTTCAGTTAGGGAGTGATGTAGACTCCTCCCAGAAACCTGGCCTATAAAAGTGGAGACAGGTTTTCAGAAATTCAACTGTTACTTATGTTCAATCACCTTCTATACAGTTTAGTGCTTGTGCTTCCACCATATATTGCCGTGTTTTTAAATGTTATCTTCAGCTTGAATTTTAAATCTTTATTGAAATTACTCATAATTTCTGTCAGGCTTGAAATCTCATGCTGTGACACTATATGAAGCGGGAAAGTTGGGTCATGCTAGCATTACAGATCTTTGCAACGATCTTAGTACGCTAGAGGGAACCAAATTTGAAGGAGAACTGCAGGAATTTGCAAATCATGCATTTAGCCTCCGTTGTGTTTTGGAATGCCTTCAATCAGGAGGAGTTGCAACTGATGTGAAAGCAGATGAAGTTTGCGATAAGATGGATATGATAGCCTCCAACAATGATGAGGCTACACTCATACCTGACATCCCTCTGAATAACCAATCAGGAGACTTTAGTACACATGAAGTCACAATCGATGATGATGGTTCTGAGAAATCAGGGATGCCCCAGGAAGGTTCCGTTTTGGTCGAACATGTTAGTAACAGTACAAGTGAGGAAGTAATAATTGGTACTTCGTCAGAAGATAGCACTTACTTAACTGAAGTCTCTAAATCAGATTCAAATCTTCGAAGTTCTGAGAAACTGATACCTGATGAAGGGTCAGATGTTGGAAAAGAAATGTTTAAAAGGACAAAGAAATTCCGAGTGGATATCCTTCGCTGTGAAAGTTTGGCATCCCTTGCACCAGCAACTTTAGATCGGTTGTTTCATCGTGACTATGATATTGTCGTGTCTATGGTTCCTCTTCCGCATTCATCAGTACTTCCTGGACCTACAGGTCCTATTAATTTTGGTCCTCCCTCTTATTCATCCATGACTCCTTGGATGAAAATAGTATTGTACTCAACTGTGGCCTGTGGACCTCTATCAGTTATTCTGATGAAGGGACAATGCTTACGCTTGCTTCCTGCACCACTGGCTGGTTGTGAGAAAGCCCTTTTATGGTCTTGGGATGGTTCTACAGTTGGAGGGTTGGGAGGCAAGTTTGAAGGAAACCTAGTAAAGGGAAATATACTTTTACATTGCTTGAATTCAATTCTTAAATACTCTGCTGTACTAGTGCAGCCCCTCAGTAGGTATGACCTTGATGAATCAGGAAGAATTGTTACTATGGATATTCCATTACCTCTGAAGAACTCTGATGGTTCAATTGGTTGTATGGGGAAGGAATTGGAACTGTGTGAAAAGGAAAGTTCAAAACTGGATTCTGTGTTAACTGATTTGGCGGACAAGATAGAATTATGGACAGTTGGCTATATTCGTTTATTGAAACTTTTTAAAGAAAGAGACTCAGACCACTTTGTACCTGATGATGAGAAGTATGAATGGGTCCCATTAAGTGTGGAATTTGGGATGCCACTATTTAATCCAAAATTGTGTAATAATATTTGCAAAAGAGTGGTCTCATCACAATTACTTCAAAAGGATTTATTTACCGAGCATCATGATGCAATGCAAGGTTTACGGAAAAGGTTGCGTGATGTTTGTGCAGAGTACCAAGCAACAGGTGCTGCCGCAAAACTTCTTTACCAGAAAGAGCAACCAAAGGACTTCTCACGGCATCTCATGAATTATGCGAGTGGAAGGTGGAATCCGCTTGTAGACCCTTCTTCTCCGATTTCAGGAGCCTTGAGTGAGCATCAGAGACTAAAGCTTGTTAGCCGACATCGTTCCCGAACTGAAGTTTTGAGCTTCGATGGAAGCATTCTAAGGTCTGTCACAAACTGTTCTACTTTGCTCTTACATCTGATTCGTTTCCCTAACATATATTTATTTTGTATTAAAAACAGATTTGATTTGATTTTGTAAATTTGTAACATTCATTTTAGTGAATTTTTTGAGTGTGATTCTTTAGAGTTTCGATACGTAGATACTTCCAATTACAACTCTTGCAATAATTATGGATGGTACCTCTAAAATTCTGCATGTCTTTTGGCGTATCGAAATGAGTGTCGGACATGGGTGGAGGAGTAAAACTTAGGTGTCACTGGTGTATACACCCTTTGTGTGTATCTCTCTTATCATGTTCTATGAATCATGGATGAGGAATAATCAATGATCTAGTTAGTTATTGATAACATTCAGATCTTCGTAAAATATGTTTTCTCTAACTTCCTTTTTATTTACTGTTGCTCAGATCATATGCTCTATCTCCTGTTTACGAGGCTGCCACAAGGCCCGTAGAAGAATCCCCTCCAATGAGCACTCCAAAAGTGGAGCAAGAAGAAGCTGACAGCAAAGACGTCGTCCTTCCTGGTGTTAATCTTCTTTTTGATGGCTCAGAGTTGCACCCCTTTGAGATAGGTGCTTGTCTACAGGCTCGGCAACCAGTCTCATTAATAGCAGAGGCAGCAGCTGCCTCTGCATCTCTGCAACAAAGTAGGGGTTCATCCTAGAAATGTGATTTGGTGGCATTTACAAAAGAACTCTTATGTTACTAACAAGTAACTGCCATGTCCTTCATGCTTATTGTTGGGCTCGTCTGCTGATTTTTGAGGTTGGTATATGTGCATCGGCTCCAGCTTAGTTCCGAGGTAAACAATGTAGTTGTCGTTGTTTTTGTGTGTTTGTTTTTTTCCCTCTAATGTGACTTTTAACAATTTCTGCAAATATCTCTTTTTAATCTTGATTGTGCCTGACACAACTGTTACAACTTACGAATGACCTCGTAGTTGCTGTTACAATATTATACTTGATTTTTGGATTACATTCTTTTGGGGCAATATGACGTCTTGATCAGCCTCAAATCTGCTGCATCTTCAATCTAGTTAGATAGCTTTTTTCTTTTGGTTCATATAATCTGATCTGATTCTGACCTAAGACGACTCTGTTATGTTGCTTCTCGGTAAGATTGACAGATACAGTACCTTTTTAAAAAAAGAAGTTAAAGGTGTTGGTTGATGCTATTTCAAAGATACAGGATTTAGAAGTTAGTTTGCTGATTGTGAGCTCTGCCTGTTTAGCTATCTGGTAGTTGAATGTCATACGCTGCCAAGGAAAACTTTTTGGAAGATATGGCTTCATCCCTTTACTTTTTTTGTTGGGTGGGCAGGGGATACTATCTTTGAAATAGGGATAAAAATAGTTACATGATCGGATGATGCATTCCTTATCTTTGTTAATGACACTTTTTTTTTTGTTTGGTGGATTGGGGTAGACCATAGACATTTATTTGTGTTCATTTGAAAAGAGTGATTTTAAAAATTCTTTGCTACGATCAAGTGCGAAGCTCTTGTGCTGAGTATCTGAAACATTATTTTATGCACATGAGGTAGTACTGACCGGAAAGTTTCATTTTTGAAACTGACCATGCTCTGCTAGTTTTTCCCTTTTGCTTCCCTCATATTGTTTCATATTTTCACATTATCATAAAGTTCCCTTTTGCAGTACAATTGTCTTTTTGTTCTTATTATTTCACTTGTTTGATACCTGTTATATTAATGCAGGTAGGTGATTTGGTACAAAACTTTGTCAGATCATGGATACACCCCCCGGTTTGTAACTAGAATGAAAAAGGGACTGAACATCGTTTTGCTTAAATATACGCTTAATCATACATGCTGCTTTGATCTTGGTGACTTGTATCCACCATTAAAGAATACATACTTCTGTTTCATTTGTTGTACTTAATTTTATTTTAATTTTTGGGTGGGGGGATATAGATATGATGCTCATCCGTTGTTGCACAATTCTGATTAATACATGAAAGTATTCTTGGGTAGAAAAAAAAAGCATTAGAGAAAAAAAAAAAAAAAAGGCATTGTACTGCAACTGCTTTCAAATTGTTGCGTGAGAGTTTTCACTGTTTTTGGTAAATTCATACTTGTAGAGAAACAATCGCTCGTCTTGAGAAATTGCACAATCACTGTTGGAATATCTACTCAGCTTCCACATGTTTGTTATTTTTCTTTGTGTTGGAGTAATTATAAAAGTCAACATAGAAGTTTTGTGGTAGGTTTTCTAGGTTTTAGGTTCCTCCACTCAAGGTTTTGTTGTTGGTTTTTGTAGATTTAGTTCTTGTAATAGTATAGGTGAGCTCTATAAGAGCAGTTCCAATTGTATGTTTTATTATCAAGCAAGTTAGCAACAATGTAATCCTTTAGTCTATTTCTCAACATTCTAAAATCCTTCTCTTTCATTACAAAATTCAACATGGTATCAGAGCAGGAATTCAAGGCCTGACTCTATTTTTCCCTTTCCCTGGTTCATTTCCAGGTTCATTTTCCTTGGTTCATTTCCAGGTTCATATCCCTTGGTTCATTTCCAGGTTCATTTCCCTTGGTTCATTTCCAGGTTCATATCCCCTGGTTCATTTCCAGGTTCATTTCCCTTGGTTCATTTCCAGGTTCATATCCCTCTGCCATACTAGTTAAACTCTTGCTCAAAGATTGAGTACGAGAGCTGCTATAGCATACTGCTACCCATATCAGAAAATAACCCATGCCCAGAAAGTATCCAAACACCCAGAAAAACCCATACCCATGGAAAACTTCCCGATCTCATCGATCCCAGACCCATGATCTCTATTAATTCATGCTTGCCTTGTCTAAGAGAAAGAAAACAAGGAGCCGAAAGAGAGAGAGAGTTGCTGGAAAGAAAGAATAAAAAAAGGGTGAAAGAGGAATCAGCCCAAAGCAAAAGAAAAAGGCTGTGAAAAGAAGTGTGATGTGCAATTGGTTAATTAAACATGTTTAATTAATCTTGCTTTGCACGTGATGGGTGAGAGAATCCAAAAGAAAAAAAAAAAGGAGGATGAATTGCTCCTGCATGGTAATTGTCAACCGCAAGTCAAGGTCAAGGGAGTAAGGGACTGCCGACCATATTGCCGCTGCATGGTTTGTCGACCGTAGGATGTTTTAATTTGGCTCTTTTTCAAGCTTGTTGTTTGGAATATCCAAACTCCAGCTTGAGGGGGAGTGTTGGAATATCTACTCAGCTTCCACATGTTTGTTATTTTTCTTTGTGTTGGAGTAATTATAAAAGTCAACATAGAAGTTTTGTGGTAGGTTTTCTAGGTTTTAGGTTCCTCCACTCAAGGTTTTGTTGTTGGTTTTTGTAGATTTAGTTCTTGTAATAGTATAGGTGAGCTCTATAAGAGCAGTTCCAATTGTATGTTTTATTATCAAGCAAGTTAGCAACAATGTAATCCTTTAGTCTATTTCTCAACATTCTAAAATCCTTCTCTTTCATTACAAAATTCAACAATCACATTCCTTTTTTCCTCTGGATTAAAGAACCAAATCCCTAAATACATTTGACGGGACCTCTTCTTCAAGTGGGGGGAAGATGGAAGTTATTAGCTAATTATAGTTGGAAACAAATGCTTATTTATTTGGTTGTAATTTTAGATTATTATGTTTGTAATGAGCACCCCAGAGAGAATTTGCCTGTATGTTTTGAAGGTAAGATGCCCATGAAGCAGACAAATTTCTTAAAATTATTCAAAGGCGATTTGTAGTTTGTAATAACTACTCTCAAGATTCAATTTGCTTGAGGGCAGTGGAATTTCGAGGAGTATGCTGATTAATACATATACCGTAAACTCTGTTTTTTGTTTTTGTTTTTAAATTATTATTACACAACAAGACAACAACTGATCATCCGACCTCCACTTAGAAAGGTTACACTTTGTGGGACTAGACCAGCTGGTTATAGAGTTTGATAGAGTTTTTTTTTTAATCCATGGGAGGTGGGCCGAAGCCCCCGACGAGTGTCCCAGCAGCTTATCTCGTTCAATTGCGAGGCTAAACTTTAATGTCAGACTAATATCTCAGTTACTAGCGCACGAACTCACTCACAGTGGACTCCTCAAACCAGCTGGTCAAACTTCACACAACTGAGTTTGGTAGAGTTTGAATTTGAACTTGGAATTTTACCTTCTTATTTTTATTTTTGAAAAACAAATATTTTATTGATCACTAGAAAAACATTACAAATAATGGATAGATTGGTTGTGGACAGATATCCCACAACTCACATCCCTTATACGAACTTCAGTTACGAGTTTGTCCCTAACGATGGATGTACATGAGCCAAGAAGGTTCGTTCTGTAACCAACTTAAACGCCCATTTGTAGGGCTACATAATTACTGATAAAACCACCGATTCTGAGAGTCATGATACGTTCTCACAACTAACATCAAGAAGAACCACTTCACTCTCGTTCACACTATGTCCCAAAACAGTCAAACCACATGCAAGGGCAGTTCACCATCACGTTGACAACAAGCAAACAATGATAATAAAACAGTCCCTATAAATGACTCCATAGCAATGACGCAGTAATAAGACTAAGACCCCCCTAAACTCTTGCTCAATCGAGTATGCGCTTATTAGATCTAAAAAATCAACAAAAACAAAAAAAAAAATACCAAAAAAAAAAAGTTTGTCATGATCCGCTTCCATCTCCCAAAGAATTGGCACAAGCCGTCCGGTAATTGCTGAGGTCGAATTGGGACCCACGATCAAAGTCGATCACGGCCGGCACACAACTCGCCCACATCCACCACCTTACAGCCTGCCTGAAACCAGCCATTCATCACCAGGCAGGCTGACGGTTCACATTTGAGGAGCGTTACTGCTCTACGCTACTACAACATAATAGAATTTGTATAGGATCCGTTTTTAAATCAACGAAAGGTAATGAATCACCAGAGAACTTTATCATCTCTCAAAGGTGTCGAACTGTCAAGTCCAACAGAAGATCCAAGCAAAAGAATTAAAAAGAAGCAGAAGATCCAAGAAGCGTATGATGATATTTTGCACAGAAGAGATTGTCAAAAGACACGTGTCGAGGCTCCACATGAAACTTGACCCAACTCCTCTCGTATCCGTTCACGTGGCAGACATGAATAAGCAACCCTCCGCTTCATTGCCGCTCTCGAGTCTCGACTATCACTCACTTTCCACTCTTCTTCTTCTTCTTCTGCTCCAAATTCCCATGTAGTAGCTGATTGAATGATAAAGGCACCTCCTTTACTCTCAAATTCGATTCCCCTTTTCACTCTTTGCCTCACTGATATTACCCAGAAACTGTGCCAACATTATCAGCCTTTAAACAAAGAAAGATCAAAACTTTGCTCCCAAATTCCATGTAGTAGCTGATTGAATCATAAAGGTACCTCCTTTTCACTGAAATTGGATACCCTTTTCGCTCTTCTTTGCCTCATTGATGCTCTTTTTTGCAGGCACTGCTACTTTCATGAAACTGTGTCATCATCATCATCAGCCTAACAATCCTAACAATCGAGAAAGATCGAAGATGCTCCTCCGTACCCCACATTTGTACGATTCAAATGTCACCAAATTCCCACTCTTTGTATCATCACCATTTTCAACGAACACTGGCGCTTCATCGTGTACAGTCGCTTCCCCTGTTCTTGATATTGGGTAATGATTCTTGTACACATTTCTGATTTCTTTCTCCTCTTTATATTTTGCTTTTATTGTGGTAAAGTTTCGTTTAATAGCTTGAGTTTCCATTTCTGTTGCTTTTGTACCCTTTTATAGTCCATTTTAAGGAAAAACTTGATAGGTATTGATTTGATGAATTTTATTTACTAGCTTCAAGGTTATAGAGAACTTTGCAATTTAGCCAAATGTATTGGTTAGCAGTGTCCAACCCTCGTTTTTTTAGTAGTAGATTGATGAATCTGATGATACATAGTGAAAATGGTGTCTTCTAAGCTGGAATGATGTGAAGAATTAATTGGGTTATTGTTAATCTCTGATGTTTTATTAGGTTGAAGTTGAGTAAACAAGCAACGGGCAGCAGTCAGCAAGGTCATGTCAGAAAGGCATGTTTTTCTTTCTGTAATGCAAATGAAATTAGCCTTCGTGTTTGGGTCTTGCATTGTTATTGATTATATTGCTGAACTTTTGGCATAGGTTAGACCCGGGATCATGTCAAGCATAGCACGGCTAATGTTTACGGTCAGCATGCTCAGGGGAGTGTACTAGAGGTACTGTTTATCATATTGGACTATATATATTACAGGTTTTATCTTCGGTATATTTTGACTGAAACTTTCAAGTTGTATAGGAAAATATTAGACATAAAGACCAGTATATTTTGATTGAATCTTTCATTTGTTGGAGTCTCGGAGAATATAAGATCCCACATATGGAATTTCCTTGCTTAATAATCCCACCCATTGACAATTAGTTTTGGTTAGAATATATGCTCTTCAGCCTCTTCTTCTACTATAGTGTCAGAACAGGCTAGTCATTTCAACTATGTGCTGGGCTTGATTAGTTCTCCAAGTCACCCAATATTGATTCATGTCCCTGGCCCAATTTGTGGTGGCACATGACAGGGTGTGTTAAAGAATGCAGAATCCCAGCATGGACATTCTACTAAGCCTTGTATAGAAATAAATTAAATCTTGTACTTTGCCACCAATTTCCTATTTTATTCTTCCTAATCCCATTCTTGTTACCATGCCTGAATGGAAATAATCCACATTTTCATGTGTTCACTGCTTGTGTTTATAGGAAGAAGCCCCCCAACTGCCAGAGACTAGCCAGTCATGGAAAGCTTTTCCAGGTCAGGCTTTTCCGCTGGGTGTATCAGAAGTTGATACTGGGGTCAATTTTGCCATTTTTTCACAGCATGCAACCGCTGTCACACTTTGCATAACACATCGAGAGGGGTGAGTTCTATTTTTATTTTTGTTCATGGGTTTCTATCCTTTTGTGCACACACACATGTGTTTCTATACATTGAATATAAGTTTGATCAAATTGTATATATCCAACTGTGGTGTTAAATCATTAGGTGTAAGTAAGTTTGGAGTTCAATCTAATGGGTTAGATCAATTATAGAGAGAGGTTTCTTTGTCCGTACTTGGATATGCATATATCTATGAATCACTGAGTCATCTTTTCATTTTTATTAGGACTGTGAATTATCTTTTCAGTGTTTGTCTTCTTATTTGTATTCGTTTGATTATATCGGTACTTAACCTTTTGAAACTTGACTGATGGAGAATTCTCAAATTTTCATATTAGTTGTCACAAATCAGTAAAGTCTCCTTCTAGGCTAGTTGGTTACAAGATATTTATCTGTTCATGCTTTGCTGACATTATTGTGTGAAACCTTTCTCCGTTTTTTGACAGAACATGCTGCTATCAAGTTTTTGAGTTATATAAGAAAATTTGAAAGGGTCTACCCACTAAAGTGAAAAACGGTTGGTGACTCTTGAGAAACTAATACTTGTGACACTCGAAAAAAGATGACCCTTTGTTTACCTCCAAATGATTTTCTTTCTGTAAAAGAGCAGGGAAGAGTGCTTATCAAATTCTGCAAATTTGGGTTTGGCCTAGAGATTTAGAAATTGTTATTCCTTGCTGGTGTAAGATTACTTGCATAATGGGGCTAACAAAGTGGATATTATCCTGTTGGACTGGTTTCAAATTTTCAATGTGGATAAGGTTGGAAATAAATTATATTTAATTCTTAATTAGCTGGAGGAAGTGGCCTTTTATTCGAACAAAAGTAGAGTTTGACGGGACACGGGGCAAAGTAGAGTTTTAATTCTTCATATTTTGTAGTTTTTTTTTCTAACAAGCAGTTTTATAATTTTATATCCTATGCAAAGTCTGCCTTCATAAATTATATCTTCAAATTTATGTCTTTTGGATAAAATGCGCAGTTTATTGCCCGTTACTAGCTACTACAACAATGGTTGTAAATTCTCTTACACGTAGAGAAATGGATGTGCCATTCATTGCTCCTTTTTCCTTCTCTTTTTTGTTTCCTGACTTGTGGTCGAACATAATTTTCTCAGGGAACAGCTTGGAGGGCCTGATGGTGGAATGACTGAGCTGGCTTTGGATCGTAATGTGAACAAGACAGGTGACATTTGGCACATATGTATCAAGGTAAACATTTGATTTTGGTTGCTTAAATCACCACATTTCTTTCTGCTGATCTTTGTTTAACATGGTATTTCCCTTTTTCACACATCACTCTCCCTCTCCCTCTTTTTTTTCTCATTGAGAATGGAAGTATTTATATCTCTTGTCTCAGTTGTCATGATAATGGAATTATTTATTTACAGGATTTTCCCCGGAGCAATGTCCTCTATGGTTACCGTATTGATGGGCCACAAGGTTGGCATCAAGGGCATCGATTTGACAGTAGCATTGTGCTAATAGATCCTTATGCTAAGCTAGTTGAAGGCCGCCGGTATTTCGGAGATTCCAGAGAAAAGTTATCGGGGTTTCTTGGGACTTATGATTTTGATAGCTTGCCTTTTGACTGGGGAGACAACTACAAGCTTCCAAATATACCCGAGGTAAATACGTTGCTACATGTGGTTGTCAAGCCTGTCATGCCTTAAACAGGATACACTGTTCTTTAGACGAATTAGTTCAATCAGATGGAAATTAATAGGTCCTCTGTAGCTCTTCTGATCTCCCTCCTCAACATCACATCTTATGGTTTGATGAGCAAACGCTTATATTTTTTAATTTTAATAATGCTTTCCCTGTACAAGTGGGTGATATAAATAAATTCTCATGTTTTAAAGTTACTTTAAATTTTTTATTGGCCAAATGAATATTTTGATCCTCCATGTTCTCTCTGAGTTGAATGCAAACTTCAAAAGCATCTTATTGCACCACAACTTGTTTGTTTGCTGCTGTGTTTGCAGAATGATCTTGTTATATATGAAATGAATGTTCGTGCATTTACAGCTGATGAATCCAGTGGTCTGGATCCAGATGTTCGTGGTAGCTACCGTGGTTTTATTGACAAGGTAATAGTTGATTCTGCAGATACGCATGATAATCTATCCAGCTAATGAGCCTCTTCTGATTTTAAGTCCAATCATTTCTTTACCTTGGACGTTTTTTTTAGCAATTTCAATATTTTCTTTCGTTTTCAAGCAATTTTTAGATACAATATTTACAAGAGAACTATAATCAGTTGATGGTGAGGAGCTACTGCTGGAAATGTAGATAGTATTTTGGGTTTTATCATCCTACCTTTTCACCGGGCTTTTAATCATCAAAATGAGGATTCAATTTTAACTAGACAAAATTGAAAATATGATCAAAATACTAAAGCATATATTGAAGGTCCCAATATATTTTTAAGAGTAATGCTCATACATGTAGGTCATAAAATTACATTTCTTGCTAAATTGTTATGACCAGACATGATTGTCATGAGTGAAGACTAGTAAACTTCTATCCTTTTCAGATGAAATGGTCCAAGGGGACCTAGAATGATTCTATTATTCCAAATGAAATGCTTAATGATGTGAACACATGTAGTGCTTTCTTCCATGAAATGAAGTGTGGCATGTTGAAGACAAGACATGAATACTATACTGTCTAATGTGCTCAGTGGTATACCTGCCCTTTGTCATTGTTTGCATAGAATAGCTATTACATGCTTTCATATGCTGGATTTCTCTGACTTTTCCCCTCCATTTCAATTCTAAGATTCCACACCTTGTAGAGCTCGGTGTCAATGCTGTGGAGTTGCTGCCTGTCTTTGAATTTGATGAGTTTGAGTTTCAAAGGCGTCCAAATCCTAGAGATCACATGGTAATTAAATCAGTTTCTCGTGTTCATGCAATGAATTAAATGCACTAATTGTTAATTGGTTTAAATGTACTGTGTTACAAACTTACAACTTACAACAAGTCATGCAAACCTCAGAAGCTATTTGCTTCTGAAAAACCCAATTTCTGCTATATATCAGATTATCAGGTCTATGCTGGTTCACTGATTATCACTCATATGTAGGAATAATTTTTTCCCCTCAGGGGGTACTATAACATGTCATTGGATTTTACTATTTGGTGGTTGGATGGTTTAACACCTGAACAAACAACTACTCGCTAACTTCAAAAAATTAAAACTTATAAAAAGACAATATTACTAATTGTAATATATATTACTACACTATTTAAGTCCTTGTCGCAAAGGGATGCTAGTTACTGTCAAATCAATGTGTCAGGTGGTTCCAAATGAAATTTAAGCTGGTTATTCAAGATGTCGCACCTGGATGGTCTTTCCATTTGTTGTTGTGTTTTAAATAATACAGTCTAATAAATTGATATTGAATATTATTTGTCTATTCTTCTTTCTCACTTGAAAGGCTATGAGCTTTAAGTCTCACCATGGCCAAGTAATCTAATTTATATACCCTATTGTTTCTTTTGCTCAAGATTAATACATGGGGCTACTCGACAATAAACTTCTTTTCCCCTATGAGCCGCTACGCGAGTGCTGGTGGTGGACCCCTTAAAGCTTCCCACGAATTCAAAGAAATGGTTAAAGCCTTGCATGGTGCTGGGATAGAGGTAAACCTCTCTCTCATTTTCTTGTTGGTGCAAAGTGCAAAATATTGAAGCCCTTGGGGTTAGACCAAGTGGTGAGGGAGGGTGCGGAATTGGGTTAGGATTAGGATAGGTCAGGGGTTGATCCCCTCCAATGTAACCAAAAAGAATAGTGCATGTTATTGCAGCAGTAAAACATCTTCCTTTGTGCAGGTCATTTTGGATGTTGTCTATAACCATACAAATGAAGCTGATGACGCCAACCCTTATACCACTTCCTTTCGTGGCATAGATAATAAGGTGACGTCACACTTCTGTTATGAGAATTTTAGTTCTATTGTTTTTTGTGGTTTGACAATTTTTTTCTCAATCCCCAAAGAGTTAGAGGTAAGGCTGAGCTCAGTTGATATTTCTACCCGGACAATACTGAAAAGCAAAGAAACTGTCCTATGCTATCTGGTTTTTCTTGTTTAACAATGCATCCTTCATCTACAGGTTTATTACATGCTGGACCTAAACGACAATGGCCAATTACTGAACTTCTCGGGCTGTGGTAATTCAAATATCTTTTCTGACTCTCATCTTACCCCTAAATAGTGTCCTCTCCCCCCCCCCCCCCCCCCACACACAGAGACATATATCAAGTTAATTTCTACTATCTGTTATCAATTTGCTATTTTCTATAAAAATTATGATGTTGCTTTTGTATTTTTCTTTTCAATTTCTTACAAATTAAATATGTTTCGTCTTTCATTGCTGGTATGCTCCTTTTTTCATTAGCAAGGAAACGTATATGTGTTTGATATCAATGATATTGATATGACATGCTGAATTGTGAAAGCAAGACAGGATTGCCTTTTACTCTCAAATAAAGGTTGAAATCTAATCTCATAAGCATGTGAAATTCTCAGATTGTTTATTCTTTTGGTCTCCAGGGAACACATTAAACTGTAACCATCCTGTTGTTATGGAGCTAGTTCTTGAGAGCTTAAGACAGTGGTAAGTACACAATTCAGAGAGTACTATACGTTTACATTGTTGCTAATTATATTTTATTTATTTATGTTTTTTTTTTCTTTAAGAACCAACATATACTTCTTAACGCTTTCATTATGCAGCCACCTGCTCACTTTTTTGGTATCTTCTATTCATCTGGTGAATGATATTCAAATTGTATTTCTACTTCTACTTCCTTTTTTTTTTTTTTTTTTTCTAAGATTGTTTTCTGAAGCGTGGGTAGTCAGCCAACTTGTATTGACTGATAAGGCTAATAACACAGTCCACCATTTGGATCAATTCAGGCCACCAAAGTCTTTAATCATCCATGAGAAGCTTATTGGACATATTAGTCTATTACTTCAGTGGACCTTTCCTCCGTTCCTTGCCTTTTCTTTTCTTCCGTTTGATAATTAAATCCTAGGGAAAGGATTGAATATTTTGGCTAAAATATTTTTTAGAATGATTAAATTTAAAATTCCATTGTTACATCTAGTCTTTATTTACTGATTTAAGTAATGAATAGCCAGCCGATGTCAAGCTTCATACTTTCTCATTTGTTACACATTTTCAGGGTCACTGAATATCATGTGGATGGATTTAGATTTGACCTTGCTAGTGTTCTCTGTCGGGGAGCAGATGGAACTCCACTTGATGCACCGCCACTTATTAGGGTAAGTTATTTGCGAATACAGACATGCACATATGCAGCTATACTAATCGTGTGTTTTATTGATGGGGGTTGACAGATTTTGCTGGTTTATATTCTAACACTTTTCTACGTGTGAATCTCTTCCCACCACTAAAGAGTCCAACATGTGGAATCGAACATAAACTTGGAGATCATAATTCTGGAGTTGTATAATTACAAGTTTTTATTCATTGCTGTGAACACGTTACATTGTGCATTATAGTTTATGTTCTATGATAGTTGAGTTTGCTTTCTCTTTATTGTATGAAGATTCCAGAAGTTTAGTTGTGAGGATTGACTTGGTGTTTTTTTGTTTTTTGGACAAGGCTATTGCAAAAGATGCCATCCTATCAAGATGTAAAATTATTTCTGAACCTTGGGATTGTGGAGGCCTTTATCTTGTTGGAAGGTTTCCAAATTGGGACAGGTAATCTATGTTACAAATTTACAAATTACAATGCATCCTA
This sequence comes from Rubus parviflorus, assembly GCA_029955375.1. Taxonomy (NCBI): domain Eukaryota; kingdom Viridiplantae; phylum Streptophyta; class Magnoliopsida; order Rosales; family Rosaceae; genus Rubus; species Rubus parviflorus. Next base: position 10,841,339 of record JARGGL010000008.1, on the reverse strand, counting down.
ATATATAGGACAGGCTGTTCTTCTGGTTTTCTTTGGGCATAACCTATGGATTTATCTTCTTGTCTTCTTGTTTCTTTGGCAAATATATCTGACTTATCAGGAAAGAAAATGATTGCATTCATCATCTCCGGCAATCGATGAATCTTCTACGTCTAAAATATCTAATATGTGCTTCATATTGATTTTAGGGTCTCCTTCTTGGTCTGTATTGTTTAGGGGTTTGTGTATGACATGTTTTCTTTTTTTGGGCTAGGATTGAAATGTATGTGTCAGCAGAAACATCCCTAATTTGGATTTACCAAAATATGTATATCTATGGAAATATGTGTAGAAATTACGGAAACGACATGAAACTTTGAACTGAACTTTACAAATTGTTGAAAAATTAGTAATGCATCGATTAAACAATTAGTTCTGTTATGAAAAACATATAGGAGATTATCAAGGCAGTGAAGGCACCAAACCTTCAAACAAGCAAGCCTTTCGATAGTACTTGATTTTCATTTGTGTATCTAAAACTGATTTTCCATGGTATATAAAGCACTTAATAATATTGAAATTAGTTCTAAACTAGTTTCTGCAAATTGAACTTTGTCTGCATGTGAAAGTTTGGATGGCTCACCTCCATTACTTATGAGATTCCTTAAATGCAGGTGGGCCGAATGGAATGGGCAATATCGTGATGACTTAAGGAGATTTATGAAGGTATTGCCATTAGATGACAATTATCTAACTCAGTTGGATCTATAACTTATTCATATTGTTAAATGAAGTAATATATTTAAGAACTGATATAATAGAAATGAACATTGGGAATACATAGAGATTCTGTTTGGAAGGGATCTCCTCTCAATTGAATAAAAAATATGGGCTAAATTTTATGAGAAAGGGTTTGGATGTATTTGGATAAGATTTCATTTGTAGATCAGTGGATGATGTTTAAAGCTTTATCATAAATGCAAGATGAATACGTTTACTGTTCAAGTTTTGGTGGTATTATAATACAAGATTGTTGATTCGTTCTTTCTTTCCACAGCTCTAAACTTCCTTTCAGTATTGGATTTGTACTTGTTCTCCTTCTTTTTGCTTGACATCAACCTTTTTCTTATCTATACTATTATTAAGAGAACATAGCTTGTCAACTAAAACAGAAACTTTGACAGAAATAACCTTGCAATATTAAAAAATTTTGAAAAGCCAATTTTATCATCAAGGCCAATTGTGATGATTACAAAATAATTTAACTAAATAAATAAACATCTTATATCCAACAACCCACCTTTTACTCTCTGCAATAACCGCTTTCACCACATACATATCATGTGGGAGATTGCTAGTTATTATTAATTAGGCCTTCTCAAACCAGTTTCATGAATCTAGGTCTGGTTTATGGAAGCGAAAGCACATTGAGATATAAATTGCATACACACATATGTATCCTTCTTTCAGATCTTTTGTTAAGCTCTCTTTATACAGGGTGACTCAGGTATGAAAGGAAGTTTTGCAACTCGTGTTTCTGGATCTGCTGATCTTTACAAAGTAAGCATGGGTATTTCATAAATTATGGTTGTATCGTGACTATTACCTTTAATTTCACTTGTTTTATCACTATCAATATGGTATTCTTGATGTGTGATATACAAACTGGTTAAGCAGGCTTTGTAACCTGAATTTGTATTCCCACGGGATAATTTGTCCGAGCTTAAAAAATTTAACAATACTGAACGTGGGGATGTGATTATTACGGGGATTGAGAAGTTATTCTTAAAGTTCTATTGTCTTGGTGTGATATTGGAGATGGATACCCAAGTTACAATCAGAAAGACCAAATGCCTTGCATTTCATGTTAATGTAGCCCACATCTTTCTTTTCCACAAATTATCCTTTCATCTACAAGCTATCTTGACTAAAACTGGCAGAACACCAGATACACTCCTTTCTAGAATGCTATTATACAGATGCAACCAAAGTACCCTCATGCTCATGCTTAATGTGATTGAATGTGTATTTTTCCTTTCAAGTTTCTACAGTAACCCAAAATGTAATGTTTAAAGATTCTCACTTCTCTTTTGTATCAACTTGTATATTAGAAAGATGTAGGGTACCTGATCTTGCAACCTAGAAGTAGAAATATTGTTTCTTCTATCTTATGATGCTACCTCCTATCAATGTTATAATGTGGATGTTGGATTATTTTACTTTCTTCTTGATCAAAATCTGTGAAATGTTTTTGGCTTTCTCTCGAATATACTACGATCTAGTAATGAACAACTTGCATCTTGTTCTCTATTACTTCAGAATTGTTTTAGCTCAAAGTCCATCTGTGTTTTGTATTCATTTTTTGCTTGCAGACAGGTTCTTGTATTTGAGGAACCTGTGTTACTGCTACATTTAATGCATGCTCTAATTATATCTTCTCATAGTTTTCACTTGTTCCACAGACAAATAAGCGCAAGCCTTATCACAGTGTAAATTTTGTTATTGCGCATGATGGGTTCACACTATATGACCTCGTTTCATACAATTTCAAGGTACTCTAACTTCTCTAAGCCCTCAGTTTGCCATTTATTGAAGTCTAGTCATGCAGTTTTTCTCTTGATCTTTGATTTTGTAGCACAATGATGCTAATGGAGAAAGAGGAAATGATGGAAGTAACGATAATCTGAGCTGGAATTGTGGTTACGAAGGTATGGCTAAAATCCGATGTTTGGTCCTTCATATATTTTGTACGGGTCTTAGTTTTGATGTGTGTCAAAACTTGACACTTTTGACGACTGAAAAATTGTTGTCAAGTCTACGGGATACACAGTGGCATCTTTTTTAATTTTGTTATTTTTTATGCTATTATGGGGGAGTAGGTCATATTACAGGGGAGTTCTTGGAGGGAAAAAAAAAATATATATATATATATATATATGCATATACATAAGGGAAGAAAATAACAGGAGATTATTACTGAAAATCAATTAAATGCCTGAAATTGATGGTCTTTATATATCTATACAAAGACAAGGGGCATTACTGGTGCTTCATCTGCCAAAAAGGCCTCTGGTCTATCAAACACTACCTTTGATCTTGTTTTAGTCATCTTGGCTATATTCCTAAAGGCCTTGGTGTGTAAGTTTTAATTTCTTTTCACAAATATTGGAAAATGAAATAACAATTACCAACTATGATAGTGTCAAGTAGCAGTGAACTAGTGATCAAGTAAAAATGCACATAGATTTAAATAAATATGCATTAAATATGATAGAAAGTCCTGATTGCCTTTTTCGTACATTGTGCATTTATTGTTAAATAGAGGAGACAGTCTTACTTCTGCAAATGGGACATGGACAGTTCGTTAGTACCATTTGCATTGCTTCATAATTTTTTTTTGTTTATTCAGCATAGTCTCTGAACTGTTATACAATTATAAGCATGCACTGTAGGATATGATGCGCGCACACACACACACAGACACTCTTTCTCTCTCTCTCTCTCTCTCCCCCCCCCCCCTTTATCACAGATAAATGCATACACATATGTGCTGGTTAATTGACACCTATATACAGTATGGTTAATCTTGGGACCTGACCCTTTGGTCTTAAATCCAAGGAAGTCTTTGACAGACAGAATTTTGTTCATTTGAACTGAAATTGCTTTGATTGTCAGGCAGGAAAGTGGGCTAGAAAGCCAACGCTGTAGCATTAGTTTGACGTTTTCTTTTTCTATTTTCATGTGGTCAATTTTTAAAATTTATTTGTGTTTATTTGGCAGGCAGGAAAGTGGGCTATAAAACCAACGATGTAGCATTAGTTTGTCTTTTTCTTTTTCTATTTTCATATGGTGAATTTTTTTATAATTTATCTATGTTTATTTGCCAGGAGAAACTGATGATTCTACTATTAAAACTATACGCTCCCGCCAAATGAAAAACTTTCATCTGGCGTTAATGATGTCTCAGGTAAACATATGTACAATCTAATTTCATGCGTCATATTCTTGCAATATCTTACTTTTCGTTTGAGTTGTTTTTGTTAAGAAATTATATAAAAATATGAAGCTCAGATATATGATTTCAAAATTCAGATCTTACTAATTCCGAATTTTGGCTGAAAATTGTTATGCCTTTTGTAACTGGTCCTCTAATTAGTCTTCTTTCTGCCTGTTGATTGGCACTAAATAGGTTAAATTCCCCCCTCTTGTCTGATCATCTAAAACATTCTTTCAGGGCTTCTAGCTGCATTTGATTTCCCTAAAATATTTAGATTGTTATATGCCACTACGGAACAATTAGTTTTGAAATAGTATTTTGACTCCATATGTCCAGGGAACACCAATGATGCTGATGGGAGATGAATATGGACATACTCGAAATGGAAATAACAACAGTTATGGACACGATACTGCTATTAACCATTTCCAGTGGGGACTGGTAAGTTACTTTTAGTTGTGGCTTTCTTTTTGGCTTAAATATAGATGAATGACATGAAATAATCTTTTGGCATGGCAGTTGGAGGCACGGAAGAATAATCACTTCAGGTTTTTCAAAGAGGTGATAAAATATCGACGAACACATCGCGTATTTGGTCGTGATACATTTCTTGAGAATGTAATCTTCTTGTTATCCTTGTTAATTTGTTATCCTCTTATTTTTGACTCATTCCTGCTGTAGGTTTAATGATACGCATCCACTTCTTCCAAGACTCATGAAACTTTCATTTGTGCAGAGCGATGTGACATGGCATGAAGGCAACTGGGACAATTATGAGAGCAAATTTCTTGCATTTACGTAAGGAATTACACTAGTCTTCTTAGTATAATAGATATCTGACAGTAATTTGGACTTTCTAAGATACTGTATGAGGGGAGTGTCACAGAATTTTAGTGTTATTGAGCCGCGCCTTGGTACCACAATCTTGCTGAATGAATTTTCTGTATCAGGATTTTCTTTCACTTGGACTGGTCCCATAAAACACTTTTAAGTGTCCTTCCATCCCATAGTTCTTGAGACCACTTGCAGAAATTAGCTAGGGTTTAATGCCTAATTTATATTACGCTATTTCAATGTGTTTATTGGATGACATGTCTATGGAAAAACTTGTTTTGTAGGTTTCATGACAATAGTGGAGGAGACATCTATTTAGCATTCAATGCTCATGATTATTTTATTAAAGTTCCGATACCTGCGCCACCAGTGAAGAGAAATTGGTTTCGTGTGGTTGGTTTTTTTTTTCCCACCTATAGTACATATTTGTCTAGCTTGCTAGCTGCTATTTCACTGCTAAACTGCATCGTTTTTCACTTCCATTTTATGTTATCATTGTCATATGCCTTTGTTTTGTTTGTGACCATGCTATTGCTCACACAACGCCTTTTTGGACAACTGTTTTTTACCTCATCACTGATGCAAACCATTATGTTGTCGCATATAGTGATCAGCTTAATTGATATATATATATATACTATTAACCCATGGAGTTAAGTTTCCTGAGCATACCTCATGGTTATGGAGATACCTAGAGAATAGAAGTGTGTGTTGCAATTTGATTCAGTGCTTCTTTTTACTTCACTTATATTAAGTTGTCATCCATGTTAAATCTCTTGAAAGGGGGGGTTATGCTATCTTTTGAGAGACTAAAACCAGATTGGTGCTGCATGAATCTTTTGCCATTCTAGTGCTTCTTTTTTTAAGTACCTTCCATAACCTTCAGCCTCTCTTTCCCTTTTCATTCTGGTATCTTCCTTTTGTACTAATCATTATTATTTATTTCAAAACAACTCCACTGATAACAAGTCTTGTTGAATTGCAGGTCGACACTAATCTTGAGTCTCCGAATGACATTGTGGTTGATGGCGTCCCAGGCATAGGAGTCACTTACAACATTGCTCCTTACTCCTCAATTCTTCTTGAAGCAAAATGATGACGTGACTTCAACAGCTGCTTGTTTCTCTGGAAGCTGCTGCTAAATTCTATCTAGGACAACATTTATTCTAAAGTCCTTGGAACTCTAGAAATGCATATTCATGTAACTGAACCAGTAAAGCAGTTTTTATTTATGGGAGTAGCTCAGAATCCCAGATCACCAATAAGGAACAGCCAGCCTCAACCTTGTATATGCAGAGGGAGCTCTGAAAGCTTGTAATTACTTGTAATAATCACATAATCAATCAATGGGATACTCATTGCCCGTTTCTCTATTTGAATTTATTAATAAAAGAAAAACTATTACCAGAGAACCAAATACTGAACCAAACTATTATTACCAGGTAAAGAGAGAACCAAACAGTATCAATGACTGAACACTAAGAGAAGTGAAACACGAACTTCATACTTACATACTACAAACAGTAAAACCAGAACTAAAATAAAAATCTGAGAATCTTGACCCGATGATCGAAAACCCAATAAGGCTTGGGTTCGATCTCCACAGCTATGCTCGCTCTCATCATTTGTTGTACACTTTGGTCTACTCTATTAATCATGACGTATTGTACACTTAATCAGCACACTAGTCATCACATTATGTGATTAAAGTCATTAAACACAAGGATGCATGATGACATTGTTGTTGTAATCATAAACTGTAATATTTTCTTCCAACGAAAACCGCGCACCCAACAAATATCTTGGTGCATATTGAATCACCCCACCTAGTGTTTTATGGCATGGTCAAGTCTGACTTTTTCCAACGAGTAATTACCATTCCCACAAGCAAAAGCAAAAGCAAAAGCGAAGAAGCAAAGGGCTTCTTCTGGTTTTCTCATTAGGGAAAAAGCTGTTGCTCTACGTCTACGACTCTGTCTCCCTCGCTTTTGAGGTCGGTCTGAATGTGTCCCTATATTCATCCGTATTTCTTTTTTCGTCACATATTCATTCGTATTTACACATTTATGGTCACATATTCATTCTTTTTTGTCACCAAATCTCAAAAACACCAAACATGGTCACGATGACATCTAATTAATTAATTAATAACATGTGTTTGTTTGTGACAAATATACTCGATCTCATACGTACATTCCAAACATTTGTTTCTTGCACCCACCCACGTTACCTTACATTCCAACCAGCTGTGTTGACCCCTCAGGGGTTTCAAACTCAGTCCAGGTTCATGACCAATTCCACAATTGCTTACTTCTCAAGTATGAGTGATTTATCCAAGGTGGTTGGTGCAGTAGTGGTTTGCCACCAAAGTTGTTCATAAAGAGATTTTAGGTTCGACTCTCCGAAGATACGTGTGTGTAAATTTACGCATAATTAAAAAAAAGTATGGGTGATTTTAATTTGTTACTCAACTATTAGTATATTACCAATGGGAAATCTATGGGTTAAATATTATTATTTGTTCTAACTCATGAATAATATTATCACAACAAACAATAATATTTAACCCAAATATTATTATTTGTTGTATATAGAAGTTTAGGTTTCCGTCTTTACGTTTGACTTATTATGAAGAAGATGAAGGAAAGTGCATGGTAGGCAGAGTGAATGAATTTTAGGAGATAGAATTGTTTGTGGTAAGAGATCGATATTGTAGGGCGAAGGAAACCGAACAAACCCTAACCTCAATTGCACGTACAACACACTTGTGTCTTTGTAACCATGTAATTACTTTCCTCCAATCAAGACTGAAACATGGCGTGTTTGGGTATATGCGGACAGCCAAAACCACAACAAATTGTCAAAAGATGCCAATTAGGTGGTACCAAGAGGACGACTTTTAAGTTAAAAGTCTTTAACTTGGTTGATGAAGCTTTCATGCTTTTCTTCCTCAAAACTAATGGAATCCCAACAAGCTATGAAAAAGTAAAGACTAGTGATGAAAATAATAGTTTTCTAACTTTTTATGTAAGAAAACATAAATAACTTAATTTCCTTTCTTTCTTCCTCATATTTCCCTACTATTTCTCTTAATTAAAAGGATAATTTATGGATAGCATATCCTTAATGCTAAATGATTTATAAGATATCAATCATTAGAACATGCATGTAAGGATATCAATCATTAAAATTTCATTCATTTTTTTCGGTCATAATTAATATCTAAAGCCGAAAAAAGTATATACATATAAATCTTAATCAATTATTTTAAGGAAATTAATCAATTATGGGAGGTGATATATCTGTTTTGTGGTTTATTGTATGGAGACTAATTAAGTTAACGAACGCGAGAGGATTCCATTATGTACGTTGTGAGAGAATGCATAGTTGAAAAACACACAATTTCATGGCCTTTATCTAATTAAGAATTTGTGTTTTTTTTTTTCAACCTAAAAACTGACAACGTGCACTAACGGATGAATCAGAAACGCTATTTGCACTCCTCAATATAACTCCTAAACAATAATTAATTAGTTTTTGCTTAACTAGAAAGTAATGAAAAATTGAAGCCAGAACGTGTGAATCACAACTGTAAACGAAAAAACTTTGCTAATAATAGGCAAAGAAAGATTTTGGAAATTAATGTCGACCAGTGATTGGTTTAATCAAACAAACGCGTTTTTAATCAAAAAACGGAAACTAAATAAAATGACAGCCCAAATTTGATTCATTGCGACGCGCAGACCACGTTTATTGGTGAGCTGTCCCAAGACTCACGCTAATTTGGGTAAACGCGGTTGTAGTCTATCCTCGCCCACGCGTTTACACAATTACACCGTCAACCGTCTTTAGACCCCAAAACCCTGGCTATATAAACCCCTCTTGCTCTTGTTTCTCATCAAATCAAATCAAATCAAATCAAAATCTCTTAGTCCAGGTCTCTCTCAAACCCTCCAACACGTCTGTCGTTTCGCTTTCACCATGGCTCGCTCCGCTGTCGTTTTGATCATGATGTTCGCTCTCGTCGCCGGCTCGGCTTTCGCTCAGGCTCCAATGGCTGCACCCACCACCTCTCCTCAAGCCGCGGCTCCTCCCACCACCAAGACTGCTCCCACTGCGGCTCCAACCACCTCTACCACTCCGGCTCCAACCGCCAACACTCCTGCCCCGACAACCAGTACTCCTGCCCCGACAACCTCGACCCCCGCACCAACTTCCGCTCCGACAACCTCGACCCCCGCTCCCACATCTGCCCCGACAACCTCAACTGAGACTCCCACCTCGTCCCCGACCAGCTCGCCACCCGCTCCACCAACCGCTGCTACGACCCCATCGAGCGCCGTTACGCCAACCGCCGGTGGCCCAGGCGCCTCAGCTCCCACTGCCGGAGCTCCTGCACCCTCCGCCGCGAACAGAGTCTACGCCGCCGGATCTGTGGCCGCCGTCGCCCTCGGGGCGTGGCTGTTGCACTAGATCTGCTGTTGCGGGTGATGACGATGACGTCACTGTTCGGTTTTGGCACACATCACAGAGAGTTGCGGATCTCCTCGTATTCTTAGGGTTAGAATAATTTATTATTGTTGGCGATTTATTTTAGTGGTTTAGAGAATCTATGATTTGGTGATTAGAGAACAAGATTGACGGTGTTGATTTGGTTGTATGGTGGGTTTGGACGGCAGATGATGATGATGATGATGACTTTATTTGATTATCATTAGTGGTTTGTTATTAATATGATTATTACTAGTGCGGATATATGGATTAATTCATTTGTTATGATCTGATTTGTTGTTTTAATCTGGTTTTTGTTGGTACGGACAGTCGACTTGGGAGTAACATGAGTTTTAATGTTTACATTTTATTATTCTTTTGAGGGTTGGATTTGTTTTTGTCGTGTTGTGAGGATAAAAAATTAAAAAGAGAGAGAAAGGGAAAGAGAGAGCCGTTGCTTGCTCCTTGCTTTACAGAGAGAGGAGAGGAGAGACCCATGTGCATTGCGACAGTCACGCAAGCTGTAACGGATAGCTTTTGAAAAAGTAGAAAGTCAAGACTAGGTTTAACTGGTGCTGCAGCCTTTAATCATTCTTTTCCTTTCTTTATTTTTTTTCTCTATTTTTTATTTATTATTTTTTAAATGCTAAAAAATAAATAAACTGAAGATAGAAATTGGAATCAAAATTAAAAGCACTGAAAATGAATTTTGATTTCCAAATTTGCGAGAAACATTCTAAACCATTCAAGCTAGCCGAGGTGGGATCGAACAAAGCAAATAACTGCTAAATGTGAATCGCAAAATCAAAACTAAAGGCACTGAGAGTATCAATGGGTTAGAGGAGGATGAACCCATGAATTTAGGTTCATGGGTTATGGTTAGAATTGTTGCCATTAGCGTGATTTTGTAATTCACATTTAACAGATTTTTGCTTCGGCTAGCTTGAATGAATGGTTAAGAATGTTTCTTGCAAATTTGGAAATCAAATTTTCTGTCGTTGGTATTTTCCTTTTGAAATGAAGCGAAGTTAGGAAATTGTTGATCAAATTCTGGAATGGCTTTGAATCAAAACGGCTCAAAATTTGTTTGATGGGTAAAAAGTACAAGACATGTGAAGCGTCACAAGTGGACAACAAAACAGAAGCCCATTCTGTCTATATCTCTCGAGCCTCGAGGTGGAGGACACTGAGTTGACCGTACTTTTTGGGGACCAGGAAGGAGAGCAAAGACGATCAGACACGTAACCCATATATAGAGGAGACGAACCCAAACTGAGACTTGTTTTACAAAGCATTCCTAATCAAGTTTGTGAAGAGCTCGACTCAATTGGCTCAACCACGACTAATATAAACTAATAATACTGAAAAAATAAGGCTAATAATTGTGAGGAAATAAGGTCATTGTTTTTTACAATAAGATTTTTTTTTTCGTATAAATTACATTCATTAAATAAGTTTAACTCGAAACTCATTGTTATCGTTCGCCCTTTATCAATAAATTCACTTTTTGATAAAAAAAATAATAAAAATTAACACGTCGAGCTTAAATCATAAGCCATATATACTAAAGTTTAAAAGTTTGTCGAATATTTCTCAAGTTTTGTGACTTGCGTACTGGATAGACTAAAAATTAAAAGTTTGTCTCATTTTCTAAAATTATTAATTTGTTTGCACATCCTCACCCATATATGCCATCCTTGGTTACCTCTTCACATCCTGACATTGTTGGATGAGCTCAGGTCGGGTCAACTTGGCCGTCCTAATAGGAGGTAAGGCTATGATCGAACCCAAGTTCACTTGCTATATATAGCTAGGAGGGGGAATGCTAATTGCCTAATTGGATGAGTGAGTTGGGTTTGAGGATCAATTAGGACTTTTCAAACGCCTAGCTAGTATATAATATGAATCTCAATCATAAATATTTGGTCCAACATACTTGTCATCTGAAACCTACTCGTTCAATGGACTTCAAACAAACTCAGAAATACTGCAAATTGAACAAAGAAGAGATTAAAAAGCACTGCCTCTGTCCTGGCAAGAGCCAAGCCTCTACCACCAAACTTATGAAAGCACCAACACACTCAAAACAACCCCAGCAATAGTCATCAAAGCCACAATAGGAGAGTTAGAGAGACTGGTTCCTAGACTAGTGGATGTGGATGTAGGTGTGGTCACTGCAGGAGTGTCAACCGTGCTGTTGCTTCCGTCCGTGGAAGGCGGTGTTGATGCACCCTTGCTAGCTGGCGCCGCGGTGGTTGATCCTGACCCAACGGTCACAGAGAGCTTCATGCCCATCCCACAATGCCCAACAACGCCACACATGAAGTAATGAGTCCCAGCAGTCTTGAGAGGGATGGTGGTGGCACCAGTGCTGTCACTTGTGATTGAATTTCCCGTAGTGCAAGTCTTGTAGTCACTACCACTCACTTCATCCACTGAGTGCCCACCTCCATAGTTGAACACTGCCATGTAAAAACTCAATTAGGAGACACAAAGGAATGTTTAATTTTAATCAAAGTAGCTAGTCATTAAACTTGGGCGATGATGCACTTTTGTCGCCATCTAAGGCACATGTTCAATGAAATGCCTCAGAGAAGCATTCTCAAAGCTAAGCAGAGCTTACAAAATGATAAGCATGACAAATTTCCAATCAAGCTAGAATTGAATCTAAAGTAATATATATATCAAGATCATAACAATTGGATAGAAATTAAAGGACTCAGTTTACCTAGGCTATCGCCTACAGCGAAGGTCTTGTCACTAGTCCAAGTGGTGTAATCAACACCAGTAGACCAGCCAGAAGTGTCTCCAACAGTGTAGTCTTTGGCTAAGCTTGGCATCATGACCATGCCAAATACAAGGACCAAACCCACAATTCTGGCTCCTGTGCTTGCCATTTTGAGCTTCTAGCTATGGGAGAGATCAGAGAGAAGGAAATAGAGAAGAATTAGCTAGAAGCTCTTTTGTGATGATAATTCTAGAGTAGATTGAGGAACATTCTTTATATAATGTTGTAAAGGGCTTGGAGTAAGTAAGGTTTGGTCCACTTAATTCCATTTCAATGAAAAAGTTCTGTAAGCAACTCATTGCATGCAGATGACTTGGGTTAGACTTCATACCTAATGCTTGTGATAATTTCTCCCTTTTTTCTTTTCCTTCTTAATTTAATTACTACTTAGCTTCACAAATAAGAATTTTGATAAAGATAATGAAGGTAGTAATCATAATGTTGTTCTCTTTCAAACCAATTCATTAGTTTAAGCACCAAAATGGACCAAACTAAAGACAGGTGTTTAAAAGGAGCCATCAAAACAAGGCTTAGTGGTTTTGATAGTAGAACTTTAATCTTTATAATGATGAATTGTGAATTAAGAAAAGAAACAAATGCCTGTAAGAGATATTGGGTCAAGATCATAAACTGATTACTATACATTTCGGTTAGCATGCTGTTGTTGGATGTCATTGTTGTTGAAAATTAATTGAATACCAAAGGGAATCCCAAGTAAAGACCATCATTATAATTTAGAGACAAAATGTTTGAAACAAAGTCTAATACAAACAGGTAAAGAAATATGACATGAAGAAAGATTTAATTGAAAGCTATTTTCTCCCTCTCTACACCAAACTTAGATAGCCAAAAAGTCAAAAGTAAAATGTAGAAGGTTGGATAGCAAGTTTGTGGGAGGTATGTTTTCTAATCAAACTCTCTAAAATGGTAGTGAAAAGTAAATAGAGACGCTGTTGAAGATGCTACGAGAGAAAAATGGCAGTAAATGTTGTAGGCTTATGGTAAGTTTAATTGCCTTGATAGGTTTAAAGTGACTTTGGAGACGATGGGAAGTCACTTTCTGTGAGCAAAACGGTTCACCTAACAAGTGAATTCAAGTCGTCAAGGCCATGAGCTTTTGTTTCTGTTTTAAAACATGTGGGTCTCGCCACATGCCAAACCTTTTCAAAGGTTTGATGACTTAAGGTTTGGTAATGGCTGTTGGGGTCAGCTCACCCTTGAAAGGCAAAGCTTTTGATCTGGTAAAGCTCCATTATTCAACAAAAGGCCAAAAGGTTGTCAATTTTATAACTGATCAATGATCTAAACCCTAAAATCCGAAAATGCATACCTTCATTTTATGTTTGTGAGATTAACTTCAAAATGATGTTTCCAAATTCGAATTTTCAGTGTTGCAAAACTATCTAGGTTCACTTGATACTAATTGCACATACAAAGTTTAACTTCAAACATCTGTTCTGGAAAACGGTTTCCTATAGACTACTTCAAATTAATAGTAGGATAGAATTCAAACTAAAATGAATCCTGAAAACCTCCATAGCCATAATGCTCACCTACTTCTTAGGTCAGATATCAACATCAAAACCATTTTAGTTCTGCTTATTTGCCTTTTACGATTCTGTAAATCTTCTTCTGTTTTTTCAGATACAGACCAGAGGATTTATTTAATTTTTTGGGTAGTCATTGACCCATTGGCATGTTAGAGTGGTTGGATACTGGTAATCCACACAAACTATAATTATGCAGAAACTAGATTATGGTACTATTTTAAAGTTTAAATACATAAGAAATAAACATCTAATCGATCTACAACTTAATCAAATCGTTAGGTGGAACCTGGAAAGATACATATGATGATATATATGAGACTTCCTTTTAAGAAATATCCGAATATATGATAACATCATCCGATTCTTCTCTTTAAGGCCCTCAAATACAATTCTGCTTTTCCAGTATATGCAGCTCAATTTATCAAAATTGTGGTCACCACTTCAGGGTCATCCTACATTACAAGCAATATCACCCTAGTTCCCGAGCAAACTTGCATAAGTACCAGAGTAATGGAAGCCCCTGAAATTTTTTATTATAAAACAAGTGAGAATTACACTTAAACTAGGCATAAAAGAGTTCAAGTGAGCATAACCAAATAGTCCTGCAAAAAGAGAGGGAGGAGAGAGTATGGTCTTTCAGAGCATAAAGAATCATCTGACAGAAATGCTTGACTAAGAAAACAAGCGCGTGCATATATCATGACCCGTAAGTAAACAAATAAGTTCTGACATTTATTGTTCACCCTTTTTTTCTCAGGCTTGTTTACAATTAGTAAAACAAGAAAAACCACCTGGTAGATGTATGTCAAACGATGTCGCTAACGAAAGAAAGCACTAATAAGCAATGCTTTGTAAGAAAGAGATTTGAAAAAGTAAAGGAAGAAAAACTTGGCAGCTGGGATCTAGTTTTCCAACTTCTAACATTTACTGCAGAATAATTGAGGAAAATGCAGGAATGAAAAGATTTCAGCTGTACACTACCAAGCAAATTCTTCCAGAAGATCCAGACAACCCCTAGTTCTTGACTGAACTTTTCTGAACCATTAACCAGAGCCATCATCACATGACATCTTTCCTGTTGGAATGGTGTATAGTTTGAAACTCAAAGCAGAGAGAGATTCTAACATTACATGCATTAATAATGCACGGACTGGCAAAAATGAGGGAAGTTGAGAGGTCACCTATGAATACAAATCTCTAAGATGGCTTGGTCTGGTACAACATTGAAGACCAGTCAAGAGGTCCACAAATCACCATGAGAGCATGAGAAAGGTTCACAAAATAAAGGCATTGAAAAAGGTTAAATGTGATGACCATCTGTCAATTGTGGGGAAACGAGTCCTTTGCAAAGTATAGCCGTTTTACTTTCAGTCTATGCAATTAAACTCATGTACTAAAGGAAATTGGCAACGTTATTAACAGTGATGTTAGTTTAACAAGTTATACGCATGCAACCATTTAGGCCCTTAGGGAAGAAGGGGTTTTTCCCTCCATCTAGACAGAGTATAAACTAAAATTCAAGATATGCAAAGTGTAAACTGGAGGGTTTTACTACGTGAATTATTCGCAGATGAAGATAAAAAAAAAAAAAAAACTCATTGGGAAAGAATCAGCAAGCTCAGAAGCTTCATCTTTGGGTATGGGCATCAACGAGAGCAGTTGTTTGTTAGAGTTGTCAACTTACGGTGCATATATAAGTCCAAGGTAGTTTAATCAGCAGTTACTGCATAAATTAGGAATTTTATTACAATGCGTATTCTTGCAAACCAAAAAAAATAAAAACTAAAAAGTAGGAACTCACCATTTCAACCAAAGACCTACCAGTAGTGAATATTGATTAACAAAATGTATATTGCAAAGCTAAAACTGGCACACACCATAACTAGCTACATCATTTTCAAACCAGCAGGACATAATCGAAAGAGAAGACATACCTAAAAAACACGATGTAAAGAAAATGCAGATGTTCCATTCCCCATAAGCTCACTTCTTGTCATTGTCATCTGCTATCACTTGCTCGGAAGTAGAACTCAATTCTCTAGCATTATCGCCCGATTCTGAACCCTCTACTGCTGGTTCTTTAACTATTGGTACTTTAACAAATTGTTTACTACGTGCCACACGAATTTTTCTTCCCATAAACAACTGCAAAACAAAAACTTTTGAGTAAATTTCTTCAATTTTAAATAGTCATCTGCAAATCCAATTGGAAGTGCAATTGAGAATTTTAAATCTTCATAAGGTATTCCCTGATTAAAAAATGCAAATTCAAATGATTCAGCACATTTTTCAAGCAGAATATTACCTTCCCGTGGAAAGCAGCAAGGGCTGCCTCAGCCTCTTTCTTGGACTTGAAACTCACAAATGCATATCCAGCGGACCTTCTTGGATTACCTTCGAATACGACTTCTGCGTTAACAATATCAGTACCCTCCGAAGTAAAGAACTCCTTGAGATCTTTACCCCTTACTTCGTATGACAAATTTTCCACATACAAATTAAATGTTATTTCCTTGGATGGCATAGGAGGAGGAATCTTCTTCTTTTTTGGCTTGGCATAAGCCATCTTTATAACACGTCCCTCCATTTCCTATAACACATTTCAAAAAACAGGTGAATCTTTTAACTAGACAATATGGCAAAGAATCGAGATAACTAATCATATATTTAGTTGTTCAAAATAATCGAAAAAAATGTAAAATTAACTTGTAGAACATTTGTTTTCTTTATCCAGCACATTTCATTAGCGCAAGATCCAACACAAATAACCTCTAAAAGATTCCAGTAATGCCTGCTGAAATTTCACCCATGTTCACATTGATTCCTAAACTTGAAAATGAGACACTTAACCCACTAAAAGTATCATTAGAGTGATTAGTTGGCCTTTCAGTAACTTCTATATTTTTCTTTAGCATAATCACCCATGTCTCATACAGTGAAAAGTTATGAACTTGCCAAAATCGAATTGCTTTCCCAGCTAGTATAGTCTTCCTCATTGATCAATTCGAACATAAAGCTAATCTTACAAGAACTACAAGTTACCACAGAAGATAACAGAACCCAGTATGCTTACAGTGGATTCGAGACTATTGAGAGCCACACGAGCCTCCTCTGGTGAAGCCATAGTCACAAATGCCAAGCCCCTGTTTCTGGTCTTGTTATACATAGCAAGCTTATCCACCACAGAACCAAAACCAACACAATCACAAACACCAATTAGTAAAGCAATAACAAAAAATGACCAAAGCCCATCACAGAAAAATCACCAATTACTCATAGTCAATAGTAAAGAGTCTGTGAAAACCTCAACGTCGACGACGGTGCCGTACTTCTCGAACATAGTCCTAATGTCTTCAGGGGTACAAGTCCACGGCACATTCTGGGCAAGCAATCTGGTATCGGAAAATTCTTCAGTCTCCGGCTCCACAAGTACTGAGCTTTCTTCAATAACTTCTTCTTGGGCGGTAGAGGAGAATTGGAGCACGAAATTTCCAAGCTTTTGTGGCCTAATTGAACCGGTGCGAGTGTGGTGGGTGTGTGAGAAGGAAAGAGAGAGCGAGAAAAGAGGCCCAGAAACAGAGAGACTTGTGGGTTTGTGTTTGGAGAGGTGGTGTGGGTTTTGCAGACAAGGTAGAGGAGCTAGAGTGAGTTGTTGACGAAGCAAAGCCATAGCTTGAAGTTGCAGGTAGAGTGAGTATGTGCTCCTTTGGGATACAGAGAAGTTTGGATAAGCCAGTTTTGGCAGAGAATGGAAACGCGGTCGTTTTAGGTTTCAAATGGTGTTGACAAGTTTAAAATTTCTTTGGTCCCTCTGATTTGGCCATATTGCGGATTTGGTCCCTGTGTTCAGATATATGTAAGGTTGGTCCAATTGTATAGCAAATTAGCAATCCTGGTCAGAAACTTCAAAATGAAGAACTCCCTTTGGCTTTCCTACAAAATTAATCTTCAACTGTTCAACATATGAGTTGGAAAAACTCTTCTGCTTAATCTTCAAAATTAAGCAGAAGGGTTTAGGGGACTTTGATTATTTAACCCTTATATTTTTCTGCTTAATATATAAGCACTGAACCAATTACAAGGAAAATTGGTTATTACTCCAAAAGGTTGAAACTTGAGTAAGAACATATGTGGACTCAGTGTTTTAGAATGAGCACCTTTTCAACATGAACTTTCCATTCCTCAATCGGTTGAGTTCAATTTAAAGTGATAATCCAAATAATTGGGGTTCAAAATTAAGGCTAAATACATAATAAGCAGCTCCATTTTTTCAGTGATTCAATCATACAGCTCCTTAAGACCCCCTGACCCCCAATCTCAAGATTCCATCTAAAATTTCAAAACTTGAAGCTATACATATAATGTGGGTTTGTATATATGAATCTTAAAAAGAAGCCAGCTATTAATCCCCATAAAACACCAAATTCAAATCCTTAGAAGCTCAAATTCCACCCCAGAACTCATCAAAACTTCAATAACCCACCATACCCTGTCAGTTTCGCAGTAAGCACAACAAGTGGTCGTGAAGCCCAGGCCTTGTCGCTGTGTTTTTCGTCCTCGTCATCATCACCATCGCCACCGCCGACGGCGGCGGTATCGAGGGACTGAATATTTTTTTTTTCATTTAATGGAACCAATTATTAGGCTTTTAATTAAAACTTTCCTTTTTTTATTTTTCAAAAAAAAAAAAAAAACAATAAAAGTAGAAGAGGAGAAATTGGGCCTATAATATCCATTGTTTCCCAAGAAAAAAAGGAAAATATCCTACTGACGTCATCACCCAACGGTCATATAATAAACTTTCCTAATCTGCTAGGGAACTACCCGCCCTAATCCTCTATATAGAGTCCTAGTCCCTCACAATTTCCTTCTCATGTCAGTATTTCCCATAGCCTAAAGGATCAAACTCAAGTTGGAAAGAGCGAGAAACCCTCAAAACTTTCCTATTCTGTCTTTCATCTCATCATTTCAATTCAACCCATTGATTAATAATGGCTGCTTCTTCTTCTTCTTCAATTCAATTCATGACTCTGGAGGAGCTTAATGAGGGAGTTGTGAAGACATTTCAGCCCACTGATGCCCAATTGGTGGGTTGTTATCTCTACAACAAGATCTTCATGGCTCCAACCCCAATTGGTCTGAAGTCGACATTCCCGGAGATTGATATATATGGCTCCACAGGTTTGCCGCCTTGGGATATATGGAGAATCTATGAGCCATTCAAGTTTCCACACCAAGATTTTATCTACTTCTTCTCCCCGGTCAAGAAATTGAACCCCAACGGTGGTTCACGCTTTGCTCGCACTATTGGTTCTGATGGGGGCACATGGAGCGAGACTGAAGCTGCTAAGCCTGTTTATGTCAATGGAGTTCAACAGCCTTTTGGCAAACTGCGCAAATTTCGATACGAGAAGAACAAAGACAAACGCTTTGAGCACCATACTGCTTGGTTAATGGACGAGTTCACCATAAACCAAACACCACATTTGGCTCTGTGCCGACTCAAAATCAATGATAGAGGAGGTGGAAGAAACAAGAGGAAGAAGCAGTTTTCTGATGAGGAGAGTGACAGAAAGACAAAGTCTTTCAAAAACCAAAAACTTGAACCGAAAAGAGATCAAACTCAAAACAACATGTGTGAGCAACAAAAGGGCAGTGCCTCCTTCACTAGTACTACTACACAGCAACTGTCCTCTCCCTCTCATTATGAACATGATCTGGTGGTTCAGGTTCATCATGATGATAATCATGACATGTGGAATGATGATCAGTTTATTGCTTCTATTGATCAATGGTATGACGAACAACAACAACAACAGTTTTCGGACTATTCACTGGAACAACTACAAGAAGAATTGGAACCTAACAAGAGCTGTGAAGAACAGCAACAAGATCAGCAGCAACTTCTGCCCTCTTCCTCTCGTTGTCATGAGCAGCAGCCGCAGCTCCTCGGTGATGATGATCTGATGGTTTCTTATCAACCGAGAGCGCCTCATTATGATGATGATCCGGTGGTTCGGGTTCAGGAGGACAGTTATAATTGTCATGAGCAGCAGCTCCTCCTCATTGATGATCATGGTTATTTGGATGATGAGAATCTAATGTTCTCTACTACTGCCCTGTTCAGTAATAATGATGAGATGTTGAATGATGATCCGAATCTGATGGCGGCTTCTGTTGCTCAATCGTTAGCTAGTGGTGATGAGGAAAAACAACATCTTTCTGATGATTATTCACTAGTGCCGCAACAACAAGTGGAACCTAACAAGAGGTCTGAGGAACAACACCAGAAACAGCAACAAGATGAGCAGCAAATGCTGCACTCTCCCTCTCATTTTCACGAGCAGCAGCAGCAGCAGCAGCAGCAGCTCCTCGGTGATGATGATCTGATGGTTTATGGTCATCATGACTATGATACTCCACTCGATACTGCCTACTTACAGTCGGATGAATTTAATGGATTCTACATTGATCAAGATCAACCCACAGCACTGCAGTGGTTAGATAGTGATGATCAGTATCAGTACTCTGACATCTTTTAGTGATGATCTTTTTTATTCCCACATGTAGAATTTTCGATTCAGAAATCAACTGATGATGGCTGGAGTACTACTTCTTGTTATTTCTAGCTAGGAGGTCTTTTGTAAATTTTTTTATTCTGAGCACAATTAATTGGTTGATACACTATACTGTAATTCAATTTCTCTTCAATGAAGTCGAATCAATTTTGCGTTTCCCATGTAATGCAAAACGTAAACTCATGACTTTCCCATTTCTTACTCTGTAATTACAACAGAAAATGTAGATTGCCAAAAAAAAAAACCAACAGAAAATGTAGTAGGCTCCTTCATAATACTGTAATCTGTGTGTTCCATCCATTCACTAAAAAGACTTAGCAATTGATTCTTACAAGTTACAAACAATTTTGTTAGTCATTCGAAAATCTGCCATCCTGAATGGTACAAATGAGAGACGAGGTATACATCAGTCTACTTCAAAAGTTTCCTATTGCTTCTTATGCAGTCTAGAATTAGGAGAGTTACAGCGCAATGGTGATAGAGGCTGTCTTGCTGATTCTTGGTCACTGAAATCAATCTTCCCCTGAATCGGGCTGCGGCTCATCATCTTAGAGCTTGATTTTCGCTTGTTTGACTGCAAAGGGGAGAAATTATAACATTAGATCCTACAATTTAATGGACATGAAATGCCAAGGAATCAGATAAACTTGAGCATATATATATAAGAGCACAGTATAACATGCAGATCAAAGCTGTTCTTCTCCCTTTCTCTCACCTTCGTTGATGCATTGTCAGTATGCTTTCCACCAGAACCAGACCTCTCCTTGTGGTATTGCTTCAGCAATCTTTTGTTAGCTTCATCTAACACTTTATTTTCTTCAAAAAGCATTTTGACCTACATGCATCATAATAAATATGGGGCATCATTACACTGTATCAGGTCTGACATGGAAGTGGAATAGCAATATTTGAAAGCTTCTGCTCTTCTCACCTCCTCTTCAGCAGAAAGAAGATTGATCCTTAGATGTTCTTTATCCTTCTCAAGTGTTTCATTATTCTTTTGAAGTGTTTTCAACTCAGCAACTAGCGATAGGACTTTTTGAGATGACGGCCTCAAGCTGCCACATCGAAAAAAAAGAAATTTTAAGCACAGGCTCACTTCAGAAATTAGAAATTAACACTCATATATAAGCCGCAAAATTCTGAAAGTAGACTAGGCAAATAAATACATGACTCATTTCAAAAGACCTTATACAAAAAAAACTCGTTTCAAAATGTCAACAGTAAACAAAACTTTGCAAAAAACAACTCATAAAGGAACAATACCGAATGGTAAATAAACTCACCCATTCCACATATTTAGCAACCTTTGACATGACTCATTTCCACTATTGGCCTCCAGAAATGCACGTGCTGCCCCAGCTTCATCTTTGGTCCATGTTGCTAAAATAGACTCCACTAGTTTCTCTTCAACAGGTGAGCCTTCAGCAGATGAATCGACCTTCAACATGGAAACATTTATCAGCCTTTGTAAAGTCACAGTAAAAGAGACTCTAACTTGTACTACCTATTTTTCTAAATCATCATCAACAGGGAATGGAACTTCTGTCTAAGAAGTGATTCTTACTGATCATTTAATAATTAAGCCAGTTTTGCAAATATAAAAACCAATCATATTTGATTGATAAAGCACTAATAAGTTCCACATGACCTAAATAACTTAGCCCGTTTTGCAGGTATATTAGAATTATGTCACCTAATATTGTAACAAATAATCAACTGCCCATGTGCAGACATTGCTAACTGTCACTCATAGCCAGATCCCAGAATTGATTTTCTTCATATATATTCCACATGATCTCTCATCATACAACCAATGAGTGATATAGGATGGACTCAGTGACTTACAGTCTAAACCAAATGTGTAAATTGATTCAAATTTTTCCAAATACAACAACCAAGCATAAATTAAGTCAATCAGATTCAACTTCCGACTTCATGTTTCAAAACATTGGAAAGTAAAATTCATGAGAAACTAGATCAAGTTTTCCATAAATGCTAAAATTTTGTTAATAATGAGATAGAAAATTATAAAACGATATCTTTGTAAAATTCAGATCCACATATATTTGAGCAGCACTCAATCTGAAATGGAAGGGACTAAAGCTCAATTTTGGGTTAAAATGTAAGTTGTCTAAGTCCCAATCTTATTCACACAATTATGTTAATAATAAGATAGCAAAATATAAAATGATAGCTTCCTAAATTCCACATCTAACAGCACTCTATCTGAGATGAAAGGGACTAAAGCTCCTAAGCTGTCTAAGTCCCAATCTTATACACAGTGTTCAGCAAATCTACCCCTGACTAGCTTCATAATAGCTCTCTTGAAAAATTGACAACAGGTTACATTTTTACAAAAAATTGAGATAAAGAGGGTACCATTAGGCATATCTCTTCAAAACCAATTACCATTACTACCCCTTAGAGCAAAAACTTGCACAGTGATCTTTTGCAATAGCACCAAAAGAACACAAGTATTTCTAATTCATGGCTAGACAGATAGTACAATGAATAAAACCAATTATTGAAATTTTTTGACTCAATATTTTCATTTATTTTATCTTTTTTGGTCTGACTTAATGGCTTCAGTTGATGGGGCTCCTACTACTTTGCTCTTCTTACCATTTTTCCTATCAACATCGAAACATGTTTACATATATGTACTGTAATAATTGTTCCAAGTGCTTCAAAGAAATTTGCAAGAAAACGAGAATAGAGCACCGGTTGTGTTGTTTTATTGGAACTATAACTTTAACCTTTCAATCTAAGTTTCAGCCAAGTTCTGCAAAAGTAGCAATAAAAAAATTTCTATTGTCCTCCAATGGAAAATGAATAATCACAAGAAGAGAGATTATGAAGCACACTTTACCCGAACTATTTAAATTGTTCTAATTCAACAATGAATTTCGTAATAGCATGCCACAGAAATCATTTCCACAAGCACAAAGGAAATTTCATCAAGCTGTTGAAACAGAACTTCAATTACAGTCTTGAAGTCAACCATAATAGCATTCCAGGAAAACATTGCACAATTAATGACTCTCACAGCCAATTATCAAAGAATCAAATCGTGCTCTCCATAGACTCATAATCCAGAAGGAAGCATATGAATTTGCAAGGCTCACAAATCACCATAGACGAATTCTAATCCACTGCCCAAGTCCAATTTCTTTCAATCCATGAAAATTGAAAAACTAGTCACTAAGAAAAGAGATAGAAAGAATTACCGAACGCGTCTCGTATTCGTTCTTGTAGAACCGCAATTCTTCCCTTAATTCGCCGAGCTCGTCCTCCAACTCTTCGACCCGAAATTCAGCGTCCTTAGCCCTTTGGTCAGCCTCATTCCCAAAATCCATCAAAGCCTCTCTGTCATGATCGTAGAGCGAGCACTCCTTCTCCCACTTGTTGCACTGACTCACTAGATGAGCGCATTCCGCTGCTAGTCTTTGATTCTCCTCCACAAACTTCCTCAAGGCTTGAGCATTCATACAAGCTTCGGCCTGATACCAAAAACCATAAGAATCCGACCAAAACAAGCAAAATAAGCAAAATTGAATACGAATTTTGGTACACGAACCCTAGATCGCTCAAGAGCTTGATCTTTCTCTTTCAATTTGGCGAGTAGAAGTGTGTACTGGTCGCGAAGCCGTCGCTTGGCTTCTTCCGAGCATCGGAGCTTCAATTCGAGAGTGTGTGTGGACACAGGGAGGCCCAGTGTGTGGTCAATCGACTGTTTGATGTAATCGTCGACTTCTTGCGGAAGATCCATTCTTGCCGTTTCTTGATCTCGGAAACCCTAGACTGGCTAAAAAGCTATAAATTGCAGGAAAATCGAGAAATTAGGGTTTGATCCGGGAGGCAGAGCAAGGGGTTTTGGTGATTCGAGCGAGTCTGAGCGTGAATTGAAACCGTAGAATCGTGGACGGAGAAAGATTGCGAATTTGTGACTTGGTGTTTGGGTCTGGAATCGAAAGGTCGGGTCTGTTTGGGACTGGAAAACTTTTCGCTCTTTAACACTCGCGAAATCTTTTGCTCAAAGTTTTTAAGAAAAAAGGGAAATAAACTTTGCTGCGAAGTATTTCAAATTTGAAACTCTAGCCGTTATACAGGCACCGTGGGAGGAAAAAAAAAGTATTTGTTTACCTCAATACTTTATTGTGAAATCTATCCAAAAAAAAAAAATCAAAATTGAACCTAGAAAACATCTCCATTTTTTTTCTTGAAATATTAAATCGAAACAAAACGAAGTGCACATCTAATTAGATGAGAAAAGTATCGAGTGAGGGGGACTTCGACTCACCAATCACAATCCTCTATTCTAAAATCTCATGCTTATACTGTTATTGTTTTCATGCATGGTGTGAAATGCTAAAAGTACCATCCTCGCTCTACTTTTAACTTTCTAATACTATTCCTAAACATATATGGAACGGGAAGTATTTTGTGAATCTAGAGTTGTCCGAGAATTAATTGAATGATTCGATTCCAACATCAACTGAATGGGATAGGAACTTGAAATCTTGATGGTAGTATTGAGCACAATATATGAATTTCATTTAGTGAGTTGAACAGTTTGAAAATCTTACATCTATGTGATAACAAACTTTCTGGCTCAATCTCTCAAAAGATAGAAAATCTCATCAAACTGACTAAAATACATTTAGACAAAAACCAATTTTGTGATTATTTTCCCCAAAACATTTGCCGAGCTGGTGCACTCACAAACTTTTCGGCACAAACAAACCATTTAATTGATCCTATACCTAAAAGCTTGAAAACTAGCATTAGCTTATTCAGAGTTCATCTTGAAGGCTAGGGGAACCAATTGACTAATTAATTAAGAACATATCTGAACGTTTAAAGGCAGTAGGGGTTGCTCTCAGTTTTTCAAGTGAAGGCAGAAGGCATGACTTTGTTTCTTAGTTACTTTCAACAATTGCCACTTCGTCTTTTGCTATTCATATAGCAACCAGCAAACTCTGCTATTTCACCGTGAAGCATGCAACCATGCATTCAATACCATCTATGTTAATTGTCAAACATAGTTGCCACTTTTGACTAGCTTGCACACATCCTCCACAGAAAGGATCCAGTAACCCAGCTAGCTGTTGATGATGACAGCATGCTGATTAGTCATAAAACACTTGGCAGATTTCCCCACACATGATAATCAATTTTTTTTCTTCTCAGCTCGTTTTTGCAATGAAAATCAAGTTTTAGACTGAAGAATTTCATTAACAAGGGAAAGATTTGCCATCCAAGGGGGTTTTGAAGTTGAAATTTCATTAACAAGAATAGACTATATATTCAATTTATTTCATACAAGAAAAGCATTTATTTAAAAAAATTACGAACAATACATTGTTCACATATAAATGAGACACATTGAAGAATATAAGAAAATATATAACTCCAAAGTCTTCAGCACCCCATCATAATTTTCCAAGCTAAAGTTTGAAAAAAAAATTGTGAGTCAAGAAGAAAAGTCTGAACTTGAAAATAGTGACACTATGAAAAGTCTGAACTCGAAAAGTCCTCAAGTGGTACTCATTTAAGTGGTCCTCATTAAAGAATCTCCATTATTTATAATGCCAATTACAATTTTTCTTCTTGCACTATGACTATTGGAGTTCAAGACTTGCTTGTTTTAATTTTCAAACATGCTATATTCCATAGTGTCACTATTTTCAAGTTCAGACTTGGGTTGATTTGTCGAGATATAATCAAAAAGTATGTCTAATCGAAAATTCCTCAAGTGGTACTCATTATAATGGTCCTCACTAGAGAAGCTCCCTTATAAATAAAGCCTTGAACTACAATCTTGTACACACAAACAAAAGCCATGATACCTTCAACTTATTATGATAAAGTATGCTCTCTAGCTTCACTTATCTTGTATGTACAGTTGGTTTCATCACCAAAACTTGCTTATGCTGATTCTACTGAAGCAGAAGCTCTTCTCAAATGGAAAGCCAGCTTTCAGAATCAAACCCAGAATAACAATATCACCTCGTGGACTTACCATCCCGGTAAAGCCACCAATTCCTCAACCCCATGCAATATTTGGACTGGTATTTCATGCAACAGAGATGGAAGGGTGAACAGGATAAACCTCACCAATTCCGGTATACAAGGTACGCTACATGAATTTCCATTCTTGTCCTTCCCTCATCTTCAATATGTTGACCTCTCCGCCAATGAACTCTTCGACACCATCCCGCCTCAGATTAGTTCCCTCTCCAAACTCATCTATCTTGATATATCTTATAATCAGTTGACAGGGATAATCCCACCAGAAATTGGTCTTCTAACAAATCTTCAAGTCCTCCACCTAAATGGAAATCAGTTAAATGGCTCAATTCCTCAAGAAATAAGCCAGCTCAAATCTCTTTATGAGCTTGCTTTGAGCACCAACAATCTAGAAGAGTCTGTTCCAGCCTCTCTGGGTACTTTGACCAACATGACCTACTTGTATCTCTTTGGAAATCAGCTTTCTGGTGCCATTCCTCCAGAAATAGGAAATCTATCAAAATTGATTGAACTGTACATGGATAACAACCATTTAATAGGTCCTATCCCTCCAAGTTTTGGAAACTTGAAAAATCTAACCAAGTTGTACTTGTACGACAACAACCTTTCTGGTTCTATCCCTTCAGAAATAGGAAATTTGAAAGCTCTTGTCCAGTTAGCTTTGGAGGAGAATCAACTAAATGATTCAATTCCGACATCACTAGGTGAGCTGACAAAACTTACCCTTCTCTATCTCTATAGAAATAAACTTTCCGGCCCCATTCCTAATGAGATAGGGAATTTGAAATCTCTTCAGGATCTGGAATTGAGTGACAACTATTTAACAGGTCCAATACCTCCAAGTTGCGGAAACTTAAGAGACCTAACCACGCTGTTCTTGTTCAACAATCAACTTTCTGGTTCTATCCCCTCAGAAATAGGAAATTTGAAGTCTCTAGAGAGATTAAGTTTATCAAGTAACAATCTTCTATATCTCTATACAGATAAGCTTTTTGGTTTTATTCCTAAAGAGAGAGGGAATGTGCAACTAGACTTGTCCGGTGATCAACTCAATGGTGATATGAGAAACCTTAACTCTATAACTAAGCTTTCAGGAACTATCCCCAGAGAGATAGGGAGCTTGAAATCTCTTGTATACCTAGATATGTCCGGTCATCAACTCCATGGTTCAATTCCACTATCATTTGGTGATCTGAGAAATCTTACCTTTCTCCATCTCTCTACAAATAAGCTTTTTGGTACTATTCCTAAAGAGATAGGGAACTTGGAATCTCTTCTGAGTCTAGACTTGGGCCATAATCAACTCAATGGTTCAATCCCAACAACCTTAGGTAATTTGAGAAATCTTACCACTCTTCATGTATCTACAAATAATCTTTCCGGCATTATTCCTAAGGAGTTGGGCCACTTGAAATCCCTTGTGAGCTTGGAATTAAACTTCAATCAACTTATTGGTTCCATTCCCACTTCATTTGGTGACTTGAGCAACTTGGAAATCTTAAACCTCTTAGACAACCAACTTTCTGGCTCAATCCCCCAAGAAATAGAAATACTCAAGAACTTGACTGAACTACAACTGGGTGATAATCAGTTTGTTGGTTACTTACCCCAAAACCTTTGCCAAAGTGGATCACTCAGCAATTTTTCTGTAACCAATAACTATTTGATTGGTCCAATCCCCAAAAGCTTGAAAACTTGTAAGAGCTTATACAGACTCCGTCTTGATGGGAACCAATTGTCAGGCAATATATCCGAAGACTTTGGTGTCTATCCGAATCTTGATTATATAGACTTAAGTCGGAACAACTTTTATGGTGAAATCTCACACAAATGGGGACAATGCCCACAGTTGACAACCCTATTAATTGCAGGAAACAACCTTACTGGTAGCATACCACCTGAGATTGGCAGTGCAACCCAAATTCACATACTCGATCTTTCTTCTAATCATTTGGATGGGATGATTCCAAAGGAATTTGGGAGGTTGACTTCTTTGGTAAAGTTGATGTTGAATGGAAATCAACTTTTTGGTCGGATACCTTTCGAGTTTGGATCACTGACTGATCTTGAATATCTTGATTTATCCACAAACAGATTCAATGAGTCAATTCCAAGCACTCTGGGTGACTTTCTCAAATTAAACCACTTGAATTTGAGCAACAACAAGTTCACACAAGGAATTCCATTTCGTTTGGGAAAGTTAGTTCATGTGTCTCAACTAGATTTAAGTCATAACTCACTTCATGGTAATATACCATCAGAGATTAGCAATATGGAGAGTTTGGAGAAGCTGAACCTGTCCCACAATAATCTGTCAGGTTTCATTCCAGCAAGTTTTGAAGGCATGCACAGCTTGTCGTCTGTCGACATATCCTACAATGACTTGGAAGGTCCACTTCCCAACAACAAAGCATTTCAAGATGCTCCGCAAGAAGCATTGCAAGGGAACAAGGGATTGTGTGGCGAGGGTGGAGCTCTGCAACTCTGTAATACACATAGCTCAAAACAGGACCACAAAGAGAAATTTGTATTCATTTTCTCTCTTCTGGCAGCACTTGCACTTCTACTTGCTATCTTTGCAATTGTCTTTGTAATGAAAAGAAAAAAGAGGCATCCTCATGGAGAAGAAACCAACATGCATGAAGAAATTTCTTTTTCCATATTAAATTTCGATGGAAAGACAATGTATGAGGAAATCATAAAGGCAACCAATGATTTTGATTCCATGTATTTCATCGGAAAGGGAGGACATGGAAGTGTATACAAAGCAAATTTGTCATCCACCAACATAGTAGCCGTGAAGAAACTCCATCTGCTATGCAGTGATGACAATAATTTTCAGAAGGAATTCTTAAATGAAATCAGGGCACTGACTGAGATACGACACCGAAACATTGTGAAGCTTTATGGTTTCTGTTCACATAAGCGACACTCATTTTTGGTGTACGAGTATCTAGAAAGGGGTAGCTTGGCCACAATGCTGAGCACTGATAATGAAGCTCAGGAATTGGGGTGGAGTAAGAGGGTGAATATTGTGAAAGATGTAGCTAATGCTTTGAGCTATATGCACCATGATTGCTTGCCACCAGTTGTACATCGAGACATATCGAGCAAAAACATTTTGCTGGATTCTGAATACAAGGCCTATGTTTCAGACTTTGGCACTGCTAAGTTCTTAAACCCAGAGTCCTCTAATTGGACTGCCCTTGCAGGCACATATGGTTATGTGGCACCAGGTAAATATTAATTGTTTTCCTCTGTTATCTTTTAACAATCCTTATGCTTTTATTTTACGCCAATGATTATTTTTATGCTGTACAGACACATCTTAGAGGTTAATTGGTTCTTAATTTTTTGTTGTGCGAGTTGTGTTATAGTCAGTGAGTGTGGTTTACAACTCAATACTTTAGAAAATTGGAAAAGTAGTTTTTAATTTTTTTTTTTTCATTTCTGCATTGTCTTGTTTAAACTTAATTCCATTGAATAATTTGAATTAATATACTTGTATCTATAATTCTATATACTGATAACTCCATTTCTTTTTATGAGCTTTTTCTGCGCAGAGCTTGCTTATACAATGGAAGTGAATGAGAAATGTGATGTCTATAGCTTTGGAGTATTGACATTGGAAATAATTATGGGAAGGCATCCAGGAGATTTTTTCTCGTCTTTATCATCACAGTCATCATCGTTGTCATCTGCATTACCAGCCCATCAAATGCCAATTGTGGAATTTTTGGACCAGCGCATTTCCCCTCCTACACATCAAGTTGCAGGGGAAGTGCTGTCTCATTTTAAGATGGCATTTGCATGCTTGAATCCCAGACCGCAATCTCGTCCAACAATGAAACAAGTTTCTCAACTTCTCTCAACTCAAAGTATGCATTTGTCCAAGCCATTACGTATGGTAACATGTGGTGAATTGCTTGTTGTCAATGCTTAGACTACTTGAGAATCAGAGAATTTATGAGCCCTCTTTCCTATCTTTGTCCGTCGACCAAGCCATTAGAAGCTACTATCTCCTACCATTTTGTGTGCTATTTTGTGTGCTGTGCGTGGTTAATAGTTTAATAATAGTGCTTTATAGTTAGACTGTTCTTTCTTCTGAAGGATGAATAACACAAAGATTTCCTTGTATAATGGTGTGGACTGATATTTTCTCAGTGTTTTCTAGCTTTGGCTTTTTGAGAAGATATATCTGAATGTTTTTGGGTCTTTGCGATACAGGAACTAAAACTTTTGCATTGTTCTTGTACTCATTATGTTGATTATTGGCTCCACTTGTTGGCACATGGCCCGTTCTTTGTGCTGCTCACGTAGTGTGCATGGTTTTTGGTTTTGTTGTGTTTATTTGAGGTTTTGTTCTTATAGTCAAAAGCTATCAGAAGTGGCAAACATATATATGTATATTTGAATGTGTGCACCAGCCGAAAGCTAGTCAAAAGCAAAAGAGAAAGTGCCTTTGAGAAAGTAGTGAGCACATGGGCTGCTAGCTTGGTAATTATTTGTGTGTTGTGCCACACATATGTAATGCATTATATATATGTTCTACGACCAGATGCACACTAGAGAGCAAGACGCACAGAGAGCTAGATAGTTCTGGGCAGCCACAATTTGGCAAGAGAAACCACTGTGTTCTCTTGTATTTGATCCGTGTGTTTGCCCATTTGATTAGTTCTCTATTTGGTCTTTTGGCAAGAACATATTTGTTCAATTGTATGTTCTTGACTCTCTTTGGTCAGTGAGTATATTTGGGTGTAATCGGGTTTAGGGTAGTGAGTGTTAAACTCTTTTGTATCCCTCTTGATTATAGTGAATTACTCCGAACTGGACGTAGGCAAGATAGCCGAACCAGTATAAATATTGTGTTGTTTTGTTTTGGCTTATCATTTCATATTTTGCATTTGTTTGCGTACGACTCATATTCGACGCTTCCGCACAACACATTATTCATTTTTGAAGTAAGTAGATGTCTGCTTAAATCTTGGCATTTATCTTCTCTCAGTTTGGTTCTATGTTTGAACTTCAGCCAGTATACCTAACTGTTATATGCAAAAAGACAGCATAATATATAGACCAGAATTCGGGATTGTAGACCCAAAAGTCTCAAGATCGATACTAAAAGAGTGAACAAAATTGAGAACACATTGCCACAATAGCAACTCATCTACAAGAAAATATTGTAGTGATTTGAGTTTATCTATGTTTTTATGGCAGCTTCCAAATGTATCTGGGTGGAGTCAGATTAGCATTTGCATATGCATCATTGACTGACCTTGAATTTATGACCTGTCAATTCCAAGCTTTATAGGTGACATGTCGAAATTAAACTACTTGAATTTGAGCAACAAATAGTTCAGCCAGGAAATTCCGTTTCAGTTGGGGAAGTTAGTTCAACTCTCCCGCTTAGATTAAGTTATAACTCACTCGAGGGTAAGATATACCATCAGAAATGAGCAATATGCAAACTCGAGTAAATGCGCATCTCTCCTTTTTGGTATGAGCATCTCTCCTTACGTGATACCTATTGTCCATCCAGACATATCAAGCAATTAACATTTTGCTGGATGATGAATATGATCCATGTGTTCGAGACTTTGGCACTGCTAAGCTTTTAAATCCAGACTCATCAAACGGAACTGCCCCTGCAGGAACATATCGATATGTAGCTCCAGGTACAATAATTAATTATGTTTTCTAAATTTAATAACAAGTTTTTGAGCCCTTGGGATTAGCTCAAGTGACGAGGTAGGATGAAGAATTGAGTTAGAATTATGTTATATCAGAGTTTTGATCTCCTACATACATATATATATATATATATATATATATATAGATGTTAATGGTTTATGTTCCTTTTCTTGCAGAGCTCGCTTTCATGATGAAGGTGGATGTTACCGAGAAATGTGAGGTTTACAGCTTTGGGGTGGTGGCGCTAGGAGTGACAATGGGAAATTGGGAATGCATAAGGACAACTAATAACCATTGTTGTGCACAATCCCATCCACAATCAAGGCCAACAATGCAGATGGTTTCTCATGTGTTATCATCCCCAAATGCATATTCTTATGGACAGCAGACATCACAATTGAACAAATAATTAACATTTGAACTGTGTAATAGTGTTTTCAGAAAGATTTAAGTCTTGCAAGTCTCTTTCAAGTTTGAGTTTATTTTTGTTGCAAGATTTGACCCATGACCAAAAATGTAGCAGAACCATGCTAAATAACTCTACAACAATACATTCACTGGAGAAAAAGGAAAGACTACTCGACCAACAAGCCATTAGGAAATAAGCAAATGTATTAACAGATAAGAATTTCGCTTTACTATCATTTCCAAACAAATTTAAACCCAATTTGAAGTGCAAGTAAACTATCATTTGAGAGTGTTAGAAAAATCTCAAATTAAGGGTACCCTTACTTCCTAATGTAAATAGATTAATAAGCATTATAAAGAAAAGGAAAAAGAATTAATATAATTCCAGAAATTTGGGTTTGAAG
Source organism: Rubus parviflorus (assembly GCA_029955375.1). Lineage (NCBI taxonomy): Eukaryota > Viridiplantae > Streptophyta > Magnoliopsida > Rosales > Rosaceae > Rubus > Rubus parviflorus. The sequence goes on along the minus strand of JARGGL010000008.1, from coordinate 10,808,586 downwards.
AGAAGAACCTCTGCGTTTAAGGACGTGGGAAAGGGGCATCAGCTCTCCTTTTTGGTCGTAAAAGACTAGCCAACACAGTCTTCTGCTATGACGTGTAATTGTTGTGAACGACATCATTGCGAAACTCAGGAAACTCCAAGGGATGTGTAGTTGGGCTTTGTGGGCCAAATTATCCACTTGTGTAGGTATTGGACTAGGTTAGTTGGATACTACGGGGAGGGTAGGTCAAGCATGTGGCTTGGCTTTGGGTTGTTTTAGTATCTGTCCATATTTTCCACGCGCTTGAATTATGGTCTTTCCTCTCGCAGGTCAGTGATGACCCAATTTCGGTCATGTTGATAATACAGACTTTTATCATTTCATTTCGTTTCGTTTCGTGTCGTGTCTTCTAATCCACAATTCACTAAAGTCGCGCGCTTGTGCATGTAATGTATGTATGAATGAGTATTTCTACATTAAATAATATCGTGATGCATGACGTGTATAAAGTCCTATATTAATTTTATGTATATGAATGAGTCCTATAAAGTCCTACATTAATAACTATCACATATACGATTAGCTTACCTATTGTATTTTTTTTGTCGAGGAAAAAGTTAACAATTTGGTCAGTTTGGATATATATAACGATTAGATAAGCTAGCTATGGGGTCAGATTTGAATTCAATGGAACTCACACGGCACGAACATGATTAAACACAACATGTTGTCGATCAAGTCTTTAATTTGTCAAAAGTCAAAACTAAATATGAGAATTTAATAGATATTATTGAATAGGACCAAGTTCTATCCTATAATTCATAGTTTTTATTTTAATTACAAAAATTATCTGAAGTTGAAATTTATAAACAACAACCTTGTACGTACATACCAGTAATCTATGTCCTGTTGGTTATCTAGATCTAGATACTATATAAAAATTAAAAAATATCGAGTCACCAAAAGAAAAAAAAATTCATCATCCTACTACCATAAATATTAAAAAATTACATTAAAAACCCCCATAAATACAGGATTATCACATGCATTGAGCTTAGCCACAAGCTGCCTCAGTTTGCAACCGTCTCATTTTTATTACTATTCGCTTCTTTGACTTTGTCCTCTTTGCTTTTCTCATTGGCCTTTTCTTTTTGGTCGAGCTCATTGGCCTTTTCAATGTAAGAGTCTACCTCTTTCTCCACCTCCTCAACCTGCAATTTTTTCACAAAACAGCGATTACATATATGAAAAAGACATATCAGTTATGTTCGTTTGTTTTTGTTTTTGTTTTCCTCAACAAAATAACAAGCAAGAAAAGCATTGGATCACATCATGAATTTTAGGGGGTTTGTTGAATAGGTTAGGTGCACAGAAGGTTTTAGAAACGTGCACATTATGACATGAGACAGTAGCGGGTGGGATGCATGAAGCCGCCTCATTAGAAAATCCAGATTAGATTCTTATTGATATTGGAGTGAAGGAATGGAAAAACCGTAAAACAACAAATGAGACAGAGACACATTTGTTCTTGTTTAATTAATATATTAAGAGCAACTATCATTCAACCTAAGCAAATATGCATTAGTTTAAATAATCACAGAGCTCAATACATGTGACGCTCGAGCGTTAATCATGGAATAAGATATGTTAGTTAATACTAAAATGGTCATCATGTATGTCGCTTTTACACGTAGAAATTAACCAAAATATATATTAGGTAAGATTAGTTAGAGATAGATTGTCACCTTCTCAATGAGATCATCCGCTAAGGCCGCAGCCTTGCCTGTTCTGTCAGCTAAATCCTCCACAGCCATGGCGGCCCGTCTAAATTTACCTTCGGGAAGATGATCGCCGATCTCGTCCGCTACTTTCTCAACTTCCTCGGAGACCTTCTCCACGAGCTCCGCCACTTCTTCTGCCGCATCCATCGCCGTCTCCACTTGCTCTACACATACATAACCACATACAGTTAAGACATAACCTGATATATAATCACTAGTTAACTAATTAATTAAGCTAATTAGGGTTTGACCAATAATAATATCAAAATAAAATAGTATATCTTTGGATTGGTTACCTTTCAACTTGAGTAATGGCAACCATTTGTTCTTTGTAAAGGGTATAATTACTGAGAAAAGCATACCCAAAAGCCATATTTTCCTGCATATAAATATATAGATACAAATTAATAAGTGCATATCGAATAAAACAAGAATATATTCATGATCGAATAGATGACCGGACTTACCAAGAACCACCGGAAGGATCAGAAGGAAGAGGAGGGGTTCCGGGATCAACGCTGTTGACCACCATTAGAATCTTGCTGCCGATTTGAACCCTCTGAAGGCTCGTATTGACCGATCGCAAGCTCCGGTTTCCGAGGAAATGACATGAATCCCTCAGGTTTAATCTCAGGTGATGATGAAGCAGTGATGGTCTGGAATTGCTGGGAGTAATTGCTGTAGTTGTTGTGAGTGTTCTGATCGACATGGCCATGGCGCAAAGTTCTGTGTTGAATTGCAGAGAAAGAAATGGAGTAGGTTTTGGCAGATTGAGAAGACGACTGAGAAAACAAAGTGAATTATTGAATGGAAATTAAGGCAAGTGTGTTTAGATTTTAGAATGATGAAACTACTTGTAAAAGGTTTGGTTGACACGCTATTTATGAGGATTAGGCGTAAAGTTATTACTTTTATAGCTAGTTTACAAAATCAATGATCGTCTCTTTCTTATTCGCTTTACGTTTTTAATTTTTTATACATGTTGGGGTGGGGGGGAACTTTCTTATGTAATTATCAACGAATAAATAATAGTAGACAAATGCCAGCCAAAGACATTTTTCCAGTCTCCATATACATATATACACTTATATAAAGACTGCAACTTAGCCTTACACACGTAGTCACGTAGATAAAGAGTACTAGTCTTCTCGACATCGATCTGGACCCATGCACTAGTGCAGATTAACACGGTTTGAATTTTATTCAGAGGACCAGGCTAGCTTGGATCTATGGGGATTAGGGGTCGTCAATGGGCAGAGCTGTGCTGGGCTGGACTTTTGTCAAATATTTCAAGCTCGAGCTAGTCTATGGGCCGGGCAAAGTCGGGCCTAATCGGGTTGGGCCGGACATAGCTGACTGGGAAAAGCTGGGCGGGCTTTCTTTTAAAAAAATTCCAAAGTTTATTTATTTTTATCAAACTAACTTCTTGTGTTTGTGTCCCTTCGGAGACATCCGATAAAATTGGAACTTCTTGTGTTTGTAGTAAATTATTAATAATAACAACTACAAAATCTATTAATAATAGAAACTATAAAATATTTTTGTAATAATAACTATAATATCTATTAATAATAGCAACTATAATTTTTTTGTAATAATAACAACTATTAAATATATTAATAAAATTTAATAAAAATCATTAATGGGCGGGCCTTGGCCGGGCATATTAGGCCGTCTTGGGTGGGCTTCATATGGGCTTAAGCGGGCCGGGCTTTGGGCATGGCCTGTGCTTTGAACCCTCTGCCTTAACTCTGCCTTATGCCCAATGGGCAGGGCCGAAATGAGCTTTACCTTGGGCCAGGCTGGGCTTTTGCCTTTTTGGCCTGTTGGCCAAATGATGACCCCTATAATGGGATTGCCGAATATCTTATGTTCTGGTGAATTGGAGAATTTTACACTCTATTAATGAGCCTCAGTTTAAGTGCACTGTGCATACCATAATTGCGTGTTTAGGCGAGCAATACAATTTGTGCTAGCAGAACGAGGGTATTGTTGATCAGTTTGAGGCTTTTTGCTTTCCCTTAAAGGAGTTATTAGTGGGTTGATTCACAAAGTTTTAAGATCATGAAAGTGGTTTTGACCATGTTGTTGGTAATTATTTTTGGGATACTGAGGATTTGCCTCTAGCTTCTGCTCTGATTTATTTAGTTTGGTTTGTCTCTCAATTCAAGCGTTGTGCTTTATTGTAATAGAATTTATTGTTGGTATAGTACACTTCTAGCCTGTCTTGCTTAAGTGTTCATTATAAGCCATACTCGGTTTATGCCTGCTCCTAAGACTGTTTGGAATGCCAGTTTAAACAAATATAATCGTTCTTGATTATTTATTTAACTCAATTTCAAAAAATATTGAAACCGTAAAAGTTGTTTTTGGTCCAACAATATTGATGGTTAAGGGGCTATATAGTTATTGAGGATTGTTCATCTCGTCGAAACCTTTGCAGAGGCATATTTGCCCCGACAAGATATTGATACCTCAATTTGCGAAGTCTTAGGGTGCGTTTACTAAACTTGAATGAGGTTGAGAATGAATCAGAGAGAGAATGAATCGAGGAAAGATGGAATGGGGGTGAAGAAAAATCACTCAAATTACGATGTTTACTTACATTTGAATCCAGAATAGGAATTGGAATAGATAGTCATTCTTGAATTATTGAAAAATACGGAGGTGTTTTTGGGTAGAAAAGTTCGTTTTCCAAAAAGATGTAGGGAGTTTTTGGATTATTGTAAATATATGAAGGCATTTATGGTATGAAAAATTGATTCATTGTGGAATCATTTTCATTACCTACTCCCCCCCTAAGCAATGAAACTAAAGAAGTCATTTCTGATTTTAGTGTGAGCCCCAGTCCCCAGACAATTTTCATTCTCCTTTGGGTTAGTAAACATAGGATTGGAGAGGAATGAGAGTAATTCTCCTTAATTTCTCTCACTCCCATAGTCCCATTCCATGTAAGTAAACAAAACCTTAAAGTTTAGCCTTTTTAGGAGAGCTATAAAATTGTCCAGCTGCTTAAGCTTCTTTACTACAAATAAATAGAGCCCTCATACAAATTAATAAGTGAGGATTTTCATGGGTTCTAGGTGCCATGGAATGACGAGTCCCGCTCATCTAAGGAACAAGTTTTTTAGGGATTGTAAGTATGAGAGCATAAATCTTATGTTTCCGGTATGTGACTAAGATGTTCTACAAACACTAAGTTTTGAGAGCCGTGAGCTTCGAGTTGCTAGATCCTCTGAATTAGAACACTGATTTGGGAGAGACTAAACATCACATGAGCTTCGAACTACGAGATAACTTGCAAAACTAAGTCGAACCCGATGTGGTACTAGATAAGACCCTCTGATGATCAAGTCAATAAACAATTCAAGCAGTGGGCTGATTATAGATGAATTTGATGCCTCATGTGAGGGATTGACCCTCCTTATATAGGTGATTGAGGAAGAGGTCTTTCACATAGAATCGGAAAGGGAATCCTAATGGATTGGGAAAGTGAATCCTTATAAGATTATTTAGTAAGCAAGGATTCACGAGAATTCCTTATCTATAAGAACTAACCGAGTATGTCGGTTACCAGAAGCCCTAGTGTATGAATCCAAACATAAATCGTAGATGAATGCTTTTGGGATTTGATGGAGGTTTCGGCACCCGGTTCCGGGTGGAAACCTCCTCTACCGGCCTAGTGAGGCCGTAATCCGGTTCACAATCTACTAAGGCATAAGGTCCGCTCAATCCCTTCATGAGATCCTCAAGACGAATCGTATCCTTTATCTCAGGAAATAGGATCTGGGAACAATATATGTTAGACCTTGGAACCGCCTTAGAACCATATCTTATGTGCTAGGACACCGATTCCGGATGTGATTTTTCATGCTCTTACAGTAAGGAACAAGTGAATCTCTGCAAAATTAAAAATAATAAAAGTTCTTCACAAAAACCTATGTTTTTTTTCATCTTATTCGGACACAAAATGGGTCAAATTTCAACTCGGCACTAAAATCTATTTTCATTTCACAAAATGTTCCTAAAACCTCCTGATCTAGTGCATTTGGAAGATGCTCCATCCATCGACAACCCATTCTTGAGCTCCAGTTTTTTGTTTAATTTTTAATTTTGGGATTTTGAAAGAAAATTTTAGTGCTTGAGAAATCTTAGGAGAGGTCCCGATGATGTCATAAAACTTTCCGTTAGTAGCTAAACCATGCAATATCATTCCAACGTTTAGGTAGAAGTTTCCGTCAGTTTGAGAAGTGCTTAAAATCATGATTTTGAGCAAAAAACGGTGTGCTACAGTTTTGAGTTATTTCCTTACAAATTTGAATCTTTGAAATTCTCGAGACCGGTTTATGCGAGTGTTCAAAACTTTTTACTGTCTCAATGAAATCTAACGCGATACATTACAAGTCTCGGAAGTGCTTATTTTTATTTTGTCAAATTAAAATTAAAAAAAATTTGAGAATACTTGTAGCGACGAATAGTTCGTCGCTAAACGTTGTTCAAAATAAACACTTTTTAATAAGAATTTGAACAAATAAACAATGACAACACCATTTTTTCTTGAAATTTTCCTGTGTCATTATCTCCCTATCGGTAAATCTTGATTTTTAGAAAGTGTTCCAATTGACAGAAGTAGAAAATCTCGACCTTTTTTTTTTATTTTTTACGAATTATCTTGTATTCCAAGTTTGGAAAATCGTAAAAAAAAAAAAATCAGGTGTAGATTTTTGCCTTTCATCAGTTTGAGAAGTGATTTAAAATCATGATTTAAGGGTGGAAATATTTTGGTGAGAAAATAAGATCATGTGATTTTTGCGAAAAAATCGTGTGCTATAGTCCACAGTTTTGGGCGATTTCTGTAAAAATTTGCATTTTTGAAATTCTTGAGTCTGGTTTGCGGGAGTGTTCAAAAAGTTTTTTAGAGTTTCAAAGAAACCCAACACAAGACCTTACAATCCCCGAAAGTGCTTCTTTTTTATTTTGTCAAATTGAAATTAAAAACAAAAAATTTAGGAACGCTTGTGACGACGAACTGTTCGTCACTGCAGGTTGTTCAAAATACACATTTTTTAATTAGAATTTTTAACATATAAACCTTGTCAACACTATTTTTTTATTGAAATTTGCCTATAACATTATCTCACCATTGGTAAAACTTGATTTTTAGAAGATGTTCCAATTGACTGAAGTAGAAACTCTCGACCCTTTTTTTTATTTACGAAGTTTCTTGTATTCTGAGTTTGGAAAACCGTAAATATATATATATACAGTATATTTTTTTTTTTTTTTTTGCGTTCCGTCAGTTTAAGAAGTGCTTAAAAATCATGATTTATGGGTGGGAATATTTTTTGTGAGAAAATAAGATCATGCGATTTGGACAAAAGAACCGTGTGTCTACAGTTTTGTGTGATTTCCTTAAAAATTTGCACATTTGAAATTCTGAAGTCTAGTTTGCCGGAGTATTAAAAAGTATTTTAGTCTCAATGAAACCCAACACGAGACCTTACAAGCCACCGAAGTGCCTCTTTTTTGTTTGGTCAAATTGAAATTAAAAAAGAAATTAGGAACACTTGTAGCAACAATCAATTCGTCGCTAAAAATTGTTCAAAAGAAACATTTTTTTAATTAGAATTTGAACAAATAAACCTTGTCAACACCATTTTTTCTTGAAATTTTCATGTGCCATTATCTCACTATTGGTAAAGCTTTAATCTTAGAAGGTGTTACAATTGACGAAACTAGAAAATCTAGACCGTTTTTTTTTTTACGAATTTTCTTGTATTCCAACTTTGAAAAATAGTAAAAGAAGTATAAATTTTTGCGTTCCGTCAGATTGAGAAGTGCTTAAAAATCATTATTTGAGGGTAAAAAGATTTTGGTGAGAAAATAAGATCATGCGATTTTTGCCAACATATTATATAGTTCACATTTTTAGGTGATTTCCTTAAAATTTTGTATCTTTGAAATTCTGAAGGCCGGTTTGCGGGAGTATTCAAAAGTATTTTAGAGTCTTAATGAAACCCAACGCGAGGCCTTACAAGCCACGAAAGTGCTTCTTTTTTATTTGTTCAAATTAAAATTAAAAACAAGTTTAGAAACATTTGTAGCGACGAACAAGTTGTTCAAAATACACATTTTTTTAATTAGAATTTAAAGAAATAAACTTTGTCAACATCATTTTTTTCTTAAAATTTGTCTGTGTTATCATCGCACCATTGGTAAAACTTGATTTTTAGATGGTGTTCCAATTGACGGAAGTAGAAACTCTCAACCTTTTTTTTACGAAGTTTCTTGTATTCCGAGTTTGGAAAAAAGTAAAAAATAATAAAAATCGGGTCGAGTTTTTTGTGTTCTGTCAGTTTGAAAAGTGCTTAAAATCATGATTTGAGGGTGGAAAGATTTTGGTGAGAAAATAAGATTATGCGATTTTGACCAAAAAACTATGTACTATAGTCCACAGTTTTGGGTGATTTCCTTAAAAATTTTCATCTTTGAAATTTTCGAGGCCGGTTTATGCGAGTGTTTAAAAGTATTTTAGAGTCTCAAAGAAACCCCACGCAAGACCTTACAAGCTCCGGAAGCGCTTCTTTTATATTTCATCAAATTAAAATTAAGAAAAAAAATCTAGGAACACTTGTAGCGACGAACTGTTCGTCGCTAGAGTTTGTTCATAATAAACACATTTTTAATTAGAATTTGAACAAATTAAATAAACCTTATCAACACCATTTTTTCTTGAAATTTGCCTATGTCATTATCTCACCATTGGTAAACCTTGATTTTTAGATTGTGTTCTAGTTGACGTAACTAGAAATGCATGATCCTTTTTTTTTTTTTTACTAATTTTCTTATTTTCCGACTTTGGAAAATCGTAAAAAGAAAACTGAATTGAGATTTTTGTGTTCCGGACTAGAAACATGCCGACTTTTAGGCTAATCATTCCCATTTTTGGATAAACCATTCCAATTTTCCCCAAAACTTGAAAATACAAAACAAACCGTCAACAATGTTTTTTTTTTCAAACAAAATTGCAAATGATATAGAAGCGTAACCAAGTCTTGTTCATCTCGCCAAAACTTTTGAATAGACATATCGTGGACACCAATTGTATTCCGAGATACCAAGTTGCGAATTTTGATATTTAGTTTTCCAGAATTTTGGAGCCTGTCTAGCTATTCCATAAACATCTTCACTAGACCTCAATTTCGTAGTGAAAGTCCACATGTTTGCATATATACAAGATAACCAATGATGACCCAGGTTAAAGAACTGTTTGCAGTCTACACTATGGAGGTCACAAGTTCATATCTCACTGGCATCATAAGATGGGTGGGGTGGTGATAAAAAAAATACATAAAATTATTTGCTTTAAAAAAAAATACAAAATACAAAACAAAATCTCTAATAATGAGGAAGAAATGAAGTTGTGATATGGAATGAAATGTCTTCCAAAGATGAAATAATTTTTGACATGATCAAGAATAGTATCTTAATATTTTTTTTCTTCAAAATTTTCCTTATGGACTAATATGTCTCCAAATCTATATATGATCATCACCTACCCATTAGCTTTACGATGCATCACCCGCGCTGATTGTGTTGTGCACCCTATCAGATGCTTTCTTCACCTGCAAAAGTTATCAAAATGGGAAATGAGATAAATGTAACAAACAAACAGAGACTAATATCGATCAGATATCGAACCAAGCTAGCTAGCTAGATACTTTACTTCTTTATCCCAATCAGTCTGTATGACTATGATTGCAAGAAATAGTGATTGCACACATAGCGCCACAATAATTCCTATCCAAAGACCCTGTTAAGAACATGTTGATTCAAAATTAATACTCACTAGTATTATATTTCCATGAAAGATTAGGAAACTACAAGGATATGATCATGTCACCTTCCCTCCAATGTGGAGGCTAAAAGCAAATAATACTCCTGTAGGAATGCCCAGAAGATAATAAGCTCCCAGATTAACATATGCCCCAATCTTCTGCTGTCCACTTCCTCTTATGATACCTGAAATTGTATACTGGAGTAACTTATTTTCAATAAACCAGTTTTCTTTAAACCAACTTTGGTATAATTCTCAAGCTCCTTTTCTAGCTCTTTTTCTTTTTCTGAATTCGTTTTAGCTGTTGGTTATGCCTGGAGAAGATCAGAAGAATATGTAGTTATGGAGAAACCTGAAAGAACAGATTGAGGGCCATCAACAAAGTGGGAGACTGCAACATATATCAACATTTCTCCAGCATAATTCACAACTTCTTTTTCACTGGTGTAACAGTAGCCCCAAAATTTTCGACACAATATCATGACAGCAGCAACAACAATGCCTTCAGTAACAACAAGGCATAGTGCAACACATGCTGCTAGACGCGCTAGTCGTGGTTGCCCAGCACCCAATAGATTTGAGACTCTTGTGCTATCAGACAATATATCGATGTAAGAACATAAACTGTTGAGAGAAAAATTCACAATAGAGGTATGAAACACTTAATGTGGATTAATTTAGACTCACCTTGCTGCACCACTGAATGCAAGGGGAATCATGTATGCCATTGCACATGTGTTAAGGCTGAGTTATGTGATATACAGTTAGTATCATAGTTTTTGCTGCATTTTCAATATTAATTAGCTCCCAATAAGAACTTGATTATATTGTCCTTGAGTCATTATTCAGCATCAAATGCAAACCTGATTGACAGGACTGATGTTTCAAGCTTTGGATTCGGAAGCCAACCAGATGCAAGGACCAACATTTCAAATGACCAGATTTCTAAGCTGTTCAAGGACATGAAAGTAACAAAACATACTAAGTGCTACCATTGACAAGTAACAAATTATATTACTCGATCTCCAAATTAAGTCAATGTAGTGAAAGCAAGTAAAGATTACCTGGACATTAAAGCTGAAGGAATTGATAGTTTTAGAAAAGTAGGAATTCCATGGAAGGCCTCCTTTGAGAATCCAGTCCATGTGTTCTTGCAAGAGGGAGAAACTCTGACATAGAGAAACAATAACAATGCATTGATCCAATAGGTGAGCGCGTTTGCCACTGCAGCGCCTCTATATCCGAGGCTGGTCTTGTATACCATCACCCAACAGATAAGCAAGTGTAGTAGTGTTGCAGTTCCTGTGCTCACAATCATCGGAACCACATTGTTTTGAGTTTGCAAGAATCTAGCATGACATTGTAGGATTGCATAAGCGAAAATGCAAGGTATCATGAAACGAGCATAATCTCCTGCGGCAGAGGATATCTCTTGATCTTGGCCTAAGAATTGAAGAATCTTGCCTGCATTGGCCCATATAACTGCAAGAGGAACGCTGACGAGCAAAAGAACAAGCATTGCCCTCTGCATATGTATACCAAGCATCCGATACTGTTTTGCTCCAAAGGACTGACCGCAGAAAGTGTCTAGTGCACTGCACATTCCCAGCTATTTAACAAGTCAAGAGGAAATGAAGACAGTATTATCATCATATACAACAAGGAACACAATTCAAATATCATGTATAGAAGCCATCTTACTATCAAGCTCAAACCAGTGACTGAAGCAAATGAAGTGGCCATCGAAGCACCAGCGAGTGATAGCTCTCCAAGATGACCAACATACATGACTGAAATAACTTGCATACCAAATAGCAAGAAATTTGATGACACAAGTGGCCCTATTAAGAACAGCTGCTTCTTCACTTCCTCAACAATCTCATCTTTGTTCAGTAATCCCTTTCTTGATTGTAGAGCGTGTTCTTGAGGATCAGGTATCAAGGGTGATTCAAGATCACATCTTTGTTCTTCTACATCCATTGGTTATAATTCTCTTTTGCAAGGAGTGAAGTATTGAGGGAATCAACTAATTTATGAAGAAAGAATTATATAGTCAATTGATGAATAACCATGTTACAAGTTTCCCGAATGCACATTAGTAGACTGAACAAAGAATCAACCGACTGTAGCAACTTTCAATCACATTGATCATACAATATGCTGTAATAGCCTAAACAATAATGATTACTAGCAAACCAATCTGACCCTAAAATTACTGCATTCTCTCAACTTTTACCCTTCATCAATCCCACGGTTCCCACCTTTCACGTCTCAGTTACATACATTGTTGTCTATCTTTCATCTTTCAACTACATAAAAAATAAGGAGCAAAACTGTGCGCAACCTAAGTAGAGCTAATTGGGTCAGTTGCTGTTCAGAATTTATCATCTTTCTTAACTAAGGTGAGAAAAACCCAGTTTTCTCATTAAAATTGTAATTCAGGTCCGGTCGTATGCATGCATACGATCACAAAATTAAGATTTATGCAGCATATATTGGCAAGACTCTTCTCACAGTAAATTTTGGGAATCAGAGATTCAGAATCAGCAAACATAAAATGGGAAAAATGAAGACCTAACTTGCCTTGTTGGGTCTGTGGATGGGAAAAGCAAACATATGGCATGGATCGGTAAAGCAAACATATGACAAGCAGCAATAAGCAAAGTAATCAAGCAATTTGATTACAATATTGGATGGTAACAATCACTATGAGCTGGTGACTTATGGAATGGTTTGAGGACCATTGGTTTTCCATTGACAAAAGTTTCGTCATTGGTGCAATAAGGAAAGAATTCATGAAATTGTGTTGCTACACGTAATGAATAAAGCTGAAAATATGGAGGAAGAAGTGGCAAATAAGAATGGCTAGCTGCTGAAGGAAGGTAATAAACCAAATTAATTACCTGTTATGTATTCACATTCACTGCACAAAAGTATAAAACCAACCGAACCCTTTATTGGGCCACAAGCCGTATTCGAAAATGTAGACAAGAAACTATAATAGTAATAACATATGCATCACTCAACTATGCATGGTTTTGTAGGCTAAACTTTCCTGACATAGCACAATTACCAAACACAACAATATCTCCCACTCAAACTTGATAAGGATGTGTTAGTTTCTTAACCAGGTTTATTGGTTTCTTCTCTTCTAATCCAAACAAAAAGTGACACCCTACCTCACTCCACTCTCTTTCTCTAATTTCATCTTCTTTAACAATTTCTATCTGTAATTCATGAATTTCTTCACACACCCACTTTAATATGGCAGTGATCAAACACAGGAAACTCTTCCCAGCACCAATTTCCTCAAACCAAACAGACTGCTTAGACTGCGTAGATTGTCCATATGAATGCTACCCTTATACAGATTTCTATGTTCCCCCACCCCCACCACTTCCTGCCATTGAACAAAATGACCAAAACCACCATATCTCACCATATGTAATCCTCTTCCTCTCTTTGTTAGGCGGTCTTTTCCTTCTCATTGCCTACTATGTCATTATAGTAAAGTCCTGCACAAGTTTCTGCAGTCCTAATAGAAACGATGGATCTCCACAGTCCGAATCAAGCAGCGGAGACGAAGAGTTTGTTGGAGAGAATCAAGTTGATCATCCAATATGGTTCATCACTACCGTTGGTTTGCAGCAATCAATCATAAACTCGATCACGGTATGTAAGTACAACAAATTTGAGGGATTGATTGAAGGAACAGAGTGCTCTGTTTGTTTAAATGAGTTTCATGAAGATGAGATGCTTAGGTTGTTGCCCAAGTGCAGTCATGCTTTTCATATTAATTGTATTGATACTTGGCTGAGGTCTCACACCAATTGCCCCCTATGCCGTGCCTATATTGTGTCCGAGACTCTCGGTAATTCGAACATTGTGAGGCCTAATTTGGGTTCTGTGGATCAAAATTGGGAGGGTACAGACACAAATGAAGATGCCCAGATGGAGAATTCTGAGATTGATATTGAATTGGGTGAGAATAATCAAGTGGGAAATGACCATGAGATCTGTGAAAACAGAGCTGGAACAGAAGATGAAGGTGAAGAATACCAGGTTGGTAATGGAAATACATCAAAGGAGGTACTAAATTTTCATGAGGTTCCATTACGAAGGTCTATTTCGATGGATTCTTCCTCGGCTGAAACCAAGTTGCATTCAGATATTGCTCGAAATCGTCAGTCTTCAATTGAACAATGTCTGCATATCAGTCCTGTTTTGATGAAAAGGTCTTTTTCTTCTGGTGGACGGTCGAGGTTTTTGTCTTTGGGACATAAATGGGGGATGAGTTCAGTTGTTCCTCTCTGAAGTTTATGTTCATCTATGTTTAAGGTGAGATGTTTGTGCTGCAAGATAGAGATTTCTGATCATGTACTCTCAATAAGTTGAGGGTCAAGAAAATGGGATTGAGTTCTAGCTAGAGTAAAAGCTGCTTCATACGAACTTGAAGTTTTGTATGTTTGGCAGCAATTTCTAAGGTCTTGAAGCAGAGCAAGAATAAGACTTTTATACTGCATAATGTGAAATGCAGAACTCAATTAATGTCTAGAGAGTAAATGTAAACATTTCCTACATCTCTAATAGAGATGGAATCTATCTTCATAGTTCACATAATTAGAGATGGGTTCACAACATAATCAGTAAATATGATACAAAGAGTTTTGTGACACTTGACATAGTATTATCACGCACAAATGCATATCATATCGCATATGGTTATATAGACAAAGTTTAGATATATTTTAACCACTTGACATGGTGTTAGTGCAATATTTACATAGTTGGCATTTCCGAACTCAACAAATCAAGAGTCGTTATAACTTGTAATAGCAACCTTTAAAGAATGGATTGCATCTTCTCTGGCTGCTCAACTCACCTCAGCACTTATGCATCAAGTAAATCTTGCATACATATGCTTATTCAAAATTTGTGCTATAGGATTGGACATCTTGTTTTATCCTAACTTAGGATTGGACATTTTGCTCTATCCTAACTTAGGATTGAACATGTATTTCAATCCTACGTACAGTGCTGAGATAACAACAATTTAAAAGGTTTTCAGTCTATCTAGCATACATATGCTTATTCAAAATTTGTGCTATAGGATTGGACATCTTGTTCTATCCTAACTTAGGATTGGACATTTTGCTCTATCCTAACTTAGGATTGAACATGTATTTCAATCCTACGTACAGTGCTGAGATAACAACAATTTAAAAGGTTTTCAGTCTACAAGTTAAAAGTATTTTAAAGTGCCTTGAAGTCATTTATGGGCTTTTTAAACGTCTTATATTTTTAAGGGAAAAATCTTCACATGATATCTAAACTATCCTCAAATGCAATTTTTAATACTTTAACTTTATAAAGAATCTGGTGGTACTTGAATTCTGTTAAATTGCTTATGTGACATGGGCAAAACAGTCATTTCATTTATATTCAATTCCCAAAATAAATTTTACTAAAAATAAAAAAATTAATACTAACAAAATCAAATTAAATTTTTTCCACAAATCTTCAAGAGTACTAAAAATGAGAAAAAATATTTTTATTTTTTAATATAATTTATTCCCAATTTTTATGTTTTGTGATATAATTTATTGCCATGTAGGTGGTTTTATTATAATTTTAAAAATAATAATAAAATATATTAAAAAAAGTAATTTAATTTTTTATTATATTAAAAAAAATTTAATTTTTTAGTTTTTTAATTTAATAATAAAACCACCTATCTACATGGCACTAAATTATATTTAAAAAAAAAAACTATATACGTTAATATGAATAAAACCCTAGCCCCCATGAGAGTCATCTCTCCAGCAAAACCCTAGCCCCCATGAGATGCCTCAGCAACGCCACTGTGCGCATGAAATCCAGCAGCACCTTCGTGTGCTATCCTCCTAACCTTTAGCTTCTTTCTATATTTTTCATCGCGCAAATCCTAGCGTCGTCAACGATCGCTGGTGCGGCTTCCTATGGTGAGGACGGTCTTGGCCTCTCTCCCTCAAAAGGACGGCTTTGTCCATCATGCTCTTTTTTAGGCCTTTGGTGGGTATGCTCCTGCAATGCTTCTCTTAAGCTCTCAGAGATGGTTGACACCTCGATTAGATCTAGTTTCCTTTTGGACTCGGATCTGTTTGTCGCTGCTGGTTCTGTTGGGTGTCAATCAAATACAAGGATTCAAGGTTTGGGATCCGGGTGAGTTTTGGGTGCTCGATTTTGGCGGCTCAGCAACCTTGGTATTCCAAGTCGGCAATCATATTATTGGTGGGGCGCTGCTAAGGTTTAATCTAAGTCAAATTTGGTTATTTGATTTGAGTCCTTTTAATTTCTTGTTTAAGAATAAACATGATCAGTTGTGCAAGTTTCGACTGTCGTTTTACTTTATTTTTTCATGGGTTCTCCTTGCACTAGACTGGATTTATTAGTCTCAATGGCAATGCTTGCCGAAATTTTTCTGTTGGAGTTGGCAATTGCTGATAGCAGTGATGCACGGTGTGTGTATTGTTCTAGGTTTCAAATCATCGATTAAAGTTCTAGGTTTAAACTCATCAATTAGGCCACTTATGTGGTTTGTACTGCTACATTTTAAGATGCTCATACTAAGGATTGTAATCCTCTATTGATTAATAAAGTTTTTATTTTTTTTTTCAAAAAAAAAAATATATTAAAAAAATAAAAATAAATGTTCGCATCTTTAATCTTGAGTACTTGGGGATAAAAATTCTAATTTGATTCTGTTAATATATATCTAATTTTTTGGTATAATTTATTTTATTTTTTTAATTTAATAGTTAAAAAAACTTTGAGAATTAAATATAAATAAAATGACTGTTTTGCCCGTACTCTAATCACCAAATTACAAGTTTTGCCCAAGCCAAGTAAGCAATTTGATAGAATATTTGACGAATGTACTATAATTGCAAATGAATGAATAGTTTAGGTGTACCACTATATTCTTTATGAAAGTTTAGGTACCAAAAATTGCATTTGATGATAATTTAGGTACCATATGAAGATTTTTTTTCTCTATTTTTAATCCATGGATGGTAAACTCATTTAAAGATCAGAGGAGATGTGAAGGTGATGGTAACGCTAGGGTCGAGTATGTGGTTGGTATCAGGTTGTGAAAATCGACTCAGATTTGACTTGGGTAGAAGGATATTTGACTCAAATCTGACTTGGAGCGACGGTAGGGGAGGTGCGATGGCGTTGGAGATTCGATGGTGGTGGTGTCAAGGCAGTGTTGGGATTAGATTGTGGGCTAGTGTGATTTTGCTGTCTGGATTAGGCCTTGAGCCTGGGCTACGCCATTAGCCCACTACTGGACATTAATTTATTTTCAAGTTTTGTTTTATTTTATTAGTAGGTTGTAGCTTTATGCTACCAATAAGTCCCTAGCTACCAGAGTATGGTAAGGCTAGGTGGGTTTTGTCCTGGTATGTGCACTCAGTATGTTTTGTCTGACCTAGCAAGGCAGCGAGCCGTTTGCATTGTCAAATGGACGCAGCCTTCTATGTAACACCCCAACCAGAATGAATTCGAAAAAAAAAAAACAATAATCTGAATTAGGATGGATTGAAGAATTTCACCCATGTCACCAAATCTCCAAATCTCATTATAATCGAAATATAAGCATACATATACATAGAGCTTGTTGAGTAGACGAAGTTTGTTATCTGAGTTGAAGCAAACCATCACTGGAGTCACCAGAAATTACAGCGGAACCGCTGAAGCTTTCCTAATTCGAACAGCTTCCGTTGACCGCCTTTTGGACCAGTTGTGGCCGAGAAAAGCTTCGTATTGCCTAGACAAAGCCATCGGCACCGGCCAACCTCGCACACTTCCGTGGCCAGAATCGCCAAAGCACCGTGGCTTCTCTCCTTCACTTTGCCGCAGTCAGCCGTTGTCTTGAGGAGCTACAACTACAGTTCATCTCACCAATACGAAGGTTTTGGTACTAATTTGGTGCCGTGAAACAGTCGGAGGAAAAGGTTGAGTGGGAGATGTGGCGGAGGAGAGAGAAACAGTCGCGAAGTCTCGTCTCTTTCAGACTAATCCGAGTCTATATATAGTCGAATCTGACGGTTCAGACCAAACGGTGATAGTGATCAACGGTTGAGATTACACCGACCTTTTCTTTTCTTTTATAAAATTTAGTTCCAGTATCCGAAAAATTTCTCGAAAATTTTCACAAACTCGTTTTAATGTCTACTTTATTTCCAAGTCCTTAAATTGGATTTATGACTAATAAAAATTTCTGAAAATTCCTGAGTCTCATCAATTATTACCGAAATTACAAATTTAATCCCAATTAATTCCAAATATTTTTCTTAATTTTTCCTGCAGCTCACAGTATATATCTAAATATTCATTTCATTTCAAAATTTTCGGGGTATTACAACCTTCTAATGGCAGGATGAAACAAAATGTCTCCGATTTTATTTCCGGTCAACAATATAGTGGAAAAGTTTATTAAACTGTTTTATGACTTTGTGTTAGCGTTATCTTTCTGGTATGTCTCCGATATTGCAAAGCAAAATGGAGTAGCCGTACCGAAAGATAACTCTAACAAAAAGTTTAATGGTGAGGGCAGCCGTACCGGCCCTAGCTAACAAAGAGTTTTTTTCTTTGTGGAGACTCCTGTTATTATTCATAACGTTATCTCGAAGATTATTATAATCTGAGGTTTAGACGCTATGTTCCGCTGATTATATTTTACAGTTTTATTATTAATCAATATTTGAGGGCAGCTGGACGGCTGGACCAGCCCTAGCTCCTACCAAAAAAAAAATGAAGTAAAACTGTAAAAGTCTGTCATGGCTTGCCAGAAATTTGAGTGGGTGGTTAATTACGCCCAGCCCTGAATCAGCCACTAGCAACTGCCTTACATAATCGTGAAGTTTTATCCCTTTGGGTTGTCCAAATTTTCTAATCCTCTGGTCGTTCAACAATAATAATGGATGCGAAACGTGTAAGGAAACATAATCTAACACAATGTTAATAAGTCACACCTAACACTTGAAACTTTGGTCAGTTTGGTGTGGGATAGTGTAAAAAAGACTCTCTATTTGCAAGAAAATGAGATTCTAAATACTTGAGGCATTCCAGTAATGACTTGGTAGGGCATGTATAGGATTTGCCTAATGGGGTTGTGTTGCATAAAACCACATCTTTTTTTTCTGTTTCTGGTAAACACCACATGATTTCTCTGTCGAAGATCCAAATGAAGATCTTTAAACTGAAAGAGTGAAAGGTAACATGGTTTCTCTGATCGAATTATATCCTATATATGCAGTAGGCCTAGTACATATATACCAGAAAGTAGTAGCATGTTGAGCCCACTTCTGCTACTGAGTTATATGCCTTTATGTCCTTGATCATCTTCAAACATGTGAGCTTCTGCATCATCATTATTCATTAATTATTCTAGTTTTTGAATGTGAATTAATGACTGTAATATCATTATATGCTTGTTAATGAACATGTACCCAGAAACCCCTAGAACCTTTTTGTTTGTAATTGTAAAGTTCAACTTTTTTATCTTTTAGTCGGTCCCATTCGTTTCTCTTTACACTTATTATGACATGCAAAAAACAGAATAACTTTAATTTGAATATTCCCATCATTCTTTTCTGGTACAAGACGTTGCCATCATTTCATTTACGAAACTTCTTCTTTCTTTGTTTTCTGGTAAATGAAACTTCTTCGTTCTTGCTCAGAACTTGCCACTTAGCATGTTAAAAGAATCTAATAGCTCTTTGTATATTGACAATTTTGGTTGAATTCCTTGAACCTGTCAATAATGCTCTCTCCTAATTTATCACTGGAACTTCTTGATTCTTGCTCACAACATGCTAAGCAGCTAAAGCTTGCAAAATGCGTGATCTAATGAGTTGGAATTACGTTATAAAGGCTCTCGTACATTAGTGGGAGATCCACGAATTTTTCTTCGTAGAGCCAAAGAATAATTAAGCTCATAAACTTTTGATTGTTTGTACGTGCCTCAATCTTTTTTATTCATTTTATTGAGAAACTTGTCCTTCATGGCCTCATCATCAGACAGAAAGGAACAATGGGTTGGTGAAACAATGTAATAAGTAGAATATTAGAATGTTATTTATGCTTAGATCGATCCACATATTATTTAAGTACTATATATTTTTTTTATAAGATTTAAGTACTATATATATTCCATTGCATTTGGGATGTTTTTGTCCACCATAAGTTCATAACATACTCCACGTACATATTCGATTCTTAAGGGCATCTCCAATGCTAAGGGGTCATACCCATATATAGATTCCAAAATGAGTTTTTTCATGTTTAATGACCATTTTTCTTTTTTACCCAAACCTAGATTTTTTAGACCCAAACCTATCTCAAGTCTCAAACTCAGTCCAAAACTAAGTTTGAGACCCATAATTATTTGGCCGGGCCCAAGGCCATGTGGAAGAAAATGAAAGGAAAGAGAAGAGAAATATTATACTAATATAATATGACACAACAATAAAAAAATATTAATTCATACAGGTTTGACCCGTAACCATTGGAGATAGTGTCAAACATATATGAATAGTGCAATTTTGGAGACTCAAGTATAGGGTTTGAGTTTCAGTTTAAGGTTTAGTATTGGAGATGCACTAATGAACCATACTAAACAAAATAACCTTCGATCGATTTGAAATGCTCTCATGCATAGTTGCATACTTGTAGTTTGACATGTTCACATCATCTGTTGACGCATCATTTTGAGTTAGTAGCAACTTAATATAATTAATTTAATTTCTTGTTGGTTTTAGAATCATTAAAAAGAATAAAAGATGCTTCTGTTGCAGTGGATCATCATCAATCATGGTGGTTTCACAGTTGAGAAATTAGATTAGTCCTTTCCCAATAGCAAACTTACACCATACATTGTACAGTATATAATCAGAAAAAGACCATACAAAACAAGGCCAAAAGAACAAAGGAAAATGGAATTCATTCAGGGAAAGGAATAGGGTTTTTCAATTTTCAGCTAAAACTAGTTTCTTGAATTCTGTGCAGCATTTCATTAACAGCAGCTGCAATTTCATCCACAGTATTTAGCAGGCACCCTTCTTCAATCTGCACAATTCAGAACAAAATTAATTAAATTTCTATGAATAAAATAAACCTCATACAATTGTTAGCATAAGCAGTGCAATTTAATTTATGCAGAATTTTTTGACATAGGTGATTTGTATCATTCGCCATATTCACTTTATGCATAAGCAGTGCAAAAGCATATGACAAATATTGTGTTGTACACTTGTACGTGTCAAATCATAAAATAAGAGGGTATAAACTGATTAGTTGATAAAGTCTTATGTCGGCCTAGAATTATAAAAAGTATGAGATGAAATCTAATCTTTAATAAAGGTAAGTGAAACTCTTACAACTTCCCCTTTTACTCTTTTCACCATTTGCTAATAATCTTCTCACTTGCATTTTTTTTCTTCTAAAAACTTTGGTTCAAAGAACAAACATTAAAGAAAAGATTAAATTAAACTGCCCAAAAAAGAGTTGTTATGACAGTGCCGGAAAAATAAAGGCACTGCCAGTCTCGGTGCTGTCTGTGATGACAACACCGATGATGTCCACAATGATTAGCACTATTCGTAATTATTAAAAAAATAATAGGGTAAAAGGGTATTTGAGAGTACTAATCATTGGAATAAGTAGAGTGGATTTTTCGGGTTCAGCAAATCGAGTAAGTGAGATGATGAGGACTACTTCTGGACTAATTACCTTAACACTAACAGAGTAGAGGACCATTTCATCAACAGTGGTGACATTAAGGTGAAGCACACTGAGGCTAAGACTTTGAAACCCAGCCACCATCTTCAACAACTGTCTAGGCCTTTTCTTGGACAATATCTTAAGATTGGCATGGCTATCCACCATGGTCACTTCTATGTCTGCAGCTGCCCACTGGTTGTTGTTGTTGTTGCTCCGAGGAGCCATGGACGGCTCGTCGTTTACATGGACACCCCCAGATGATGGTGAAGAGTTGCGGTTGCACTGTGTCGTCGCAGGTGTTGAGAACTGTGGGAAGGTGAAGAACTCAGCCAAAGGTACTTGTTGTGGCTTGGTAGTCCTCTTATGGCTGCCGTCCATGGACTGCAGAAGTTGCTCTAGCTCCTTCACAAAATTAATTGCTCCTCCAATAATTGATGCTTGGTCCCCCTATAACACAGAATTAGTGTTAATCATTGCGTACATATCCCAAAATTTATGAATTTAAAAAACGAGGACCAATATTAATTGTGAACCCCGATTTCTACATCGGCCGCAAATAGTATGCTTACCCTTTGAACATAAGATGGGGGCATCAAAGAGCGGAGGACGGCGAGGTACTCATTCATTTGCTTGCGGCGGTTGCGCTCTACTACAATGTGGGTCATGCGCTGGTTCTCCATTTCTTCCTTGTTCTTGCTGCTTCTGGTACGACGGCGTTTGCGTCGACCTGTTGTTGTTGACGATGGTGGTGGCAGTGGCGGTGTTTCCATGGCCTCAGGTGAAGAGTTAGGATCCCATTCCTTCACATTTTGCAAGAGCGAATGAGACGATGAGCATTTGTAGTCCCAGTTTCCAATGAGACTGCCTTGTTGGTGGTCTAGGTGGTTATTCTGATGATCAAAAATTCCAAGAAGGGCTTTGTCTTGAGCTTCTTGTAAGCTAAAATCATAGCCCCAATTAGAAGCTGCAAGGGAGTAGAAGTCTTTGCACACATAGCTAAATGGGTTGTAATCTTTGGGGTAAACCACAGCTTCTAATGCCATCACTTTTAACTAGAAAGCAATAGTCTAGAAGAAGATGATGAAAGTGTATGATGGCTTAAGTTTTAGTGTGGCTCTGGTGAAGGAATTGGAGGTTAGAAGAGATGATGAGAAGCTTTTCTGGTCTAAAAGAAACCACCAAATTAATGATGAATAAGAAATTTGGGATCGAAGGAGAGGAGAGGCCAAAGCACTAGGCAACCAAAAGAGCAAACAAACTCACACTTTTATCATCTCCAAATGAGAAAGCCTGGTTCCTTTTAAAAGAGCTTTAACACTAAACAAACAAAAGCTACAGTGTGTTGCACGTGAGACTTCATGGAGACCATTCACTAGATCAGAGACGAGAGAGAGAGAGAGAGAGAGAGAGAGATTCTCTTGGCTCTCCAATACATCTTAATTAAATAATTAGGGTAGTGTTACATATATTAACAAAACTATTTGGATCTTAATTTATCTACTAGATTACCATCTTTAGTAGAGTGACATCTACTTTAGACCAAGCAAAAAAAAAAAAAAAAAGTGAAATCTACTTTTAATGTTTATGGATTTCACATCGATATATTGGAGATGTTATATGTTCAAAAATGTCATTCATGTAACATATTTACTAATTACATTATAAGCGACCTATTTGTTGCCACTTATCGATCAATGTATGTTAAGATTGAAAGAGATTAATCACCAAAATTGTTTTCCACTAACTTGCCTCAACAAGTCCATTATTCATTTATACATATGTTTTCTAATAGCTAGATGGTTGGAGAATGTGAGTTAAGGTTGTTATACAGGTATGTTGATGATCTGTCTTAAAGAATGAAAGGTAAATAATTGTTACATTTTACCCTGAAAAATAACTTTAGATCCACTTACATTCATGGTAGCATTTTGGTGTAGTTCGCTTCTGAATCCAGATGAGATTAGCCTCATTGCCCAGTACTAATCCTACAGGCTATGAATAATTTTGTTATTATACTAGGATGCAAAAGAACAAGTATTGATTGCTCGATCTATTTATGCTATGTTTTTATGTTGGGGTTTGAAGATGCAACAACTGACCGATCACACATTAATTTTCTGATGCGATTGTACAAGCACTATGTAATGCTGCCTTTTCATATGAATAAAACTATTTACGTTTTTACTCCAAAAAATTTCTCTAAATAAGTTTATATGAATAGGCTAAATTGGGAACAAACGTACACAATATTAGCTTAAAAAAGCGTAATTGAGCGTTTGAACGGTGATATTTCACTATTCAAGCTCAAATGACGAAGGTAGTTTTTACAAAATTTGCATTGTTCAGGTCTGCTTCCGAACAGACTCGTATATATATATATATATATATATATTTTTTTTTTCAACAGATAACTCTTAAACAAATTAAGGTCTAGGTAAATAATCCAATTGCGGGACCCTTTGAGAAGACATTTTGTTAGGGTGGGCCAAAAGGCATATATCCTTATGTCATGAACAGAACACGTACCAGTTTAACCGCGAGGACAGTATTCTCCCCCTCCAACCCTAATTATGCATCCCATGCAAAGGACAGTTTGGTCTTTGCACATAGACCCCGGCCCCTTACGTAATTTTCTGAATGGAGACGTGACTCTGGTTTCATTTGGTAATAATGTGGTCGGACACTTGGACGTCGAAAAGAGAAAGATGACGAAAAGCTGGTGTGAATACCCAGAGAAAGAGATTCTGGTGAAGATCTACAACACAGAAAGAAAAGAGGAAAAGAACAAGACGAAACAGCGTCGTTTCCGGTGTCAGAGGAATCCATGTGACCTCACAAACAGCCAGCTCTCTTGGTCTCTTTCTGCGTTAATAATCATCTCCGATGAGGACTAGGTATCCATGCATGACTCCCTCTCCCAGGACCGTACCCCTTCTGTTTTTTATTTATTTTTATCTAATATTTTACTTTCACCAATAATATTTGTTAATGCTAATTACTAAACTAAACCCCGTTTCAATAATAAGACATTCTCTAGGGCTTCACTTGTTTCTTGGGTTTTCGTTCCAATGGAATTTTGCTAAACACCCTTGTACTATTTATTTATTTTTTAATATTTTCTGTACATTGAATTGTTTTTTGAGTTATTCCATTAATTGGTTTTAATTATAATCTTACTACCCCTTCGATCTACTAAAGAAATATAAGAAAAATCCAAACCCAACTGTCATTCCTTTGAATGGATCATGAATAATTGTAATTAATAAGATTCGATGACCAATTAAAGTCTTAAACAGAATGCAACTTGGGTTGGATTTAATGTTATTATTTCCCTAATTCAGTGTTTTCAGGCTTAATCAAGATCTCTTTGACAAGCAAGACCTAGCAGCTAATTTGGAATATTGTTGATCTGATATCTACTAAACTATGAGTAAAGCTGTGAGGGTTGTTGTCAAATATCAAGTTACTGTTTCAAGCATCACATTACGTACCTTTGCAAAGTTACATACTCTATTCATGCATGCTACTAGCTGCAGTCAAAATAAATATATAATACAATTCAGAGTATATATAATCTTGTAGTTTATATAGTTTTTCTCTACTGTTGTTTTAATTTCGGCAATATTAATTATAGAGTCTTCATTTCAAAGTTGTTACAATAAGTGATGATGTGAAACTAATAAAGGATAAAACACAATGTTACTAGAAGGGGTTTTTTCAAACCTCTACACATTTTTCACTACCGTTACTAGAAGGGTACGTATCGGAGCGAGAGTTTTGCTAGTTTAAGGTTGGTCATTGTCGAAATTAGAACAACGAGAATGCCGATAAAAAACTATGTAAATTTTACATTGCTCTAATTATACAAGATTAAATGTATGGATATTGTCCAATAATCAAAACCATCTATTTATGAATTTGTCATCCGATAATGATCGACGGAAAATTGAATAAATCGAAAATTGTTACAAAGATCATTCATACAACAAATGAAATCAAATAGATCGAAAGCTGCATGTTGATCAGTTACTTGATTATTACTATCGACATGAATCTAGAAAATATCTAGATAAAAAGAAAACCATTTCATTGGTTCATAATTACCATCTTAAATTATTGTTGTGATCAAACCCAATTTGAACCTCTTAATCCTAGCTAGGATCCAATAGATGCATGTTAATCGGAAGGTTTTAGAAATTTAGAAGTGATTTAGTCAAACTAGAGCTGCCAACGTACACTACACTACACCCCTTCATGTACGTAGCATCAGGCTCTCATAACTAGTGGAATACAGTGGAAGCTATATAAGAGGGTCCTTAATAGCATACAACTCATCACCTAAACTATACACCAAGACTAATCCAGATTATGCTCCTTAATCAACATCATCTCGATCTTTCCCTAATCGCATGTGCTTCAAGCGCAAAGCACGCATTACCAGATGACCATTCAGAATTACGCAAGTGGTTAATATACAATGTACCAGAACCTTTTATATATTAATTGACTGTTAAACGTACAACTTGTTTTTGAATTTTGATCGATCAGATATATCTGGGTTTATTAAATATATAAATGGCTAGCTAAACCCTATTAGAATATTCAATATTGTTTGTTGACTTGTTCATGAAACGATGGATTTTGGGACCTCAAATTCTGGGAACCTGCTGCTAATTGTTCTTTGTTGCTAAGCTAAGCTAGCTGCTTTGCAATGTTTTGTTAAGATTCCAGCAATGTTTTGGATGCTTGTCTTGCTATATAATAGGGACAATCCCTAATTAATAATCATATATGAGATTTAGGCATAGAAATTAAAGATCGATGTTATATTTATGTCAATTTATGAAGTTCAATTCGTACATGCATGTATATGAGCTCTCAAAAGTATTAATTTTCGGAAACTAATAAAGTAATAACTATTTTTTTAGGTCATAATTTAAATCATTTTTGGGTTAATTCTAGAGGACGAGAATTGATCTCTTCAATGTCATCTCATCATGCTCAAAAGGCATCTACACTCACTCTCAAAGGAAGAGAAGGCCGACCCGGCAACCCATTGATTAAAATTGCTGGTATTCATTGACCACAACCGTCTCTTTAATTTTGAGAATTGGATAATTTCATTGTTTATCATAACCAAAATGGCACATATATTAGTTTTTATAAAAAATTAGCCATAAGGCCACTTTGGGTGGCCTTATTATTCAAAAAGCCACCAAACATTTTTTTCTGAAATAAGGCCACTAATATTTACAAAAATGCCACCGCAATATTTACAAAAATGCCACCGCATTTTTTTTGCTATTATTTACAAAAATGCCACTGGATACGAAAAAATCAATAAAGCTACTGTCAAAGACCAATAAAGCTATTGTCGAAGACCACTAAAGCTACTGTCAAAGCACAATAAAGCTACTGTAACATCACAGTAAAGCAAAGAACACTAAAGCTACTGTCAAAGACCAATAAAGCTACTGTCCAAGAACAATAAAGCTACTGTCCACGAACAATAAAGCTACTGTCCAATACTGGATACGAAAAAACCAATAAAGCTACTGTCAAAGACCAATAAAGCTACTGTCCAAGAACAATAAAACTACTGTCCACGAACAATAAAGCTACTGTCCATGAACAATAAAGCTACTGTCCAAGCACAATAAAGTTACTGTCCAAGAACACTAAAGCTACTGTGGCCTTATTTCAGTAAAAAATATTAGGTGGCCTTTTGAAAAATAAGGCCACCCAAAATGACCTTATGTCTAATTGGCCCTAGTTTTTAAGGCTTGAACCCCAACTATAACGGCCAAGCAACTTAAAAAAAAATAATAAGTATCACTCATTAAAGTCAAATAGACTCATTTATTCAAACAAGACTACAGATACAACATATCTCCACAAACACCTAATCGATCCAAACTAGAAAATTATTAATCGTACGTAAATGTCTGTATTATTAAAAATTATTAGACTAAATGTATATACGAAATATGTTCGCATATATCTACATCCTTCTTTGATTAAACAGTTCATGATGTCATTAGATTTTTTACATGAGTCAATGATTTTTTATCTTTCAAAATAGACCCAGAAGGTGGAGGGTTTTGATAAATAATAAGGAAAAATGTACACATTTTTAAAAGAGAATGTACAATATTCTAGATCCATTTGATTCACCCTTGTCCAAATTTCCAAAATGCTTGCATGTGATTGGAATATATATAACTTGGCATGTGGATATGAGGTGTGCATCCATTATGGTACGTACTATTTGATGATCTAATATGTAGCTAACTAAGGCAACATATAGTCACAGGCGTATCAAATGTACTATGACTGTAGCTGACAGGACCAGTCGAGCCTACTGAAAAATAGTAGCTGGCCGGAGCTTACCCTCTCATGCATGTATATATATAGCTAGTCCGATCCTGGCTGGAGCCTCATTAATATTTACTGATAATGAATATAAGTTACTTGCATATACAAAATACTTTCTAGTTTATTACATCAGGACAGGACTGTGCTTCGTGCTCGTAAATTAAAATTTGTTTATTAGATAATGTGACACTTTGAATCAAACTTCATTTATTTTTAATTGATACAATAATGACATGTATATGTACTTGAAAAACAGCATATAATGATAAAATTTGATGAACATATTTGACGAATGACTTTAGAAAACTTAATTATTATCTTGTCGAAAGACAAAAGATAGAATCACATGCATTTTAGTACGTGACAAGATCCACGAATGTTCTATCACCAAACCAATTGGAGTCGGACACCTCATTTTTCTTCTTCTTATTTTTATGGTATTGAAGGGTCTTTTTTTTTCTATTTTCCTTCCCATATATAATTTAAGATTTTGATCAGGAAAATAAAGGGGAAAAAAATAAAGAGAGAGAAGATAGGGACATGAGATCCAAAAGCCGTATAACAAAAAGAGAGAAAATTTTACAGTACTGTGATATTTATCATACATCTACTTTCAAATGTGACAACAAATTAATTTGTTGTCATTGTAGTAATGTGAGTTCTTTTTTGGTGTAATGTTAGTTATATTAGAGATAACAATTTCATCTACGACTTTGTTACAATTGTTTGTGAATAAATTTGTTGTCAATGTTGTAACTTTGGTTCAATTATATGTAAAAAGTGTAAAACGAGTGTGATAACTTTCTTGCCAATTTAGTAACTTTGGTTCAATTTAGATGTAAATTTGGTTCAATTAGATGCAAAATGGATGTACGACAAACATGACAATACTATATATAGCCACACCCAAAAAACAGAATGCCAAAAACAACAATCCTTGCAAAAGATACAGGCCGCTAGATCAAATACTCAACATCAATGTAGATCGACGTCCTATTTCGATCAAGTAGGGTCACAACCACAAGCAAAAATGATGAGGCTTAACATTCTAGTTCGTCATCCTTGTCGATTATATCTTGCTTTGAGCATTCGGACGGAACAAACTCAATCTCTCATTCAACCCGAGATGGCAAAACTTTCTCGTTTGAATTTAGGGATCTATATATCTAAGTCCATTTGAGTTTTCATTTCTAGTCTTCATAAGCTTTATTATTTCAAGGGCGGATTAAGGTTGACATGCAATTTAGGTTTTTACTCTTGGATTTTAGGGGTGCATTTTGTTCAAGTATGGTCGGAACACAAAAATTATTTTCCGACCGAACAGTCTGGACATCCGGACTTCCGAAAAAAAGGCCACCATTCTTGATCAATATATAATACTTTTCAAGTGGGACGGAAATTGTTTGTATCATTCGGTAGCAGCTAGTCAAGGTAGACAATGAGAACACAATGCACAGAACTTTTTTCTCTTCCAGCCATTATAAAACTTGAGGCTGCATGCCCGTATATGTACGTCGATCAGGCCAGGAAGGGTAGCTAACTAGCTACGCCCTAATTAGCAGGGCACTACTGCTGTCGTTATCGAATTCTAACAAAACTTCCGAAATATATATACGTTCAATGGAGACTCGTCAGTCATCAAACAAACAAGATCGACCTTACGTATGATTGTTGTCGATAGAAAAAAAAAACAAACAAACACTGAATTGCATAATATAAATTGTGATAGGTGTTGGAAACCAGATACAATGACATGTACGGAGTCCACTGGAAATACAATCAACCTAAACCCCCTGACAACTATAAAAACCAACAAGAGCTAGCAGACGCAGACAGAAATAGACTACTTTGATTAAATCGTCAAAGATTTTTGTCTTCATATACTATAGGCAACAAACTGATTTTGTTCTTTTCTAATATGAAATTGCAGGCTTCTATACACTTCTACCAGACGAGAATAAAACTACTGCATGCCTCAATTATTTATTTTAACTGGTGTGATTGTTATTTGGCAGAGCGTATCTTTGCAAGCTTGCATTGAACCCATGGGATAGAAAATGACCTACTAATTCCTTTAAATTTCATAGACAAAATAAAAAACAAAAAGTGCATTACGGGTGGTGTACTGGTGTTGCAAAGCTGGTTACGCTAAATGCCGGGGTGGGGGATCCCGGCACCGGCCAACAGCCTAGTACTGCTTGGGAGATCCTTTGATTTGAAGTACTACAGTCTCTGCTCAGTGGTGCATTCGATTTGGATTTTGAACTGGAACTTTCTCTTGTTTATAGTTGGTTAAATGAATCTTAAATTGTATTACTGTGGTGGTGTTGTCTTTTCCGACCTCAGAGGGATTTGTTGATCCAGCTCTGCAGGTATCTGGTGTTGTCTTTTCCAGCCTGATCTCAGGCTGGAAAAAACTTTGACGATTTCTCTAAAAGAAAAAAAAAAGTAAAATAAAAGAAGAGAAAATGAATAAATAGAAAGAAATTAAGATAAATGGTAGAGTTAAGGGAGATGAGAGGAAATATGTATATAGACTTTTGTGTAAATGAATACTAAAAATCAATTGAGACTTTGTTTAGAATTGCTAGTTTATGCATCCATTCCTTTCGATCTTTTCTTTACACATTAATTTCTCATCTCTCAACCCTTCCTTTCTTTCTCCTCTTATCTCTCAATAATAAATATACCTAATGTTTTGCATGGAAGGTTGGTGACGATCATTCTAAACATAAAATCTATCTATACGATTTGAAGTTCCTCTTAACAAATAGTCATGGACGTCCTTCTTGGTTATTTGAACAAAATATTCCATTCTCACACCACAATCCCCCACCATACACAAAAAATTTCGTTAAATAATATTGTAACAATATTTGACAGATGATTCTAGCCTCATGGAACATTTTCATTATAACATTTCATGGTCAAACCGACAAGTAGTTATACAAGAAGCATATTAATGAGCTATTTTGAGTGCTTGTGATGATAGATAAAGCACTAGATCTTAGAGATTTAGAAGCTGTTCTTCACCTTGATCAAGTTTATATGATCAAACACTACTAAACAATCTCGTTTAAATTGGCATACTCAGCTAGCTCTAGACTATTTTAAGAATATATAAGTACTATTAAGAAAGTAGAGATCGAGTCTTTGTCTAACTGTGGTCTTAACTGGATGACACTGGATCGATGTCTTAAATCTAATTATATGTGGAACACAACAAACAAGAGCCACACCTTTTTTTTTCTCTTGTGTCCCCAGAATCTGGTTAGTGACAACAAGATCTAAGGCTGTCACATATGAGTACAACTCGTGATCATCAAGTTGTACACAGGGCTACCAAACAAGCTCAACAAAAATGTCTGATTAATATAATATCTATAGTACGTATTCGGTTCCTAGCTACCATAACAATTAATTGAATAAAAGGTTCCTAAATAAATTTAGAGTACCTATATTTGACCTCTAAATTTGAAATGTATGTACATTCATTAAACAATCATCTTACAATTCGAAATCATTCATTTTTATATTACATTTTATCGAGCATCTTTGCGATAAATTAACTGCTTCACTTTTTTTTTTAGAGAAACATAACTTTCATTAATTAAGAGGGGATTACAATGTTTAAGGTCTCGTTTAGTTTACAGACTTTAAGTCAT
The DNA here is from genome assembly GCA_029955375.1 of Rubus parviflorus. Lineage (NCBI taxonomy): Eukaryota > Viridiplantae > Streptophyta > Magnoliopsida > Rosales > Rosaceae > Rubus > Rubus parviflorus. Next base: position 10,777,183 of record JARGGL010000008.1, on the reverse strand, counting down.
GGGAAAGGAAATGAAAGGAAACTGAAGCATTTTTTGTGTTTAGGGTGCCAAGGAAAAGGAAACAATTTCTTAAAGGAAAGGGAAATAGAGGGGAAAATGGTTCCCTCCACACCCCAAGGGAATCATTTTCCCTCCCACTTTCCTGCATTTATTACAAAATATTCTAACTATTTTCCCAACATTGCCAAACACTTGAAATGAAAGTTAAAGGGAATTTGGATTTCAATGCTTATAGAAAGAAAAAGGAATTATTTCCTTTCCTTTCCTTTCCGTGAACCAAATGAGGCCTAATATGAGCATCCTAAAAAAGAGCAATATAGACCACAAGAGTGATCTAATCAATGATTCTAAACCTAAAACAATACATACATACACCGTGCATCACGGTCGTCACTTTATTAAGAAGGAAAATACATGTTTTATTAAGAATGAAAAAAAAAAATCATTGTGCACTACAACACGGACCGTCATTTTTGACAGCAAAAATTGGTTCATTCTTAAATTCATTTAGAAAAATATATAACGGCAATGGTCTACTAATTGGTATCATCAGCCAAGCAAGAACACCCCAAAAAAAGGAAGAAAAAAAAATTGTGGAAAAATTTCGCTCTCAGCTGATATATTTGTCCAAACGCATGCAAACATTCCAATCAGATATATAGTTGAAAGAATTAACCAAGCAAGAACAACATAAAGTTACAACTTTGCATGGGAAAAAATTGATTGAGTTGCATATTATTATTTGATATTTTGATGTGTATTTTATATTCGGGCATCGCAGCTAATTTCGTCTTGTTCGTTTAGACAGAGAGGAGGAGGAGGAGGAGGAGGAGAAGAAGAGGAAGCCGTACGTACACTGGTTTTTGTTGCGAGTCCCCCACAGGATTCTGCGCAACGAAACCGCGGCCACAACCAAAACCAGAGGCTTAATTTTGGTTCAGTACGGTCTCAGTCCCCAACAACGTCATGAAGATGGATCAATAATAGCTGGTTTGGCAATAACCAACAAGTCAGTTTTGGGTTTGCTAATTGCCACCGTCAGTGACTCATTGCCTTGTCTTTAATCGTTTATCGAACTCCAATATATTCTCAATGACTCCCACATGGTTGGCTCAACATCTATGATGATGCCTCTCTTATTTAGATCAGAATCATCAGATCAATGTCGTTACTCCAAACTGAAAAGCACATGGACATAAGTTCCTATTCACTCTCGGTTGATATTTAGGGAGTGAAGTAAAAATTATACCTTAAAATCGTTGTGAATTCACCATAGATTATTTTTATTTTTACCGAATAAAATTGATATATCTTTTGTTGCACAAAACGAAATTCATGGAATACAAATCAAATAAAAAATTAGAGATCGGAATGATCGTTCATAAAAAGATGGTAGAGTTGTGTTTTATTTTTTTTAGTAAGACCCATTTTACTTAATAATTATTAATTAGTAAGCTACCAACAATAAATACATGCATGTAGAACAAATTACTACTATATATGTCCACTATAACTTGCTTTATCTCAACTTTCGTGGCGAATGACATAGCTTGACATATCATCTATCAATCATTAATTATTCTTTTTTTTTGAATTAAAATGTTTTGCTCTCAAGTTTATGTCCAAAACCCTTAAACCTTCGACTCACGCTCTTGCAAAGCTTTGATGCTGAAAAAATCAGCCCTAAAAACAAATGTTTATAATGTGATAAATTATATATATGTCACGTACGTAGTCGGTATTGTTTACCACATATGTTTGTTTTGAAAAATTGGTAACAATTCCAAGCATAATCAATACTCAACGACTTGTACCTTTTGTTGATTACTTGATTCCAATATAAATGGTTGAGATTGAGGTGCAATAGTTACTTGATTTCAAATTGTATTCGTATTTATTTTATGACATTGGAGGGAGGAGAACATCTAAGTTGGTGCCTATGAAGACCAATAACTACAATTTTTATGCCTAAAAGATCAACGTTTAGTAACTTAGGAGATTATATTAGAAGTTGTACTAGACAAATGGATGATATTTCTCAATACTTGCGTGCTTGACTATCGGGAAGTAAAATCCAGCTTTGAATTATTAGGAGGGATGATGGACATTAATGATGATGACCTATTGACCTGTAAGAACAAGTCCAGCCATTCTTTCAATCCATTGACAAGAAATAAGAGTCCAGGCCTGTGACTTAAAAAAACATTTAGAACATAGAGGATTAGAGGCCCATTCATAACTCCAACATGGGTTAAAATAATTTTTTTTTGGGTGAGAAATGAAAATAACTTCTCAGAATTTTACTATAACTCAATTCTAAAAGCACATTATTCATTAAAAGTAAGACCTTAAAATTTATGGAGAATTAGAACAGTGAGACAATCAGGCGCTTCAATTTTTTTGACCCGAAACCGCATTTTTTTAGCAGAAATAAAAATTAAATGAAAGAAATAGAAAAGATAATAAAATAGGGTATGATCTATCGCAACGAAGTCAAAGGAAACGTGCATGCTAAATGCCTTTTTTTTTTTAGATTTCTTATTAATTTTTTCAAATGAGTTTCATTTTTGAATGTTGGTCGACCATCTTGGGCAACTAAATGGGTTGTAAGAACAAAATTAGACGTTGAGAATCGAGTGGGAGCCCGTTATAGCATGATTTATGTGAACCGATGAAAATTTTCTTTTCTATAGCATACATTATTCATCAGAAATAGAACCTCAAAATCTATCGAGAATTTGAACACCGAGCCAAACCAATCGATTTAATTTTCTTTCCCCGGAACTACACTCTTTTATTCATTTACATTTTAAGTGGAAATAGAGACTAAAATAAAGAAGAAAAAAAATTGGGCATGACCTATGGCGACAACCTGGTTATTTAGAAAGGCGCATGCTCCATTCAATTTTTTTTAATTTCTTTTTAACTTTATCAGACGAGTGTCATTTTTGAATGTTGTAGTCGACCCTTTTGGATCCAAAATAAGTTGTAGAAACCAAATTGGACGTTGAGAATCGAGTGGGACGTTGTTTATGCCATAGTTTGTTTGATGCAACAAAATTAAAGTTCTAGCACACATTATTCATCAAAAGTGGGACCTCAAAAGTTATTGACAATTTGAATACAAAGACAACTAATTGGTCAATATTCTTGACCCGGAACTTGACACTTTTATGAAATGAAAGAATAAAAATGAGGCATAGCTTGGGGCGTCGAGAAAGGTGCATGCTCCATACTTTTCTTTTTTTTGGATTTGTTGTTAATTTTATAAAACAAGATTTATTTCCGAATGCTGGTCGACCCTATATATTGGTCTCTTAATTAAGTGTAGAATCCAAAGTTGATGTCAAGAATTGAGTGAGAGCCGGTAATAGCATGCATGGTTTGTATAATCCGACGAAAATTTTCTTTGCTATATCACACATTATTCATCAAAATAAGGACTTTGGAATTTATCGAGAATTTGAACACCCAAACAACCAATTGCCTCAACTTTATTGACCCATAACTATCATGTTTTATTTACTTTCTTAAGTGGAAATAGAAATGAAATAAAAGCAAAAAAAAAAAAGGTCATAACTTGTGGCAACGATTTGGTCATCAGGTAAGGTGCATGCTCCATTCTTGGACTTCTTGGTAATTTTATCCAACTAGTTCCATTTTCGAATGTTGATCGACCCTCTTAGGCTCTTAAATGTGTTAGAATGAGCTGTAATATATTGTATTTATGTATTAGGATTATTTTTTCCTTATGTCAGTACGTTGACTATCCTATAGTTATTGCATTAGGATTCCCTTTATTAGTTTCCTAGTAGAATACTGCATGTAACACTTTAAATATAGCCTCTACAATGGAGAATAATATATTAGAAAATTCTCATATTATATTGTTTATTAAAATGTGTTGTAAGAACCAAATTAGATGTCGAGAATTAAGTAGGTACCGGTTATATCATGGTTTGTGTGAATCGACAACAAATTCATTTGTTAGCGACACATTATTCATCAAAAGTTGGACCTCGCAATTCATCATGGCTCTCGAGGGTGTGACTAAAATAGCAACACCTAAATAATTTCACATATTGTCTAATTAGCGTTCAACTATCAAAGGTATAGAATCTTGACACTAGTAAAGAGTGAAACAAGTTAAACTCAGGGCTCCGATCCAACTTTGACGTTCTACTGAAAAAAGGACCATATGCCTCTGGGGTTTTAGGCCCAAAAGCCCAAATCCTGATCTTTAGAAACCCTCGACACTGCCCAAATCAAGAAATATAGGACATCATGTTTAGCAGAATGCATCTAGAAAGTAGAAACAACCATCATTCATTTGAATGAATTCGGCCAAGTATATATTCTCGTAGTTATCTCCAAAAGATAGACTTCCTAATTAATAAAGTTTGATTAGTCAAACCCTCACCCTGCTTATGCAAATTACCTGTTAAATTATGAAAGCTACTACTTACGAATTTTTATTGTTTTAATCTGTAAAACCAAAATTTGGTTAAACCGAAGGATCAAACTATACTAATGTGATTGAATGCCATCCAATATGGACTTTAATTGCAGGGTTAATTATAAAACTTCATGGGCAATTAAGCTAGCTAGTGAGTTTTATCCATCACTCATTTTCATGGTAAGCACATAATACAAAATGAATCTAAATTTTCCTACTGTACATGTGGAGAAAATATCAAGTGGAGCTAACGTATTACGTGACATATTTAACTCATGAATCAAGTTCTTACCCAATTAATTTTTGTATATCAAAATATCCATAAAAACTCCATCTAGAGCCTACATGTAAGTATGTACTAGGTGAGTTGACTATAACACATAACATGTCCACCCTACCAAAGACCTTTAAATATGTTTATTTTTTTAGTCGAGAAAACAAACTTCATAGAAGGCACAAAGCCATCAAGTACGTTTGGCCTTTTGTTTTGGGTCAGTTGGTGTGTACATGTGGCCACGTATGTCCAATTACATAAATTGTTTATTCTACAACTAGACCAATCTCTTTCATGTAATATGACCCTCTAAAAATCTAATACAGACTATATAGTCATCAAGGTTGGAGGCTGCGCATATTTAATTCGTGGGTTAAATTAATAATCAACAACGTGTTAATCCCTTTGTTTGGCGAAATCTAATTCACATTGCGAGAATTGTACGGAGAAGCTTCTACAGTTTTGACCGGAATTAAATGTCCTTAGTTTGGTGGAAATGGAGCCGAAAAATGGAAGTTGAAGAAAGGGTTTTCTTCGTGAAAGTCATTGGAATTGTTAGGATGGAGTTTCAACTAGTCAAACTTGTAGTGGAGCCCCTTCTTCTAGTTCACCACGTACAAGTTACAACTACTATCATATTCAACAAAAGGATACAATTCAAACGAGTATTTTTGAATGTTTTTATTCCAAATTTGTCTTTGCCTAATTAGGGCATCGCTCAGCTTACCAATTACCATGAAAGATTTAAAGATCAAAATTCACGATTAGGGTTAGACCTAATATTTTTCCCGTTAGGAAATGTGATCAAAGAAATTCTTGTTATTTTAATTAGCAGAAGTGAATGATAAGGACGCTTATAGAAATGAGAAGTGGTGATAGAGTCTCTTTCCTTTCTTATGCTTATGATCGGAATTCTTTATTTTGAGGTTACGTACCCTTCAATATTGAATAATATATTGAAATGATTACAATCTTTATTTTAGCTATTTTTTAACAAGTATGTATACAACATAATATACAAATGGACAATTTCGATCATGAAATCATATCACCGAACGAAAATAAAAAAGGAGATTGAAGGTAAAAGAAGAGCCTAACTAACATGCCTCTTCTGACAAAAAAAAAAAGAACTAAGATGCCTCTTAGCACCATAGCAAGTGATGCATTCATTCTCACTTCAGATTTGACCTCACACAAACTAATGAAGCGTTACCAACTTACCAAATGACCTCGTACATTCTTTAATTACTAATTATATGTCTACACTAAAACCACCCGGCCCTTAGTTTAAGAAGACGAAGAAGAACAACCACAACAACAAACCAAGGAAATGTCAGAAACATGATTACACCAACCTTCCAGAAGATTCGATCTTTAGGATAAAATTGCTCATATTTCGCCAGCTACAACCCTTACCCTACTACCATTCTTGATATAATCGCATTGACAACAAACAGGTAGAGACAACACAAAGCATCGAATTATTGCTACCCGAAAACCCCACATCACCATCACTCTTATTATATAAACCCAAAGATTCCACATAAAAGAATTTTAATTTCAGGTTTGGCCGCACCCTCTCTGTTCATAGTCAACGCCACAACTCCTTCAAAGTTTTCGTTCTCTTAATTCTCTTCTTCATCTCACCTACTTCCCCTTTCTGCTAGCTTTTAGCTTTTCAATTTCGCTTCTAACTCTGGAGCAACAACAAGTAACACTCAAACCCAAAATTAAAAAAAGAAGCAACTGAAACAGAAACAGTGGCTTCATCATGAGAATCTTGGGTTACAGTTATGGGGTGGTCTGGATGCTCGGCTTCCTCCTTCTCTCGCAGCAGATCACCGCCCAGAACGGAAACCAGACCGGAACAACGACTTCGACGGGTCCGAAGTTCGACATCAAGATGGCGGTGGTCATGATCGTCCTCGTGGTCGTGTTTTTCATTTTGGGGTTTCTGTCCGTTTACACCCGCCAATGCGCTCAGACACGACTGGCCGGACGCGCCGACCTCGCGCGTGAGCGCATGATGGCCCGCGGGCTGGACCCGGCCGTCATCGAGACTTTTCCCGCCTTCCTTTTCTCCGACGTGAAGGGGCTCCACCTGGGCCAGGACGCTCTCGAATGCGCCGTGTGCTTGAACGAGTTTCAGGACGACGAAACGCTGCGTTTGATCCCCAAATGCGACCACGTCTTCCACCCAGACTGCATCGACACCTGGCTGATTTCGCACTCCACCTGCCCGGTCTGCCGAGCCTACCTGGTTCCCAACCCCGGAGAGGAGCCGTACAGCGCTCTGTTGAAGGAGCTTTTGGAGAAGGATATCGAAGCGGGTCAGCCCGAACCGGAACAGGGTTCTGCCGAACCCAAGCTGCCCCGGGATGTGTCGGTTCGCGTTGTTGAGGATCAGATCAAAGAGGAACAAGCAACTCCCAAGATTAATTTGATCAATGTTAACGAAGCGGCAACTCAAAGACCTCCACGGTCGAGGTCAACCGGCTTTGGGCCGAGGTCGAGGTCAACGGGCTTTGGGCCTCCGAGGTCGGGGTCAACCGGGCGGCGATTTGCTGGAATATTATTCCCAAGGTCGCAGTCCACCGGTCATAATATGCTGGTGCAACCCGGTGAGAACACCGAGAAGTTTACGCTACGGTTGCCGGAGGAGGTACGAACACGGCTGATGAACATGGCCTTGACACGTGCCAAGAGTACTAGCGTGTTCCCGAGGGCCGGGAGTGTGAGGCAAGGTTATAGGAGTGGAAGCGTTCGTGGAGGGAAAAATGGTTATGACCGGTTCGATGAAAGCTCGCGGTCGAACCGGTGGGCCTTCTCCATGGTGCCACCTTTTCTTTCGCGCTCTGTCAGGCAACAACCCGTGGCAGATAGTGACGTGGCAACTCAATCAACGGTGGCCGTGCCGGAATCGAATAGGTCACCGGCAAGAGTTGCTGTCGACGGCGAGGATGAGTTACGGCAGAAAGGTCAAGTTTAAAATTGTTTAACCATTTTCTGGTGGCAGAGATTTTGTGTACATATCTTGTTAATTGAATTAAATTTTGTTTTTGTTTCAAATTAAAATTTGATTTTAGAAAGATTGGTCATGAGAGAAATACATGTAAGAAAATTATCAATAAGTGTAATTCAATTGGATGTGGATTTTATGCGTGTGAGTTGTGATGATTTAGACAATATCCCCAGAAATTAATGCTCAGATCTTTTCCTTTTTGCATAATCATATCTTCATTTGGGAGTCATTACATTATAAAGTCCTTTCATTACGGCACAGTGATTATCGATGGTCATAGGAAAAAAATGCAATAGAATTTAATGATGAGATAATGTGACAAAACAACATCCCAATTTAATGATAGAATTTGAAAATATGGTATCAAAGTGGGGGAATTTTTGTAACCAAAAAAAAAAAAAGTGGGGGAATTTTGGATTGCACTGGGCTTTTATTGCACCAATGCATGTGGCAACATCTGGTCCGTTCATTTTATATTATGTATTTTTTTAATTTTTTAATTGGCTCCGTGAATTGACATTTCTGTCCTCAGCCTTATTTTTTTTGTCTCTTTCTCCCTCTCTCTCTCCCGTGCGCGACTCCTCTCTCTCCTCACTGTCGCCGGCGATTTCGCCCTCCTCCGGCCACCAAATTACATGAGACTTGTCCAATTTTCTTTGTCTCCTCGAGCTCTTCCATCCTATACCCACTTATAGTATCGAATTTCAGTGTAGGAAGAGAAATCAAGGAGAGAAAATCCTGAAATACACTGACCAAACTGTTCATCGTTACCGGTCACGATCCCTGTCGATTCGGCCTAAGCTACCTACTGAGTTTTGAAGCCCTCGTCATTGCGAGTTCAATACCACCGTTCTTGGCTCAATCCGTTGCCGGACGGCGGCGAATCGTCGGTTTGAAATTTCGGCCACCGCGAGGTTCCAAGGTGAATTCGTGTCTTTCTACTTCGAATCGAACTTCGTGGCAAGTATAAAAGTTGTTTCTTGCGTTGTGTTGTACATTGTGGTAAATTTTGGTGATCATCGGAGGTGGTTGACGGCGGCGCCGACGGTAGTGGCGGTTGTAGTGGTGGCCGGAAACAGTGAGGAGAGAGAGGGAGAGACCAAACAAAAAAAATTTGTTAAAGGTAAAAAAGAAATTTTACGGATGGGTACAATAAAAGCTAGGTACAAACTAGCCGCTCCCATCAAAGTGATGAACGACATTAAAGTATGTCACTATTTACGACATTTTCTCTTTAATGATAGGACAAGAAATATCTTCAAATTACGGGTGGGATATAGTGGTTTAGTCTTCTTTGATTGCTTTGCTGAGCTCATATTTAATATATATACAAAGAATGCAGCCTTATCAGGTTGATATCAAGGACTTTATTTTTTGGACAATTGATATCAAGGACTTCAAAGTCAAAGATTGCGGAACTGTATAAAAACTATCGAATTACTTTTAAGTACATTTTCAATTAAGTGACCTCAATGAAGTCCCAGTTGCGTGCCTGAAATTAAACCCACATCGCAAGAAATGACCTCTTTTTCTCTATTTATATTAGCTTCCGAGTAATACCCTGTTTTGGTCACGATTTCTTATTCCCCTTACACAGCACAATCTTGAGAGGAAGAGAGATAGCTATAGACACTGTTTACCTATAGCTAGTCAACAAAAATATGTTAGTATTTGGTCAGAAATTAATTTAGTGAAATATTAGCAACTAAATTTGTAGTTGCACAAATACGTGTCAGCATTAAAATTGATAAAGTAATATACATGTCTTGCACGTACGGAAGAATTATTTATTTATTTATAATAATTTACAAAATAAACTGTTCTTAGGAGGCTTCTAACAAACCTACTCCGATGTGTAAGTCATCAAAGTTTGGATATGCAAGGCGGAGCTATTCAAGGGCTTGAGGTAGCTTCGGCCTCAAGCATCTATGTACTCTTTCTAAGTTCTTGCAATTAATTTGTTGTTCTTGTTAAGTTAATATTGCCCTAAAATTTACGCTAATTAGCTTACTGGCCCCTTAAAAATAAAATTCAACGTATTCTTCTTTTGAATGTTTGAAGTGATAATGCTCTTTTGAATTCATTTACATTTAAAAACTCAACTTTTTAAGTCCATGTTTCAAACTTATTGATGAAGCAATAGGTTCCGAAAAATTTGTACACACTCTTGTGCAGTGGCATAGCCACAAATTTTGTATAGAAGGGTCAAAGTTAGATAGCTATTAGATTAACAAATAAATTAATTAAAAATTGATCCAAGACTATACAAAGACCCATATTCTAAAGGATTCAAGTTTCCATTCCGCATTAATACAAAATCCTTGATTGTTGTGATTCTATATTATTTCATATTGTTATTTATTCGAAATTAAGAATTAATAACATCAAAATAAGAACGAACTTAAACTCTTGTTCATACCAAAAAAACAAAGAACAAAACTCTTATATGTTTTAGGAGGGTCAAAATGGGTTAACATGTCTACCTTTCTAATGTACAAAACTATAAAGAAACACAATTGTTAATTGTTGAGGAGGGTCACTTGCCCCTCTCATTCCTACCTCCCTACGCCGTTGCTCTTGTGCCACCAACATCGTTTTAAGCAAAGGTTCACCTATTTTTCAGAACTTTGAATTCAGTGGTGTATCACTTGTCTCATAAAGCCACGGTGACATTTCCGCTGCTACTTTTCTCATTCTCTTCTTCTTTTTTGTTTTTCCTTTAGTTTCCGTGTTATCATCAAATTTCTTATCTAGTGGTCTGGTGACTGTGACAAAGGATTTATTCCAATGATTATGGAACTTGAATTGTGGAGATCTGTTGTATCCTTAGAGGCTCAGACGGATAGGATCTACTCTATTGTTCATGCGATGGAGAATCTAGATGATTTCCAAGTTTTTGGCTGCAGATTTGGTTACATCTCTGTGTCACGCCAAGGTCTAGCTTGTGGCGATGTCGATACATGCTCATTGCCTATTTGCCTTTCCTCGACTATGGTTGGGCTAGTCTCTTTGTTGGGCTTGTTTCTAGGTTTGGCCCAATGTTTGTAATGTTTGGTTCTAGTAAATTAAAAAAAAAAGGATAATTATCAATAGTTTGATTAACTTTCATAGGAAACTCTTTTAAAGGAAACTCTTTTAATTATTTGATTAACTTTCATACTTTCATTTTCATTTTTAAATAGTTTCTTCTTCATTTTTAATTTGATTAACTTTCATAGTTTCTTCATCTTTTCTCAATCAAAAAAAATAGTTTCATCTTCATTTTTCCTCCGTCTTCGAGAAGATTTAATCTTTAAGTACGTATTCAACTTCCTAGAACTTGTCTTTGACGATGTTGGCTTTCTTTTTTGTAGTTTTCTCACTATGTCCGTTTTATAGAGTGAACGTATTTCCTTTCAATACTCTGCCGAGGCTATCATTTGATTGATCAACTAACTCTGCATTATTATACCTCAAGTGGTACGTGTGACAATTAATTAACTCATAATTGTTGTTTTCGGATCAAACTAAATTTAATTAATTTTTTTTTAATATTTTGAGTATTAATTTTACACACGTATTTTAAGAAAATCGAATCCATGATCTTTCATGTGTCAAACTTTTATTAATTTAATAATTAATCATATTAAATTATTTGGTAATTGTTGTTTAATGCATGAATTAATACGACATGTTCTCGCAACGTACATATAGTCAAATATGAAACAGTTTGATTATGCATGGTTACCATGCAACCTCCGGCATAAGTATCCAAACAGTTTGATTAATGTTATCTCAACATTAATTCTTTTCAATCTTGTTGAATGTTTGATGTTGGTTTCAATTCTCACGTCTTTTAGTCCCTCTACAAGTATCCACACAAATAATATCTCGAAATTGATGACGAAGGAGAAACAAAGGACCTCTTGCTAGAAAGTTCTATCTCTAGCTCTATCTCTATCTCTATCTCTTCCTTTTGGGTCTGAGCCATGACTCAAAGACATGCAGGTCAAGGACGGAACTAGGACTGAAAAATGGGGTGGACTAAGTCGATTCGTTCAATTTTTTTTATGAATTACAAAGTTTTTTATTTTTTTATCACATAACAACTAATATTACACAATAACTAGTTCGCGAGTTGAACTCAGGATCTCCCACTTAATATTTTTTTTTTGTCTTTTCGGACTTTTTCCTTTCTTTCAATTTTTTTTTTGCATTTCGTTTTGTACGTGTTTTTAATTGGTTGACTAAGTAGGATGAAGCATCCAATAGACCTGGACACGTCAATACCTTAGTGGCCAATCTTACCTGGTGTAGTTGTGACATTTTTTTCTCATTGATTAATTTGAAAGGGACAATGAACAAGCCAAATTAGTAAATTCCAACTCTAAAACAAAAAAAAACAAAAAAAAATTACATAAAAAAGAATTGGTAATTGTAGAAAATTTTCTTTTTTGTGTAATAGTTCAACCTTTCTGGGTAAAATATAAACATACATAACTTACCTGCCAAATTAATCTCATACCCTATCTGTAAATCTCTTAGTAAACAACTAAAAGCTTATCTGTAAATCTTTTACCAAACTAATTAAAGAAACTCCATCTTTATTTCCTACTGTCACAGTTTTACCATTTTTCTCCCGAACAGTTTTACTTTTTACTTAACTGTGAGAGTGACGTTATTCGCTCTCCGCATTCCACCTGCCACAACGGTACACAACTCACGCAGCTTCTGACACGTATACGACGTCGTAAAACTTGTAAAAAGCCGCGTCTAACCGTCATTTATAGGCCCCGGTCCAAACTCCCACCTCTTCTCTCCCTAGAAAATCCTTCGTCCCAAAAATGACTATGGACCGGAAAATCAACCTGATCGAAATTCTCAAAGACAAAGCCTCAATCCTCAGAGCCACTCTATCCATCAACCGCCACGTGTCCTCTATCCAAGTCGCTATCCTCCGCGCCACCTCGCACGACCCGTCGTCTCCGCCATCCGATGCCAGAGTCGCCGCCGTCCTCGACCTCGGCCGGTCCTCGCGACTCGCTGCGTGCACCTGCATTAACATCCTCATGGACCGCCTCCACGTCACCCAGAACGCCTTCGTGGCCCTGAAGTGCCTCTACACGATTCACAACATTGTATCCAAAGGCTCGTTCATTCTCAAAGACCAGATTTCTTATCACCCGAGTTTCGGAGGCCGTAACTTCTTGAACATGACGACGTTCAGCGACAAATCGGATTTGGACACGTGGGAGTTTACGTTCTGGGTGAGGTGGTACGCCGTCGTCGTGGAACAGAATTTGATGGTGGCCAGAGCAATCGGTTACTATCTGATTGGCTCGGAAATCAAGAAATTAGAAAATCAAGACAAGGCGGTGGCGCTGTTGAATTCCGATTTGGTGAGCGAGATTGAAGTTCTTGTTGAATTCGTGGCGAGGATTTGCGACGCGCCGGAGTCGTTGAGTCTGCAGAGGAACAATTTGGTTTACGAGATTGTCAAGGCGGCGAGTGAAGATTACAGGGCGGTTCAGTGCGAAATTTCGGCCCGAGTCAGTGAAATTGAGAACAGAGAGGAGAGACTGAGTTTGTCCGAGTTGACTCGGGTGATCGACGCGCTGAGGAAGCTGGAGGATTGCCAGGAGAGGCTGGTCTTGTTGTTCGTGAACCGGAAAAGGAACGACAGGTTGTGGGAAACGGTTCGGAAAACGAGGGCGAAGCTGGCGGAGACGAAGGAACAGAGAGAGGAGAAGAGGTTGGTGGTGAGGACGATGAGTAGTAATAGGGGAAGGCGAGACGAGTTGAGCGAGTCGGCTCAGTGCTGGAACCCGTTTCTTGAACCAGGACAGTTGCTTCTGTTACCACCTGGTGGTGGGGGATGGCTGGGCATGGGCATGGGCCCCACCCCCATAGCCGTTTGAATGGATATGTTTTTTTTTTTTTTGGCAAAGTTGAATGGATATGTTTGGGTTTGGGAAATTAAAGGGTTTTTGTAGCCGTAAAGTAAATTACAAAGAAAAAATAGTGTAATTTTTTTTTTTTTACATTTGAAGTTGCATGAACTACAATATGAGTTTAAATGCTCTTGGATGCTTTTGCAGATTTTTGTTGCCGGGGTATTTAAGGTCGGTAACGATGTGATTATAAAGTGTTTGATGAAATGCTTCAAAAAATGGCTAATGTTGCTTGTGGTTTTTATTATTTTTTCTTTTTTATGTTATTTGGGAATTTAGCAATAAGTTTGGTTGTTTAGTGTTTAATGAAATGCTTCATAGTTGTTGACGCTGATTGTTTTTTGTTATGTGTATAGTTGTCTATAATGGTCGACAATGGTTTATGTGATGTTCAAGCTATTCAAATGATCTAAATTTTAGATTTATATAGTGATTCCTAATGTTTGGAGGAGTAACGCAAACCACCTGATGGATTGTTTCATGAAGCATTTGATAGTAGCCATGGCTTCCATTTGGCATGCATGACAATCGTGAATTGGTACAATGGTTCGGTTATTCTTGTTATCATGTCAAGGCACTATAAGCAATTATTGTACCCATAAGTAAGAAACAAAAAGAAAAGCTCACATGATTTGTCCTAACGGCTAGTAAGCCAACTTTATATGATTTCGTTCTGGTAGAAAGGAAACTAGGAAAAGGCAGTATTACAATGCCTTTTTCTTTATACTTTAGAACGAAAATGAGAGGCGCTACAACTAAAATAGAGTCCGGAGAGGCTAGGGAGTGAGGATTTCAAACACACAATATGCTTCATGTCAAACGAAATCGAACATCTTTAACATCTCGCACGAAGAATTTGACCCACCTACAACAAATGAACTTTAAGAAACTTCACAGCCTCGGGAGTTGGATCTAACAGTAAATCCAGCGATGCAAAATAATCTAAACTCTAGAAATGAGAAGAAAGCTATCAAAAGGAAAAATAGTTGACATTCAATCTGCCAGAAGAGTTGGATGAGAATTAAGAATTTGAGACCCTTTTTAGTAGTATATTTTCATGCTGGTAAAACAATTAACTACTCTGTGGTTGTGGTTGACTTAAGGGAATATTGAACCAAAACAAGTAGTTGAACTGAAATAAGCATTGGACTTTCTGCCATCATCGAATGTTTTATTGTTCTAATCTGCAATTTGAACATTAAGAAACAAAAGCAGTGGAGATAAGTGTTCTGGCCTTCATATACTATATTGTTTGACTTGATGAGTTATGCTTGGAATGAATGTCCTTTCCATTTTTCTAGCAGAAGAAATGGTCCTTGATTGAATTTTACATAGCATACACAAATTATTTTAACCAAAATGTTACAAAAATGGGTTTGATGAATACGACAGGAAAGCCTTTATGCTCCTAGCTATTTTCTGTTTTCCTTTAGCTTCATCAAATGCATAGAGCTTATGCTGTTATTGTTGTTCCTCTGTTCGAGTATCTGGGTCAGGGGTAGACCACTTCTTCACACGCTGGCCAGCAGTCCGAGCCTACAAAATTGGTCAACCAGATATTGTATGATAAACAAGTGGCATTCTCAACTGTGATTATCGATTAGGGCACCAAATTTCATACATAAAACGAAACGGTGTCTGATTATGTAAATTCTCGCCGTGCTTGAGTCTCTTGGACTTCTAAATAAATAATATTCACATGTGGGTGGAAAGATCATTTGGTGGATAAATGTGGTAACCGTATAGTTATTGTTAAAGAGTTTCATACCTCCTTTTCCCAATCACGCCGTGTTGTGATGATGGCCAAAAACACAGTTTGAACAGCACTTCCACCAAGGATCATCCCTCCCCACATACCCTGTTTTACATTAATTTGCACAATATGATTTGATTGGAAGTATATAATATGGTTCATAACCATCTAGGAAGTTTTATGAAAGTGCAAAACGTACCAAAACACCCAAGTTAGCAACCCATCCCATTACTATTCCAAGTGGGAGCCCAACAACGTAGTAGCAGAAAAGATTTATGTATGCCACCCATGCTTGCCATCCTGAGCCCACAGCTACTCCTGTCAAAATGAGAAGAAAAAAATCCATTTTAGAATGAGAGAAATATCAGGATTTTGGAGCTTACACTAAACCTTTAGACAAGATTAGAGGTTAATTTACTTTTCATAATCGTGTATGGATGATTGTCAATCGTTAATGCATGTGAAAAGGGTGAGACGCTCATACATTTACAACAAAAACCGTTCATGCATATATGGACGATTATTTGTTATATTTACATCAATGACGTGTTTGCTTGATAGAAATGAGAGTCACTTTTATTCGAGGTGATTTGTAGTCAGAAAGTAGATGGAGAGTGAAGAAGTAACCTGATAAGACGGGTTGAACTCCGTTAAGTAAAATTGTGACGGCCAAGAGGTAAGACAAGTGATCAACTTCTTGGAGGACATCACTGCTGGATGTGAAGATGTATCCGATCTTGTCATGTAATGCGATAATGAGCACGCAGAAGAAAAGGGAGATGAAGCTGGATTCCGCCACTGAAACTTTTGCTGCAAATTTTGCTGCCTGACCATTTCCAGCTCCCAGCTCATTTGCTACCCTTACACTGTGAGTTCCATATATAACATGACTTTCAGAAAATTACCAGACCCAAATTCATTACGGAATAACTTTTCATATGCTAAAAGTAACAAAAGCAGAAAGAGGTCAAAAGAAATGGTACCCTGTTCCAGCCAAGAAAGCTAAATGAATCATGAACTCCCATCCATTTATAGTCATGCTGCAATGTTTGAATCCAAACAAGAAGAAATTAAAGGAACAAGTTACAGACTTAGGTTAATGTGGTGCAATTGTAATAATCAAAATAGAGTGCTCCACTCTTAACTAAATTAGATGATACTTTAAAATAAAAGAAGGAAATGTTGACAAAACAGAGGTCTTATACCAAACTGATAAGGCATCAACAGCAAGAGTCGCGTCCTCTAAGTATCCAGTCATCAGTATCAAGATTCTATAATACCAGAATTCCAAGCTGCATATATAGATCAATAAAAACAATCATTAGAATTCAGGGTAATTTCATTTGAAACCAACGATAGATTTCATTTGCATGCAGTTGATGGTGCAGTTTGTCAAAATTGGAAACACAATTATGTAATTACAAAATGGTGTAACATACAAGGTATGAAGGTAATACTAATACAGTCTTTAATCCTAAATGTATTATGCAAAGTTAATTTATACTTTACTTTTTAATTTAAGTTTTAACTTATGAATTTATAAATTGCACTTATACAAAAATACGTATATGATATGTTAATGAAGAACCAAGTCCGCAACCAAGAAAAGCACCATCGACTGATAAATCTTGGCATTCCCGCTATACGTTTGAGTACCTCACCCAGAAAGCACATTGACCTCTGACACCGCATATCGATAAGACAACTCCATGTTGAGTAGTAGGGGATGGTACCACATATAGTTGAAGAATATGGAGTCCCACATCGGAACAGAATAAAAATTTAAATGTAGTAGTCCATTGCTAAAAGCACTGAATATATATCTTTTTTGGGTACCAAAATTTGTTCTGATGTATTGAAGCAAATTACTGTGTGAAATAAAAGATTATTTAAACAAGAAATAAGAAGCAAAGATGCAATATTACCAGATCATGACGCCAGAAGCAGCAGAAAGTTTGACAAATTCCCAGAGCCCAGAAAAGGCCTCCATTGACAGACCAGCCCAACTCAGCGGACACCAACCACAAGTCGCATACACAAGCAACATAAAGCACTGAAGCCACCATGACATATCCAAAGTCACAGCAGCACCCACAATCCCAAAATCCAACACATACACAAAAATCCAACTTATCAGCGCATGAAACACTAAAACCACCAACGAAACCCACAAAGTCACAAAGTTCTTGAGCTGGCTCTGCAAGAACCTCTGCAATGGGAACTGAAACGCATAGCTGAAGTGCAATGGCAAAACCCACAGAGACACCACCCCTGAAAGCTCTGCCACTTCATCTGTCTGCCCAAGTAGTTTCAGAATCGGCGAGGCGAATATGTATATGGGCGAAAGCAGAATGCAGCCGATGAACAACACAATCCATGATCTCTGGAGATAAATCCCAAGCAGTGGGTACCTTTTGGCCCCAAAAGCTTGCCCGCATAGAGTTTCTAGCGCGCTTGCCATTCCCAACTTGCGAAAACAAAATGCAAAATGTCAAGAAAAGCAGCCATTCCGGTGAGCATATAAAAGTGCCTACCAGGTGTTTGAGAAAAGTACCAAGAGACCAAATGAGAAGCCGAGGATGACATTGTTGACGATGGAGATGGCAGCGAGTTCATTGTCACCGAGGTGGCCAGCGAAGGCCTGGGTTATGACGGTCATGGAGTAGCCAGCCAGCCGGGCGACGATAGCAGGGCCCACTACGCGCCATAGCTTTTTGGTTTCTACCCAGACTCTTGATGGAAGGCTTTTGCCTTGTGGATCTTCAGCTGGACTGTTTCTGCTTGATGGTTCTGCTAATAGGGATTGGTTAAGAACCAGTTCTTCTTCCCTGTCCATTCTTGCCTTCACAGAAAGAGTTCTGATGATGGCCGTGTGAGACCACCAGACTGGAGTGTCTGAGAGTGAAGCAGAATTATACTTGAGAAATATAATTTGGCGTTGAGAGGTCGTTACAAAAATGTTTGTTATTGAAAAGTAGGTGAGTCTCCAGCAACCTTTTTCTTAGAACAATTGGCCTACGTTGCGTAAGCAAAAAACTGAACCAGAAACGGTCGGGTTGGGCAACCCTCTATCACACATTCTACCCTCTCAGGCTCTCACAATAAAGTATTTATGTCACTGGTCACTACATAACTATAAGCTCCACAAACATTAATTTAATGAGAAGAAACTCACATTCACATAAATAATGTAAATTAGTGTTATGGAATGACGGCCTCCCTTTCCCTCCTGTGGACTGATATAGTCTAGTTTTTTCAGTTATGTTTTGATGTCTTCCTTGCCCTGTTCTTGTTTGATCAGGTGTGAAGCCTGTTATTTGCTCTCTTGTTGTCTAGTTTGTCCTGTTTCTCTCTCGCCTTTGCCTTGTTGGGAAAGGTGGTTTTATTGAATTCCCGTTTACCATAAAAACAAAAACATAAATTAGCCTGGAAACCTGGAACATGAGCGAATCCATGTACGACCAGGTGTAGTATATTGTAGCAAGGGGAAAAGGTTGCTCATAAATTAGCCTCAATAACTCGATATCCGTTCATACTTTTCTTAAAGTGATAGACAAAAAGCTAGGTCTGATGAAATGTCTCAGAGAGGTTGATACAGTTGACTTGCTAACTTTTGTTCTCGAGAAAGAATTTTATTTTAATTCGTGATAAACTATTTTCATACACCAAAAGAGATGCACAAATACAACCTACTAATTAACCCCACAAAGATAAATGATAGTCGAATGTAGCATGAGAAGTAGGGTGGAGATTGATATTTAATTGCAACTACAATGACTCAAAACAAAATAAAACTTAAACTGTCCAGTTAGAAAGAACTGACCGGCAGACGACTCTAAACTACTCTAAATAACTTGAAATTCGGACACAATACACTAGACACACAGAACTAGACACTGACTAAGTTTTAGATTTTTCTGAGTTGAATTGGTATTTTTATAAAATTCGACAAAACATAACAGTAAATAGTGACAAAAATAAAAGTAAATGATGATGTGAATTTAAGTTGTAACCAATGGATGAAAGTGAATTAGGGAATAGTCATCACCCACCAAACAATCATGAAATTACAATATGTTTCTCTTTAGTTCCTTTAACTTTGAATGAAGATGCTCAAGTTAAGCCAATGGTGTGTTGGTCCAAACCTATTATTTTCTCTTACTTGGTATGTTAAGCGCATGGTGTCTACGTCATAACCTGTCTTCTAAAATGCAACCTAAAATGGCATCTTCATAGATTTAACATATAAAAGCCGTGAGCATTCAAAGAGAATTTGAGACATCACAAGGCATCATAGGTATTGGTGTTGTCCTACTTATCCTACAAACCAATTCACATAACGGGTACTTACGCCGCTATTTGCTACTCTAGAACATACAATGATAAGGCGGTCATGCATATGATCATAACAATAAATCCTAAGCATGCTTACTAAGTATGCATCCAAAGCAAACAAGCAAAGAAATATCGATGTAAAAGCAGTGAGAAGGTTTTCATCCATCATCAAAGAAACATAAAGAAAACTAATCATATCATAAAAACAATCATGTTCGGGGCTTCAAACAACCCCCTAATTACTGTAATTTAGCTAAACATGTCTAGGGTTGAAAGAAAGATGGAAGAGAGAGAGAGGGGAGGAACACGGCTTCAGGGGCAGAAGATGAAGCGTTCCCTTGCTCCTGTCTTGAACGTCTATTAAAAAGGAATTACAATCCTCCTAGGTTTTGGAAACTTCTTCCTTACAACTCCTTGAAATATTCTAATTGGTCCAACATAATATGACTTGTCAAAACCAATTAAAATACTCAATAATCTCTGAAATACATGGAAAAGTCGTACAAACTCCCTCGTTGGCTTCGCGGAGCAACTCGGGCCTCAAAACTTGAATTCTCAAACGTTTCCAGATTCGCGCGCAGATTGACCTTCTCTCACTTAAACGGTAATAACTCTTTCTAGAAAACTCTAAATCACAAACCATAAGAAGTTCTGGAACATAGACATCCGGGGCTTTCCATGCATATAAGTACATTCTCTAGTTCATTGTGAGTTGTCCTCAGTGCTCTGTCGAAGTAGACTGATCTGCACAGGCACATTCACCATTTCAGCTTTTAGTTCCCTCTTTTGCTTCTTTTCTTCACCTTTGCTCCAGAAATACCTAAAAACATAAAACCAATGTAAATGACTCAAACAAATAAGAAACTAACTAAGAAAACATAGGGATTTACAATATAAAAGTCGCATATAATGCTCCTATCAATTCGTCATTAGAAATAGAGGGAAACAATATCTAAGATGTGAATGATTTTTCTTCCATACAACCATAACCGATGATGGGGAGGAACTCCTCAATCTTTTATTGTGTTGCTAATTGTGTGAAATTGTTTGTTGTTTTGATCTAGTTATTAGAATAACGTCATAATGAACAATGAATTACTAATGAAAGAAAACACAAATCATGAATTTTTGAAAGAAAGCATAAGAATTGAATAGAAACGTACTTTTTAAAAAATTGTAACAGAAATTGCATTTTTGGCATAGACAATGTGTAACTATGGCGCAGTGCCAAGAGTTTAAATGAAAATTGATTCACATTCTATATTTTATTAGAGCATCTCCGATCGATCCACATTCCATGTTTTGTACATAATTTTATATTACAATGTGCTCCACAAATTTCAAACAATCCTCTTTATCTTTTACTTTTTCAAAACTTTTGTCCCCATAAGTTAGTAAAATGATAATTATTTTTGATATATTGAGTAGAAACTTGTGAAGAATGTCAAATGGCAACATAAGCTACAATATGTTATTTAGACCTATTGTATTTGACAATGTCATTGATGATGCTCTTAGAAATGCTTTTTTTTTTTGGGTATCAAGGATCAATCCCTACTCCGAACACCGCACTCTCGAGAAATTCTGAAGTTCTTCGCACCCTCGAGCAACCCCGAAATTGATGTATATCAAAGAGGAAAAAAGACAAACTTCGGTCACACAAACCGGGTCTCCAACTTGCGCAATGAGTAAATTAAGGCTCACAAAGCCAATAGAAATTCAACCAATTAACTAAGTTTACAGCTCATTTCACTATCGTCCTACCAACCAAACTCCAATAGCGCTAAGAGGCCCTTTTTGAGTTAGTGAGAATCGTGCTTAGGTGACTACAATTGAAGCCAAACCAAATTACCAACCCACCAAACCCTTGGGGTTTCTTAGTGAGCCGAGTAAAAGCATTTCATTTAATTCTTCTTTTGAGATATAAAGGTCTCACTCATATTACAATCATACACTGTTACCAAAAAAAAGAGAGACATTTTTGTTCATGATATAAGTTTTTTCATTTAATAAAAAAGGGACCAAAATCAATTACACACGAAGCACCTCTCTTTCTTCATTTTCTTTTGTTTCTTGATGGCTGAAAGTAGGCCTCAGTACTGAAACAAAACATGTACTGTAACGCCCCAAACTGCACATCTTCAATTTAAGCTGTTACCGTGCCGTGAATCCTTAAAACACAATTAAATTACTAACTCATATGTTAAAGAGCCACAAGGCATTTTGAGAATTAAGTTTAGAACGCGAACGCGGAAACGTAACCAACTTAAACAGAGGTGAAATATTTGAAAATCATAAATAATAAAAATCCGTTCAATTTTTGATTACATAACCGAATTGAAACATGAGACCATGAACGGAACACACAAGGTACGATACATTATTGACCACGAAGATTTAAATGGTCAACGGTTCCGAAATAAATAAAATGGAACAAAGATAATAATTAATTGACTTCGGAACCTGATATTCGATAAACGAAATATCGGTTATAACAATTTTGCCCGCCCAGATCCATCCATTGTTGTCCTGTTTCCAGTGCACAGTACCTGCATCCAAACTATTGTAAGAGTGAGCTTTCGTCCTCGCTGCTCAGTGCAACAGCCCTAGCTAGGTTTGAAAACCATTAAATAAATTTTCATTTGGTACCAGTATGTGAAAATACAGTAAATCATTTCTCGATGATGAACCATATATATGAAAATAAATAAGTACCCGGGTGACTACCAAACCTGATGACCGATCAATCTAGCCAATTACATCCTTACCGAAGATTAAAATCTTCAACAAACCGTAAGGAGTAGCGAGAGTGTCAATTTCATGCTATACCGCCTAGATCTAGTGCCACATCTCAAAGAATGTCAGACACTATTCCGACCGTATAGCCCCTCCGGAGGTTTAGGGGATCGAAACCCAAGGTAGTCACTATGCTCCACTCACTCTCAGGTCATCATTAGCTCAAATGATAAATTCAAACCATAAAACAATGCATAAAAACACCAACTAGGGTGAAGACTCCCTATCTGGAATATTAGAGCTTCCACTTCGCTCGTCACGTCAGGCCAACACCACCACCACACTTTAACTCTCGGGCTAACTGGAGTCCTTAGTCCGACAATAAACGAGTGTTACAAGATTTTCTAATTCATTAACACTCGCACAATTCTTTCAAGTCCGTTTTGGATAATTATTTCCGAATACGAAATTCTATTGGTGTTGGGTGAATTCTCAGATTTATTCTGGACACCCAACAATAATAAAAGAGTAAACCACTTTAATAAATTTCGGATTCAATACACGTCATCAAAATCAAGTTAATCAATTGCCAAGCATCGAATCCATTTAGTTTAGCAAGGATTCCCTTGGCTTGTCATAGCTCAATATAAACCAATAATTCCATTTTCTTATAGGGTGTTTTTCCATAATTACTATGGACACCCAATTTTTGTTTCAGTACATCTCCAATTCGTACGATGAACCGTTTGAACTAAATTTCGACAACTTCTCAACTCTTCTATACTAATTCAAAACAACTTAACACAATCTGTTCCAAATTTGATATAAAGGAACTTATATCAATTTCTCAATTCGTTATAACTTTAGCACAATAGTTCTGTTAATGCACCTTGTCAAAACCTCATGCTAATCACAATCCTCAGTGACTACTGCCGTACACTGGATTCAAAATCAATAACCAAACACCAAAATCACAACAAATATTGGAACTTCAAAGTGTGCTCTGTACATCTAATCCATTCGAATTCCATACTAGTTCAAATCACAGCAACAGTATCGACTCATAACCACAACTCATTCGAACTTACAATTATACCAGGTCAAACTAAGTTCGAACTTATACCTGAGTACGAATTGAACTTTCGACGAAACCCAAACAAAGCACGAACTACCAGCCTCTGTTCTGATTCACTCACCAAGGCCCTATAGCCTCAAGTCTTCTTCCAGCTTCCTAGAATCCAATTTCGAGTTAAAATGAACATTAACAAGGCCGGAAAAAAAAAAAGGCAGCCGGAATTGCCGCCGCGTACGGTGTACCCGTGGTGACAGAATGGCACCCAAGAACCCAAACTTCCATACTTTGATCAAAAGGGAAAACCAAGACTAGGAAAGTGTAGAGCTAGAAGAGCTGATCGATTTTCATACCTCACTCGAAGGAATCCGTCGCCGGAGTCGCCGGAAATTGCAGAAAACTCGCCGGAATTCACAGGTCTTTCTCCTTTCGATTCTCTCTCTACAGACCTCTATTTGACAAGCTTCAAGCACAGACAAGCTCAAGTAATCGAGACGAAACTATTGGTATAGTTTTTACGCCGTGAAACGGCCGGAGAAAGGATTTGGGTTAGGCGGTGACACAGTGAGGAGGAGGAGAGAAGTCGCGCGGGTTCCATGGGTTTCCAAACTGATCCTTGGATAATTATACTCTTCCTTAATGAGTTTCAACGGCCTAGATCAAACTGTGAGTTGATCTACGGCCCAGATTACTCCAATCCATTTTCCAATTTTACAAAATATTTCCTTAAATTCTGAACTTTCCGAAAATCAAAATAGCTTCGGTGTCTGTAAAATTCCCCGAAAATTTCCACGGACTCGTCGCAACGTCTACTTAATCATCAAGTTCACAAGTTGAAGTTACGACAAAAATAAAATTTCTGAAATATTCCCGAATCTCAAAAATAGTTATCCAGATTACAACTTTAATCCCGATTAATAACCAAATCAATCTCTTAATTTTTCCCGGGGCTCACATGTACCCTCAAATTTTTTGAAGGAAAACACATTGAAAACTCGTCAAGCTTGCAGCTAATGTACTAGTTGTTGTTCTGATTGCTTGTCTTCTGGATCAGGGGTTGACCACTTCGATACACGTCGACTGGCATCCTCGGCCTGCAAAATTCAACCACCAAAGAGTGAAAATGGAGGGATTTGGAAATTCAAAGGCACTGGCATATATCAAGAAAATAATGAAGAGGAATCTTATGTTCTTGTTTGAGAGGTTTTGGTTTATGTCTCATTCCCTCATTTCTCTTTTTCTTCTTTATTGAATTGGCTTTGATTTTCTGAAGTATTATCAAAAAAAAAAAAATGAAGAGGAATCATATTAGGTTGAATTGACCATACCTCCTTTTTCCAATCTCGTCTTATTGTTACGACGGCCAATATCACTGTTTGTATAGCAGTTCCACCAAAGATCATTCCACCCCAAATACCCTGTTTCACATCAATTTGAACAAGAATACAATACAACGTCAAATATTTGGTCCTTGCGAAACTGAATTGCGTGTATTGATTAAAAATGTGGGTGCATATAGAATTATCCGTGAACGAAACTTACAGCAATACTCAAGTCGAAAACCCATCCCATTACAAACCCAAGTGGGAGCCCAACAATGTAGTAGCAGAAGAGATTTATATATGCCACCCATGCTTGCCATCCTGATCCCACAGCTATTCCTGAACCCATACACAAGTCAATGATTTAACCAGAAAATTATTTATTTTATTACACCATAATAAAGTCTCAAATTCACGGATAAAATATCCTTCGCCCTCACATAGCATGTGAACAAAACTATTTGAATCATATTTATTGACAACCTTACCGACTTAGGTTGCACTTCTATAAAAGAGACGGTAAGAAAAGTGATCGGAAAATGTGATTAAAATAACAAGAATAGAGTGAAAACCGAACCTGATAAAACTGGTTGCACACTATTAAGTAGAATTGTGATGGCCAAGAGGTAAGACAATTCATCAACTGCTTCAAGGACATCACTGCTGGTTGTGAATATGTACGCGATCTTGTCTTTGAGTACCATCACAAGTACACAAAAGAAGAGACCGATCACCGTGGATTCTGCCACAGCAACCTTGGATGCGAATTTTGCTCCCTTCCAGTTTCCAGCTCCTAACTCATTTGCCACCCTTACCCTGTGAGTTTATCACCAAAATTTCACACTACTTGCTATAGAAGCAAGTAGAAAAGGTACAAATGTGCTTCTTCATGACAATAAGTGCTTTTATATTCCCAGAAAAAGAATGCGCTTTTACATGTTTTCTAATCTTGTTGTCATCTATGATTAGCTACAATTTTAGAATTTTTACATGATTGCCAAAAAAAAAAGAACTATAATTTTTACAGAGACATGATAGATTACTTTGACTAAATTCTTCTATATCTCTACCTACAATTCAACCAAGACTATGGTCTATTAAGCTAAGCCAAATTCCAGAGTCTAATGTCTGGCAATAAAATATTTCTCTCTCTCGGTCATTCCAATCTCCAAGTACTAAAATGCATACACACCGGACAACCCTTTAATATATTAGTAATTGAGAAAGTTCAATCGATCTACTACACACCAGTAACACTACAACAAAATATATAAAATAAAAGAGATATTTAGATAAACATCTTTCTCACTTTTATTTTCTATGATATAGCTCGTTGACTTTTCGGTTATTAGATTTAGTCCAATATTAAATTTCAGATGCTACATAAGATATCTTACTGCCATAATTTTTTAATTATTTACAGAGTATGCCATAATGAGAAATATTTAAATACAAAATCAACATTTAATTTAAATCCCTATAATTAAGCCTAGAATTCAAATTTTAGTTATTATTAATTTATAATAAATGAGAATAAATTCGTATAATAAATATTTTATCCTTCAAATTTTCATTACCTTAATTAATTATTGGCAGAATAATCCAAAAAGTACAAGTAAATTACTAAAGTTTAAAAATTGTTAATGTATAGAAATATGTAACAAAAAAATGTATAAAAATATATTATTAAGTTTTTTCATAAAGAGGTAAATTATTCATAAAAAGAGTAGGTAAATATTTTATTCAAAAAGTACGTAAATTGTTCATAAAATAGTGGTACATTATACAAAAAGTAATATGTAAATTAGTCATAAAAAAAAAGATTAGATAAATTATTTATGAAAGAGTAGATAAATTATTCAAAAAAAAGAGTAGGTAAATTAATAACAACTGATCTAAGAAAAACTGTAAAATGTAAGCCGATGTACGTGAATGATTGGTAGAGAACCATAGTAAGGAAAAACATGTTGTTTATGATCGTTAACAAAATATCAACCAAACAACAATAACAACAAAAAATAAATGAAAGATATAATACCTCATGACTATTGAAACCAAAAGAAGAAGGAAGACAGACAAATCTTGAGACTCTAAACTCTACGGTCATCACACTACATCTCCGTAATCCTCATTTCTTAAAACGAATTATGATCTCCATTTTCTTAAGAAACAATGGTGAGAAAAATTGTTATGGTTGTTTATGAATTTTTTTTTAAATAAAATGGTAATATAGTAACAAAGTATTAGAAAATCATTATTTGCATTAAAACTCCTAGTTGTATCAGAATATGTTAATTTCACTGTTGAGATTTTTCTATGGTGTATATAGGGAGGGATGCCAATTTTAAAACTGTACGTATCACTTGCATTAGATTACAAAGTAAGAAGACAAAATTACCTTTGTTTCCCTTTATTATAAAGGATAAAATTAGAAGGAGCCCAAAAGAGGTAAAGTGAAAAGAAAACTTACCCTGTCCCAGCAAAGAAGGCTAAAGGAATCATGAGCTCCCACCCATTAATAGTCATGCTGAAAAAATAAACCCAATTTATCAAAAAGTGAAGGAAAAGAATAGAAAAGTAGTTTAAAAAATTTATGTTCAAGCAAAATAAAGGCAATTTCATACCAAACTGATAAGGCATCCACAGCAACAGTAGCATCCTTCAAGTACCCAGTCATCAATATCAGTATTCTATAATACCAGTTCTCCAAGCTGCATATATCATTTATTACACAACCTATTGAAAATCAATATCAACCCAGAAATTAAAAAATAACTAGAAGAAAATAGAGAGAAAAACACATATATGCAATTGTACCAGAGCATAACACCAGAAGCAGCAGAGAGTTTGATGAATTGCCAAAGCCCAGAAAAGGCTTCCACAGAGAAACCACTCCAAGTCAGAGGGCACCAACCACAAGCAATATATACATACATCCCAAAAACCAGAATCCACCATGAGATATCCAAAGCAATAGCAGCACCCACAACCCCAAAATCCAACACATAGACTAGAAGCCAACTTGTGAACACATTAACCAGCAAACCCACTAGCGAAACCCAAGCGATGATGAAGTTCTTCAGCTGGCATTGCAAGAATCTCTGCATAGGGAACTGAAACGCAAAGCTGAAGTGCAACGGTATGAGCCACACAGCCACCACCCCCGACTGCTCCGCCACATCATCGGTTTGTCCCATGAGTTTTAGAATCGGTGTAGCGAAAACGTAAACAGGCAACAGAGCAAAGCAACACAGGAACAACACTATCCATGACCTCTGGAGGTATATCCCAAGCATGTGGTACCTCTTGGCTCCAAAGGCTTGCCCACATAGGGTTTCTAGCGCGCTCGCCATTCCTAGCTAATAATGGGCAATAAGCAAAGAAATTCTTAGAGACAAATATCAAATTCCGCAGATCGATATCTGAAATGTTATGTTACGGGACTATATATCAAAATATATAGTACAGTGTTAATTACGTACCAGGAGGCCAAAATTGAAGCCGACGATGACGGTGTTGGCAATGGAGATGGCAGCGAGTTCGACCTCACCGAGGTGGCCGGCGAAGGCCTGAGTTATGACATTCATGGAGTAGGAGACGACGCGGCTGAAGATGGCGGGGCCCACTATCTGCCATAGCTTCTTGGACTCTATCCAGACCCTTACAGAAAGCTTGCCTTCCTCTTTGCCGTCATAACCAGAACTGTCGTTTTCGGGTGGTGACGATTCTGGTAATAGAGATGAGGTAAGATCAGAACGTGCACCATTTTCGTCCCTGTTGTTATTGTTGCTGCGTTCCATTGGAGATATTAGTCTCTAAATTAATTTTGCTGGCTATTGATTTGCCTGCAAGCTCTCTCTCTCTCTGCCTACTAGTCTAACAGGAGAGACTGACATGCTAAAACAAAGTAAAATATGCACCCAGTGATTTTAGATGGTATAGGAAACTAGGAAAGGATGATGATATGTTAGGCAAGAAAGGAGAGTTGGTCAATGACGTCAAAGGATTAATTTGTTTTTTCCTTTTCGGAAATGAAGGATCCAATTCTTTCTAAAACAAGTTGTTGGCAAACTGGATTCCTGTTTTCACAAAGTGGTGAGCTGTTTGAATAAGGACTCTTTTTGGCTAATTACGTGCGACTTCAGGAGAGCTCTTAGAAAATTGATGGTTTCCTTGTTTTGTTTTTGGTCTGTGATGGTTTCCATTTTCACTGTTTGTCACTTTGTCATATCCAAATACTAGTGTGGGTTCTATTGTAAATTGGAGATGGAAATGATGAGGCATGCACCGGAAAAAAAACAAAAATCATGTGAAGAATCAGAGGCATTTAAACCTGCAACCTCCTTATGGCATTGTGAAGTGACTGAACATTAATATGAGGCATCTAACTGACTAACTGTACTGATTTTTGGATTATTAAATTGGAGAATTTTTTTTTTGTTTTATTCGTTTTCTGTATGTAGTTTGCGTTTTGTTCATACATGGCTACTTCCTAGTTTTTTTTTTTGATTCAAAGTAGATTTCATTAACTGGAAGCAATTACAATTTGGGTAATAGCATAGTACAGAAACTTCTGCCCCAAGCACATCATTACAAAATAACTTCCTCAACTAGATCATGAAGCCAAGGACCCAGCCTCCTGACAAAACATGCTGTCATTTATTAAGAATATACAATATAGTTATGAATATAGAATCTTATTGTGCACAGTAAAATAGGGATATATATACCTAGAGGCACCCCAGATTTTTCCTATTTGGATATGACAAAGTGACAAACAGTGAAAATGGAAAATAGTGGAAATGTCAAGAAACCTACACATAAAAGATTTCCATTGAAGTCAATCCCGAGTGCTCTGGCTGCGATGGCAGTGCCATCCCTAATTGATGACGGCACTAGCTAATTGTTTTTTGGCATTTTTTGTTTTTTTACATGGACTGAGTATGAAAAGAAGGAAAACTATTTCGATTTATGAATTTTCTTACGTTTACGAAATATAAGTATAATAGACTTCAAAATTTAAGTGATGTTACACTAATAAATATTAGTACATGTTAGGTCGTGCAGGTACAGTCTAAAAATATTATATAGTCATTAACGCATCAATTACATGGGAGGCCGACTCTTTTTTTTTTTTTTGGGACAATAATGGGAGACCGACTCTATGCAATACATGGTAGGCTAGGCTACCTCCACATAATGGTACACCAGTGTTCCCTACTTTATCACTATATAAAATTAACTTACCCAATTTGAGCCGTTCAAAGATTAGAAAAAAATACTAACCGATTTTTCTAATAACTTAGATTGCATCGTGTATGTACACGTTGTGTAGTGAAGAATTTTCTGTAATCGGTCTATATATATATATATATTAATGCATCAATGCACCATAGAAGAACTAGAAAATATAACTCATGCACCGAAGGGAACAGGAAAATATATTAACTCTGTGCGTAGACAGAGTTGGATGTTTCTTGATCCCCAGCTTTACACATCTTCATTTCACATGTCACTTGAGTTGGTTTATAGAGTCTCAAATCAAAGAAACAAAAACTCCCAAATAATTAATTAAGAAGCCAAATAAATAAAATCAAAAAGAGAAATGGAAGGAAGGGGCAAGACGTACGGAAACTGTCAATCCTGGTTCGTCTTCTTTTGGTTAATGATCGATGTTGATTGATTGATCAAGAATTAGTGGAAGGGAACAGAGCCACATCTCGAGAGAGACTGAACCTAGCTCGCAAAATCTAGCTTTAGCTTCATTCTATCCCATTCCATGTTAGTTCTTACTGATAAAATTAAGGGCTAACAAACAAGTTTGAATGGTAGTTGAGGCCGCCATATGTGTCACAATCTGCAGCCTGAAAATGAGATATTTTTCCCGTTCTCCATGGTCTTCAATCAAATAAAGAGGTCAATGTGTATAGCTTATAGGCAGAGTCCAGGAATGTTAGTTAGAGTCGGCCAGGCCAGGCCATGCGTGCTCCTGAAAAATGCGGTGCATATATATTACTAAAGAATATATATGATGCATGCAATCAGTTGACAATTATAAACTGACAAAATGGAGCAGGCCAGGTCATTCTAATATTTTGATACTGCTTGCAAATTAATATCTTCACAACTCGCAATTATAAACCCAATTAAAATGAGTTAGGATTATGCGAGTTGATTATGGATTTGATTTTAATTGCGGATCAGAGATTTGATTATCAGAGATTTGATTATATGAGTTAGGATTATAAACCCAAAAAAAAAAACAAAAGAAATGAGTTAGGATTATGGATTTGATTCCCTTCCATATAACAAAAAAAAAACAATTTCAAAGATATAAATATACATAACTACTAGCTTACTTGTCAAGTTTTCTTTATTAACAGTCCCAAACAACAAGGATGCAATTTGGCTAGCCCGAAGAGAATAAGCCCAAATGATCACCACACTAGCAACAACAATCATACCAACAAAGGAAGCAAAATAGAAGTTTTAGCAGCCGAAGGCAGCACAAGCAAATAGCAGCAGGTAGCAGACAGGGCTCCAACCAGTCATATTATGCAGTGTTTATATTATAAGTGTGCCGAGTTTCATTATATCACCACATCTGTGTCATTTTGTAACCCTCTTTCCGGATCAGTGTCCGGCTAGAGAACACAACTAAAGATGACAAGGCTACAGCTGATTACATTCTTTTGTAAGTTTATAACAGAAACATACGATATCACCACTGTAGCATTGTCCGCATCAGCTGATACCGAAGGAAACTGAATTTCAGTATCCCAGTCTAAATAGATTAGAATTATCATTGCTTCATTCAAATTGGACATGCTTCAGTTTGAAAAAATCACTCACGCTTTGAATAGAAAATGCGATACAGACCAGAGCATATGGTATCATCAGTGAGCAAAGATCAATGGTTTTGAAGCTGCATCCTTTGTTATGTGAATTCGAGCTCTTTGTGCCTGTTAATGACAATTAACCACATAAAAAGTCAATACATAATAAAAAGTTAAAAACTACCAAAGAATTGTGTTTCAGAGGAAAACCATTTTAACTTTTACCTCTTTTTCCCAATCACATCTCATGGTGATAATGATCAGTATCAAGGTTTGAACCACAGTTCCACTGATCATTCCAGCCCACATGCCCTACTTATTTGTTCCAGCACATGTAAAATCAAGAAATCAGATAGGATTATTGCGCAACATTTGGAGCAACAACATAGAAATTGCTAATTTATATTGAACTTTGCAGTTAAAGTTTGCTTTTATTGCAGCCAAGTCATGTACATTTCTACAAAACTAAAGTAATGGTAACTGAACATCTGAAGATTCTGAAGTGTGATGGGCTGTTAACAAAGGGTACACACCTTAATACCAAGCATCAGCAACCATCCTAAGACAACCCCAACAGGCATGCCAACGAGGTAATAGCTACCTATATTTACAATAGCTACTATTGCTTGCTGACCAGATCCGACTGCTACCCCTGTCAAACAAAATAGGACAGCAAATGTTTCCCTCAGATCAAACATTTCTTGGAGCGAAAATCTACTTTGCTGTTCTAAGTTCCTTACCTGAGAGCACTGGTTGAATGCAATTGAGGAGAATGGTGAATGCCAACAAGACTGATAAGTCATTGACCATAGCAATAACCGGAATGCTCGAGGTAAAGATCATTGCAAGCTTCTCATGAAAGACTATTATTATTAACCAAAATAGAAGTCCCACTGCTAGGGAGGTCATGACTGAAACTGTGGTTGCAAATTTTGCACCTTGTGCATTGCTTGCGCCAAGTTCATTTGCTACCCGCACTCTGGATTAAGAAAATTTTGTCTAATCAGTAATCACAAAGGAACAACAAAGACGACAAATTGAATTTCTACACTCTTTCAATCATACTGTAAATGAAACATGTGATTCTGCAGGTCATATACTATAGAATTGTTCTGATAATCATATAAGGCTGTCCCTTTTATTAACTCTTACATGAGAATGTAACATCCATAAGTAAAGTGGCGACCTTGCCAATATGTGATATCCATTAGATAATAGAAAATTTGATTGCAATATATGGAACGCTGCTCAAATACTTGTGAAATGGGTTTGGTGTTTATGTAGGAGTTTATGTGGTATAGAATTTAATAATAAGAATGATAACCCTGAATCTATCTTATTCATTCTCTAGCTTTTAGCTAATTCCTAAGTGAAGAGAGAGACTTACAACCAGTGACCGCATACCCAACTGCTGCCAGAAATCCTAGTGGAATCATAGACTCCCAAGCATAGATACTCATGCTGCAAAAGCAAAGCAATGGAATTTAGAGAAACTAATGCTGGAATACATATATGTATTCTCCAGGAAAGAATTTGCGGAATTTGAAGAAAAAGCGAATAAATGAGACAGGGTATATGAACAGGAATTAAGAAACACTGACCAGATTGAAAGGGCATCAACAGCAATCTCAGTGTTATGCAGATACCCAGAGACTATCACCAAAGATCTAAAATAGAAATTCTCCAATCTGCAACATAACATGCACATCTTTAAACCAAATCTAATCACAACACAATCACATAATCAAAGGAGAGAGGCAGAGGGCAAGCACATACAAGAGCATAAACCCAGAAGCCAAAGAAAGCTTAAAGAAATCCCAGAGCCCAACAAAAGCTTGAGCCGAAAAACCAGTCCATGTTTCTGAACACCCACCACAAACAGTGTATACAAACAAACCCAAAACCGATAGCCACCAAGCAAACCCAATAGTAAGAGCAGTCCCAACAATCCCAATCCTCAACTTGTAAACAAAAACCCAACTCACAAACACATGGAGTGCCAAAACCCCTCCAGAAACCCAGGCAATCACTCCCGTCTTTCGCTGGCTCTGCAAGAATCTCTGCAATGTCAGCTGAAATGGGAAGCTCAAGTGAAACGGAATCAACCACAGAGCCACCAAACCAGTCTGCTCGGCCACAAGCTCCGGCTGTCCCATGAGCTTCAACAATGGCGTAGCGAACACAAAAAGGGGCAAAAGCAACACCGCGCAGAGAAATAGAACTACCCAAGAACGCTGCATATACGTCCCCAACATATGGTACTGTTTGGCTCCGTACGCTTGACCACACAGAGTCTCAAGCGCGCTGGCCATGCCTAGCTAGACAAACCCATCAAAGATTGGAAATTGAAATAGTGAAAATTAAGCATTGAAATGAAGGGTTTAAGTGGGACTTTAGTTACCATGAAACCGAAAGTGACGGCGATGATGACGGTGGTGGCAATGGAGATGGCGGCGAGATCGAGGTCACTGAGGTGGCCGGCGAAGGATTGGGTGACGACGGTGACGGAGAACATGGCGAGGCGGCTGAAGATGGATGGGGCTGCTACATGCCATAGCTTCTTTGACTCCGACCATGTACGTTCGATCAGACCACCGTGTTCTTGATGGTGTGAGATTAACAGAGTCTGAGGGTCGTCTTCCTCTTCCCTCATTGTTCCAACTCTGTTTTTCGAGTTTGCCTCAAATGAATTGATCAAAAGGCCATGACACCAACAAAAGAAAAAAATCAAATGGCTTCAAAGCCATGATGTCAATTGAGTGGTCAAGAGTACGTAGTCAGACAGGAGCAAAGCCTGAGTGGTACGGTAGTAGGGTCAGTCTACTTTTGTTGCTTTCATGTCCCTCTTCCGAACACAACTTTTAACACGGGCACGACGGTTCTGGCCGGAGGAGCGCCACAAGGAGGAGATGCAGTGATTTTTACACCGAGTTACAAGAACTTACCATGTTAGTATGTGACAACCCAACTTTAATCTCTTTTGATTTCAAATTCTCTTTTTTGATCTCCACAAACGCAATCTTTGCGTGACCTCCGAGGACGCTAGCTTTAGGGTTGGTACTCTTTCCTCTTTGATTGGAGTTTTTTTCCACTTAATCCTTGCCTTCTTGGTGTTGGTACTGTGTTGTAGAATTATGGTACTGTATATTTGGAAATGGAGGTGGTTTAATTTTTAACTGCAGAACATTAAATTTCTTGTGTGCTTTGGTTATTAATCATCCATCTTATGGGGCAGGGAGTTATTGAGGAAAGGGATGCGGTGGAGAGTGAGTAATGGGAAGGAGATAAAAGTTTTTAATGATCCCTGGGTTCCTGGGATTGATGAGTTTCGAGTGGCTTGGAAACATGGGTGGCCTGATCAATTACGTGTGTGTGATTTGATGTTGGAATCTGGTGAATGGAATGTGGAGTTAATTAAGCAAGTTGGTTCGGTGCAAGAATGTAATGCCATTCTTGATATTCCTCTAACCCGATCTGTGTCTAAGGATCGTCAAGTGTGGCATTATAATCGGAATGGCAAATATTCGGTTAAAAGTGGGTATTGGGTGGCTTTGAAGGAGGCAAGGACTCGTGTTGGGACTGCTAATGTGGCTCCGGTGGTCTCAAACTATTGGAGGCATCTATGGAAACTTAAGGTGCCTCCAAAAATGTTACATTTCTTATGGAGATGCTCAACTGGGTTCCTACCATAGTACCATGTAAGGAGTCATTGTTTAAGAGAAGGATTGTTGCTGATTCGTTGTGCTTGAGATGTCAACAAGGTGAGGAAACGCCCTTGCACGCAACATGGGAATGTTCTGAGTGTGTTGTGGTGCCTTTGAGGGCGGGATTATATGATAAGTTGCATCCAGGTCAGTTTACCTCTTTCTCTTCGTTAATAGAGAGTGCTATGGTGTTATTGTCAGTGAAAGAAATGAAACTTCTGGTGGTTATTCTTTGGGCAAATTGGAAGGAACGGTGTGCAATTGCTCATGGTGCTCAACCTAAGTCTGGTGAGTTAATCTTTGAGAGCTCGGTGTCTATATGGCAAGGTATTTTAGCAGTGGAAAATGCAGAGGCTACGGCAACGGTGGGTGGTACTGAGAATGGCCAAAGGCGCAATAAAAGATGGAGTGCTCCTCCCCATGGTCTAGTCAAAATGAATTGTGATGGTTCGGTGAGTAGTGATAAGGAGAAGGTGGGGGTGGGTGCTGTATTTAGGTGTGCTGATGGTAGTTTAATGGGAGCAGTGGGTCAGCGCCTAAACCAAAGACTAAGACCTGGGACTGCTGAGCTTTTTGCACTAAAGATTGGCTTGGAATTTGCCGTAGAAAACAGGTGGAGTTCTTTCTTGGTGGAAAGTGATTGCATGGAGGTTATTAATCAAATATCTGGGAATGGAGAATGCCTTAGTGATGATGGTGTGGTGGTTGAAGAAGTAAAGAGACTTATGGACATTCTACATATTCCAGGTATAATGTTTGTTCCAAGGGATGCAAACAGGGCAGCTCATACAATTGCCTGTTATGTAGCTCGTAATGTTGGGCGTTTTAGTTGGTTAGGGGTTGGGCCTTCTTGGCTCATGCAAATCATCGATGATGAGTTTTGGTATGGCTAAAACTAGCACACAATTTAATCCTTGCAAATATAGATTAATGTCACGTAGTAGTATGGATAAGCAAGGGTCTCCCGCAGAGGATTGAGTCTAATTACTAAACTATAACGACTAAAACAATAAAGTAAAGATTAGGGGGTTTTTGGGTTTTAACTAAACTAACAAACAAGTAAATTAATTGGTGGAAATTAATCCAAGATGTGAAAGTTTATATTGAAGAGAATCAATGAGAACAATGTAACCAGGGACATGCTATTCACCACAAGACAATGCTTCATTCATGATATGTTAACCAATAAATTTTCTTCAATTGAATGTCATTACTCAAGCTAAGTCGATGATGTGTCGCACTTAACCTATTAATCTCTCATACTTGGTATGTTAGATGCATGATGTTTACAACCTAACTTAGCCTCCAATAAGAAACCTAGGATGATGTTTCCGAACGGTTCAACAAATCAAAAGTCATTAAGCACAAAGAGATTCTGAGTAATGCTAGGCAACTTCGATACTGATGTTGTTCTAATTACCTAGATATTGATTCATATGAATATGTCAATTATTCATGTGCTACTCTAGAATATGTTATGATAAGGATGGTCATGCACACATTCATAGCAATAAAACTCTAGCATGCTTACTAAGCGTGCACTTAAAGTAAACAGACAAGAAGTTTATCAATGAAAAACCAATGAATCAACAAACACACAATATCCAAAGACTTATTGATTAACGCCAATATCACGAAATCCACATGTCTAGGGCTAGAAGCAGCCCCTAGTTACTAAATAAACTAGCCACACATGGTCATGGTGGCAATCACCAAATTCATATGAAAAATACTAAGAAACCAAAAGGAAGAATAGAATCACGGCGATCTTCACGGCTCTCCTTCTTTGAATGTCAAGATGTCTAGATATCTTTCCCGGCTGATTAAGAGATCTTTAAATACCCCAAGTTAGGGTATAAAACGTCCACGGCCCAATAAGAGTCGAAGCCCATGAGGAAAATCACAAATCCTAAATGAATTAGGTTTCCAGATTCGCGTGTAGATTGACCTTCGCTCACTTAATCAGCTATAACTTCTTCTAGAAAACTCCTAATCACGAATCGTCAAAAGCTATGGAAAATAGACATCTTGGGCTTTCCGTCCATATATTGTACATCTTCTAATTAATTCTGAGCTGCTCCCAGTTCTCCGTCGAAGTGGACTGATCTGCACAGGCAGATTCCCCAGTTTAGCTTTTAATCTCCACTTTTTGCTTCTTTTCATCCTCAATGCTCCAAGAGTCCTATAAAACATAAAACGACATAACTAACTCGAATAAAGATGGAATGTGAGAGAATTAATATAGAATTAAGCACAATAGAACACACAAATATGCTCTCATCAAGTTTCCCGTGACCGGTTCTAGTAGTAGGAATGTGTGTAGTGGATTTGTCTCCACAGACGGTCATTCCAATATTGTTCTTCCTTTAGGTGATTAATAAAGTTCATTTGTTTCCTCTAAAAAAAAAAAATCATTTACTAGGGAATACTTTGATACCAATA
This sequence comes from Rubus parviflorus, assembly GCA_029955375.1. Classification (NCBI taxonomy): domain Eukaryota; kingdom Viridiplantae; phylum Streptophyta; class Magnoliopsida; order Rosales; family Rosaceae; genus Rubus; species Rubus parviflorus. The sequence goes on along the minus strand of JARGGL010000008.1, from coordinate 10,739,301 downwards.
AGAATAATCATCCTAAACCCCAAAAACATGTCTCATTTTTGCTGGCAGTTTCTTACTACAGATCGGTACAAATTAAATGTGGATAGGTAGCTAGTTCTTTTGGATTAGGAATTCTCTCTCTAGGAAGGATTCCTCAAACCCCCCCCCCGGAGGGTAAGCCGAGAAGACTAATCTCCTTTCGCGGAACGGGCTGCCGCTGACCACTGGTGTTTGACAGGTGTACGACCCCAAAGGCCCCTCAAACCTGCCCAAGCTGGGTTTTGAACCCTTAACCTCCTATTATCAGGATGCAGGAACCAGGGGCGGATCATAGTGGTAGCTAACCCTGTAATACCCCGAAAATTTCCATACTATTTTTATAAAATAGGTCGTGAAATTTGAAGTGAAATGGTGTGATTTCATATTTTTAGAGGTTTTCGTCGTAAAACGATAATTACGGCGGTAATTATAAGTTACACAAGGTTAATTAAGGTAACTTTTTATCTGTTGAGAATTTGGGAAACCTTCCTTCATGAAAGTTGTTGAACTCGTCGAATCGAGTTCGTAGGAATTTGGTTCACCGAAAACGGACATCGTATGAAGAAGTTATGACCTTCGGAAGTTTGGAAAATTTTGTATAAATATTGGGTATTTTTCAGAAATTTCATTTTTGCCCGGATCTTTCCGGATACTTCCGAAAAAGCTCCCAACGGACAGAACCTCCGATGGCCACGATTCCGGTGACGACGGCTTCGTCTACTCCTCCTCTTCATTTCCCGTGAAGGTACCTTCCCCAAATTCTTGAAGGAAAGTTGTCTACCGGAGCCGACAGTTTCTGCCAAAAAGGGGAAGCTTTCCGGCGACGATTCCGGCCACCTCCGACGATGGGACGACTTGGGTTTTGCTCCCCTCCTCCCCAGCAACCTCCCCATGGTGGTGGATCACGGCGGCACGGCCTAGATCGGCGGCAACGACGATTTGCACTTTTTGGGATCAAAAACTCACCGACACCGATTCCGGCCACTTCCACTCCGATCCAGACCTCGAGGTAGTTATCAAAATTGTTGGGATTGTTGTGATCTACATTCTGGTAAAATTTGGTGTCAATCGGACCACCTTGACCGGCGGTCTGACCACCGCCGGCGGCGGCGCGTGGGCGGCGCGTCCGGCCGGTCCGGGAGCAGTCCTTTGCTCCGTTTGGCTTGTTTCGTCGATACGAACAACTTTCGTGTTTTGACTTTTGTTAAATTCGGTCGTTTGACCGATGGTCAATTAACTCGATTTATCGGATCGTACGATTTACGATTCGAGAGATCCGACCGTCAGATGATCATCAAATTTGATCGTGTGGTTAATATTGAGATTATAAGCATGTTGGACCGTTGGATTATTGAAATTAGATCGTTTGATCAACGATCAATTATGCAATGATTATGGATCGTTAGATCCGTGATGATCCGACCGTTGGATCATCACCATTTTTGGATATGATGTTAGGATGCTAGAAATAAGTATGTTGATGGATTTTGGAAGTTTTGGATTTCGTGTGGGACCCGTTGATGAATAGTAGACGTGGGACCCACGTTGACCGACGGTTGACTTTTGGTCAAACTGTCCTGAATTATGATTATTAATGTCTAAGTGACATTTGAGGATTAATGTATCGTTTAGGAATCTATGATATGCTAAGTGGACTATTGCATGTTCATAGGAAATTGTGGAATCATAGAAGCTTCCGGATAACATTGTCGATTCCTGGTTTCTATTTGAAGACGCAGCAGGAATTAGAGGTGAGTGAATCTCACGATGTTTTTATATATGAATATTAATTCATATTGGGTTGTTTGTGAAAATGAGTAATTGCATTTATTGAAATGATTTTTGTGATATATAATTAAATAAATAATTTAATTGATATATCGGGTTTGTGATTTTGGTGTTAAAACAATATTTGAAAAATATTCATTTTATTGTTTTATTTGTTGGATTTCGTGGGAAACAATATTTCATAAATATGATATTGTGTTTGCCTACTTGAATGATTTTTGTCCAAATGGACTGTCCTGGGGACAATGGCAATGGGTGAAAAATGGTAGCCCATTCAGTTAGAGCTCTAGACTGCATATTGTTTGGTTAACTTGATGTATTAAAAGGAGAAGAAAAATAGTATTCTCACTTTTAATCAGGCGAAGTTAAAAATAACTTGATGTATTAAATGTGAGATGCATCTCACTTTTAATCAGGCTAAGTTATAAATGATTTTGTGTGAGTAAAGATCGAGGGTTTATATTATTTAATATACTGGATTACCCTGGTATTAACATACACGTTTATGGGGCGTGTGGGGTTAAAATACGTGGTATGGGACACGTAGGTTCAGTATATTAGATAATACGAATCTTCCGGATTTGAAATGGAACTTTTGAGTTTTAAATGTTACAGTGTGAATAAAACATAGATCATTCATACCAGCTTCGTAAGCTGACCGGGTTTGTTGATATAACCCGGTACACTATTCCACGGTGTAGTGGTTATACCTGCAGGTTAGGATAACCAGGAGTAAGCAAGGCTGCATACATATTATTGGTTTATAAGACTTCCGCTGTTTATGTAATAAACTCTGATGGATTAATTATTTAATATTTTGTAATAACAATTTATTATTTAATTATGGCTTGTAATATGTAACCCTAAAGAACGGGTCAGCATTTACATTTATTGGGCATGGAGTATATTGTTGTACTCGAATTAAAAGAAAAAAATTCTAGTGCATATTTGTATTTGATATTCCATGTAGTCACATTCCCGAAATTGATTTGTAATTAAAGGCAAAATGCCTTATTAATTGATTTGAAAATCGGGGCGTGACAAACCCAGCTTTAGCTGGGCAAATTTTTTTATTTTTTTTACTATGTAGAGCACACTTGATTTTTTTTAATAATTATTAATACCTTGCTAATTCATTCATGTGGGCTTTGTTCTTTGAACTCTTTGATGTGTATTAGACAATTAATATTCTATCAAAAGCCTATTAGACTATCCCTATTCTATCAAAAGCCTATTAGTATTTCTATCAAAACTCAAAAGCCTCGATTGACAAAACTTCTACTTCCTCTGTTCCTTACTTCCTTTCAAAATTAAGGAACGCTGAGAGAGTTTTAGAAATTATCTGATAATGAGTTTCAGAAATTATCTTCTCTTACCCAATTATGTCGACGGTTAGTTGAAACTAACTTGGCATAACTTTTTCCTTTGGTTGATAGATTGATTAGTTTAGTCTTGACACTTCCTGTTTCTACGGCAACAACCGAACGAGCATTTTCAGTTATGAAAATTATTAAGAATCGGCTGAGAAACAAGATGGAAGATGGATTTCTTTCAAGTTGCATGACTCTTCACATTGAAATAGACTATATCAATGATATTGATTCAAAGACAATAATTGATGATTTTCACTTTCTTGGCAATCGTAGGACGCAATTTAAATGACATTTTGTATTTGCAATTTTGCAGTGTGAGGCAAGTCCTCCATTTTACTTCATTTTCGGTTTTGTAAGTTTTCTCAATGTTTAATGAAATTTTTTTAGCTCACCTAAAGTTTGAACTCTAGCTCCGCCCCTGGCAGGAACCATTCTCCACCAACTTGGATGATACAAGTTTGCCAATTAAACCACACCAAGTAGTTTGTGGATGGGTAGTTTACATAAAGGTTATGGCATTATGTGCTGGAGGGGTTCTTAATTAAAAATGAGAAGGGAGAATGCATGGTTGAATGAGATTCTGGATTTCTGGGCAACTATTAGAAGCTAAACGTACATTGGGTTTTTGTTTTTGTTTTTTTGGTTTTGTGTGAAACGAGAGGCCAAGGGCACCCCTTAGAATTTATTAGAGAAGAAAAGAGAAATACAAAGAGACGGGGGACGAAGCCAAAAACCTCTCCGCCGAAAACAAGAAACATGGTAAGCAAAAATAAACTATTGAAAACGAAACTTTGGGAGACCTAAGCGGTCGCTATAACAAGAAGCAAGAAGAAAGGGAGGAGGCAAGTCCCACCAAAAGAAACCGGTAGACGATGAACCATAATTTGCTAACGCATGAGCAACTTGATTGCCTTCAAGAAATATGTGAGAAGATAAAAAATGCATATGAGAAATATGGCGTAAGGCATGAAAATGTTTTGGCATGGAAATAAGAGTTTCCTAAAAAAAAGGGTTTTTATCACAAATGGTACCTGAACTTTACGTGAATTATATACATGGTACCTGAACTTCACTTTTGATCACAATTAGTACCCGAACTTTTCGTTTTCATCTTAAATGGTACCTGAACTTTTCGTTTTCATCCTAAATGGTACCTATAGTCAATTTTCAGTAAAAAAAAAAAAAATTTGAAAAAAAAAAAAAACTCTCTCTCTCCAGCCGGAACTCTCTCTCTCCCGCCGGAACTCTCTCTCCTCTCCATCGGCGCCGCTGTCAACCATCTCCAATGACCACAAAGTTTATATCAACATGTAGATAACAATCCAAGGATGAAATTATGTAACTACATCAAGGTGAGATTCAAAGTAGATAGAGAGATATTGATGCCGGAAGTTCCAAAAATCGAAAAGTCGACGACCTCAATCCTCCACGTACGGCGGTCAACGTTGAAAATTGAGGGTACCACGAGGTTGCTGAGATAGAGGGCTTCAAAGCCCAATAGGTTTGGAGGATCGAAAGTGGCCGGAGGTGGTGGCGCCTTATGGTGCAGAGGGAGAGGAGAGAGATTACGGGTGGGGGGGAGAGGGAGGGAGAGAGAGAGAGAGAAAGAGAGAAAAAAAAAAAAAAAAAACTAAATTTTTTTGTTTTTTTTTTCTTTTCAATTTTTGACCGTATGATGAATTTGTTTTAATTTTTTAACGGTAGATTTGACGATAGGTACCATTTGTGATCAAAACGAAAAGTTCAGGTACCATTTGTGATCAAAAGTGAAGTTCAGGTACTATGTATATAATTGAGGTAAAGTTCAGGTACCATTTGTGATAAAAACCCTAAAAAAAACTAATCTCTCCTCGAGGCAAATCAGATTGTTCCCCCTAAGACTTCTGATGAGGGAGTTGTGATTCAAGTTGCCACTGCAAAGAAGAAGAGAGGACGTACGTCCCCTTGGGGCTCGAAACAAAAATCTTCCCAAGGACAAGAAGAAGATAAGTGAGGTTATTGGCCCTCTGCGTCTGACCTATTATGCCAAGACTCCTCGCCCTAAGACTAAGGGCAAGTAGAGACTTATTTTAATTTTCCTAAGTAGTTTTCAGCCTACATTTATCATTGTCTTTGGTTACATTTGGTCGAAGAGTTTTCTATTGTACTACAATTTAGTGCATTGACAATTGGAAACTCAATTTATTTTAATCAAGTGGTGGTGAGACTTCTGTAGTGTGTTGGCTTGATGAATAAGTCAAGTGAAATAGATGTAATGACTAATGAGTGACATTTGTTCCGTCCTTTAGTACTTGATCACATATCGATATTGGGAGCAAGTATAGTGATGCTTATGTATGTGTCGTTCTGGCCTTGGAGATTCCTTTAAGGATAATGCTTGTGTTCATTTAAGAATTCACCCTTGCAATTAACACATTTTCACTTTAACTTTTCACGATCCAACACATTTTAAATGATAATTTAAAATATGAACGGTTAGATCATAAAATTACAAGGTAAAATAAGTACGTTAATTACAATAGGGTGAATTCTTATGTTCGCCTAAGGGGTGAATACAAAAATTATCCTTAAGAGATTTTTAAATAAATGAAATCTTTAATTTCTAAAAAAAAAAACTTGTACAGTACGTCTAATAATTAAACAAGAGTGTTCACATAAGGGACAGTTTTTAAGGGACTGTGAGGGACAAGTGAATCTGACGGCTGAGATTAAATGCACAGTTTTAAGTTGTTATAATTTTATCCTTTGCATTTAATCTCAGCCGTCAGATTCACTTGTCCCTTACAGTCCCTTAAAAATTGTCCCTCATGTGAGCAGGACTCAATAATTAAAAGGGTTTGTGCATGTTGTACAATTAATCATTAGCTTTATCCATCTAATGTTTTCATATACCGTACTGTATTTTATTTATAAAATAAATTGTATGATTTTCATATGATTTGGGATTAGGGCTAATTACTCATAAGGTCATTTACATAACTTATATTTTTCAAAAAGCCACCTAATATTTTTATTCCTCATAAAGCCACCAAAACATTACAAATTTTAATATTTACAAAAATGCCACCGTGTTTTTTTTCTCATTATTTACAAAAATACCACTGCCGACAAAAAAATACTGCATTGATCTTTGACAGTAGCTTTATTGTTCTTTGACAGTAGTTTTCTTGTTCTTCGACAGTAGCTTTTTGGCAAGTAGCTCCATATTGTTTTTCTCTCTTAAAAAAAATAATAATTTGAAACAATTGCCTAGTTACCTTAATAATGGTTTGAGTTTTTTTCACCAGCATAGTTTAAATTTTCACGCACATGACAGAAAAGTACCAAATTTTCAAAAGTAATTAATAAGGTACCTGAATTTTCAAAAACACATAAAACACATCATTGAAATATCTCCGTCCATTAAAAAATAGGGCCAATTACTCATAAGGTCATTTACATAACCTATATTCTTCAAAAAGCCACTTAATATTTTTATTCCTCATAAAACCGCCAAAATATTACAAATTTTAATATTTACAAAAATGCCACCGCGTTTTTTTTCTCATTATTTACAAAAATGCCACTGCGTACAAAAATGCCACTGCGAGGATCAAGAAATGTACTCCCAAAGAATAATAAAGCTACTGTCGAATAACAAGAAAGCTATTGTCGAAGAACAATAAAGCTACTGCCAAAGAACAATAAAGCTACTGCCAAAGAACAATAAAGCTACTGCCAAATAACAATAAAACTACTGGCGAGGAACAAGAAATGTACTCCCAAAGAACAATAAAGCTACTGTCGAAGAACAAGAAAGCTACTGTCGAAGAACAAGAAAGCTACTGTCGAAAAACAATAAAGCTCCTGTCAAACAACAATAAAGCTACTGCATTGATAGCTTTTTGTAGGCAGTGGCATTTTTGTAAATAATGAGAAAAAAATGCGGTGGCATTTTTGTAAATATTAAAATTTGTAATATTTTGGCGGCTTTATGAGGAATAAAAATATTATGTGGCTTTTTGAAGAATATAGGTTATGTAAATGACCTTATGAGTAATTGGCCCTATTTTTTAATGGACGGAGATATTTCAATGATGTGTTTTATGTGTTTTTAAAAATTCAGGTACCTTATTAATCATTTTTGAAAATTTGGTACTTTTCTGTCATGTGCGTGAAAATTTAAACTATGCTGGTGAAAAAAACTCAAACCATTATTAAGGTAACTAGGCAATTGTTTCAAATTATTATTTTTTTTTAAGAGAGAAAAACAATATGGAGCTACTTGCCAAAAAGGTGTTGGCAAATCTCAATTTTCTTTATTTTCGGCAATCTTGTAATTTAATAACGATCAAAATTGCTATTCTTTAGGTTCTCACGCAAGGATGACTCATACAAAAAGTTAGTCAAATCGATAATCATGTGGTCATCTAAACTGCTTAAATAAATATATGTTTCGTTCAATAAGACTGGAATTAATATATGTGAATGATGATAATGAAGGTGAATTCTGGAATGTACCAGAGCCAGTGTGTACCAGCTGATGTGGCAAACTATCAGCCGTTGATTTCAGCTCTTGTATTATTTAAATTGCAAAAATGACTAACGGTAGTTAACCCTGTTGAGATAAAATTCTTTTTTTGCCCTCCCACTACCCCCTGAACCCTGAAAATTCCCCAAGTTTTTTCTCTCCTGTTCTTCCAGTCCTTTCTTTGTTCTTTCCCCTCTTATAATCATCGATCAAACGGTAGCGGTCCTGTTGATGATCTTCTACAAAATCAATCAGTTGATGAAAATCAAATGATTTCTACAAGTGAAATATCAATATGATCAATACTGACGTTGGATTGTCCAAACTTATTATCTGCCATCGATCCGCAAACAAGGAAAAAAAAATATCAAATAGTTTAAGCAAGATGATAATATCAGATTTTTGTATTAGTTGATGATGGGTTTTGGTATTGACTTCTGGTACCAGATTTGAAATGAGTGTTTGAGAGAGAGAAACCCATTAACTGATCGATCTGATTAAGAAATCTAAGATCAAAATTGAAAATGCGTGTTAGAGAGAGAGAGAGAGAGAGAGAGAGGCAGATCTGAGGGTAAAAGAAAACCCAGAGAATCATAGTCAGACTAAATCAATACCAGGTTCAAAAATGGTTCAAAACTAGTAAAAGAATGGTTCAAAACCGACCAGTTCAGTCTCTGGGCAAATCCAAAATTTCAAAACTAGTATAGTAAATTCTCAATCTTTTGAGGCGAAAATCAAAACACATATGAAGATCATAGCTAAGGAAACGAGAAAACGAAAACCAACTTGGGTTTTGTAGAATTTGAGTCGGTGAATGATGGGGTTTTCTCTGATTTCGTCCTACGATTCGATAGTGTACAGTTGATTATTTCTGAAATTTTCAATCTTCAATGAACCGATCAGTTCATTCTTCAATGTTCGTCTATACTTTTCAAGTTTATGAATGGCCTGTGTCTGTGCTGAGGAAAATTGAAGTTTGGTGCCGAAATTTTCTTTGGTCTGGTTCTATTGACAAGCGAGGGATTCCTTTAGTGGCTTGGAAGTCTTGTTGTGCTCCAATTAATGAAGGTGGCTTAGGGCTCAAACAATTAGTCCTTCTCAATCGTTCTCTTTTGTTAAAGCGTTGCTGGGAAATCTTTTCTGCCCAATCTGAGGGCTGTTCTTTTATTCGTAGTCGTTTCTCTAAGCGACGATCTTATGCTCCTTCTTCTATATGGCCTGGGGTTCGTCATTTTTGGGGTTTGGTTCAAGATAATGCCCAATGGTTAATTGGTACAGGAAATAAGATTTATTTTTGGCGGGACAACTTTATGGGCAAGCCAATTAATGATTTCTTTGGTGCTAATGTTATGTTGCAAGATAATTCAGATTTGGTGTCTCAATATATTGATAATGGCTCGTGGGTTCTTCCTCCATTGTTAGAATTTCACTTTCCAGCTTTATGTGATATGATTAATCAAGTGCCCATTGCTGCAGATCCTTCAGTTAATGATAAGCTAATATGGACTTCTTCCTATTCAGGAGAGTTGACGGCAAAGCAGTCCTATATTTTTATGCGGCATCCTTCACCTCCAATTGCATGGGGTGAGAAGTTATGGACTAAATTTATTTTGCCTAGAATGTCTTTACATGCTTGGAAGGTTTTAAGGGGTAGAGTTATTTCTGATGATTTATTGCAGCGGAGAGGTGTGGCTTGGGTTTCTAGATGTGATCTTTGTGGTGCTTGTTTAGATTCTTTAAATCACATCTTCCTCACTTGTTCTTTTACTACTGCAATTTGGCGTCACTTTGCCTCACTTTTTGAGTTGGGTTTAATTCCTTCTTCTCTTTTGGAGCTTTTGGAGTTTGGTCTGCAAGCTGGGAGAAGTCCTCAATTAAAAGAATTATGGCTGATTTGTTTCACCTCCATTTTGTGGTTTGTTTGGCATGCGAGGAACAAAACCAGATTTGAGGGTAGATGTTTTTCGGTTCAGGCGGTTTGCAGGCTTATTTCTGGGCATATTCGAGCAGCTAGTCATCTTGCAACAGGCCATATGCATAATTCAGTTCAGGATCTCTGTATCTTGAAGTGTTTTGGCACCTCATGTCGGCCTCGTCGTGCTCCTAGAGTGGTTGAAGTTAATTGGAATCCTCCTTCTATTGGTTGGGTTAAAATTAATTCAGATGGAGCTTGGAAGCATAATGAAGGAGTTGGGGGTTATGGTGCTATCTTTCGAGATTATAAGGGTCATTTTCTTGGTGCTTTTGCCTCTAATCTTGATGTTCCTAGTTCGGTTGCGGCGGAGGTAATTGCTGTTATAAAGGCAATTGAGCTTGCTTGGGTTCGTGATTGGAAACACATTTGGTTGGAGGTTGATTCATCTCTGGTGCTTGATTATATTCGCAGACCTTCTCTTGTCCCTTGGCATCTTCGAGTCCGTTGGTTCAATTGTTTATATCAGATTTCTCAAATGCACTTTAGAGTTTCTCATATTTTTAGAGAAGGAAATAAGGTAGCTGATGCTTTGGCAAATTATGGAACGTTGTCTTCTGATTTTGTGTGGTGGGATGAGCCTCCTCCTTTTCTTTTAGTGCATTATAATAGCGATGTTGTAGGTCTTCCTCAATTTCGTTTTCGGTAATTTGTTCTCTTTTGTTGGTTCTTTGGGAGGTTTTGGTTTTGGTCCCCCTCCTTTTGTTCGATCTTATTTTTTTAATAAAATGGGGTGATAGGGAGGCTTTTTCCTCTCCTATCACTGATCTTTAGCTAAAAAAAAAAAAAAAATCAGTTCATTCTTATTCTGGGCATATGCAAATATGTACACATTTGAGGGCAAAAATGGAATTTTCTTTAGCTGCTGTTGCTGACGCCGTTGAGGGTGCAGACCAGTTCGGGTATATTCCAGCCGCGCCCGATAATGAAATTGCTAAACAGTTCTAATTTGGTTGAACTTTTACAATATTGAAGCTTACAGAAGAAACTTAGAATGAACGGTTATAACATTGAGTTACATGACGAAAAAGATGATTTGTATATTTCAAATACATTAAGACCTTTTGATATCCAAGTAAAAATTATAATCTTTGATTCTTTTTCCTCTAACGCATTCCACTGTTTATAGAGAGACGCAATGTACATATGCTCCTAATGAAGAAGATAAGAACCAATTAACAACTAAATTAGTAAACTAATTAAGAACCATGACTACTAGCTAGAATACTCGGCATGAAACGCGGTTAGAATTCAGAAGTAGTAGTGGGATTTGCCAGAGCTCTGGAAAGCCTCAAACACAGTTCTTCGGTTCTTCCTTAAGCCATAGCTAATTAACACACATTTAATTGATATGCTAATTAAGATTACACATATTAATTGATTAATTCCAGCGGTGTAGTCAGAAACTTGTTATTGTGGAAGATTGGTGCCGTGAGAAAGAAGTTAATTAATTTAAGCCCGCTGGACAAAATTAATTCAATAATTCGTGCCAAAATTTCAGTTTCACTCAGCAATGCATGTAGATAAAAGAAGTTGGTGTTAATAGACCCCATAGCACCACTCTGGCTCCCCCACTAATTGGTCTCATATTTAACCAAGCTCTCCAATCCTCACGAGTTCAAAGACTTTAATTATTAAATAAAAAATGACTTGTTACTATATAATCAATTAAAAACGACTTAATTAATTACTATACTATGACTCGACAATTAATTAAGGATGATTACAGACTAGCAAAGAAAATTTAGTGTTCAACTTGCATGGGATGGTTAGAATACTCTATTTACAAGTAAAACAATGACTTGGGTTAAATTTAATCTAACCAATTGGAACTTCATAATGTTGATGCCCATATGCTACCAACTTGGGCGAAAGTAATCCAATGACAAAACAAATTAAGATAATTAATCATGTCCAATGTGATAAACGTGAATTAAAATATTGGATTTTGTGTAGATTCCGAAGGAACACTTCAACTTTTTAATTGATTCCCCACACACCAAATTTTCAATTTGGATTAATTAATACATAGAGCTTCTAAGAAAGGTACCTCACCACTCAAATTGCTGTTCCATTTTTCTTGAGTGTACAAAACTAGTTCACGCATTTGTATAAATTGTTTTTGGTAATACATATGTAGTAGTGATTAATAGGTCATTGGATTTAAAATTAAGGGGCTAAAGTTAAAACAAGTAATTTTTACATTCTTAAATCTAAATTATTGATATTGAATTTAAGCTAGAGTGATTGACTACGAACTTCTTACTCGATCACCAGGTGAACAAGTTATCATCTTTGTATATATACCCCAAAGGCTAAACCATGAACCCTAAATCAAGCTAATTAATCCTTTTAATGTTTTGTCTTTCTTTAGGGTTTAGAGTTTAGAGTTTAGGGCTTAGTATTTAGGGGGATTGGTTTGCGGTTTAGAGTTTAGAGTTTAGAAGAATGAGAGCCGAACACTGGCATTTAATTAAATATTTTCGTGTGGGTAAATATGAATTTTTGTACTGGGTCGGACTTATTATTATTATTTTTTTTTGTAAATTGGATGATTAGAATGACTTAATGTAAGCCATTAAATTAATTTAAGAGTGTAGGGAGAGATTAGCTTCTTATTATGAAGCTAATTGATTTGCTCTAGAAAATAACAAGTTTGGCCATTCCTATCATTAAGGACGTTCTAGAGCATAGGAATGGTCAAACTGGTTATTTTCTAGATTATCATGTGAAACATTGACCATATTTTGTTTTTGTTATATTGGAGGGGATCAAACTCCTGATCTAGTATAATTCTAATCTTATTCCTATCTTCCATCACTCTACCATATATGGGCTAACCCTAAAGGCTTAAATGACCATCTCTTAAAACTATAATAAAAGTGATTTTTTTACCGAAATAATGTTTAAATAGTTTTCGGGAGAAAAAAAGGTTCCAATCATAAAACTTTATTGCGAATCACATAAAGAGAAGTTAATGGAGAGGAAATATTTCTTGCATATCATTTATTTATTTAGTTATTTTATGTTTATTTTTCCCAAGCTGTACGTACTTATTTTAATCCACTGATTCAGGTAGATATAAATGTGAATGTGAAGTGTCCCTAGTGTGAAATGTGAATGAAAGGAGAAGAGAGACGACCAGTTACATATGTATGCGCGCATGCATGCTTTCTCTGAGCTGCAAGTCTACGGTTTATAAATTAATGAATCATCAAAACATTGAGGATGGAAGTTGGGAAGTCTTCTGTAAATGCAGATTATTTTTTCTTCGGTCAACTAATTCGATGCTAAAACCTCAACAATACATGTCTTACCGCCAAAAAACAACAAAACTCTAGCTCCTCCTGCGTAAGCAATGCATACGTCATGCACGTCTACTGAAGAGGAAGTATATATATATATGAGTTTTTATCACATATAGTACCTGAACTATGTCTCAATTATATACTTGATATCTTAACTTTAATTTTTGTCACAAGTAGTACCCAAAGTTTCAATTTTTGTCACAAGTAATACCTAAAGTTTTTTATTTCATCTCTTTTGGTACCTAAAGCCGATTTTTGTGATATTATATGCGCGTGAGGGCGCGTGTTAAAAAAAATGCTAAAATGGAAAACTTTGGGTACTACTTGTGACAAAAATTGAAAACTTTGGGTACTATTTGTGACAAAAATTGAAAACTTTGGGTACTACTTGTGACAAAAATTGAAGTTCAGGTACCATTTAGGATGAACTCGAAGAGTTCGGGTACTGGTTGTGATCAAAAGTGAAATTCAGGTACTATGTATATAATTGAGATAAAATTCAAGTACCATTTGTGATAAAAACTCTATATATATTAATTATATCTTCTGCAAAGTTCACACGCCATTCTTCTGGAGGGTTTTTCTTCATCGTACGTAGGTCTAACCACACGGCTCAACCACCACAAATATATTAATTAAGCGTTAAATATATACTATTTAAGCACTAATTATTAAGTTTCCATGACGTTGATAATTGTGACTGCAGTACTACCTTAACAAAAGTCGCCTAAATTTAACTAGTAGCTAATGGATCAAAACAAAATGGTCTCTGTATTGATCGTGGAGTTTAATTAACTGTACGTAGAACTACTGGTTTTATTAATTTCTCTTACGTACACAGGTGTGTTCCTTTTTATTATCTTTTCTGGAGGGAACTGGTTGTCTTTTATTTTGCAGTAAGTAGGTAAATTAAAGAACTTAAAAAGCTGAATTGCAATTTGCATATATTTTACGACTGATAATTGATATTCCTTGCTCAACAACACAAAATGTTATTGTAATCAGCATGGTCCCTAGCTAGCCGTGGCATTCAAAGTCATACTTTCAAAGTCATTCTATAATGTAAAGACTTTTGATGAGTTTTCATAAAAAAAAGACTTGATGAGTTTATAACTTTATATAGAACCCGCCACAACAAACTATCTCACAATTAAGTAGCAAGTGCTAGCACACCGTTTTCTTCAATCCATTGGTACTATGGCCAGTTATCCGTACTATTCCCCACCACCACCCTCACCGCCACCGCCATCACCACCTTCGCCGCCACCGCCATCACCACCACCTTCATTGTATCCTTACTACTCACCACCTTCACCAGCATGTAACGAAACTACTCCAACACTCCCACCTCCACCCCCACCACCACCATCACCACCATGTAACACAACTTCTCCAACTGTCTCACCACCAACTTTACCATCTTTATCACCACCAACACCATCTTACTACTCCCCGCCATTATCTTTTTTGACGCCTCCACCACCGCAACCTTCATCTTACTACTCCCCACCGCAGCCTTCATTGTCGCCACCACCACCACCATCACCTTCTTCATACTACTCTCCACCACTACTTTCACCCCCGCCACCTTCACCACCTCCACCTTCATTTTCTCCCCCACCACCGCCACCTCCACCTCCATTTTCTCCCCCACCACCGCCACCTCCACCTCCACCATCTGTTCCCCCACCCTTATTTCCACCACATAGACATCCACCACATAAATTGCAACCATCATCACCACCACCACCACTACTTTCACCCCCGCCACCTTCACCACCTCCACCTTCATTTTCTCCCCCACCACCGCCACCTCCACCTCCACCATCTGTTCCCCCACCCTTATTTCCACCACATAGACATCCACCACATAAATTGCAACCATCATCACCACCACCACCACTACTTTCACCCCCGCCACCTTCACCACCTCCACCTTCATTTTCTCCCCCACCACCGCCACCTCCACCATCTGTTCCCCCACCCTTATTTCCACCACATAGACATCCACCACATAAATTGCAACCATCATCACCACCACCACCACCACCATCACCTCCACCACCGCCACCACCACCTCCACCAACAACACTACTGCCACCAACACATCCACCACATGCACATCCACCACATACACATCCACCACACAAACTGTCACCACCACCACCACCACCACCTTCAGTGCCACCATCGTTACCGCCACCACCACCTACAACACCTGCACTTCCGCCACCATCGCATCCACCACCGTCACAGCTACCACCAACACTAACGCCGCCTTCACATCCACCACCTTCACCACTGCAACCAGTACCACTACCACCTACATTGTCACCACCATCCCATCCACCACCTTCTGTGCCCCCACCTCAAGTGCCACTGCCTTCACATCCACCACCTTCAGTGCCGCCACCTTCAGTGCCGCCACCTTCAGTGCCGCCACCTTCAGTGCCGCCACCTTCACATCCGCCACCTTCACATCCACCACCTTCATTGTCACCGCCATTAAATCCACCACCTACACCTTTGCTGTCGTCACCACTACCACCTACACATCCACCTACTTCAGTGCCACCACCTTCACCATTTCCACCGTCACCATCAAATGTACCACCTTCATTGCCACCATCATCAGCACCACCACCTTCTGTGTTGCCACCATCATACTCACCCCCATTTTCTCCAATACTGACCCCAGAGCCACCAATTTGCCAGTGTGTATGCCCCGCACCACCCGGTCCATATTATAATTCAATCGCCCCATCACCGCAAACTTCACCATCTCATAGCCATCGCACTGTTTATCTTGCAACTTTTGTCTCTCTTGGTGGCTTGTTCTTTCTTGCATTCCTTGCAGCTGGTCTCTTTTACTTAGCTAAGAAAAAGAGAAAGTCAAGGACGGTTAGGGAAGATCAAGCTGTTTCTCATGTAGAGCAACAAGGAGAAGTTCACACCTTTCAGAGCATTGCCGCAGGCCCTGTAGCTAACCAAAGTGTGACTGTCAACATAGACGATCATGATCCAGACATAAAACCCAAATATCATGGTGATGATGGTGAGGAAGCACAATCAAATGATTCAGATAAAAGTTCTAGCCCTCGTAAACGTCGTACTCGTCGTCGTACTAGAGCTCAAGGAAAAAAAGACAAAAATTCTTCCAATCGTGATCAAAGCATGATTGCTGCAATGAATGATGATTCAAATGGGGAGTTGGAATCTGAAGACAATGATGAAGGATCAGATCAATCCAAAGATTCAGATAACAGTTCTAGTCGCCGTAAACGTCATTCTAATGGCCGCCCAAAAAAGAAAGAGCCTAAATCCAATCGGAACCGTAATCGTAATGGTGAACAAAGTGTGGCCGTCACAATTGATGATGATGATGATGATCCAGATGTGGAATTGGAATCACAGGAAGATGATAATAAATCAAATGGTTCAGACAAAAACTCTCGTCGTCGCGATAAACGTGAGTCTGGTCGCCGTAGTCGTGCTCGAGGACAAAAAGACAAAGAGCCTTCCACTTCCAACCGTGACAGAGATGACCAAAAAAATTCCTAATCTATGATCAATTGTTTTCTCCTTAAAATTCATGCTGATCAAGTTGCTTGTTTGGGACCTGTGAGTTGTGATAGTACTATTTTTATTTTAGTTTTAAACACATTGTTTACATTTTGTTGTTTTTTTTTTCTTGAATGAATTATTTGTATTCCATTTACGTGATTGAAAATAAAAGTTTGAAAGTCAACCTTGAAATTCATTTCAGTTTCTACGATAAATAAAATTTCATTTTCTACTTTCCAACGTTTAATTTCCATTTCTAAATATATTCTTCTCAAAATAAATGTTATGAATAAAATCCAGTCTGGATCATGGGACACACTACATAGGGTCCGGATCATGGGCTTGTCAACCAAAATTGAATATTTTGATGTAAATAACCTTGAAAGATTAAAACACATGGGAAATTAGTTTAACTATTAAGGGTAATTATGATAAATTACAAAATAATTGTTGAATTTGCTAGTAGGGGTTTATTATCATTTTTCTTTCTTATAACCGATAAAACTTTATAGGGTATAAGATAAAAGAATTTGAAGTTGACTTGAGAGGGTCATAGGGTATTGAGTCTTTTGTCTCATGTTAAGTTCTCATTGCTTAATAGTTTTAGTTTTTTTATTCTTGTCTTCGTGAGCTTCTTAAGTATCTTGGGTAGGAATAATGATGGAACTAGATATTACGTACATGTATGAATTTATTAAGAGAAACAAATAGTTAGTGTTAAAAAGAAATGCTCTCTCTTCTGCCTCTCTCACGAGAGTTTTCTCGTCTGCCGTACACCTCTGTTGGCGGCGGCGACCTACCTTCGATCGGGAAGGGTGGGCTTGCTCTCCTCTCTAGTTCTATACTTGGTGATGGCGGCGGGTTTTCTCGACGACGTTTCTCGATTGCAGGTCTTGGCCTTTTCTTTTTCTTTGTGGTACAGTGCGGAGCTAGTGACTGTGTGGTAGGCGTGGAGTGTGTTTGGATGATGGCTGATAGATCTGAGGGGATCCAAGATCAGGTTGTGAGATCAGGTATTATATAAAAGAGAAGATATTTCTATAACAAATTAAAACAAAATAAAAGAGAAGGAAATTTCTCAAAAGTGAAAAGTGAAATTTCCAAATGAAGAAAAGAGAAGAAAGCTCGTCACAAAATAAAGAAAATGCACTAATGAGAAAACAAGGACCAAAATATGAGTAAAAAAACAATAAACATAAAATGGAATTTCTAGGGGTCGAACCAAATACCCAAATAATAGAAGCCCAATGCCTTATCCAACTACGCTACATCAAATTTTAGTAATAATAATATATTTCATAATATATATTCACATATAAATTTTTATATATACATATTGTACATGATCGGAGGCCTCTCGAAATCGGAGACCTGTTGCAACACTGACGCCGTCTCAGGGCCTGCCCTGGGAAATAGAATGCCTTCACAAAGAGCATGACCTTCAGCAGGAAGGACAATATTGGAGTTTCCAAGAATTCTAGTAGCGGCTAGTACAATAACTTTCAAGTACAATTTTGAAAATTAGTCATAATGATCTTAAGTTTAGCAAAGGCAAGTTATACAGAAAATTTTTATAATTAACTTTTGAATTAAAAAAAAAGTTTTACACAAAAATTATAGAACATATTCCAGATGCAATATATATCTTTCAAATACATATATAGAAAATGGTAATGGAATGGTCCTCCGGTCCTCCCTGCATTTTGCTTGACCAGAATCATTTTGGGTAGATCACATGGCATGGCTTTCTTAATTATATTGGTAAAACAACTAAATAAAAGATCGATATATATGCTCTTCTAAATGCTAGACCAGCTCAGAACCAATTCTTAAGCTAGCATACGCGCGCGATCATCGATCTCTTGCTTCAATCTCGAATTATAATATTTAACATTTAGTTGTTTGCCCAAAAAAGAAATACTTGAAACAATGAAACATATTTGCAATTTTCCCTCTCAACTCTCTCGCATACATATGTAAAGTAAAGGCTAGCTATATAAATTTTCTTAGTAAATCCGGTGATTTGTGTACCTCCGTCTTGAACCTCAAAGTGCTAATTTTTTATGCATTGAATGTTAGGAGAATAGTTAGATTATGAGATAATTCGGATCCTTGAATAATACAAGCTAAAATTCTTATTTCTATGTAATATATATTGCACCCGTGTATTGTGACTTGTGAAAAAGCATCAACGGGCCTCACACACACTTTAGCTACCTGAGAAACAAAAGAATATGGAGTTTTTAAAAAAGCCTTGACATTAAAGTGTATGGTTTCATTCTTTGTAAACCAATCGATTCGTCTTTCCACGTTGCAATTTGTAACTTGCAAACTCTTTTGTGAGAGTCCAGCTGGTTGCATGATCAGAAAAGTGGGTTTTACTTGTTTCTGAATTGCAATTAGGTATGGGACCTTTAATTATTAACCAGACCAGATTGCAGCCAAGTTCAATAATAATCAACGAATGATCTTCTCACATCTCTTTCTATCTCGATCTATCACATTATTAGCGTGCTAAAGTTTGCTACTAATTTAATTTGAATGCTCTTTACTAATGTTTGCTCAATAATTTAATCTATCACATTATATATTAGCGTACTAAAGTTATCATCATAGATAACTTTTAAACGGGTAAAAATTAGAAACTGAAATCGTGAGAATATGTCCTCAGAAATTAACCGTGTAGTTTCTTAATTTATCCTGAGAATGTATCCAATATTAGTAATTATAAGGTCGTGAGAATATATCATAACATAAAATATGAATCCCCACGATTCAATTAAAACTCATGCTCATGAAATTTCTTTATTATAGCATAATATATGAATCTTCATGATTCAATTAAAACTCATAAAGTCTCACGCCATTAGAGGGGTCGGGATGAAGAAGAAGAGAAGCTTTGAAATCCCCGAGAAAAAGAATGCGGAAATTAAATCAAAGTAGAAACTTTTAGAAAATCTTACTCGGTTTTCTTTTGTTGCAAAATCGCGGAAAATTTCGATCATGAGTACCACCCTTTTGGAACTGATTATCCGGAGATCCAACGGTCTGATTTGCGTGAAATTTGAACTGTAAATAGTAGACACAGATAAAAATATTAGCAAAGTTCTACTCAATCCAACGGTTAAAAAGAATACAAATAATTTCAACGTAGATTGTTTTGCGCAGGCAGATTCTCATAAATTGGCGGCCATGTTGCGGGATTGTAGAAGGCACTTCAATCCTTGATTTGTGTAGTGGTGGCGGCGGAGCGGTGAAGTAGCTGGGTTGGCGATGCTTTGTGACGGTGTT
The DNA here is from genome assembly GCA_029955375.1 of Rubus parviflorus. Lineage (NCBI taxonomy): Eukaryota > Viridiplantae > Streptophyta > Magnoliopsida > Rosales > Rosaceae > Rubus > Rubus parviflorus. The sequence continues at coordinate 10,719,477 of JARGGL010000008.1, read as the reverse complement.
CGTCGATGGTGGTGTTTAGGGTTCTAGGGTTTTGGGGTTATGAAGCTAAGGTTAGAATTCGTGCTGATAACGTGTTTAAGGAAAACGTGAATAAAGAGAGAGATTAGCAGAATAAGATGTATATTATTGATGAATTGGAGTCTCTATATATACAGGAATACAAGATACAATCTATGATGAAGTAGGAATCCTATACTATATATAATTCATATTCTAGAAGGATTTACCTTCCATAAACCTATTCTAGAGAATCCTAATTTGATAAGGCACACAATAATAATATCCTACAACAGTGAGTTATTATTCTGATAACTGATACATGCATCACGTCCGGTATTGTTTTTGTTTTATCTTATTTTTTACTATGTTTTAAAACTAGCTCTCATATATGTTTCGAACTAAGATCACCCTCTACGTACCCATTTATATCTCAAAATAAGTAAGATGAATTCTTAACACTAGTTACATATAACAGTTTGTTGGATACATAAAACACAGATTTCAAGTGAAACTGTGAAATGATACGAGTAGTAGCCAAAGGTTTGGCCAAGACTCCCTTTACCAAGAGTCACGTCTTCTTGCATTGACGTTCATACAAGTTCCAATGGTCGCATTATGTGTAATAATTGCAAAATCATGCATCTTATTTTCTTTTCGAGTGTGAATCTATTGGTAATGGTTGGTATGCAAAAGGGTTGTCCCACGAAGACTTCTTTTGTTTTTGGTCCCCGAAGACTAATATAAAACAGAAAATCAATGTACTAATGTTGTTATCGAAACATTTTCCAGCTAGCTAATCTCCTCCCTGTGGTCCGGCCAGTCTAAAGCTTCAACGTGAAACATGCCAAATGCTGGGGTCGTTGTTCCAAAAGATCATCATCGGTCATCGCAATAATGGTGGTACGTCAGAGAAGCAACGTCAACATAAAATGATTAGAAGATGTCAGAACTCTAAGAATTGGTAAGAATTTATTCATTCACAAACTAGAGATCGAGTACAAGTACTCTAGCTTTATTTTACAATAAGAAAGCTGAAAATAACACCAGTAATAGTAATGGAGTTGATTTAGCCCCTAAAGTTTGTATTTTTCAATTTTTCAATCCAAAAATAAAGAAGCTGAAATTAACAACCCTATATTTGGGTTCACGTAAGAAAACTTAATCACGACTAAACAAACTTTTTTTTTTTATCAAGTGAAATCCATTCGATCAATACTCAACAAAAACCACAACAATTACAGTCCCAACTAAACAAAATTTTCTAAATATTTAAAACGCATTTTAGAATTTCTAAACGATGTTTTTTGACCTTTTCACCCTAAAAATTGACATAACTCAATTTAAATAGTGTTCGAGAGACCCAATTCCATTTAACACAGGTAAAATGAATCAGTTGGACTCTGATTGTCTGTAAGATTGGGAAAATAATCCAATTCCCCGAGAGAAATTTTGATTTTGCACAATTGATGAGCTCCTGAGAATCACTTTCAATGCAGATTTGATCAAACCCAAGGTCCTTAGCCAAGTGGATTCCATAGAGTGCAGCTTCGATCAGCTTCTGCAGCATAAACTTGGTGGTTTTTGCCCAGCTAAAAAAAAATTTCTGATCATAGATTAGAAAACTTAACTCGGTAATTAAGTTTCCTCTTAGCTCCATCCCTGCTTATTGAAGGGCAAAACTTCAAAGTTCAAGATTTTTCTCTTCAAATTACAACATAGATCTCGGTTAGATTACAACATAAGTCTATTGGAAAAAGTCATGGAGTGCAAAATTTACTCAAATACAACTGGAATAGTCTCTTTGAGATATTGCTCTTACATTATTTTCTTATCCATAGTGAACGTACTACAATATATGGGAGGGAATAACCGAATAATCCATTGATAAACACAGCCAAATCAGAAAAGAATGAGCTTTATAATAATAAAATCATTCTCAGTGCGCTTTCCCCTTTTTTCCATTTTAAAAAGACCTTTGTCAGTAGTGACCTTTTTTCTTTCTGGTCGAAACAGACCCATCTTAATTACCTAATGTTTTACCGTCTCCTATTTACTAATTAAGCAGATGTACGTACATTAATAATAGGGGCCATGCACGTCTTCTAAAACCCTAGCTCATGAGATTGATCATTGATGAAGTTAAGTGTGAAAACAATGTGAGTGCGAATAGGACGCAAGTGTGTGTTGCATAGACAAAATTTAAAAGCGCCTTTTTGATATCATTGAGTTGGCATGCAATTATGCATATTTACTGTTAGTAAATAACAAATGATAGAATCCAAACAGTGGGTCATATATATTAATTGTTTTTGAAGATTTTTTTAAGACCAGTCTTCGATCAAGCTTAGAACGACCAGTTTAAATAGAACCTGCTACGCACTACTAAATCATCTCATCACTAGCAAGTGCTAGCTACCTAGTAGACTGATACAATGCCCGGTTATCCATACTACTCCCCACCACCACCTTCACCACCGTGTAATGACACAACTTCTCCAACACCTCCACCTCCACCTCCACCACCACGTAACCACACAACTACTCCAACACATTCACCCCTACAATCACCGCCACCACCAGCACAATCTCACTACTCTCACCCACCACCTTCACTCTCACCCGCATCACCAACACAGCCACTGCCACCACCACCACCATTGAAGCCACCACCTTCATCTTACTACTCCCCACCATTCTTTCCAGTGCCACCAAAATCACCCCAACCACCTTCATCGCAGCCGCCATCACCACCACCATCTTCATCTTATCCATACTACTCGCCTCCACCACCTTCATCACTGCCGCCATCACCACCACCTTCATCGTTGCCGCCATCACCACAACCTTCATCACTGCCTCCATCACCATCACCTTCATCTTATCCATACTACTCACCTCCACCACCACCATCTTCATCTTATCCATACTACTCGCCTCCACCACCTTCATCGCTGCCACCATCACCACCACCTTCATCACTACCGCCATCACCACCACCATCTTCATCTTATCCATACTACTCGCCTCCACCACCTTCATCGCTGCCACCATCACCACCACCTTCATCACTACCGCCATCACCACCACCATCTTTATCTTATCCATACTACTCGCCTCCACCACCTTCAACAGTATGTGCGTGTAACAAAACTATTCCAACACTCCCACCTCCAACTTCGCCGCCGCCGCCACCACCACCACCATCATTGTATCCTTACTACTCACCACCACCACCTTCACCGGTATGTAACGAAACTACTCCACCACCCCCACCCCCACCCCCACCCCCACCCCCACCCCCACAACCATGTAACACAACTTCTCCACCACCATCAACTTCAATACCACTACCACCACCAGTGTCACCACCACCTTCAATGCCGCCACCATCAAGTCTACTACCGTCACCACCACCATCAAGTCCACCACCACCACCACCTTCAGTGCCACCATCGTTACCGCCACCACCACTTACACTACCGCCACGATCACATCCACCACCTTCAGTTCCGCCACCATCAAGTCCACCACCACCACCTTCAGTGCCACCATCGTTACCGCCACCACCACCTACACTACCACCACCATTGCATCCACCACCTTCATTGCCACTACCATCAAGTCCACCACCGTCACCACCACCACCACCACCACCTTCAGTGCCACCATCACTACCGCCACCACCATCGCATCCACCATCTTCAATGCCACCACCATCAAGTCCACCACCGTCACCACCACCTATACTACCTCCACCATCGCATCCACCACCTTCAGTGCCACCACCATCGAGTCTACCATTGCATCCACCACCTTCAGTGCCGCCACCATCAAGTCCACCACCGTCACGACCACCATCAAGTCCACCACCAGTGTCACCACCACCACCACAACCATTGTCACCACCACCATCGCATCCACCACTTTTAGTGTCGCCACCACCGTCACCACCACCATCAAGTCCACCACCAGTGTCACCACCACCACCACCTTCAGTCCCACCATCGTTACCACCACCACCACCTACACTACCGCCACCATCAAGTCCACCACCAGTGTCACCACCACCACCACCTTCAGTGCCACCATCGTTACCACCACCACCACCTACACTACCGCCACCATCAAGTCCACCACCAGTGCCACCACCACCTTTAGTGCCACCACCACCTTCAGTGTCACCATCGTTACCGCCACCACCACCTATACTACCGCCACCATCAAGTCCACCACCAGTGTCACCACCACCACCACCTTCAGTTCCACCATCGTTACCGCCACCACCACCTACACTACCGCCACCATCAAGTCCACCACCAGTGCCACCACCACCTTCAGTGCCACCATCGTTACCGCTACCACCACCTACACTACCGCCACCATCGCATCCACCATCTTCAGTGCCGCCACCATCAAGTCCACCACCGTCACCATTTCCACCGTCACCATCAAAGGCACCACATAATAGTCATCATCGCGATGTTTATCTTGCCACTTTTGTCTCTCTTGGTGGTTTGTTCTTTCTTGCATTCCTTGCAGTTGGTATCTTTTACGTGGTTAAGAAAAAAAGAGTGTTAATGCCGACTTGGGAAGATCAAGCTGTTTCTCGTGTAGAGCAGGGAGAAGTTCACGTCCTTCAGAGTATTGCCACAGACCCTGCAACCAACCAAAGTGTGACTATCAACGAAGATGATCTTAAACCCAAATATGATGGAGATGATGGCAATGATGACGACGACGATGATGATGATGATGATGATAGCCGTCGTAAACGTCGTACTCGTCGTCGTACTAAAACTCAAGGAAAAAAAGACAACGATGATTCAAATGGGGAGTTAGAATCTAAAGACGATGATGAAGAATCAGATCAATCCAAAGATTCAGATAACAATTCTCGTCGTCGTAGAGATCGTTCTAATGGCCGCACCCAAAAAAGAGAGCCTAAATCCAATCAGAACCGTAATCGTAATGGCAAACAAAGTGTGAGTGCCACAATTGACGATGACGATGATGGTGATCTAGATGTGGAAATGGAATCGCAGGAAGATGACAATGAATCAAATGGTTCAGGCAAGGACTCTCGTCGTCGCAACAAACATGAGTCTGGTCGTCGTAGTCGTGTTCGAGGACAAAAAGACAAAGAGCCTACCACTTCCAATCGTAATAGAGATGACCGTAAAACTTCCTAATCTATGATCAACTGTTTTCTCTTTCAAATTCATGCAAATCAAGCCATTTGTTTAGGTAATGTTGTTGAGAGGTTTTTTGTCATTGCGTGATGAGGCCCTATTCGACTTAAAGATGTGCTCGAGCCAATTTCGGTACGTGATTCCGACGATTCCCTCGACAAACACATAAATGGCTTGATAGTGTGAGCATAGTGTGGGAGCTAGAAATACATTGCTGTGAGAAAATTTGATTGTTTTCTAAGGGTCTTGCTCCAAGATTGCTTGCTGGGGGTAGATTGAGATGTTGCTGTCGGGTGGTTTTTTGTATGTTTTGCTACTTGTTATGGCTTTTTTGTATGTTTTGCTGCTTGTTATGGGTTGCCTTGTTTGTATTGATGTGTTGCTGCTTCATCCATGGTTGTTTGAGGTTGTTTGGATAATAATATAAAATGGAGATTGTATCCTTGATTTATGCCTTAATTCAAGGGATGAGACATTAAGTAATATTACTTTGTTTAGAGCATCTCCCACCATAGGTTAAAATTTGGCCTTCCTTAAATGCAATATTCTACATAAAATTCCTATTTAGCCTACTTTGTTGGTTTTTCATTGTCATGGTAGGCTAAACTTAAAATGTTCATTAATTTTCAATAACTACATATTTAAAAAAAAAATTCCTATAAAAACTTCCATATTATTACTATTTCCATCACATATCAATTTATACAAAGTTCTTCAATCATTCTCACAAATACAATTTACCCATTTGAAGTGTCATCATCCTCTCTATCTTCAAATGGAACCATTGAGTATTGTAATTCGGTCTTGTCGATCTGTATTTGATAAAATTAAAGATTAGGCAGTTATTTATAAAATTTTAAACATATATATTTTATATTTTCTTTTCAAAAATTGTAAACACATATATCAAATAATAATATAAGAAAATTATTATTTTCAAAATATTGTAAAAGATATGAAAGTTAAAAAGAAACAATAAAAAAATGTGAGGGCCAACAATTTAACCTTTGAAATCATAAGCCAAATTTGGCCAGATTAAATTTATTTTTTGGGATATGAGCTATAACCTATGGTTGGAGAGATTATATGTTATAATTCGTTCAAAAAATAACCTATGGTGGGAGATGGTCTTAGTGGAGTGTTTTTGGTGCAGAAAGTGGAGGATGTTTGGGATGACCACAAACCATACTGCAGTGAAAAAAATTGCAGCACACTTAATGTACTGCAGTTGAATTAACCATGGAACATAAGAATGAGACAAGTTTTTGGGAGTTTAAGGAAAGGGAGATTGGGCTTCTGGCATGGGTTTTACTAAAGGTGATCAAATTCTCTTGTTCACCAATTCATTCTTAGTTTAAACTATCGGGCCTGAATTTTTGGGCCCAATACCGAAATAACAGACAGTTTAAATTAAGAATGAGCATTATATATTTCTGTTACCTTTCACACCACGCCCACTTTTGTAAGCCTTAAAAGCATGGTTGTGGTTTGAATCCACATGTCTGGTATGACAATTTGGCATGAATGATGATATAATATATAGATTCTCCTTGCTCCAAATTTCACGCCCTTGCAAACTGTCATCAACATCCCTTAACATATTGTCATTCTTTATGTAACTATCGTCCTCGCATTTCCCTTGAAATTTATAGCTTCTTGAGACTTTGATCATGCTCTTTATCCTAACAAGTTAGATAAAGGGACACATGAAGGCTAAAAGACAAGGAATGTTGACATGGTGATATGTGTACTATTTTTATTAAAAAGGGAAATGTGACACCAAAAATCACCAAATCACCAAGAATATTTCAAGGACTAATTTGCCAAGCTTCTTGTGACACCCCGGACCAAAGCTTGTTAGTGTACTAGTTAGTGTTACGGCAAATTGGCGGAATTTTCATTTTCAAGCCTCGTTTAGTACTTTTAGGGGGGGCCTTCGGGGCTACTTTTCGTTCGGTTAGGAATTTGATTAAACTTTTTTCACGGAAGTTGTAGAGTACGTTAAACTAAGTCCGTAGATATAAAGTACGGAAAAATCAGACTTTGTATGATGAAGTTTTGGTCATCAGAAATGAAGTTACTATTTTGAGGATGCTACTATTTAGGGAAATTTCGGGATTTGGGGGTTTCCAATTTTGGAAACCTGTTTCTCTCACCTCAGCCGACTGCTTTCTATCGGGCTACAGTACCCGAAGGTTCTTCGGCCAACTGGCCACCTCAGGCCATGAAACAAGTCCCAATTTCTTCGTCTCCTCCTCCTCTTTAACCCTATACCAATTTCTTAAATCGAAGCTTGGTGTAGGAGGAGAAATCAAGGAGAGAAAAACCACAAAAAACCGCGAAAACTGCCGAAACTTCTCCACCTCACCGGCGTCGATTCCGGCCAAATCGACCTAAACCACTTGCTGGGTTTTGAAGCCCTCCTCACCACGAACTCAACGCAATTGGTCTCACTCCCATTGGTTGCCGGACGGCGGCGAATCGAGCGCTTGAAATTTCGGCCACCCGGAACTTCCAAAGCAAATTCGTGGATTTCCACTCCGATTCAGACTTCGTGGCAGGTATGAAAGTTGATCTTTGAGCTATGGTGTACATGCTGGTTAAATTTGGTGACTATCAGAGATGGTTGGTCGGCGGCACGTTGCGGCGCGTCCGGCCTCCCTTGGAAATGTATTTTAGCCCATTGGCTTGCAATCTTAGTTACGACCATGTTAGTATATGATTTGTAGGAAGTTATCGAAGTTTGAGAATTAATTCGATTGATTTAGATTCGTTATCGAACGATTCACGGATTAGATTATTTGGTGACCGTTGGATGGTTACCGAAATTGATTAAGATGTTAAGATAATTATTTTGAGGATATTGTGCGGTTGGATTGTTGAAATTACATCAATTGGTTAATTAAAGAATAATTACTGTTTATGAGTTCGGATAAATTAGTTACGTTTATTCGATTTATTGAACCGCAACGAATTCGATCGATGGAAGTGTCGCTGACTGTTTTGGATAATTAGGCTTATCAACGAGTAATTTGTTTGGGGAATGAAGATTCAGGAATTATCGGTGAATTTGAAGTATTGGATTTATCGAGGAGAGTCGGAACAAGGAAGTAAATACAAAATTATTGTTTCGCTCGTCAAGTAGTTAGTAACAATCTAATTAGTTTTATTGAGGAGGACGACAAGATTACTCTTCTGAGGTGGATCACGACGGATGGTGGTCTTAGTTGGTTCTAGTGAGTATTGTTGTATGCATGTGATATTGAGTGGCAGTTCCCTCATGTACTGGGTGGGTAGTTCCCTCAGTTGAGTGGGTAGTTCCCTCATGCACTGGGTGGGTAGTTCCCTCAGTTGAGTGGGTAGTTCCCTCAGTAGAGTGGTAATTCCCTCATGTACTGGGTGGGTAGTTCCCTAAGTGGAGTGGTAGTTCCCTCATGTATTGTGTTTTTGCCTAGATCCGGGGGATGGGATCAGACTAGAAGTACATGATGATATGACGCTACCTTGGGCATGCATCGTTAGTTACCCTCAGTAGCATAAGCATCGTTAGTTAGCCTCGCAAGCATACGCATCGTTAGAAATGTCGGGGGCGCCTCGGGATGTCTCCTTCTGAAATGCACTTTTTCCATCAACTTTACCAGTGTCAAAACTTCACCATTGGAAAAATAAAATTTTAAAAGGTGTGCCAACTGAATTTGCTAGAAAAGCCCAATAGATGTCTAGTTTTCCGACTTAAAAAAATCGCATTGACATTGTGGGAAAATACTTATGTCCGACCTAGGTCGGACCTAATGTGTCCGACCCCTCTATTTTTTGTTAGATTCGATGATCTATTTTCATGATCTGACCGTTCATCATTTAAATCAACATTTCAAGATCATGCCTACAAAAAATCATCCAAAACGGAAATCGTTTACTCATGCAATTGCATTAAACAAATGGACGGTTGTTAATGAGAATATTAACTTTCACCAAAACCGTTCATTTGTTTGATATTAACTTTCAACAAATGGATGAGTTAATGATCTTCAATTTGGATGATTTTTTGCAGGCATGATCTTGAAATGTTGATTTAAAAGATGAGCAGTTCAGATCATGAAAATAGATCATCGAATGTAACAAAAATGAGAGGGGTCGGACACATTAAGTCTGACCCAGGTCGGACATAAGTTTTTTCCGACATTGTGGGCATCCTTAGCATTAGCATGCATCATTAGTTAGCCTCGCTAGCATGGGCAATGTTGGAAGTGTCGGGGGCATCTCAGGATTCCTCCTTCTGAACTGCACTTTTCTCATCAAATTTACCTGTGTTAAAACTGCACCATTGGTAAAACATGATTTTTAAAAACTGTGCCAACTGACTTTGGTCGAAAAGCCCGACTAGTTTGTGAGTTATAATGTTTTAAGTTTTCTGACTTTGAAAAATCATAACTGGGAAACGATTCGAGCTGTTCAACGAAACTCAGTGGGAAAAACTTTAAAAATTATTTTTTAACATTGGTGAAGTTTTTTCACGGACAAATTTGAAGGAACAAAATAGGGTTGGCAGGGTTTGGAACGTTTGGAGGTGCCAAACTTTTCTAAGCCCCTTTTCCCTTTAACTTTGCCGGTACCAAAACTTCACCATTGGTAAGACATGATTTTTAAAAGGCGTTCCAACTGACTTTACTCGAAAATCTCGAATTGTTTATTTATTTTTTTAAATTTTCTAATTTTCCGACTTTGGAAAATCGTAAAAAATAAACGAGTCAATATTTTTGCGTACTATCAAATCGAGAAATCCTTAAAAATCATGATTTAACTGTGAGAAGTTTTTGGTACGAAAATAAGAACATGCAATTTTGGCCCAAAAATCGTGTGTTATAACCCACGGTTTTGAGTAAAAAACCATGGTCTCAGCAAAAAAAATGAAAATTTCTCAAAAATTCACCATTGGTAAAACATGTTTTTTAAATGGTATTCCAATTGACAGAACTCAAAAATCTCGAATCGTTTATTTTATATGAATTTTCTAGTTTTACGACTTTGAAAAATTGCATGAGCCTTGTGGGCATCCTTAGCATGGGCATAGGCATCGTTAGCCTCGCCACCTTGTGCATGAATCGTTAGTTACCCTCGGTAGAATAAGCATCGTTCATTTGTTAGCCTTGCTAGCATACGCATTGTTAGAAATGTCAGGGGCGCCTCGGGATGTCTCCTTCTAAAATGCACTTTTTCCTTCAACTTTACCAGTGTCAAAACTTCACCATTTGTAAAACATGATTTTAAAAGGTGTGCCAACTGAGTTTGCTAGAAAAGCATGATGGATGTCTAGTTTTCTGACTTTGAAAAATTGCATTGACATTGTGGGCATCCTTAGCAGTAGCATGCATCGTTAGTTAGCCTCGCTAGCATGGACATCGTTGGAAGTGTCAGGGGCACCTTGGGATGTCTCCTTCTGAACTACACTTTTTCCTTCAATTGTACCGTGTTAAAACTTCACCATTGATAAAACATGATTTTTAAAAGGTGTGACAACTGACTTTGGTCGAAAAATCCGACTCGTTTGTGAATTATGATGTTTTAAATTTTTCGACTTTGAAAAATCATAACTCACAAATGACTTGAGCTGTTCAAGAAAAGTCGGTTGGAAAAGCTTTAAAAATTATTTCTTAACATAGGAAAATTTTTGCCATGGACAAATTTGAAGAAAAAATAGGGTTGGCAAGGTTTGGCACGTTTGGAGGTGTCACGACATGCTCTGGCATGTCAAATCTTTCCAAGCCCCTTTAACTTTGCCGATGCCAAAACTTCACCATTGTTATGACATGATTTTTAAAAGGTGTTCCAACTGATTTTGCTCGAAAATATCAAATCGTTTATATTTTATGAATTTTCTAGTTTTCCGACTTTGAAAAATCATAAAAAATAAACGAGTAAATATTTTTTAGTTCTGTCAAATCAAGAAGTCCTTAAAAATCATGATTTGAGTGTGGAAAGATTTTGGTACGAAACTAAGAAATTACGATTTTGGCCCAAAAATCGTGTGTTATATATAACCCACAGTTTTGGATGAAAAACCATTGTTTCGGCAAAAAAAAAAAATTTCTCAAAAATTCACCATTGGTAAAACCTATTTTTTAAAACGTGTTTTAATGGACAAAACTCGAAAATCTCGAATAATTTCTCTTTTATGAATTTTCTAGTTTTCCGAGTTTAAAAAATCACATGGGCATTGTGGGCATCCTTAGTATGGGCATGCATCGTTAGTTAGCCTCGCTAGCATCGGCATCGTTGGAAGTGTCGGGAGCACCTCAGGATGCCTCCTTCTGACCTGCAATTTTCCCATAAACTTTACCAGTGTTAAAACCATGGTCTCAGCAAAAAAAAAAAATATTTCTAAAAACTTCACCTTGGTAAAGCAACTTTTTAAAAAAGTATTCCAATTGACATAACTCGAAAATTTCGAATCGTTTATTTTTTATAAATTATGAATTTTCCGACTTTGAAAAATTGCATGAGCCATGTGGGCATCCTTAGCATGGGCATAGGAATCGTTAGCCTCGCTACCTTGGGCATGCATCGTTAGTTACCCTCGGTAGCATAGGCATCGTTAGTTAGCCTCGCTAGCATGCGTATCGTTAAAAATGTCGGGGGAGCCTCGGGATGTCTCCTTCTGAAATAGTCGTCGGCAAAGGTTATTCATATGTATATAAATTTTTTCAATTTAATGCTATTAAACACTTAACCATTTACGTATGACACTCGTCAAATTATGTATTTAAAAGATCAAACCCGGAACAGAAATCCCTTTTGCATTTTGTGAAAAAAAAATTTATAAAAATTATGAATAACTTTTGCCGACAAAATAGTCGTCGGCAAAGGTTATTCATATGTATATAAATTTTTTCAATCTAATGCTATTAAACACTGAACCGTTTACGTATGACACTCGTCAAATTATGTATTTAAAAGTTCAAACCCGGAGCCGAAATCCGTTTTGCATTTTGTGAAATTTTTTTTATAAAAATATGAATAACTTTTGCGGACGAAATAGTCGTCGGCAAAGGCTATTCATATGTATATAAATTTTTTCAATCTAATGCTATTTAATACTGAACCGTTTACGTATGACACTCGTCAAATTATGTATTTAAAAGATCAAACCCGGAGCCGAAATCCGTTTTGCATTTTGTGAAAAAAAATTTATAAAAATTATGAATAACTTTTGCCGACGATATAGTCGTCGGCAAAGGTTATTCATATGTATATAAATATTTTTAATCTAATACTATTCAACACTGAACCATTTACGTATGACACTTGTCAAATTATGTATTTAAAAGATCAAACTCGGAGTCGAAATCCGTTTTGCATTTTGTGAAAATGTTTTTATAAAACTTAAGAATAACTTTTGCCGACGAAATAGTCGTTGGCAAAGGCTATTCATATATATATATATAAATTTTTACAATCTAATGATATTAAACACTGAACAATTTACGTATGACAATTGTCAAATTATGTATTTAAAAGTTCAAACCCAGAGGCGAAATCCCTTGTGCATTTTGTGAAATATTTTTTATAAACATTATGAATAACTTTTACCGACGAAATAGTCGTCGGCAAAGGTTATTCATATGTATATAAATTTTTTCAATCTAATGCTATTAACCACTGAACCGTTTACGTATGACACTCGTCAAATTATGTATTTAAAAGATCAAACCCAGGGCCGAAATCCCTTTTGCATTTTGTGAAAAAAAAATTTATAAAAATTATGAATAACTTTTGCCGACGAAATACTCGTCGGCAAAGGTTATTCATATGTACATAAATTTTTTCAGTCTAATGCTATTAAACACCGAACCGTTTACGTATGGCACTCGTCAAATTATGTATTTAAAAGATCAAATCCGGAGCCGAAATCCCTTTTGCATTTTGTGAAAAAAAATTTATAAAAATTATGAATAAATGCTATTAAACACTGAACCGTTTACGCATGGCACTCGTCAAATTATGTATTTAAAAGATCAAACCCGGAGCCGAAATCCCTTTTGCATTTTGTGAAAATGTTTTTATAAAAATTAAGAATAACTTTTGCCGACTAAATAGTCGTCGGCAAAGGTTATTCACATGTATATAAATTTTTTCAATCTAATGATATTAAACACTGAACCGTTTACGCATGACACTCGTCAAATTATGTATTTAAAAAATCAAACCGGGAGCCGAAATCCCATTTGCATTTTGTGAAAATGTTTTTATAAAAATTAAGAATAACTTTTGCCGACGAAATAGTCGTCGGCAAAAGTTATTCACATGTATATAAATTTTTTCAATCTAATGTTATTAAACACTGAACCATTTACGCATGACACTCGTCAAATTATGTATTTAAAAAATCAAACCCGGAGCCGAAATCCCTTTTGCATTTTGTGAAATTTTTTTTATAAAAATTATGAATAACTTTGGCCGACGAAATAGTCGTCGGTAAAAGTTATTCATATGTATATAAATTTTTTCAAACTAATGTTATTAAACACTGAACCATTTACGTCTGGCACTCGTTAAATTATGTATTTAAAAGATCAAACCCGGAGCCAAAATCCCTTTTGCATTTTGTGAAAAAAAATTATAAAAATTATGAATAACTTTTGCCGACGAACGAGTCGTCGGCAAAGGTTATTCATATGTATAAATTTTTTCAATCTAATGCTATTAAACACTTAACCGTTTACGTATGGCACTCGTCAAATTATGTATTTAAAAGATCAAATCCGGAGCCGAAATCCCTTTTGCATTTTGTGAAATAAAATTTATAAATATTATGAATAACTTTTACCGACGAAATCGTCGTCGGCAAAGGTTATTCATATGTATATAAATTTTTTCAATCTAATGCTATTAACCACTGAACCGTTTACGTATGACACTCGTCAAATTATGTATTTAAAAGATCAAACCCGGGGCCGAAATCCCTTTTGCATTTTGTGAAAAACAAATTTATAAAAATTATGAATAACTTTTGCCGACGAAATACTCGTCGGCAAAGTTATGTCATATGTATATAAATTTTTTCAATCTAATGCTAATAAACACCGAACCGTTTACGTATGGCACTCGTCAAATTATGTATTTAAAAGATCAAATCCGGAGCCGAAATCCCTTTTGCATTTTGTGAAAAAAAATTTATAAAAATTATGAATAAATGCTATTAAACACTGAACCGTTTACGCATGGCACTCGTCAAATTATGTATTTAAAAGATCAAACCCGGAGCCGAAATCCCTTTTGCATTTTGTGAAAATGTTTTTATAAAAATTAAGAATAACTTTTGCCGACTAAATAGTCGTCGGCAAAGGTTATTCACATGTATATAAATTTTTTCAATCTAATGATATTAAACACTGAACCGTTTACGCATGACACTCGTCAAATTATGTATTTAAAAAATCAAACCGGGATCCGAAATCCCATTTGCATTTTGTGAAAATGGTTTTATAAAAATTAAGAATAACTTTTGCCGACGAAATAGTCGTCGGCAACGGTTATTCACATGTATATAAATTTTTTCAATCTAATGTTATTAAACACTGAACCATTTATGCATGACACTCGTCAAATTATGTATTTAAAAAATCAAACCCGGAGCCGAAATCCCTTTTGCATTTTGTGAAATTTTTTTTATAAAAATTATGAATAACTTTGGCCGACGAAATAGTCGTCGGTAAAGGTTATTCATATGTATATAAATTTTTTCAAACTAATGTTATTAAACACTGAACCATTTACCTCTGGCACTCGTTAAATTATGTATTTAAAAGATCAAACCCGGAGCCAAAATCCCTTTTGCATTTTGTGAAAAAAAAATTATAAAAATTATGAATAACTTTTGCCGACGAACGAGTCGTCGGCAAAGGTTATTCATATGTATAAATTTTTTCAATCTAATGCTATTAAACACTGAACCGTTTACGTATGGCACTCGTCAAATTATGTATTTAAAAGATCAAATCCGGAGCCGAAATCCCTTTTGCATTTTGTGAAATAAAATTTATAAAAATTTTGAATAACTTTTGCCGACGAAATAGTCGTCGGCAAAGGTTATTCATATGTATATAAATTTTTTCAATCTAATGCTAATAAACACTGAACCGTTTAAGTATGGCACTCGTGAAATTATGTATTTAAAAGATCAGACCCAGAGCCGAAATTTCTTTTGCATTTTGTGAACTATTTTTACAAATATGATGAATAACTTGTGCCGACGAAATAGCCGTCGGCAAAGGTTATTCATATGTATATAAATTTTTTCAATCTAATGCTATTAAACACTGAACCGTTTATGTATGGCACTCGCCAAATTATGTATTTAAAATATCAAACCCGGGGACAAAATCCCTTTTGCATTTTGTGAAAAAAATTTATAAAAATTATGAATAACTTTTGCCGACGAAATAGTCGTCGGCAAAGGCTATTCATATGTATATAAATTTTTTAAATCTAATGCTATTAAAAACTGAACCGTTTACGTATGCCACTCGTCAAATTATGTATTTAAAAGATCAAACCCGGAGTCGAAATCTATTTTTCTTTTTGTGAAAATATTTTTATAAAAATTAAGAATAACTTTTGCCGACGAAATAGTCGTCGGAAAAGGCTATTCATATATATATATATAAATTTTTTTCAATCTAATGCTATTAAACACTGAACTGTTTACGTATGGCAGTCGTCAAATTATGTATTTAAAAGTTCAAACCCGGAGCCGAAATCCGTTTTGCATTTTGTGAAATTTTTTTTTATAAAAATATGAATAACTTTTGCGGACGAAATAGTCGTCGGCAAAGGTTATTCATATGTATATAAATTTTTTCAATCTAATGCTATTTAATACTGAATCGTTTACGTATGACACTCGTCAAATTATGTATTTAAAAGATCAAAACCGGAGTAGAAATCCGTTTTGCATTTTGTGAAAAAAAAATTATAAAAATTAGGAATATCTTTTGCCGACGACTACGTCGTCGGCAAAGGTTATTCATATGTATATAAATTTTTTTAATCTAATGCTATTCAACACTGAACCGTTTACGTATGACACTTGTCAAATTATGTATTTAAAAGATCAAAACCGGAGTCGAAATCCGTTTTGCATTTTGTGAAAATGTTTTTATAAAAATTAAGAATAACTTTTGCCGACGAAATAGTCGTTGGCAAAGGCTATTCATATATATATATAAATTTTTACAATCTATTGATATTAAACACTGGACCATTTACGTATGACAATCGTCAAATTATGTATTTAAAAGTTCAAACCCAGAGGCGAAATCCCTTGTGCATTTTGTGAAATTTTTTTTATAAATATTATGAATAACTTTTACCGACGAAATAGTCGTCGCCAAAGGTTATTCATATGTATATAAATTTTTTCAATCTAATGCTATTAACCACTGAACCGTTTACGTATGACACTCGTCAAATTATGTATTTAAAAGATCAAACCCGGGGCCGAAATCCCTTTTGCATTTTGTGAAAAAAAATTTATAAAAATTATGAATAAATGCTATTAAACACTGAACCGTTTACGCATGGCACTCGTCAAATTATGTATTTAAAAGATCAAACCCGGAGCCGAAATCCCTTTTGCATTTTGTGAAAATGTTTTTATAAAAATTAAGAATAACTTTTGCCGACTAAATAGTCGTCGGCAAAGGTTATTCACATGTATATAAATTTTTTCAATCTAATGATATTAAACACTGAACCGTTTACGCATGACACTCGTCAAATTATGTATTTAAAAAATCAAACCGGGAGCCGAAATCCCATTTGCATTTTGTGAAAATGTTTTTATAAAAATTAAGAATAACTTTTGCCGACGAAATAGTCGTCGGCAAAGGTTATTCACATGTATATAAATTTTTTCAATCTAATGTTATTAAACACTGAACCATTTACGCATGACACTCGTCAAATTATGTATTTAAAAAATCAAACCCGGAGCCGAAATCCCTTTTGCATTTTGTGAAATTTTTTTTATAAAAATTATGAATAACTTTTGCCGACGAAATAGTCGTCGGTAAAGGTTATTCATATGTATATAAATTTTTTCAAACTAATGCTATTAAACACTGAACCATTTACGTCTGGCACTCGTTAAATTATGTATTTAAAAGATCAAACCCGGAGCCAAAATCCCTTTTGCATTTTGTGAAAAAAAAATTATGTGGCCGCTCCTTTGACCGAGCGAGCGCCCGTTGATGACCATCCGGCCGCTTCAAATAATCTTCTATACCTTCAACACCTACCCCTTCACTGCCAATCGACACCCTTACAGACTCCATCCCTCGAAGTTCCTTTGTAAGTGCTCGGACCTCGCCTAACAACTCACGAGAGTCACAACCCGAGTTACTGGACGACAGTACAATCACCGTGTTACCGGGGGACTCCCCAAACGACTCTGACATTACAAACAAACTTTTGGGATTTCAAAAAACCTTCTACAGATCTACACACTTACCTATCCAAACTCAAACTCAGAAACACAAGAACAACCAAAGACCAGAAACCTGAAATCTTAAAGAAGCCAGATCGTACTTTTCAAAAAAATAAATAAATAAATAAAGAAGAACAACAAAAGCGAAAGAGCGCAAACACGGAGAACAGAGAAAGAGTTCGATGCCACTAACCTGAATGAAGAAACTTTCCGGCTTTTAAATCGCTCTCCAAACTCCACAAGAACAATCCTTACTGAAGAACAAGAAAACGATCCAGAGGCGGAAGTATTGTCTTAGTCGAAAATTTTCGAAAATGCAAAGTGGAACCGAGTTCACTCTTCCCCCCTCTTTTATGCTCGGCTTTAACTCATCACAACCGTACAATGAAAAGGCACCTCGGCTAGATGGTGACATCTGTCGCAAACCAAACCTAACGCCTCGGTCATGCAACTCGCATTTATGACCACTCAGATACTGAAGCGACTACTGCTAACCCACTCCAACCACCCGTCTGCTGACACGTGGCGCAACCACCATGTATGTGGGAACTCCCAACGGTCAACCACCTACCACAAATGTAAGCGGTCAGCCCAACGGGCTTAGATCCAAAACCCGCCTTGTAACTTTCGATAACAGGGATCCATGGCCCAACTAGCCCAGCCATCGCTTACCTCTACGGCTTACGGCTTACGAGACCATGGCCACCCTAAGGCCATCGGCCGACGGTAACCGAGGTACGGTCACAAGCTCACGGCCTCCCAGCGGGAAGAATGTCCGGGCTTCTCGGCACAGGGAACTCTTATTGGGCTCACAACCCAATACCCCAAGGTCCTCGACCTAACACCCGGGGACTGCCTACGGCTCCCTCAGCTAGCTAGCTGTGCAAAAATCCTCTTCTTAATCGGGGACTTCGGGGTCGCCCTGCCGGGGCCCACCCCCACGGGGTGAAGCGTGTGCCCGTTAAGACCATGATAGGGCACCGCAAGCGCTTTATTTTTATTTGGCAATACGGTGAATTGAAGATAAATTTTCCGACCAAGAAGAGCATCTTGACCGGGAACTTCGGGGACTTGTACATACTCCCCACTCACCAACTAGAAATAGCCCCCACTCGGGGACTCTACCGGTCATACCGGGACCCACTGAGATAGCCCACGGCTACCTCAATACCCTCGCGGCCAAACCCGGGCAAGTCCCTGGCCAGGAGCTGCCCGGATGCCTATCGTCTTACAGGTACAAATCACTTGCCACATAGTCTCTCATAAAGGAAATGCCATACTGATCCCACATCGATGGCAAGCAAGATAGATCTCCCTCAACCACCTATAAGAGCCGACCTCTTTCATCATTAATGGTACGCCTTCATTACTCATTAAAGTTACTCTGTCAACATTGTGCTGACTTAGGCATCGGAGAGTGCCAGCACTAGTAGCTCTCGTCAGAAGAGTTCATCTGAGGTCCCGGTGGGCGAGATTGTAGATAAAGAGTTGGTCCATTGGGAGTTGAAGGATGGCATGACGGTGCAAGAGCCCGAGAGGTCTATGACGGTGCGGGAGATCGATGCTATGAGGCAGAAATACCGCATCTCGAAAGACGTGATCCTTCGACCGCTCAAAGAGGGTGAACTGGCGACGAAACCCCCGCACGGTTGGATGGCGGTGCACGAACACTAATTTAAGTGTGGGTTGAGTCTCCCGCTACATCCATGGGTGCAGTGCATCCTTTATGCGTTAAATATTGCTATAGGTCAGGTGACCCCTAACATGTGGAAGCAACTCCTCGGGATGTACGTCATCTGATGCTTGTCTGGTAACGGCGCGCTATCCCACCTATGATGAGGTGACGTCATTCTATAAGTTGGCATACTCCTCAAAGCGGTATTTTTCGGGTATCGTGACTATGACAAGCCGCACAAAATCGCTTGTCTGTAACTTACCTACTTCTTCGGTCAACTGGAGGAATACGGTGTGCTTGGTTGGTGGGAGTGTGAGGAAGGGATCGTGCTGAGGAGGAACGTCCCGGAGACCTTCCAACCCATAGGTTGTGACTTGTTTGCCTATTGCCTTGTGTTCGTGATATTTGGATTTTGCTTAATCGCATCTACAAAGCATTTTTTTAGGTGAGAAGTGTTCGCTTTTTTCGCTCGATGACAGGAGGATTGGATGCGTGCTAACCAGCTGGCCGGAAGAGTCGCGTAACTGTTACGCCTTAACTTGTTGGGCCGCGATCCAACACGTGGGTCTAGCAGAAGGACCAGGTAAGTTCCTGAGCTGTCTTTGTTTGATTTCATGTCTACGGGCCCATGCTAACTTGTTGTGTCGTGGCAGTGAAAGTCGATAACGACCCCGGGAAGAAAAAGATGAACAAACTCAGGACCGAGGCGGAGCTGCTCGCTCGATTGATGGCCCAAGCTCAGAAGGCGAATATCGGAGACTGCGGCTACTAAAGAGGTGACCCCGGCCGATCAATCAACTGTGATAGAGTAGTCTTTTCAGCGGGAGCACGAGGAAGATACTGACGAGCAAACTTTGCGCATGAGGGTGCAGTAGAGGAAAAGGAAGGCCACTGTCTCCGGGCAGCATGGTGGTGGGATTGTCACTGCTCTTCCGATTACGATGTAGTGACCGTGACAGGCATGAGTGTCGGGAGCATGTGGAGGTGACACCGTCCAAGAGGACAAAGGTTGTTTCGACAACCGGGGCTTCTTTAGGGGCGGGCAAGCTGAAGGCCATTGTGGAGGAGTTGCGTCTTGAAGATGGAGGGTTCCTTCGGCGAGTAGCCGAGAGGTTAAAGCATGCCGGGTTTGACCGGATGGTGCATCTGCAATGATCACCGACGGACAATAGGGCGCAGACCTTTGACTCATTTCTGCGGGGTCTGCATAATCTGTATCTCATAGGCTCCCTAGAAGAGGACGTGACCCTAAAGGAGCAGGTGGCCGCCCTTGAGGCCAGGTTTCTCGTGGAGAGGACCGAAAAGAAGAATGTCTGCCAGCAGAGGGACAACCTGAAGGCGACGCTGGAAAAGGCTGTCCAGGAAAAGAGGCGGGCTCGGAAGCGGGTGACCGCTCTTGAGGAAGAGGTGAGTTCGCTACGGGCTTTGGGGGAAGAGAACACCGGTTTGAGGGCCAAAGTGGCCGAGCTTCCCGAGGTCGTGGTCCGGGAGAAAAAGGAGGCAGCTGAAGAGGCCTTCTCCTACTTCAAGTCCTCGAGAGAGTTTACCGTGCTCCAGCAAGATGAATATGACCGGGCTGGATCGATTCGGACAAGTATTTTGCTGACATGGCGCAGGAGGAGAAGGAACGGGCGGAGAAGGCGAGTCCGACGTCGTCCACATAAAGGATGAGGAAGACGACACTGTTCAAGAGACCGGTGAAACGGGCCCCGAATTTTCTACCCCGGGGAAGGGGTCTTCCCTTGAGGCTGGATTGAAGTCTAATGGTGATCCCTTTACACCCGGTGTTACCCTGCGAACCGATGATTAAGTCTGAATGTGCCCGTGGGGCTTTTACTTTGAAAAATATTTTGTTTTGTTTCGTGGTTGCCCGTCGGGCACTTGTTATGACAATAGCCGTTGGCTTTTTATAATATTTTTGGTTGGGGTGTCCCAATCTATGTTTAAATCTTTTTGTATTGGCATTTATCGAAACATTAAAGGAATTAAGTTTGCTTTCATATCCTTGTGGCGGTAGAATTCGAGAATGGAAAGCAATGGTTTTAATAACTCCTCATTTCATTAATGCCCGCGTAGCGGTGTACAATAAGATCAATTGCCCGTGGAGCAATCACCCGCGTGGCGGGTTAAACAAAATTATGCATGCCCGTTGGGTAGCTTGAATTAGCTAAGTGGCTTGATGGTAGCTAAGTGAAGATGCTTACGGGCAAACTACTTGTAATAGTAGCGGAGGTGTTCAGTGTTCCAAGGGTGGCGAGAAGTTTCTCCATCCTTATTCCTCAAGTAAAATGTGCCCGGGCTTGATTCCTCTATGAGTTCGTAGAGTCCTTCCCATGTTGGCCGTAGGCCTGTTGGTGGGGGAAGGACTTGTTTCATTACCTAGTCCCCGAGTTTGAGTGTGCGGGACTTCACCCTTGTGTTGTAGTAGCGGGCAACTCGTTGCTTATTTTTAGATTGTGCAAGTGAGCGGCTTCCCGCTTCTCTTCCAAGAGATCCTTGTTCAAATCGAAGCTTTCATCATTTGTTGCCCGATCATACACCTCTACCCAGGGGCTAGGATGTGTGATCTTGACCGGGATGACTGCCTGGTAGGATGTGTGATCTCGACCGAAAGCAAGAATGTGTGATCTCGATCGAAAGCAAGGCAAAATGGGGTTTCCCCGGATGCCGTTGTAGGCGTTATCCTAATGGACCAAAGTACCTCTGGTAGCTTCTCGGCCCAAAGTCCCTTGGCATTGTCTAGCTTTTTCTTGAGGATGTTCTTCAATATTTTGTTGACCGTTTCAACCTGACAGTTGGACAGTTGGTCTGAGGGTGAGCGGGAGAAGAATACAGGATCTTGGTACCTAGGCCAGAGGTGACTGCCCGGAGCTCGTTGTTGTCGAATTGGGCTCCATTGTCAGTGATGATGTGTCAGGCACGCCGAAGCAGCAATATATATTTTTTCAAAGGAAACGCTTTACCTTGGCCGTTGTGATAGCAGTGAGAGGTGCTGCCTTGACCCACTTGGTGGAGTAATCAACCGCCACTATTGCGTACTTAAATTGACCGTAGGCTGTAGGGAACTTACCTATTAGATCAAGTCCCCACTATGCGTACGACCATGGGCTGACGATGATGAAGAGGGGCTCAGCTGGTGCCCGAGGGATGGTGGCAAACTGCTGACACTTGTGACATGTGTGAGAGATCTTGCAGACATCTTTTTCAAGTGTTGGCCAAAAGTAGCCTATGCGCAAAGTCTTGTGCGCTAGGGAGCGGGCACCGGAATGATTGCCGCATAGACCTGAGTGAATGTTTCTCATAATGGCCTCGCCTTCTTCCCGGGGAATACAACGAAGGTTAGGGAGCGAAAATCTTCTCTTGTAGAGTTTTCCTTCTTGTATGTTGTACTGGGAGGACCTTAGGGTAAGCCTTATTGCCTCCAGCTTGTCTGTGGGTAACTTGCAATGGAGTTTGTACTCCAGTATGGGGTCCATCCAAGTGGTCACCTTCTCGGTGGCGAAAACCTCAGTGAAGGTTTTGAGGATGCTCAGCTTGGGTAGATGCTCTTTGGTGTGGTGGGTTACAGTAGTTGTCAGTGGATCAGAAGTTGCCAATCTGGCCAAGGCGTCTGCCTTACAGTTCTGCTCCCGGAGAATTTGGGAGATGTTAAAAAATTCTAGTTTGCGAAGAAGGATTTGGATGTATCCCAGGTAGGTGGCCATTTGGGGATCCTTGGTTTGGAACTCGCCCGTGACCTGGTTCACCACAAGTTGAGAATCGCTGAAGATGTTAAGGCTGTCACCCCCCAAGTCCAGTGTCATTTGCACGCCAGCCACCAGTGCTTCATACTCGGCCATGTTGTTAGAAGCCTTGAAATCAAATCGGAGTGCGTACTCGAGAGAGATGTTGCCCGGGCCAGGGAGTATTACGCCCGCTCCACTGGCCTGGAGGTTTGAAGAACCATCCACAAATAAGTTCCATGCTGACAAGTTGCTTGTGACTGGTGCCTGGTGCCTGGGTGGGTGTTTCCACTTGAGGTGGTGAGCGGGTAAACTCGGATATGAAATATGCTACCGCCTACCCCTTTATTGAGGTTCGTCCCTTGTAGAGGATGTCGAACTCACTTAGCTCGATTGCCCACTTAGTCAGGCGACTGGAGGTTTCTGGCCGATGGAGAACTTGCCGTAAGGGTTTATCGGTGAGAACGGTGATGCTGTGGGCTTGGAAGTATGGCCGGAGTCGCCTGGCCGAGGAGATGAGGGCTAGTCCGAGCTGCTCAAGCGATGGGTACTTGGACTCGGCATCGAGCAGACTTTTGGCTGCATAGAAGACGGGGAACTCCTTAGTGTCCTCGGTCCAGATTAGTACTGAGCTGACCGCGGTTGAGAATACGGAGAGGTAGATGTACAACATTTCACCCGGTATCGGTGTGGATAAGAGTGGGATGGAGCTCAGGTATGCCTTGATGTTTTGAAATGCCTACTCGCAGTCCTCGGTCCAGTCAACTTCTTTCTGCTTCGTTAGCTTCAAAAGTTTGAAGAATGGTTCGCACTTGTCAATGCTCTTGGAGATGAAGCGAGATAGTGCTACTATCCTATCGGTGAGACACTGCACGTGCTCCTTGAACACCGGTGAAGCCATGTCCAGGATGGCCTTTACCTTGTCGGGGTTAGCCTTAATTCCTCACTGGCTGACTATATAACCTAAGAACTTGCCCGCTGACACTCCAAATAGGCATTTCAGGGGATTTAGTCTCATACCAAATTGTTTTAGTATGTTGAAGATAACCTGGAGGTTCGCGATGTGACCGCTTGCCTTGATGCTCTTGACTAACATGTCATCTACATAGACTTGGACGATCTTGCCGATGTGCTGAGCGAAAATCATGTTGACCAGCCTCTGGTACGTAGCTCCCGCATTCTTCAGGTCGAAGCGCATGACTTTGTAACAGTATAGACCTTCTGTGGTGAGTGGTGGCTTCCTGATCATTCGGGTGCATTAAGATCTGGTTATACCCGGAATAGGCATCCATGAAACTGAGGAGTTCATGACCGGCTGTGACAACCACTAGTTGATCGATGCGGGAGAGCGGGATGCAGTCCTTTGGACAGACATTGTTTAAGTTGGTGAACTCAACGCACATACGCTATTTACCTATTGATTTTTTGACCATGACGACATTGGAGATCCATTGCGGGTAATTGATTTCCCGGATGAAGCCAATCTCGATCTTGGAGCTTTCGTACCTCAAACTGGATAGCTTGGTACCGCTCTTCATCGTATGCCCGTCGTTTCTGTTTGACCAGGAATGCTCGTGGTGACACACACAGCTTGTGTGAGATGATATCTGCTGAGATGTCGGGCATGTCCGCATACGGCCAAGCAAAGACTTCCGAGTTCGATCTCAATAATGCGGTCATTGCCTCCTTGAGCTCGGGGGAGAGATGAGCTCCAATGCGTAGGGTTCGCTCCGGGTGCTCCTCTGACAGTCGAATGGTGGTCAAGGATATTTCGGGGTCCGAGGAATCGAGCGAGGAGAGGTTATCTCGCACGTCCTCGGGTTTGTCACTTGGTTTGGGCTGGTTACCCACCGAGAGGATCTCTGACCGTGCCTTTCCCCTGGTGAGGGCTGTTGTGTAGCACTTGCGGGCGATTTGTTGATTTCCTCGGATGGATGCAGTTCCGACTGGAGTGGGGAATTTCATCAGCAGCATGTGCCCGACAATAATGCATTTTAACTTGTTGAGGGCCGGTCTTCCCAGGATCGCATTGTACGAGGAAAAGCAGTCTATCACTATGAATTCGGTGTGGAGCTCCACACACTGGGGGCTTGAGCCGGGAGAAATCGCATGTAATCTGATCCCAGCGGTTCGGTGATATCACCGGAGAAGCTAAGGAGCGGCTCGTTGTCCTACATGAGTTTGTTGTTCTTTCGCCCCAGCTGCTTATAGGCTTGGTGGAAGATGACATTGACCTCTAATCCGCTATCGATTAGGACGAGTTATAGTGGGGCAGTTGGACTCCTCTTTCTTCTTCTTTTGTGAATGTGATCGGCTCCCAGCCAACTTTGCCCGTTTTACTTGGCTTGTCATAGTAGATGTTGAATATTTCCTGGCCCTGACTGGCCCTTGTGTGGCGTTTCCGGGCTCTGTGCGTGAGCCTACTGATGGGGGCTCCCCCATCAATTATGTTGATGTGGTCGAGTACCGCAATGTGCGCCACCTGCGGTTGGGCGAGATCTGCTCGGAACTGTTGGAGCTTGCCTTCTTGGATGAGCATTTCCACCGCGCTCTTGAGGGCCAGACAGACGTTAGTGTTGTGCCTGCTGTCCTCGTGGTGCTTGCTCCATTTACCCGTGATTCTTGGTGGGGTTGTTCATGGGAATCGCTTAGCCGGGGGCGGCGGTATTTGGTCTTTGCACTTATCAAATATGTTTTCGAGAGACGTGGTTAAAACAGTGAAAACCTCATACCGGGGAGCTTGGGCATTGGCCCGGTGACTAACGTCGCGGTGGCGGTTCTCCTTGTAGCGTGGTTTGTCATTCCGGTCACCGGGCTGGCTGTAGTTGTAATCACGCGGGCGCTTGTGCTGATGAGTCTCGTTTTGGTGCCAATCTTTTCGCTTCTCGGCCGGGGGTGCCAGGCTGTGAGTGTTGCTTTCTCGCTTCGACTGCCGTTGGTGTGGTGATAGGTTACCGTAGATAGTGAACTCTGCCTGGACGTGGAGAACGGCCGTATCCATGAGACTCTTGTAGTCCTCCGGGGGATGAGTGTTAACTCGTAGAGGAAATTCCCCCGCGCAAGGCCTTGCTTAAATGCAGTGTATGCTAGGTTCTTGTCAAGGTCACGGCATCAGGAAGTTGCTGTGCGCCACCGGGTCACAAAAAATTTTAAGCTCTTACTCTCTCCTTGGCTTATCTTGAAAAGATGCCCGGTGGTGTCGTAACCATCGGTCATTAAGATGAATCTCGACCGAAAGCGTTCGCGAGGGCTTGGAAGGAATATATGGAAAGTGGTTTAAGCTCGAAGAACCAACTCATGGCCTCGCCGGTGAGGGTTTCCTGGAATAGCAAGCATGTTACCTCGTCATTGTTGCCCTTACCAGCGGTCGCCGAGCGGAAGCCGTCCATGTGGAGGAAATGATCTGAGAGGCCAGCGTAGCGGTCAATTTTGATAGATTTTGCCGCAATGGGTCTCACGGCGCTCAGGATTCTCGCTGTGAAAGGTCCCGCTCAATGAAGCTGGCGATTATTGTTGGAGTGTGACGCTCGGCCTGTTGGATGTACACCTCCAGCTGTTCCAGCCGGGCCAGTAATTGGACGTTCGTGTCCTGCAGTGGCGCGCACACTTGGCTGCAGCTGAATGAACTCCTGGGTGTGTCTTGCCTTCCTGATTCGGCTACCTGTTCCGATTCGTTTACACGGGCCAGCTGTGGAGCGGGTCCCAGACCCTGCAATTCTCGTGGGAGAAGCGGGGTGTCGATGTGCACAACTTGACGTTGCCTGATGCGTGCGCTTTGCATGTTGTGACTGGTGGACGGGCGGTGTTCGGTCGAATAATAGATTATGAATATATCATATGTGTACTCGAAACCTCGGGTCCAAGATTATACTTTTAGAACTCCAGGTTCTAAATTTTGGTGCTATAAATTTCGAGTTCAAAACTTTTGGTACTTGAAACTTCAGGCTCGAGAAAACTAAAGTGAAGCTTCGGGTTCACTTTTTGACTAAAACAACTATCATATTTTGTAATCGAAGCTACTGGTTTGAGTTTTTACTAATAGAACTTCAGGTTCCAAAATTTAGGATTTTGTACTTCGGGTTCAAAAATTTAATAATTTGAACTTTGGGTTTAAAAATTTTATATTCGAGACTTCGGGCTCGGGATAACTATAGTGAAACTTCAGATTTACTTTTTTTTTTTCTTAATAAAATGTATGTATAGATATGAAACATAAATATGAAACTCAATAGTAGTTACATATATATAAATCATAAATATAAAATTTAGTAGCCACAAATATAATGAATTAAGATAATGGCCTATGATGATAGTTGAGCACATAACGGTTTGCTAGCTATAAATATAAATATAAAAGTAAAAATAACCAACAAATTATGATAGTAACTCATGCATGTTATGTTTATTTCTAAGTTGGTCCTCTCTTCTATACAAATATACAGCGGAAGATGTCAGAATCCATAAAATGTTAGAATTTCAGGTTCTTTACATTAAAATAAGTTATACTTTGTAGGAGCGAGAAAGTAATTCACTCGAAACTGCGGGTTCGAGGAGACACAAAGTCAGAAAATGGATTCATAATATATCGTAATTTATACTCAAAGCTTCGGGTTCGAGGTTTCACTATTAGAACTTCGGGTTCTAATATTTGTTGTTTTAAACTTCCGGTTCAAAATATATATTATACTCAGAACTTCAGGTTCGAGATATACCAAAGTGAAACTTCTGGTTCACTTATTTTTTTTCTTATTAAAAAGAAATCATTATATATATATATTGTAACATATATATATAAATAGCAAATATATTAATGATTGTATTGAGTGACCATAAAATGTAATAATAATAAAAATAATGGCACATAATGATAGGTATAATGGCATATGCATAACGGCCAAGCTATAGGAATACATGTAGCCATGACAAAAATTAATAGTAGCCGATGCATGCTACTTAAACATGTGTATATAGAATAGAGCCCATGTTTATTAGCTATGAGCAATTCCAAAAGACATAGACAAGAAAATATATGGTTAGCTCAATAATAATAAGCAATACGAATAAACAACAATTGTTGCATGAACCGAATTGTTTGTCTAGATTAAACAAACAAGGATAATGAAACGATTAACGAAATCATCCATAAAAGAACTCATAGATCATGAATATTGGTCAAAAGCAACAAAGTTGCACCATATAACTCATCGATCATCATAGAGTTGATAAAATAGAAAGAATTAATATAAGAGACAAGAGTGTTGATAACGTGTTATGAGTCGCCAATTAAATCAAGTATGAAAGATAGAAAAACGAGAGAGAGAGAGAAGTGTAGAATGATTCGATTGATGTTTGATGTTATGGGGAACTTCAAGTTCTCTCATAATGTGTGTATAGTCCAATGGAATAATAAGAGTGGGGATCATATGCCTCATTGAATTTTAGATATCTCTCAAATATTTAGGTTTGAGTCTACACAATTAGGAACTTCAGGTCTTAAGAGTAGAGTGAACTGTTGATCTACATTTAATTATGCTCATAAAATAAATATACTTAAAAAAATATTGATTCACTCGAACTTCAGGTTAGAAACGAACATTAAATTGAGTAATGGATTATGAACAAATCATATGTGTACTCGAAGCTTCGGATCCGAGATTACACTTTTAGAACTCCAAATTCTAAAATTTTGGTACGATGAACTTCTGGTTCAAAATTTTTGGTGCTCGAAACTTCAAGATCGAGAAAACTTCGGGTTCGAGATAGCACAATTAGAACTTCGGGTTCTAATATTTAATAATTTGAACTTCAGGTTCAAAAATGTTAGTATTTTAAACTTCGGGTTCAAAAATATTTTGTATTCGAGACTTCGGGCTCAGGATAACTATAGTGAAACTTCTAATTCACTTTTTATTAAATAGAAAACATAAAACATATATTGTAACGTATATATTGAATAGTGGAGATTAATTATTGTAACATGAGTAATGAAATATTAATTGTATTCATTGACCACTATGTGAAAATTAATTGTAGTAATGGTCATGCATGATATGTTTATAACCAATAAATAGTATAGACGTTTGCATGTGAATATGAATGGGTTATGACCATTATATACACATGATGATACGAAAAAAAAAAACATACATATAAACAAGTATGAACAACAATTTTTGCATGAACACGATCATAATCAAATAAGATGAAATAAACAAAACTAACCTTGAAGATCAAACTCATAGATAGTGAGTGGTGACCGAAAACAACAATTGTTGCACCATATAACTCTTGGATCATCATAGAGTTGATCAAATCAAAAGAAAATAGATAAGAGACAAGCGTGCTGATAACGTGTTATAAACTAGGAACTTACTTTGAGAGAAAATAGAGAGCAAATAGAAAATGTGGGAGATGAAATGTTGAGGTTATATTCCTCATTCTCATTAGCATCCTTATATAGTGTTAGAGTTTAGATAGTAAGGGTATCAACTAATGAGATATTACATAGTATGCCCCAAGTAATTATGTGGACAGCCACATAAGTAATATATTATTTACAACATGCATGATATTTTAGGTTTTATATTAGAAGGGAATTGAAGTAGTACGTGTTGTGGTTTACAACAAAAATTAACAATGTAGTTTCTTAATTTATTCTGAGGATATGTTCGGTATTAGTGGTTAAGGGCATTAATTCTCTAGTGAGTACCATATAATGAGGACTCACTAAAGAATTTTAAACTCAACAATTGGATGAGTATTTTAAATATTAGTTGATATTTTAAAAACTCATCCAACGATTGAGTTTAAAAATCTGTAATGAGTCCTCATTATAAGGTATTAATTGGAGACTCTCCCTTAGTAGTTATAAGATTTTGGTTTAAGGTCATGATTATTATTCTAGATGACCGATACACCACATATAAGGGCGGGATATATACATTTGGTTGTAGCGTGGTAGCCATTGTGGAAGAAAAAAAATATATAAACAGAGAGAAAGATACATGTACAATTAAACTATCTTGTATCCATCCTACCCCATTTGAGTGTTTTAATTTAACCCACCCTAACTATCTGGCTCCATGAAAAATTTCTAGCTCCGCCCTTGATTATGTGGCAATGACAAGTGATGTATTGTTTTTGTTTTATCTTCCTAGGTTTTAAAACTAGCTCTCAAGTTTCGAACTAAAATCACCCTCTACCACATTTATATCTCAAAATAAGTAAGATGATTTCTTAACTTTAGTTACATACATACATATATATATAGTCTCCTTCATGTGTGGACGTCCATATTGTATTAAAATGTAAACATTTTCATCCTGACGTGCAAGCTAATAATCAGAACCGTCCATATTTTAGGTCATCTTTCAAGAATAATTTTGATAAATTTTTTTTTTTAATTTTCAAATTATTTAGCCATTTAATTACCACATTCATCATTTGAGCTTTATCTGACGAACTATATTTGTCTGTAAACTATACAGCGAACAGATGGCCAAACAATCTCTAATTTGGCTAATTTTTGCAACGATAATTCTTGAAACCAAATCTAAACGATGAGCAGTTCCGATAAATATTGAATTAGGTTCTCAATTGATCAGGCTAAGGAGGTCTACATTTTAATACAAAACGGACGTCAACACATGAATGAGACTGTATAGATTTGGTTTGGCCGAGACTCTCGATTGTCACCAAGAGTCACCTCTTCATTGGAAGTTAATTCCTAGAATTAAGTTCCCAATGGTCGCATTATGTGTAATAGTAAAACCATCTCATTTGCGTTTCTTTGCTTTTCGAGTGTGAATCTTTCGGTAATGGTTGGTGTGCAAAAGTCTGGTCTACAAACTCTGGTCTAGTGAGGCCGCGTATTATTAGAGCAGCTCTTGCTGCTGAGTAGCTTCTTCTTTTCTTTTGTCTGGGCCTTGTGCCCCCTTCTTACCAAAAGAAAAAAAAAGTCTGGTCTACAAAGACTTCTTTTGTTTTTGGTCTACAAAGACTTGTAAGTCGTCTCCTAATCATTTAAGTCGAGTTGCCTACTTTAATAAAGCAGAAAATTATTGTACTAATTAACTAAATCCGGTGTTAATTGCTAAAAAAACTATATCCGGTGTTAATTAGTAATTAATTGTATCATTGTACTAATCAAGAAGAACATCATTGTTCCTTTCAAAAAAAAAGAAAAGAAAAGAAGAACATCATTGTACTAATTAACTATATAACTATGTAGATTAGTAGTTATGTAGTTAATTAGTACAATCACGGAACTACATAAATATATTACATACATGTATGAATTTATTATTTATATATATATATAAATATATATATAATTCATATCTTGAGTAGGAATAATAATGTTATAGACTTGAACATATCGAAAATATAAATGGTACTCCACTATAATAAGATAGTAGAATGTTATTGTACTACAGTGAGAAAGCAGAATGTTACTTCATGGTTTCAATGTCGCCAAAAAAAAAGTCAGTGTTTTATGGGTAACTATGAATGAGCTTTGTTGTCAAAAGCTCTCTTTACTATTATTTTCCATTTTTTTATAATAAAGTGATGAAAAGCCTATGATATCTCTTCATTTTCTCAAAAACCCACAACCTTTTAATTCATGCATAAAAATAACTTTTTTACTCATAAGAACAAGTTGTTCACAAGACATGTGACAAGTGTTGAATTACCTTTTTGTCTTCTTTTAAGTTTTGGGTTTAAAACTCAATGTATGTATAAACCAAAAAAATTATTCAAAGTGTGTGCTGCCAGATATCCGTGCAGTAGCAAATATCCGTACAATAGTAGTAGCAGATATTTATGCAGTAGCAGTAACTAACTGTAGTATATATTCGTGTAATAGTATAAACATATATCTGTGCAATAGTAGTAGCATATATAAATGCAATAGTAGAAATAAATATCCGTACAGTAGCAGAAATAGATATCGGTGCAGTAGCAATAACAGTAACATATATTCGTGTAGTTACAGAAATAGATATTCATGCAGTAGCAGTAACATATATAAATGCAATAGCAGAAATAGATATCCGTATAATAGCATATTGACATATGCAAAAGAGTGGTAAGCGAATATTGAGATACGGGGATGTCGTTCCACAGGGATTGACGGTCCCCAATCTCTCGGTAGCAAGTAATCGAGTGCTCTAGCTATATGTGGGGTTGACAAGGTGTGATAAGAGTGAGTGAATGCGTGTTTGAACAATGTACGAAGTGTGAAGTGTAGTGAGATATGGCGTGTAAAGAGATGGTGGAATGCCAAGACAATCAAAATGTAAACAAAGAATGCAAGCAAGCAAGTAAATAAAGTGTGTGCAAATATAAGAAAGTGTCGGGGTTTTCGGGCAAATCCCAAGTCCAATGTAACAAGCGATGCTCTAATCAACTCAATCATGCCAATGTGTCCATGAATCAAGCCCCGTATCCTAGCCATGTTATGGTTCTAGGACCGTGTTTCCTAAGGTATCCAAATGCCTTATTAGGGCCATTCGAACTCTCTAGGTGTCATAGGGGATTCCTCTAAGTTACCTAATACCGAATCCCCTAAAGTGCTTAAGAGGCGTAAAAGTGTCGAAACTAGGGACTCAAACAAGCAACACATGCTCATCACACATATTACCAATTGCCTAGAGTAGAATAAGGTAGTCAAGCCATACACAACTCATACAAAATGGATCAAATGCATACCAAATAGTGACAAATCTTCAAATACACATCCAATACATATGAAATTAAAATAGACAATACATATACTCATGAACCAACAAAGGCATTTATTCATAAATTAAAGCATCACAAAGTCATATTGGACTAGGGCACACAACCCTAGTCCCCAACAAAGTAACTACTCACTAAGCATCATAGTATACATCATCAATTTATAAATATAAGCTCTAAACATAAGGAAAAGAGAGAGTTGAGATAAGGAATGCTCAATAGATGACTCTCTAGCTCCTCCTAGGCTTTGATGATGGATCTTGATGACTTGGTGAGGATCCCAGCTGCTCAAAGTGGTGGTGGTGATAGTAGACGTCGTGGGGAGAAGATTTGATGAAGAGTGGTGGAAGAAAGGAGGTGAGGAAGGCGGAAAAGTGGCTGACCCGCCGCTCGTCGACCGGTCGTCGACCTGTTGTCGACCGGTCGACAGACGTGCAGAGACTAAAATGAAGGGGAAGGTGGAAGAGAGAAAAGGGAAAGAAAAAAGTGAGTGTTTTGGGGCTGATGATGGAATGACCTAAATCAGGTAAGGATGGCTATATATAGGCAAGAGAGGGAGGGAATGAAGGGCTAGGATGTGCTAGGGTTAGATCTAAGGGTTGGATGAATTAAATGAAGGGTAAAGGGGTAATTTCTTAAGAGAATGAAAGGAGGAATAATCAATGGGTGACCTCACCAAATCTAGCATGGTCCTTTGCTCTATTGGAAGCTTGAGTGGATGAGTCACATGGTTGACTTTGCCGTTGACTTTGACCAAGACCTTCGGAGTTGACCAAAGGTTGACTTTAGGCTAAACTTCCGGGATTTTTGTGCAACTCACTTCCGGGACTTCATGTTGACTTGTTGACGCTCCTAAGTCGGGGTTGACCACGAGTTGACCGACGGTCCTCGGGTTGACTTTTCGTCCTTTTGCCGGAAATCCACTAAAAGCTCCAAAACGCGCTCTTTGCTCCCAATATCCATATGATGCTCGTGAACCCTATAATGGTGCAATTCAAGGATTAGAGACACTAAACGGCCTTTGGATTAGCATTACTAAAGTGATTAGAGGCCTAATTTGTATGCAAATCACATACAAATCACAAATATTATATATCAGAATTATTTCAGTAGCAGTAACAATAGCATATATTCGTGTAGTAGCAGAAATAGATATTCGTGCAGTATCAGTGCAGTAGCAGTAGCGTGCAATACTAGTAGAATATATGTGTGTAGTAGCAATAGCAGTGCAATAGCTGTTTAGTAGCAGTGCAGTAGCAGATATCTGTTCAATATTTGAACAAAGAAGAATGTAGGAATTATAGTTTTCCTGGTGAACGTGAAAGGGAGGAGCACCTGGTTGCTACTTTGTCCTCACATCTCTTGTTACATAAAAAGGAATGAACTATTTGTCTCTTCCTTCAATCTATTACTACACCATATCTCTTGACAGATGCTACTACAAACTTATCGTGATAGCTGCTACTGCATACTAATCTTGCTATATACTTACTACTGCATAGTTGTCTTGATTGCTGCTACTGCATAGTAGTCATGATAGCTGCTACTGCATGCTTGTCGTGATAGCTGCTACTGCATGGTCATATATGCTACCGTTATCGCTACTGCAAGGATATCTGCTAATTCTACTGCACGGATATTCGGTACTTATACTGCGCGGACAACCGCTACTGCTACTACACGGATATCCGCTATTGTTACTGCACGGATATTCGCTACTGCTACTGCAGGGATATCTAGTGGCACACATTTTTGGATTAGTATAATGACAAATTTGTAAATAAAATGAAGAAAAAGCTGATTATATAATTGAACCTTTAAAATTTGGGTCACGGTTTAAACTGTAGTGTGTGGGCCCTGCATGTCGTTATATGTATAACTCTAATTTTAGTTGGTTTATTAGTGTTTTGTAATGTTGTCATGTGTGTGTATGTCAAATTCTTTTTTCTTTTTTTTTATTGTTCGTTCTTCTTCTTGGAAAATTCTAGTGTATGTTAACGTGTTACGTACAATTACCACTTTTAGGACTTAATTATTCAAATGAGAACTTATTTACTCTAATGAGAACCATATTTATCTTAACGAGGATTTTTTCGTAGTTACCACATGAGTTGTCGAAGTGGTAATATGTGTCCTTAAGTCATAAAATATTATAATTATCACTTTTAGGACTTAATTACTAAAACGATAACCTAAATTATTCTGATGAGGACCTTATTTACCTTAGTGTTTAAGTAAAGGTGCAATCAACCACAAGACAGAAAGTAAAGAAGAGAGCAAATAGCACAGGAATAGATCATCTCTTTATTAATGAATAGGTGCCTCTATATATAGAGAAACACAAGGGTACAATCCATATCCCAATAGGACTTCTATTCAATATGTAATCCTTATGCTATACTACCTAATCTAATCCTAGGTTGACAAGGCACACACAAAGTAGGTTTCCTTCAACATTCCCCCTTGTGGCGTCAACACTAGGTGGTGCTCCTCACGTTGTCTCATTAAAAACCTTGCCAAGTAACAAAAACCCAGTGGAATAAAAATAACCTTGGTCGAAGGGAAAAAGAGTACAACACACCCTTCACATTTGGAAACTTTGCATGGACGCCAGACTTCCCCTAAAGTCTGCGTCTCCCCCTGATTTCCACAATCATAGGAGGTTAGATAACTTAAGCAAACCAATGCTTTTCACATGCTTCTCAAATGTGGAATTAGGCAGTGACTTAATAAATAAGGGACAAATTTCTTGTTAATACCCTGAACTTTCAGGGTCAAATCAGTTCAGTCCCTGAGTTTTTAATTTCATCAGAATAGTCCTTATACTTTTAATTCTCATCAGTTCAGTCCCTCCGTCAAAATTCCGTCCAATTGGGACGTTAAATGCTGACGTGGCACACCAAAAAAAATGTGAAATGCCCATTATACCCCTGCCTTCTATTCTGTTTTTTTTTTTTTCAATTTTTTTTTCTTCTCTCTCCCCGATCTCTCTCTCTCTCTCTCTTTGGCGTCGAACCATCACGGGGAATCCGAATTGCAGCTTTGCACATCTCGAGCCCGTGCTCAATTTCCAGAACATAGTTGGTCTTCCGCCGGCGACCCACAATGCCCCTCTCTTCCTCTTCTTCCCCTCTCTCTCTCTGCTCTCCCTCTCTTCTTCTTCTTCTTCTTCCCCTCTCTCTCTCTTTTCCACCAGTTCCAACAGACGGCGCCGCCAGCTCCAACTCCACCATCATCACAAACCTGCAACTTCACCTGCAAAATCACAAGATCACCATTCACAAAATCACTCAATTCACCGATCAATTGCAAGCCCAGAACCCAATTTATTTGGGCACCACCTCACGCACTCAGACGCATCGCCAGGCCTCCCTGCTGCGCCGAGCAATTGCCCAGATCAGAGCCACCGCTGCTCTTCTTTGGGCACCCAAATCCTAGTCACGATCAACTCTCTACACCCAAAATCACCACCGTGCCTCTCTGAGTCCCTCTCTCTCTCCTCGAGCCCAAATCCCAGTCTGTGCTCTCCTCTGCCGCCATACCTCTGTCTCTCTCCCTGCCCGATTCAAACTCGTGCCTCCGTCCCCTCAAACCAAAGGTGATGGTGATGTGATGGTGTAATTGAGTCGCCGGAGTCGAAGGCGTGGCCTGAGCATGGGCTCGAGGAGATGAGCTAAGGAAGATGATCGATTGGGTGTTGCGGTGGTGGCTTGCCGTGATGGCTGCTAGGCTAGGTGTTGGGTGTCCTGAGAAATCCCGATGAGGAAGAGAGGGAGAGAGAGAGAGTTTCCGGAAGAAGAGAGGGAGAGCAGAGAGATAGAGGGGTCCTGAGAAATGGAGGAAGAAGAAGGAGGAGGAAGAGGAGAGGGAGAGAGAGAGAGAGGGATCGGGGAGAGAGAAGAAAAAAAAAATTGAAAAAAAAAAAACAGAATAGAAGGCAGGGGTATAATGGGCATTTCACATTTTTTTTGGTGTGCCACGTCAGCATTTAACGTCCCAATTGGACGGAATTTTGACAGAGGGA
This sequence comes from Rubus parviflorus, assembly GCA_029955375.1. Classification (NCBI taxonomy): domain Eukaryota; kingdom Viridiplantae; phylum Streptophyta; class Magnoliopsida; order Rosales; family Rosaceae; genus Rubus; species Rubus parviflorus. The sequence goes on along the minus strand of JARGGL010000008.1, from coordinate 10,682,642 downwards.
CTGAACTGATGAGAATTGAAAGTATAGGAACTATTCTGATGAAATTAAAAACTCAGGGACTGAACTGATTTGACCCTGAAAGTTCAGGGTATTAACAAGAAATTTGTCCATAAATAAGTCAGCCACATTGTCCTCAGAACGGACTTGATTCACTTTAATCTTAAGTAACTTCTGTTATTGCTGATTACAAAAGAACTTAGGCGACATATGCTTGGTGTTGTCGGCTTTGATGAAACCTTGCTTCATCTGCTCAATGCAGGCAGCATTATCCTCATAAATGGATGTAGGTTCATCAGTGGTTGACCTCAAACCACATGTACTTCTTATATGTGTATCAATGGACCTTAACCATATACACTCATGAATTTGCTTCATGGAGAACAATAATCTCAACATGGTTCAAAGAAGTAGCGACAAGAGTCTGCTTAGTAGACCTCCAAGATATCGCGGTGTTACCCATGGTAAAGACATAACCAGTTTGGGAACAACCTTTATATGGGTCATAGAGATACCCAACATCAGCAAAACCCACCAAAACATCACAAAGATTTTCGGAATAATGGGCAGCAACATTCGTGCGATCGATCGTGACATTCTGAGATCGATCGCTCGATGGCAGAAGCTCGGTACGATCGATCGTGGCATATCCTGCGATCAATCGCCCGATGGCGGTAGGCACGGGTTCTTCACCCATTTTGCCATATTTTCATGCCTCTCTGCAGGTAACGTGCCCTTTGTGTTCCATCCGGACGGTAAGTCCTCGTCCGGATGCCCGGGTCGTTCAACCGCAGCAAACATAGGTTCCTCACCTAGTTTCGACTCTCTGTAGGGATAGAACAAGCCCATATCAATCGTACCCTTCAAGTAACGAAAGATAGTCTTTATGCCAGTCCAATGGCGTTGCGTGGGCGCAAAGCTAAATCTTGCTAACAAGTTAACAACAAAGGAGATATCGGGTCTTGTACACTGTGCCAAGTACAATAATGCGCTATTGCACTTTGGTATGGTACCTCAGCCTCTAAAACGTCTTCACCATCATCCCTTGGGTGAAACGGATCCTTCTTGGATCTAGGCTGTGACCAATCATGGGAGTGCTTAACAGGATGGACTTTATCCATATTAAATCGCCTGAGCATCCTTTCCCAAGATCTTTCATCTCAAACACGGATTTCAAGTATTCACTGGCACTTGCAAATCCGGAACTTGTTTTCACGCAGGGGCATAATTTATTGTTCACATACCCTCTTCCAATCAAGTAGTCACTTAGACGGGCATACCACATCCGTCCGGATTGTTTCAATCCATGAAGTGAACGTTGCAATCTTATTGCAAACATGCTCTGTGGTCTAGAGCCACTTGACTTGGGTAAATGAAGCCCATCCGGGACCTTCATATAAATCTCCATATCTAGATCCCCATAGAGATATGTTATGACCACATCCATAAGCTGCATGTTCAGTTTTTCGGAAACTACCACTGACAAGGTAGCAGAACGTTATGACGTCCTTTACGAGAGAGAGTGTCTCATCGTAGTCGATTCCAAGGCGTTGTGAGAAGCCTTGCGCCACAAGGCGAGCTTTATACCTCGTTCTCTCACTACGCTTTCTAACAAAGACCTATTTATATCAACAGGATTTATTCCAGAAGGTATTGGCACAACTGGCCCTAATACCGTTCTCTTTGTTAGTGAGTTCAACTCAACCTGGATCGCATATTTCCATTTAGGCCAATAAGCTTCTACGTTGGCATTCATCAACGGAGCGAGGTTCAATATCATCATTCTCAATGAACTCTTGTGCACAAGCATATGCAAACACATCATCAACTGTGATGGAGTTTCTATCCCACGTCTCATGTACACTAGTGTAATAATCGAGATCTCTAGGTTCCCACGGATAGGTCTTAGCGACGGGGCGTCCCCCGAAGATGTCTTTTGGACATAACCATAATCCGGAACGTTTTCATGGACGGATTTTGAGTATCAATGATGAGAGGGTTATTTGGTGCCATCGCAGCCCATTCCCTAGGGCGCGAATCCCTCGAACCTAGTGGCCTCCAACGCTTCCTCAGCGGAGCCACGGCCTAAGCCACATCACCACCATTACTGGCAGTGGCGCCACCAGCTGTCCCTCCCATAGGGTTAGCTGCAATAGCGACTTTGAGTCCAAGTCCTTGTTCAGGCACTTGCATCCTTGCAGGCATGTTTGCAGCTGGTATATATGATCTAGTCACTGAGATCTGAGAAAGTGTCAGGAAGAGAATCTCTGACTTTCTGAAGATCTATAATTCTACGCACTTCTGCAGTATGGGGATCGTTATGAGACAGAGTGGGGACAGGCCACGACAATTCCAGTCGTTCCTGTTGAACGTTTCACGTTCTTATCTCCCCCTAACGACGGGAAGACTGTCTCACCGAAGTGACAAATAGATCACCTGCCAAGGGTTCTATATAGCGGATTATGGTTGGAGACTCAAATCCAACATAAATACTCATTCGTCTCTGAGGACCCATATTAATACGCTGTGGCAGCGTAATAGGCACATAAACAACACACTCAAATATGCGTAAGTACGATATGCTTGGCTCGTACCCAGTCACTAGCTGTAACGCGGACATGATTGAGTGGTGATGGGCCTCAGACGAATAAGCAGAGCTGCATGCAATACTGCGTGCCCCCAGGCAGAGAGAGAAAGATTGGTGCGCATTACCAATGTCCTCGTGACCATTTGTACTCTATTAATGGCAATCTCTGCAAAACCATTCTGGGTTTGCACATGTGAGACTAGATGCCCAACATCTATCCCATGCAGTAGTCATCGAAAGTCTTCGATGTAAACTCCCTAGTATTATCAAGCCTGATAGTTAATGGGATGATCCGGGTAGTGAGCCGGCAGGCGAATACTCTGTGCTAGGAGTTTAGCATAAGCAACATAACGAATGGACAACATCATGACACGTGACCAGCATGTCGATGCATCAACCAACACCATAAAATACATAAATGGCCCGCTTGGTGGTTGAATATGTCCACAGATATCCCCTTGGATTATCTGTAAGAATGGAAGGAGTACTTTAGAATCCTTTGCATAGGACGATCTTAGTCCTTTATTTCCCTTAGGAATATGCTTTGCATAATGAGCGTTTGGCTTTGGAAGCTTCAGAAGCATAGGAGGAATTGTCCACATCCGAGAGAGAGGATTTCGTTCTATGCGATCGATCGCAAGGGGGGTGCGATCGATCGCCCGTGCTCTCGGGTTCCTGTAACAATGCAGGATGGGACATGCGATCGATCGCAGGGGATGTGCGATCGATCGCCCGGGCTCTCTGGTTCCAGAAAACGTACAGGAAGGAACCTACGATCGATCGCAAGGGGGATGCGATCGATCGCCCGAGCTCTCGGGTTTGTTAACGACGCAGCCTGGAAGGTTGCGATCGATCGCAGGTATCATGCGATCGATCGTATGGCGTCGGATAGTGGCAAATTTGCTCTTTCTCATAACTGTCTCATCTCCTTGAATCGCTCTTCGATTCATGCTTCAATTAGCTCGAAAGAATGGATGTCCGTGTGAGGTTTTCAATACACGGATCATCATATCACGACCAGGGTGTCACAACCTGTTGTGCCAAAGCCAATATGTGTCTGAATCCAAGAGGTCATCCCGAATGACATTGTTTGATTCAATAGCTCGAATAGTGGTAACGTATAACCCACTAGAGAGACACATAAGCTTCTCTAAGATGCGTTTTCTACCGCAGTCATTAGAGGTAGTGCAAAGGGATTCTTTTTCCATTCTCATCATGCGTCTTAGCATGGAAACCATTGGCTCTTATATCTTTAAAGCTCAACAGAGTTCTATTTCTTCTTGGAGCGTAAAGAGCATTTGTGACATCTATTAAGGTGCTATCAGGCAAGAGGAATTGGGCATATCCTCTTCCTTGCACAAGATTCGATGGTCCTGCCATCGTAGTCACAGAGGAATGTGTAGGCAGCATGCCTATGACGCAATATGACATGTGTGGTTCTGCTATTTGCGAGACTTTCAAGTTCTCCAGAACTCATTCCTAAAAGCTCATCATTAAAATCGAGGCTACGAAAGCAACTCAGATTTTATTAAAGATATTAGCCAAGGCTTTACACTCAAAGTTCCATCTTGATCTCAAATCAAAGCTAAATCCAATGTCTTGGCAAATATGCCATGTATCATCAACTTGGAAAACATAAAGACTTGAGCAAAATCAGCTTCCAAAGTCTTTAACCCTTAAACTCGACATCTTGATCATTGCAGTTACATCTTCATATGTATTACAAACTATGGCCCATTGATCAGATGCTCCATATCATTAATAGACATCATGAAGAAGATTCTCCATTGATTGAGGCATAAAGGCGCAGTACTCACGGTCCCTAGGACGGTGGCAGATTACCTTAGCCGGTGGCGGTGCTGCCATAACTAGTGGCGCAACAACGCTAACCAGCGGTGACCGGCGGCGTCCTTCCTACAAGGACGGCGGTCTTCTCTCACTCTTTCGCGGCCCTATGCTCACGTGATCGCTTATTCTTATGGCGATTACCTTCATAAGCAACTAGATTCTACGGACCAAAATGTCCGGGATCGTCCCTAGATTTAGGGTTTTGCTCATGGCTTCCTCCCATAGGGGCGCCATCATCGTCATGCCTTTCCTCAAGACAGAGATGGGGAAGGTGGTGAGAGATTCCTCAATCAATTGTTCATCTGTGATGATTATCCACAGAGATGCATCAAGTCTTTGATGCGGAGAATTTCCGAATTATGTCCCATGACTTCTTCAAAGTCAGAGAAGCGGAGATTAGTCCATTATGCTTCTAAATTCGGAATGATGAATGTTACCATTACATTCATGAAGCGCTTCTAGCGCTAACCTCTTTCATGAACTCAAACTGGAGTGCCATATCCATATGGCATTTCATCAGGAAAAATAACCTGGCATTGTACGTCTCAGTTTGAGGGTCTAGAGCGGTTTCTTCAAAACAACGCTCATGGATTCGAGCTAGAAGCTCTTGTGCGAATAGGTACATTAGGGTATCATGAGCCCATCTCAGAATCTAATGTCCGCAGAATCCAATGGAGTAAAATCGAGTTATTCATGTTCGATATCCAAAATATGGAGAACAAGAATATGGTACCTATAGCGACGATCCGTTCGTCGGCATAAGATAGGTTACCAATAGCGACGATCCGTTCGTCGGTAAAGGGTATGTTTTGGAATTGATATTCTCACAAAACAATAGAGGGTTTCTGAGCAATATTTGCTCCCAAGAAACGTTTCCAAGGATTTTGGATTTAGGCAAAACTTTGGTGTCGTATGGTCATAACCTTAAACCTTTTCGGTAGCTCTACTTAGATATAACCAGGTAAGTTATAAGAGATGTCGGTGGAGCAAGCTCTCTTAATACCACTTATCTCAAACTCCTTACCTAGACATCATACCTAAGCAGGTGAGCCTAGTTGGGAATAAGTCATAAACCATAGGTCGTTTCTTCTCTACGGATTCCTCATCCGGAGGTAAATCATTCAATGAACTCCTCGTTCAAGGTCTCTTCTCTCTACGGATTCCTTATCCGGAGTATTAGCTCGAACCCCCACAGTTCGGCTCTTGAGGTCATCACCAATAGCATGATGGCATTAGAGGTGCTCATGACTTACACATACCGCAAGCGATATGAAGCTCGATCACTCCCCTAATGCTTCTCATAGTTTGGCGAGTCTCGTATATTATCCCACGTTATAAGAAAGGTGGGAGGTAGAAGAAGGGAGGTTGCAAGTCCCCGGAGAAAAAGAAGGTTGAATTAAATTCAGAAAGCATCAACGTTTATAAAAGCTTACTTGGATTCTTTTCTCGGATTATCTTGAGTACCTCTTCTTCGAAGTTATATATCTGGAGATCCAACGGTCCGAATTGGCTGAATTTTTAACTGGAGATATTAGACTCATGAAGGAAGCTCTCGTCCAAATTTCAGCTTAATCCAACGGTGGAGAAGGGAGAAAATCGCTATCGAAGTTGACTGTTCTGTGCAGACAGATTCTTGAACTAGAGGAGATTGCACGGAGGTACTGTTCACGCGCACTGTTCATCGACACTGTTCATCCGGCACACCCTAGGGTATTGGGGTTCTAGGGTTTTGGCGCTAGCAGGATGCTATGCTCAAGGATTTTTGGCTTTTTGATCTCAGAGTTAGATGTTCGTGCTGATAACGTGTTTAAGTAAAGGTGCAATAAACCACAAGACAGAAAGTAAAGAAGAGAGCAAATAGCACAGGAATAGATCATCTCTTTATTAATGAATAGGTGCCTCTATATATAGAGAAACACAAGGGTACAATCCATATCCCAATATGACTTCTATTCAATATGTAATCCTTATGCTATACTACCTAATCTAATCCTAGGTTGACAAGGCACACACAAAGTAGGTTTCCTTCAACACTTAGGACTTTCTCTCCGCATTATGTATGAAAAATGTTAACATACCACAGTTTTACTCTTTCTTTTTAGGTTATGTGTTTTACTGTTTTATAAATGTGCTTAGAAATATATTGCAAGTGTGAAAAGTGACAATAGCTTTGCTTCAAAAATTATCCACGCATCTTGTCCAGACTAGGAAAGCCTGCTCTAATGGGGCACCTATTTCCAAAATCAAATTTAGAGCGAACCTTAAGGAAATTAGGTGATTTTTTAAGTATTCTCGTTTTCCACATTTTGCACACTTACAATCCCTTTTACTAATTTTAAGGATATTTTTGGCAGAAAATATAATTAGGCCAGGTTAAAGAAATTCATGAATCTGGGAATATGAATTGCTATAGAAGAAGATGAATGTAACTGATTCTTTCTTGAGTTAGTTACAATACAAAGATTATAGGAGCCTTATATAGAAGAGACTTTAGGTTGTTGTACACGCTAATTAAGAAACAACTTAACCAAAATCCTAGAGTATAAACGCTTGCTAACCAATCAAATATGGACAGCTTCAGACTAAACAAACTTATTTTGTTGTTGACTTTATAGTCTCTACATTTTTCACCATCAGGGTCTTTACTTCCGCGAACCGAATAGAAAGGTACCTATTACCTAACTTTCAAAAGTGATCAATAAGGTACCTCAAACCTTCAAAAACACATTATCGGGATATCACCATCAATTTTACAGCATAGCTCAGTTTAATGAGACCACGTGTTGTGCATGTGGCATATTTTGGTATGAAAATGACTCAAATACCCCCCGTTAATGTGTGTTGAAGCACGTCTCCTCTCTTTTTAGTTATAATTAATTCTTTTCGCATAAAAAATCAGAAGTGTCTAAATCTACTTGAAAGTTGGGTACCTTTCTATCTGGTTAGCGAAAATAAAGACCCCGATGGTGAAAAATTAACTTAGGGTGTGTTCGGATGAAGGAAAAAAAAATATGAAATTTAACTGAAAGTGAGGATTTTATAATTTCTAGACGTTAATTACCTTGTTGGCATTCTCAACTTGAAAATCATAAATTTCTCTATGAAAAAAAAAAAACAAAAAAACAAATGAATTGATTGCCCAAATTCCTGACTTCAATTTCCAACAAACAAGCGTCATTTCGAATTCTCCGGAGAGTTGTGACTTATTGATTATGTGGAATAACTAATATTGTAGAGGTTATGAGTTCAATTATCACTAATATCATAGGATGAGTGGGGTGGGTAGAGTAGGTAGTGGTGGGGATAATACTAAAAAAAAATGTCATTTCGACTTCCTTTGCAGAAATTTATTTTTATTTTTTTATTAATTTTTCAAATAATTTTTTTTTTTCATTTTAATCTTTTAATTTGTTTTACATTTTTTTAATTTATTACACATTCTAAATTCTATATAGATACAACCTAATAATGAAAATTACAATTGATGGAATTTTAATTCACGGAGTTGTAGATTCCATCATTTTAAAATTTCTGAAGAATTTATAATTGTCTCATCCAAACACACCATTAATTTAATGTGTTATAAAGTACTTAAAGCTAGTGGATTAAAACTGTGAAAAGCAATGAATAAAAGAGAGTCTGAAAATCACTCTCCTGAGAAAAATGAAACATGCCCAGCCTTGCTGGAGAGAATGGCACACACAACGAAAATTGTTTTCCGATAGATATAAACGACGGAGATATACATGATAGAAGTAAAAAGTCAAATAATATCCTGGACCTCTTAGACAATTATTTTCTTGCCTAAAAAAATAGAGAATTTGACCCTAACATAACTGTTTAGAAGTTTAGAGTAACATTCACAACACTTTCCAAAGGACATAAAATGCATGCCTTCACAAAGAGCATGACCTTCAGCAAGAAGGACGTTGGAGTTTCCAAGAATTCTAGTAGAGTCTAGTATTAGTGTGTATATTTCAAGTACAATTTTGAAAATTCGTCATAATGATCTTAAGTTAAGTAAAGGCAAGTTATACAGAAATTTTTTTTAATTAACTTTTGAATAAAAGAAAAAGTTTTACACAAAATTTATAGAACAGATTCCAGATGCAATATCTTTCAAATACAAATATAGAAAATGGTAATGGAATGGTCCTCCCTGCATTTTGCTTGACCAGAATCATTTTGGGTAGATCACATGGCATGGCTTTCTTAATTATATTGGTAAAACAACTACATAAAAGATTATAATCAGTCCCAAAAGATCGATATGCTCTTCTAAATGCTAGACCAGCTCAGAACCAAAAGATCGATCGGCTATGAATTGTACGGACGAGGACGTGTTGGAGATTGGTAGGATTAATTGTAGAAGACTGTCGGGTGCTAATGTTTGGTGTCCAGTCATGTGTTTTCCAACACATCTTTAGAGAAGCAAATGGTGTAGCTCATAAGCTTGCCCACTTTGCTAGTACCTTCAAGGAGGATTTTGTTTTCTTATATGAGACTCCTGCTATTATTCGGGATGTACTCATTGAGGATTGTAATGTTGCTAGGGATGTTGCTACATCATCCCTCCGTTGTAATTCTCTTCTATCCGTTAATTATATTTGTGGGGCTTTTCTCTCCTCTCAAAAGAAAAAAGACCAGCTCAGAACCAATTCTTAAGCTAGCATACGCAATCATCGATCTCTTGCTTCAATCTGGAATTATAATACTTAACTTTTATTTGTTTGCCTAAAAAATATATACTTGAAACAGTGAAACATATGTGCATTTTGCCTTCTCAATTCTCTCGCATACATATGTAAAGCCTTTACAGTAAAGGCTAGCTATATAAATTTTCTTAGTGAATCCGGTGTTTTGCGTACCTCTGTCTTGAACCTCAAAGTGCTAATCTTTTGATGCATTGAATAACAGCCAAAATTCTTATTTCTATGTAATATATATTGCACCCGTTTGTATTGTGAGAAAGCATCAACGGGCCTCACATACACTTTAGCTCCCTAAAAAATAAACTAATATGGAGTTTTCTAAAAGACCTCGACATTAAATTGTGTGGTTCCATTCCTAGGGATGAGAGTGGAGAACCTGTTTCCACCACCGGTCATTCTCATCTCATGTAATTTGAGTTTTTCAATAAAATTTCCATTCTCAAAAAAAAAATTTGTGTGGTTCCATTCCTTGTAAACCAATAGATTACTCTTAATTTCCACGTCGCTATTTGCAACATGCAAACTCTTTTGTGAGAGTCTAGCTGGTTGCATGATCAGAAAAGTTGTTTCTGAATTGCACTATAATACAATTAGGCATGGCCGCATGGGACCTTTAATTTTTAACCAGACCAGATAGCAGCCAAGTTCAATAATAATCAACAAATGATCTACTAGCTCACATCTCTTTCTATCTCGATCTATCACATTATTAGCGCACTAAGTTTGCAACTAATTTAATTTGAATGCTCTCTTTTTTTTCTTTACAAAAAAAAAATTGAATGCTCTTTACCTACGAAGCACCGACACGGACACAGACACGGCGACACGACACGGTAATACGGCAAAATTTCAAAAAGTAGGACACGACACGTTATCGACACAACAATTAAAATAATAATATGAAAAAATCATTTAAATAAAAAATACCTCAAAAATTCACAAAATAACACACAGTAAATTGAAAACCTTACTTATTTCGATCTTTTTTTTTTAGTTTTTGTACAAGAGTAGTGGTCTACGTCAGATAGCTTTGGGTTAGGACCATTAAGATTTAAAAAATTGCAATTATATACTAAAAATATTTTTTTTTTAAAGTCGAAGATGTGTTGGAGGAATGTCGGTTATGACGACACGCGTGTCGGTGCAGTGTCTATAGAAGTGTCGGAAAGTCAAAGTCAACTGACACAGCCCCGACACATGTCGGCGCGTGTCGGACACGTGACACGGCACCATTTTAGAGTGTCGGTGCTTTGGAGCTCTTTACTAAAGTTTGCTCACTAATTTAATCTATCACATTATTAGCATACTAAAGTTATCATCATAGGTAACTTCCAAACGGGTGAAAATTAGAAATTGAAATCTGAGAATATGTCTTGAGAAATTAACAGTATAATTTCTTAATTTATTCTGAGAATATATCCGGTATTAGTAGTTATAAGGTTGTAAGTTATTAATTATTCTGGTAACTGATACACCACGTCCGGTATTGTTTCAATTTTATCTTATTTATTACGATGTTTTAAAACTATCTCTCATATATATTTCGAATTAAGAACACCCTCTACGTACCTATTTATATATCAAAATAAGCAAGAAAAATTCGTAACACTAGTTACATATCACAGTTTGTAGGATACAACACAGATTTCAAGTGAAACTGCATGAAATGATACAAGTAATTAATAGCCAAAGGTTTGGCCAAGACTCTCTTTACCAAGAGTCACCTCTTTTTGCATCGACGTTCCTACAAGTTCCAATGGTCGCATCATGTGTAATTGCAAAATCATGCATCTTATTTGCTTTTCGAGTGGATGTGAATCTATTGGTAATGGTTGGTATACAGAAGTCGTGACCCACGAAGACTTTAATAAAGAAGAAAATCATTGTACTAATGTTATTATCGAAACATTTTCCAGCTAGCTAATCTCCTTCCACTGGTCCAGCCGGTCTAAAGCTTCAACGTGAAACACGCCAGATGCTGGGGTCATTGGACCAGAAGATCATCATCGATCATCTATCATCGCAATAATGGTGGTACGTCAGAGAAGCAACGTTGACATAAAATGATTCGAAAACGTCAGAACTCTAAGAATTGGTAAAAATTTATTCATTCACAAACTAGAGATCGAGCATAAGTACTCTAGCTTTATTTTACAATTTGAAAGCTGAAAATAACACTAGTAATAGTAATGGAGTTGATTTAGCCCCTAAAGTTTGTATTTTTCAATTTCAAAAAAAAAAAAAAATACAGAAGCTGAAATTAGCAACCTTGAATTTAGGTTTACGTAAGAAAACTTAATCGATCACGACTAAATAAACTTTTCTAAATATTTAAAAGGCATTTTAGAATTTCTAAACGATATTTTTTCACCCTTAAAATCTGACATAACTCAATTAAAAGAGTGTTCTAGATAAAGTCGTTTTTTTTAAATAACATATGATGGGACGTCCAATTTCGACACCAAAATATTGTTGCTATATTGGTTAAGCATAATTTTTTTTGAAAGTTTTGCACCTTTTTTTCACCCTTTTTCTTGATTTTTTTCTGTGCTACTTTTTTCTACTCTTGGAATTATTTGTTTTTTTTTCTTCTTCTTCTTCTATTATATTGGTCCTCTTTTTGGCATTCGATCATCAAATAGCAACTCCTAAAGGATGTGCAAAATTTGTCTATATGGCTTTTGCTCTAACGTACGTGCGACTTTGCTTGACATAAGTGAGATTTTTTATATACAAATAAATAGAGTATTGGGCCACTTTCTATAAGGCCCCTTTGTAATAAGATTGTTCCTTTTAAGCTCCTTCTTTTTTTTCATTTCTTTTTAAACCCTTTATTCCTTCAATGTAAATTTTACTTACCTAAATTACCATTTTCCCTTATGGAACATGTTTACTCACTTAAACACTGGGTCCGCCACGTCACACGTGTATCACATGTGTATCACAGTATCACCAAAAAACATTTTTACTTGATTTTTTTTTTCAAAAATCATCATCGAGATCCCGGGCCCGCTACGTCAAACTGTATCACATGTGCATCACAGTATCACCAAAACACATTTTTAGTCTATTTTTTCCAAAAATCACCATCGGGATCCCGGGCCCGCCACGTCACACTGTATCACATGTGTATCACGTGTGTATCACAGTATCACCAAAACACATTTTTACTCCATTTTTTTCAAAAATCACAATCGGGATCCCGGACCCGCCACGTCACACTGTATCACATGTGTATCACATGTGTATCACAATATCACCAAAACACATTTTTACTCCATTTTTTTCAAAAATCACCATCGAGATCCCGAGCCCGCCACGTCAAACTGTATCACATGTGTATCACAGTATCACCAAAACACAATTTTACTCTATTTTTTCCAAAAATCACCATCGGGATCCCGGGCCCGCCACATCACACTGTATCACATGTGTATCACACGCGTATCACAGTATCACCAAAACACATTTTTACTCGATTTTTTTCAAAAATCACCATCGAGATTCCGGGCCCGCCACGTCAAACTGTATCACATGTGTATCACATATGTATCACATGTGTATCACAGTATCACCAAAATACATTTTTTCAAAAAATCACCATTGGGATCCCGGTTCCGCCACGTCACATTGTATCACACGTGTATCACACGTGTATCACGTACATGTGTATCACAGTATCACCAAAACACATTTTTACTCCATTTTTTTCAAAAATCACCATCGGCATCCCGGGCCCGCCACGTCAAACTGTATCACATGTGTATCACACGTGTAGCACAAATGTATCACACGTGTATCACAGTTGTATCACACGTGTATCACAATTGTATCACACATGTATCACAACTGTATCACATGTGTATCACTGTATCACAAGTTGTATGAGGGTCCGTCACATAATATTGTATCACATGTGTATCACAGGTGTATCACATGTGTATCACAAATTCTAATGGTAAACTGATCATTTCATTTGGGAGGTCACGTGTATCAGAAACTGTATCACATGTGTATCACAAATGTATCAGAAACTGTATCATAAGTGTATCACAACTGTATCACATGTGTATCACAACTGTATCACATATGTATCACAACTGTATCACATGTGTATCACAACTATATCAAAACTGTATCACAACTGTATCACATGTGTATCACAACTATATCAAAACTGTATCACATGTGTATCACATGTGTATCACAAATTCTAATGGTAAACTGATCGATCATTTCATTTGGGAGGTCACGTGTATCAGAAACTGTATCACAAGTGTATCACAAGTGTATCACAAGTGTATCACATGTGTATCACAAGTATATCACAAACGTATCACATGTGTATCACAAGTGTATCACAAGTGTATCACATGTGTATCACATGTGTATCACAATGGTATCACATGTATATCACATGTGTATCACAACTGTATCACAAGTGTATCACATGTGTATCATAACTGTATCACATGTGTATCACATGTGTATTACAAGGTGTATGAGGGTCTGCCACATAATATTGTATCACAGGTGTATCACATGTGTATCACAACTGTATCACATGTGTATTACAAGGTGTATGAGGGTCCGCCACATAATATTGTATCACAGGTGTATCACTGTATCACATGTGTATCACACGTGTATCACATGTGTATCACAATATCACCAAAACACATTTTTACTCCATTTTTTTCAAAAATCACCATCGAGATATCGAGCCCGCCACGTCAAACTGTATCACATGTGTATCAAACATGTATCACATGTGTATCACAGTATTACCAAAACACAATTTTACTCTATTTCTAAACACGAGCATAGAAATTAGCGTTTCTAATCCACTTTTTCCTTCTTTTTTTTCTTTTTTTTATTAAGTTGTGGGATTCGTGGATCAATCTTTGCATTACAATATATATCTTATGGTTTTGAACCCTCATATTTCAACATTGTTGACATGCATTTGTTTACTTGTTCAGATTATATTGAGAAGAACAACAACAGACAACTTTAGCAATACAATAGTTATTACACCTGAAAGTTATGGTGAAGGACCCCAAAAGTTGCTTCTTGCCGACAATTACAAATGTGGTGGTTTGCGTTTAGGACGTTAATTTCGTGACTATGGCTCTGACCTCCACCTCCTTAGCCGCTGCACCCATCACCAGCGCAGCAGCCAATTTCAGATTGCTATGGCCACCAAGCTCCCACGAGCTTCTCTACTTCACCGCTGCAGCTTCCTTGCCCATTCACCATGTTAGCAGCTCATGAGCTCAATTCAAAGCACCACCCATCAATTCCAGCCTTCAAGCCACCACTATGGACACCCAAATCATCATCACCACATCTGCAATCCACCGTGAGCTTCTCTGCCGTCATTGATGGCCATCATCACAACCCAGCAGTGCCGATTCCTGAGCTCTCCACCGTGCACACCCAGCTCAGAATTCCTCTCTGCACCTGCAAGCTCAAAGCCACTCTTCAATCCCAGTTTTGCTGCGCCTGCTTTGGGCACCCAACAACACCACCACACTGCAATTCCCGTGGCCCCTTGGCCTAAATCACCTGCAATTCAAGGATAACCGCCTCACTTCCACCGTACTTCCCAGAACCCACCGCTCTCTAGCCGTCGCTGCTCTCTGCCATGGCACCCAATCAAGCCGGCACCGCTACAGCAAACCCAGTCGATCCTCAAAGCTCCTCGAGCCTTGCTCGATTTCCATATCACAGCCGGCGTCGCCAATCGTCGAGCCGCGCCGATCTCCAAACACTACAATAGTACACCTCCATCACCATCATAATCGCCGGGACATGACCTACGAACCAGAACTCCCATCCCTCTCAAACATTAGACAACATTCAGACATGAGAGGAAGAAGGTTAAAATTGTAAATTACACAACCAAATTTAAAAAAAAGGGCTTAAAAAGAAATCAGGAAAAAAGAGGGGCTTTATAGACTATGAACTTTAAAAGAGGGGGTTTTAATTCATTTCCTCTAGAGTATTAGGCAATATTTCTTCCTCAATGAACACCTAAGTTAAGTGTTTATCCTCCCCAAGAAAAGAAGTAACGTACCGCACTTTTGGAAACATATTGATAGCCTATCCTGGCCGATATTAGCTGGGTGAGACTCTCACATAAGTAATAATTAAGTTAATTAAGTAGAGTCTTCTTGAAGGGCAAAACTTCAAAGTTCAAGATTTTTCTCTTCAAATTACAACATAGATCTCGATTAGTTTACAACATAAGTCTATTGGAAAAAATCATAGAGTGCAAAATTTTACTCAAATAAAACTGGAATAATATCTTTGAGATAGAAAAAAATCTCCATATGGTACATAGACTATGACCGAATGTAATTTTTGGTATCTAAATTTTCATAAGGAATCTGGTGATATACCTGAACTAATTCTCTGTTAGCCCTTATAGTACCTCCGTCAAATATTCTGTTAAATTACTGACGTGGCACCTAAATGACACTAATTTGGTGACACGAGCATGGACAATGCAGTCATTTCATTTATATTCAATTCCAAGTCAATTAAATTTAAAAATAAAAAATAAATTAGGGTTTTTATCGAATTTATAATTTAAATTAGATTTATATTACATAATAAAATTAAAGTTTTTATCCCCAAATATTCAAGATTAAAGATGTGAAAAATTATTTTTATTTTTAAATATAATTTAGTATCAGTAGGTGATTTTATTATTAAAAATTATATTCAAAAAATAATAAATTATATTAATATAATATGAAATTAAAATTACTGTTTTGAATATGATTTATTTTGTTTTTAAATTAATAATAAAACTACCCACATGACAATAAATTATATTATAAAAATAATAATAATATTTCGCATCTTTATTCTTGAATATTTGGGGATGAAATCCTAATTTGATTTTATTAATATAAATATATATAATTTATTTTTAAATTTAATAGTAAAAAAATCATTGCCTGCTTGGAATTGAATATAAATGAAGAGAAGAAGAACAACTGCACCCTCTTTTTTTTTAATTTAATTAATTTTCAGACAAAAGAATATATATATATATATATAATTTTATTTTAATTATTTGTCCAATTATATTTGTTCCAATAATATATTTTTGTAAACACAATTTTATCCTTGTCTTTAACGGCAAAGTGGACGGAGATGCTATAAGGGATAACAAAGTATTAGTTCAGATACCTCCAAATTTTTTATAAAAATTCAAATATAAAAATTATATTTTTCTATAATTCAGATACTATATAAAGATTTTTTCCCTTTGAGATATTCTCTTACATTATTCTCTTATCCATACTGAACGAGTGAACGTACTACAATATATGGGAGGGAATAATCCATTGGATAACCGGTACAGCCAAATAAAGAAAAGGATGATTAATTGCTTTGTGATAGTGTAATCATTCTCAGTTCGCTTTCCCCTTTTTGGCCTTTTTAAAAGACCTTTGTGACTTTGAGAATCCTGAATGGTCGGTAGTCCCCTTTGTGTCTTGTAGTCATCTTAATTACCTAATGTTTTACCGTCTAGGGTTTTCTATTTGCTAAGCAGATGAACGTACATTAATAATAGGGACCATGCATGCACGTTTTGTTAAAACAATGCGAGTGCGAATAGCACGCAAGTGTTTGTTGCATAAAAAATTTAAAAGCTCCTTCTGATATCATTGAATCGGCACGCAATCATGCATATTATGCATATTTATCAATTGTTTTTTAACAGTGGGTCATATCTATCAATTGTTTTTAAAAAAAATTCTAGTCTTCGGTCAAGCTCGCAGAAGGACCAGTTTAAATAGAATATGCTACGTACTACCAAATCATCTCATCACTAGCAAGTGCTAGCTACCTAGTAGACAGGTACAATGCCCGGTTATCCGTACTACTCCCCACCACCACCTTCACCACCGTGTAATGACACAACTTCTCCAACACCTCCACCTCCGCCTCCACCTCCACCTCCACCGTGTAACGACACAACAACTCCAACACTTTCACCCCCACAATCACCACCTCCACCAGCGCAAGCTCACTTCTCTCACCCACCACCTTCACTCTCACCTGCATCACCAACACTGCCACCACCATTGAAGCCACCACCTTCATCTTACTACTCCCCACCATTCTCTTCGGCGCCACCAAAATCATCACAACCACCTTCATCGTTGCCGCCAACACCACCACCATCTTCATCTTATCCATACTACTCACCTCCACCACCTTCATCACTACCGCCATCACCACCAACTTCATCGCTGCCACCATCACCACCTTCATCTCATCCATACTACTCGCCTCCACCACCTTTATCGATGCGGCCATCACCACCACCACCTTCATCGCTGCCGCCATCACCACCACCATCTTCATCTCATCCATACTACTCGCCTCCACCACCTTCGTCGATGCAGCCATCTCCACCACCTTCGTCGCTGCCGCCATCACCACCACCATCTTCATCTTATCCATACTACTCGCCTCCACCACCTTCATCGCTGCAGCCATCTCCACCACCTTCGTCGCTGCCGCCATCACCACCACCATCTTCATCTTATCCATACTACTCGCCTCCACCACCTTCATCACCATGTAACACTACTACTCCACCACCTCCAACAACATGTGCATGTAACAAAACTACTCCAACTTCGCCACCACCACCTTCATCTTACTACTCCCCACCATTAGTTTCATTGTCGCCGCCACCACCACCACCACCTTCAACTCATTACTTCCCACCATTATATTCACCACCGCCCCCATCACTACCACCATCACCAGCACCAGCACCATCTTCATCTTATCCATACTACTCGCCTCCACCACCTTCACCACTATGTAATGAAACTACTCCAACACCCCCACCACCACCCCCACCACCATGTAACACAACTTTTCCACCACCACCACAACAGATGCCACCGCCAACTTCAACTTACTACTTCCCACCCCTACCACCACGTTCACCCACACCTTCACCACTAGCACCACCTCCACCTTCATTTTCTCCCCCACCACCTTCACCACTACCACCACCACCACCTTCACCACTACCACCACCACCACCCTCACATCCACCACATTCACCAACACTACCGCCACCAACACATCCACCACCTTCAGTGCTACCATCGGTACCACCACCACCTACAACATCTACACTATCGCCACCATTGTATCCACCACCTTCAATGCCGCCACCATTATGTCCACCACAGTCACCACTACCACCTGCACTACCACCACCTTCACCACTGCAACCAGCACCATTACCACCTACATTGTCACCACCGTCTCATCCACCACCTTTTGTGTCCCCACCTCAAGTGCCACCGCCTTCACATGCACCACCTTTAGTGCCAACACCATCAAATCCACCACCTTCACCATTGCCACCACTCCCACCTATAGTGCCGCCGTCTTCACATCCACCGCCTTCACCAGTACCACTCCCACCTACAGTGCCGCCACCTTCACATCCACCACCGTCACCATTGCCACTAGTACCACTCCCACCTACAATGTCGCCGCCTTCACATCCGCCACCTTCAATGCAGCCACCTTCACCATTGCCACCAGTACCTCTCCCACCTACAGTGACGCCGCTTTCACATCCGCCACCTTCACCATTGCCACCAGTACCTCTCCCACCTACAGTGACGCCGCCTTCACATCCACCACCTTCACCATTGCCACCAGTACCACTCCCACCTATAGTGTCGTCGCCTTCACATCCACCACCTTCTATGCCCCCACCTCAAGTGCCCCCACCATCAAATCCTCCACCAACACCACTCTCACCCACACGGTCACCACCTACTCTGCCACCACCTTCACATCCACCACCCACTCTGCCACCACCTTCACATCCACCACCCTCACTGCCACCACCCTCACTGCCACCACCTTCATTGTCGCCGCCATTAAATCCACCACCTACACCATTGCCACCATCACCACTCCCACCCACTCTGCCACCACCTTCACATCCACCACCCTCACTGCCACCACCTTCATTGTCGCCGCCATTAAATCCACCACCTACACCATTGCCACCATCACCACTCCCACCCACACTGTCACCACCCACTCTGCCACCACCTTCACATCCACCACCCACTCTGCCACCACCTTCACATCCACCACCCTCACTGCCACCACCTTCATTGTCGCCGCCATTAAATCCACCACCTTCACCATTTCCACTGTCACCATCAAATGCACCATCTCATAATCATCGCACTGTTTATCTTGCCACTTTTCTCTCTCTTGGCGGCTTGTTCTTTCTTGCATTCCTTGTAGTTGGTACCTTTCACGTGGTTAAGAAAAAAAGAGTGTTAAGGCAAGGTAGGGGAAATCAAGATGTTTCTCATGTACAGGAGCAGGGAGAAGTTCAAACCTTTCAAAGCATTGTCGCAAGTTCTGCAGCTAACCAAAGTGTGCCCAACATAGCTGATAATGATCCTAATGTAAACCCCAATTATCATGGCGATGATGGTGATGAGGACGAGGAAGAACAAACAAATGATTCAAATAAACGTCGTAAACGTCGTACTCGTCGTCATACTAAAACTCAAGGAAAGAAAGACAATGATGATTCAAATGGGGAGTTGGAATCTGGAGACGATGATGAAGAATCAGATCAATCCAATGATTCAGATAATAATTCTCGTCGTCGTAAAGGTCGTTCTAATGGCCGCACCCAAAAAAGAGAGCCTAAATCCAATCGGAACCGTAATCGTAATGGCGAACAAAGTGCGGCTGCCACAATTGACGATGACGATGACGATGATGGTGATCCAGATGTGGAATTAGAATCGCAGGAAGATGAAAATGAATCAAATGGTTCAGAAAATGACTCTCGTCGTCGTAACAAACGTGAGTCTGGTCGTCGTAGTCGTGCTCATGCTCGAGGACAAAAAGACAAAGAGCCTTCCACTTCCAACCGTGACAGAGATTACAACAAAACTTCCTAATCTATGATCAACTATTGTTTGGGTATTGTGAGCTGTGATAATACTATTTTTATTTTGTTTTATACAATTGTTTGCATTTTGTTGTTATTATTTTTTTCTTGAACGAATTGCTTGTATTCCGTTTATTTGTATTTTGTTTTTTTTTCTTCAGTTTGTATGATAATAAAATTTTATTTTCTATTTTTCAGATGTTTAATTTCCATTTTTAAATATACTCTTTTCAAAATAAATGTTATGAATAAAATACAGCATATATATATATACCTTCTCAACTACGGAAATACGCAGTTTTAAAATTTGTGGATTTTCAATGTCAGCTGTCAGATCTGTTTAAATAATCTGATCTAACGATTGACATTGGAAATCTCCACATTTTAAACATGTGAACGTCCGTTTTGTATTAAAATGTGAACCGCCTCATCTCGACCAATTGATAACATAACTCAATAATCGGAACCGCTCATTGTTTAGATTTATTTTCAAGAATTATCTTTGCAAAAAATCAGCCGAATTGAAAATTGTGTAGTCATCTATTTATTGTATAGTTTACAGACAAATACAGTTGTTAGATAAAGCTGAAACGATATATATATATATATATATATATATATATATATATATATATATATATATGATAAACAAATGGTTAAATAATTTCTAATTTGAATTTTTTTTTGGTCAAAATGATCCTTAAGAAATACTTTTTTTTCAAAACATACAGACATGTCACGACAGCCATCAGATGGCTTTAAAACCAATCTAATGGTTATAATTAAAGCCCCAATATTTTAACTAAACCTGATCCGTGATGAATGGGTAACGGGTCAATACTGTTTGCGCCGAACCACACTAACAATGAGATTTCTTTCAAATAAAAAAGTTTGTTCACCATCTTCCAGATGCAAAATTTATACGGTGAACAAACCAAATTTATATGCAATATCTTTCAAATACAAGAATCACTTTGGGTAGATCACATGGCGTGGCTTTCTTAATTAAATTGGTAAAACAACTAAATATATATAAGATTAGAATCAGTCACAAAAGATCGATATACTCATCTAAATGCTAGCCCAGCTCGGAACGAATTCTTAAGCATACGATCATCGATCTCTTGCTTCAATCTAGAATTATAATCCTCGACTTTTATTTGTTTGTCTAAAAAAATTAATATATACTTGAAACATATTTGCATTTTGCCCTCTCAACTCTCTCACATACATATTTATGTAAAGGCTAGCTATATAAATTTTCTAGTGACTCCACGAGTGTTTTACATGATTGGATTATTAATCAACTTAATGTTACTGTTGCTGATTATATTGAAGGGGGAGATTAGAATTTTCCACATATGCTCCGTTTGCACTTCCCAGGTTTATGTGACTTTGTTCATCACCAAGTTCCCATTTCAATTAATACACATGCTGTGGACACTCTCATATGGATGTCTTCTTCCGATCTTCAGGTGTGCTCACTGCTAAAGATGCTTATAAATTTTTAAGGCCTAAACGTACTTGCTTCGTTGGATTGGAGTAAAGTAATATGGTGCAAGCATGTTGCTCTTCGTATATATGTCTCTTTTGGTGTGGAAGGTGTTAAGAGGCCGGGTTCTTTATGAAGATATTTTTTTGCAAAAACGAGGGGTTTCTCTTGCATCCATTTGCTTATTTAGTAAGAATCATGGTGAGTCACTTGACCATATTTTTCTTCTTTGCCCATTTGCTGCGAGGATACATATTGTCTTGCATGGTAGAAAATTTTGAATTGGGTGCACTTCCTGGTTCTTTATTGGAGCTTTTATTTAAAGGTCTTAGTGTTGGCCACAGTCATCAATTAAGAGAGTTATGGATAGCTTGTTATTCCTCTGCTCTTTGGTTCATTTGGCAAACAAGAAATTAGTGTAGATTAAATGGTATTGTTCCCAATGATGTGCATGCATGTAGGATGATTACTGGTTATGTTAATGGCCGTATTGCCTCTGGTTCTATGTTCAATACCTCCCATGAGCTTTGCATAGTGAAGAGATTTGGAGCCTCTTGCATTCCTCGTCGTGCACCTCGTATCATTGAAGTAAATTGACATCCTCCCTTACTTGGTTGGATTAAGATTAATACGAATGGAGGTTAATTTGGAAGACGAACCCGCCCTGTGCAGGTTATGGAGATGTTTATGGAGATTACAAAGGTGAGGTTTTTGGTGCTTTTTCCTCCAAGTTAGATATTCCATAATTCCAAGTTCAGTTGCAGCTAAGGTCATGGCAGTGATCAAGGCGATTGAGTTGGCTTGGGTTCGTGATCGGTAACATGTGTGGTTGGAAGTTGATTCTTCACTTGTTCGATCTTACTTTTCTTCGCTCTCCTCATATGGTGCCTTGGCAACTTAGGGTGGAGTGGAGTAATTGCCTTCATCGGATTTTCAAATACAATTCAGGTCTTCTCATATCTATAGAGAGAGTAATCAAGTTGCTGATGCCCTAGCTAATTTTGGCACTTCTTTGTCTGATTTGATTTTGTGGGATTTGGTTCCTCCCTTCGCAAGTTCATTATGTACGAGAGACCGTTAATGTGTTCCTAATTTTAGGTTTCACTAGTTTGTGTTTTTTATTGTTTCTTGGAGAGACATATATATTTTTTCAATGTTTGGTTTCTTGTAAGAGGTAAGGTTTGAGTCTTTCTCATGACTTGATGTACTTTTGTTTTTATTTCTCTTTTAATAAATTATCCACGTACTGTTGAGGTTCGCTACTAGCCCAAGTTCTTATTTCAAGCTACTATATATTGAGCCTGCGTATTGTGAAAAACCATCAACAGGTCTCACACACATGTATCGAACGTGTCAATATTCCCCCACTTTATGGCTCCATAGCTTTCCTATGAGATTGATCTCTTGACTGAAACGATGGTACCTGGACTTCAATTGTGATAACTGCCGGTACCTAGACTCTTCGATTTCATCCTAAATGATACCTATCACAAACTGGAATACAAGAAAATTAGTAAAATGACTAAATTCTTGTTACTATCCTGAACTTTGGGGGTGAAATCAGTTCAGCCCCTGCATTTCTAATTTCATCAAAACGGTCCTTGAACTTTCAATTTGAACTCAATAAGTCCTTCTGTCACATTCTCCGTCCAATTGGGACGTTAATGCTGACGTGGCACACCAAATGGATTGGGAAAAACCTATTATACCCCTGGCCTCTCTTCCACACCAGTTTTTTTTTCTTCTCTCGCTCTCCCCGACCCCTCTCTCCCTCTCCTCTCCCCGACCCCTCTCATCTCTCATCTCTCTCTGTCCTTAACCCCTATCTCTCTCATCTCTCATCTTTCATCTCTCTCTGTCCTTGACCCCTCTCTGGTGCGTTGGGCAGAGTGAAGGACGTGCGGCTGCTGTGCGGCGGAGGAGGGAGGAGTGGCGCGGGAGAGAATGAGGCTAGTACGGGATCGACGGTGATGAACGAAGATGGAGACCGAAAGGGAGAGACGCTACTTGGAGCGGCGGTTGTGGGTGTCTGATAGGAGCGTTATATGCGACATATTTAGTTATTATATTCTATGTTTCCGTATTTGGATTATTATTATTTTGGGGTTTTTAATGTGTTTTTGAGTTTTGTAGTGTGTCCAACGCAAAGAGGAGAAAAAGGAGATAAAGAGAGAGTTTTACTTAAGATGGAAGTTTCCGATGGAATTAGGAAATCTAATTCACTAAGGATTCATTGGAGATTATTTTTTAATGAGTTTCCTTATTAGATTAGAAGTCGTGAAGGGCAATTAAACTGAGGAATTGCTTAAGCATATAAAATGACCTCGTGGACTTCAGAGAAAATCCGATTCGTGTGTGAGAAGAACGAAGAAAAGAAGCAAATTCCAAGCTGTCCATTCGACCGGTCGACGCAACGAGATTTCTTCCCTTTGAACTCTCATATTTTCATGTATTATCGATCTATTGCTTTCATTCATATCCATGTCCGGCTAGATTTTTAGTAGTTAGGGGCTATTTGAAGCCCTAAACATGTTGTTAAGATGCTCTGATTATTTTATGCAAACTTCTTTTGGATTGGATGATTATCTTTTCACTGGTTTTTCATTGATCAATCTTTATATATATTTCTTTGGTGCGCAACTTAGATGCATGTATTAGGGTTCTATTGCTATGATTTATATGTGGACCGCCATATCATCATATAATCCCAAGTAGCTAATGAATAAATATACCATATTCATGTGATTAGATTTCTTGGTTACATAAGATACATCCCATGTTTTATGGCCGATGTGATGTTCGTTCTCTTTGTTCTTAATGATTCTTGAATGTTAAATCTATGAACATGTCATTCTAGGTTACATGTTAAGAAATAAGTTAGGGAGTACGTGTCATGCACTTAGCATACCAATTATGAGAGAGCAATTGGATTTGATCAACATGCCATTGACTTATCTTGAGCATCGTCATCCATGAATTAGGGACTTTGTGTGGAACCTTGCATATTTAACATGATTGTTTAGGGTGGATAATTGTTCCCTAGCTATTCCATCATCATTGTTTACAACAATCTCTTTATTAGTTTTCCTTTAATTTTCGCAACTCAACTCTGCCCTGCTCTTGCAGGTTAATTTTCATTGTCTTAAACTTCTTAGATTTCGTTGAACCTTTGTCAAAGTCTTTGTTATTGAGTCTAGTTTTTAGGGTTTAAATTTCATAATAATCAGAGTCTGTTTAGTTTGTCTGTTGTTAGTGTTTTCGTTTCTAGGTCAGTTTTGAGTCATTATAGTATAATGTCGTGTCGTAATTTGCATTTGAATCTCATTCTCCAGCGGAAACAATCCCTACTTCTCATGCTACATTCGATATTCATATCCATAGTAGGGTTATTAATAGGTTGTTTTTGTGCATCTATTTGGTGTGCGCAAAATATCCTTATCAGTGTCCAAAGTAAATCTGGGCACTAATTCGGAGGCGCACGGCGGTGGTAGGAGGTGTGGTAGAGGACGCCTGGCCTCGGAGGATCTCGGCAAGGCTGGGTTCATGAGTGGCAGAGGGAGGAGGGGCAATGGTGGCTATGCTGGGCTCACGACGGTGGTCATGGGTGTCCAGAGTAGAACACAGAGAGAGAGAGATGAAAGAAACGAGGAAGAAGAAGAAGAATTTGTGCGAAAGAAAAACGGAGAGAGAGAGAGAGAGAGAGAGAGAGAGAGAGAGAGAGAGAGAGAGAGAGAGAGAGAGAGAGATGAACTTTGGGTGTCCAGAAAGAAAAATAGAAAACGAGAGAAGAAGAAAAGAAATGGAGGAAGAAGAGGGGTAGGGGAGAGAGAGAAATGAGAGATGAGAGGGGTCGGGGAGAAAAAGAGAGAAAGAGAAAAAAAAAATTGGTGTGGAAGAGAAGCCAGGGGTATAATGGGTTTTTTCTAATCCATTTGGTGTGTCACGTCAGCATTAACGTCCCAATTGGACGGAGAGTGTGACAGAATGACCTATTGAGTTCGAATTGAAAGTTCATGGACTGTTTTGATGAAATTAGAACTGCAGGGACTGAACTGATTTCACTCCCAAAGTTCAAGGTAGCAACAAGAATTTAGTCCTTAGTAAAAATTTAAAATTAAACAAAAAATGTCGATATTTTATAGTTCCATCAATTGGAACACTTTCTAAAAATCAATATTTACCAAATGTGAAATTATAACACAGGAAAATTTCTAGAAAAAAAATAGCGTTTACAACGTTTATTTGTTTAAATTCTAATTTAAAAAATGTTTATTTTGAACAACCAACATGTAGTTTTCCTAATTTTTTTTTTCTTAATTAGAAATTGACGAAATTAACAAGAATCACTTCCGATGTTCGTAAAGTCTCGCGTTGGGTTGAGACTCTAAAATACTTTTCGACACTCGCGCAAACCGGCCTCAAGAATTTCAAAGATGCAAATTAAGGAAATCATTCAAAATTGTAGCAGTAGCACATGATTTTTTGGCAAAAATCGCATTATCTTATTTTCTCACCAAAATCTTCTTACCCTCATATCATGATTTTTAAACACTTCTCAAACTGACGGAACACAAAAATC
This sequence comes from Rubus parviflorus, assembly GCA_029955375.1. Lineage (NCBI taxonomy): Eukaryota > Viridiplantae > Streptophyta > Magnoliopsida > Rosales > Rosaceae > Rubus > Rubus parviflorus. The sequence goes on along the minus strand of JARGGL010000008.1, from coordinate 10,656,443 downwards.
TCTACTCGATTTTTTTTACGATTTTCCAAAGTCAGAATACAAGGAAATTAGTAAAAAAAAAATCGATATTTTCTATTTCTGTCAATTGGAACACCTTCTAAAAATCAAGTTTTACTGACGGTGAGATTAAGACACAGACAAATTTCAAGAAAAAATGGTGTTGACAAGGTTTATTTATTCAAATTTTAATTAAAAAATATTTATTTTGAACAACCAACCTGTAGCGACGAAAAGTTTGAAGATACAAGTGTTCCTAATTTTTTTAATTTTAATTTGACAAAATAAAAAAAAATACTTCCAATGCTTGTAAGGTCTCACATTGGGTTTCATTAAGACTCTAAAATGCATTTGAACACTTACGAAAACCGGCTTAAAAATTTCAAATATGCAAATTTTTAAGAAAATCACAAAAAACTGTGAATATCACACAATTTTTTGGCCAAAATTGCATGATTTTATTTTCTCACCAAAATCTTCCCACCCTCACATCATGATTTTTAAGAACTTCTCAAACGAACGGAATGCAAAAATCTCTACCCGATTTTTTTTTACGATTTTCTAAAGTCATAGTAAAAGAAGGATTAAATTCAGTTTACCACCCTAAACTTATGACTAAAAATCATGTCAGTCCCTACTCTTTCAATTTCATCAGCAACACCCCTGTACTTACCAATTTAATCAGTATAGTCTAATCATTAGTCAATCCGTTAACTTTGACCGTTAAGTGCTGACGTGACACAAATGGGACCCATATTTTGATGACGTGGCGATGACAGGGAAATCTCAACCGTTAACCAATCCATTAATTTTGACCGTTAAAAGGTGACTTGACATTCCAAGTCGCCAAATAATGGGACCCATTTGTGTCATGTCAGCATTTAACGGTCAAAATTAACGGATTGGCTAACGGTTGGACTACACTGATTAAATAGGTAAGTACATGGGTCTTGTTGATGAAATTGAAAAAACAGGGATTAACATGATTTTTAGTGCAAAGTTTAGGATGCTAAACTGTAAGGGCAAAATATTTGCTATTGGCTATTTCCTATTTGACAAAACGTCTTCCCTTGTATTAGCATTTGTTTTGTATTCAATGCTAGATTGTTTAGGGATTAGAAGTCGTGGCTTAGGTTGTTCTTACTCGAGATGGTTCGTGAAGACGCCTTACTTATCCGGTCTTTTCTCCGGACTTCGATCATTGGTCATCGAAGGTTTCGTTCAAGCACCTCAAGGTATGACTCATGCATATGCACATGCATTTCATTCACATTATGTCTTCCTTGTTGTCTTAGGTTTATCTAGGTTGTTTTCCTTTCACTTATGATGTGAATCACATAAGTATAGGATGCTTGATTGCCACACTTGTGTCTTGTATCACATAAGTATAGTATGCATTGTTTCATACATTTGAGTTTATGATGATAGGATTGCTAGATCTTCTTATAGATTTGTTTTTATTAGCATTCCTTTATGTTTAAGGCTGTTTTATGCCTTGCGATCGATCGTCACTGTTCATGCGATCGATCGCACCACGTGGCAATTATGTCCGTTGGATTTTTATGACCGTTGCAGTTCGAAAATATGTCCGTTGGGACTTTTTCGTGCGATCGATCGCAACTTTCCGCGATCGATCGCAAACAAGGGTTTCGCACTTCCAGACGTTTCTGTCTCTTCATTTTACACTGTGTGATCGATCGCATAATGTCGTGCGATCGATCGCATAATGTCGTGCGATCGATCGCAAATGCCCCTGGGATGTTTTCTATAAATAGAACCCTTGTGTTTCATTTCGGTAAACTCTTTCCCCATAGTCGAAAATACACTTTGAGAGAGTTCTTTGATATTGTGAGTGATCCTAGTTCCATGTTGTAGGTTCCTCACCTTAATCTCCATCTATAATCCATTGCTAAACACTTTGATTTGCATTTATATGCTAGTTTAGCCTATGTTTAGGATTTAGGAGATTCTATTCGATTCTAGCAATTGTTCCATGTTGAATTGCTGAATTGAATGATTGAATCTATATTCAATCTTCTTTGTTGTTTGTTTGTTTAGCTAATGATCCTTGTGATTAGTTAAACAAACCCTTGAATCATATTCAAGGCTTTTCAATTCGGTTTGGTTAATGCAAGCAATTGTTCCTTGTTGAATTGCTTGTGTTAATTGAATTGAATTCATTCATTCATACACACACACACACTTACATAGTCGGTGTCTTGCGGTTGGAGGATTCACGCGGTGAAGTTCGATCAATCGGAGAAGCTTGAGGTGGGATCACTTGAAGAGCATTCGGGGCTACACAAGGTTAGAGCTGCCACTAGTCATAGGGTTGATAGTGTAGAGTTTGGGACGGAGTTCCCCCTTGTACGTGTTGCCGTTTGGCATTTTCATAGTGTTACACAAGAGCGTGGGGTACGGCTCCCCTCCGGTTTTCCTCTAGAGGTAGAGGTTCCGGGTGACCATATTGTGTGTTGGTTGTGTGATTGATTATCTATTGTATTGTGCTTAATTGATTAGCATATTGTGTGCTTGTTCATACATAGATATATATATATATATATATATAGTCCGTGGTGTGCTAGTTTGATGCACACTTTGGGATTCTAGGTTGTACAATTGATTGTGCTTGTTGCATATATATTTGTTATCAATTGTGTATTGCTTGTGCAATAGTTAAAACCTAGGTTGTTTATTTGTATTGCTTCTTATTGTTGTTCACTACTTAGTAGATTTGTGATTATAATTGTTGTGCATGTTAATTGCATCATATAGTGAACACTAGACCGTGGAGTGCTACTTTGACGCACTCTTTGGGTTTTAGGATTGTTTCAATCAATTGTGTATATTGCATAAGTAATTGTATTGATTGAACAATTGTTGATTGTAGGAGAGTTAAGTTTTAATTTGTTCAAAGTTGTCTATACTCTCCGATTAGTATTTAGGACGACTATACCGTTGTTGGGACAATCCGGCGTACCGGAATTTCATAAACTGAATTTAATCCATAAAAAAAAATTCGTGAAAAAAAAAGTCGAGATTTTGTACTTCCGTTAATTAGAACACCTTTTAAAAATCAAGTTTTATTGATGGTGCGATTTATGTGTTCAAATTCTAATTAATAAAATGTTTATTTTAAACAATCTGTAGCGACGAACTGCTGTTCCTAATTTTTTTTTCTTAATTTTAATTTGACATAATAAAAAAGAAACACTTTCGAGGCTCGTAAGATCTCGTGTTGGGTTTCTTTGAGACTCTAAAATTCTTTTGAACACTAGCACACGATTTTTCTGCCAAAATCGCATGTTCTTATTTTCTCACCAAAGTTTTTTCGCTCTCAAATCATGATTTTTAAGCACTTTTCAAACTGACGGAACGCAAAAATCTCGACCCGATTTTTTTTTTCGATTTTTCAAAGAAGAAAATGCAAGAAAATTCTTAAAAAAATAGTCAAGATTTTCTAATTCCATCAATTGGAACACTTTCTAAAAATTAAGCTTTACCATTAGTGAGATTATGACCCACGCATATTTGAAGAAAAAATGGAGTTGACAAGGTTTATTTATTCAAATTCTAATTAAAAAAATATTTATTTTCAACAACCTATAGCGGCGAAAGGTACGTCGCTACAGTTGTTCCTTTTTTTTTAATTTGACGAAATAAAAAAGAAGTACTTTTGGGGCTCATAAGGTCTCGCGTTAAATTTCATTGAGACTCTAAAAAACATTTGAACACTCAGGCAAACCGACATCGGAAATTTTCAAGATGCAAATTTTTAAGGAAATCACCAAAATCGCATGATCTTATTTTCTCACCAAAATATTTCCACCCTCAAATCAAGATTTTTAAGCACTTTTCAAACGGACGGAACACAAAAATCTTTCTCGATTTTTTTTATGATTTTCCAAAGTGAATACAAGAAAATTTGTAAAATTTTATAGTTCCGTCAATTGGAACACCTTCTAAACATCAAGCTTTACCGATGATGAGATTTTGGCATAGACAAATTTCAAGAAAAAAATGTGTTAACAAGGTTTATTATTCAAATTCTAATTAAAAATATTTATTAAAAAGTTCGTCGCTACAACTATTCCTAAGGTTTTTTAATTTTAATTGACAAATAAAAAATAAGCACTATTAAGGCTTGTAAGATCTCGCATTGGGTTTCATTGAGACTCTCAAATGCATTTGAACACTCGCGCAAACTAGCCTCGAAAATTTTAAATATGCAAATTTTTAAGAAAATCACCCTAAACTATGAATTATAGCACACGTTTTTTTGCCAAAATTGCATTATCTTATTTTCTCACCAAAATATTTCCACCCTTAAATCATGATTTTTAACCACTTATCAAACTGACATAACGCAAAAATCTCGGCCCGATTTTTTTTTTTTACGATTTTCAAAAGACGGAAAAAGTAAAATTCGTAAAAAAAAAATAAGGGTCGAGATTTTCTAGTTCTATCAACTGGAACACCTTCTAAAAATCAAGATTTACTAATTGTGAGATTATGACACAGCAAATTTCAAGAAAAAATTATGTTGACAAGGTTTTTTGTTCAAATTCTAATTAAACAATATTTATGTTAAACAACCTGTAGCAACGAAAAGTTCATTGCTACAACTATTCCTAATTTTTTTTTCTTCATTTTAATTTGACAAAATAAAAAAGAAGCATTTTCAGGGCTCTTAAGGTCTCGCGTTGGGTTTAATTAAGACTCTAAAATACTTTGGAACACTCGCACAAGCTGGCCTCAATAATTTAAAATTATAAATTTTTAAGAAAATCACCCAGAAATGTGGAAGCACAAAGTTTTTTGGCCAAAATTGCATGATTTTATTTTCTGACCAAAATCTTCAAACTCTTAAATCATGATTTTTAAGTACTTCTCAAACTGACAAATCGCAAAAATCTTGACCTAACTTTTTTAATAATATTTTCCAAAGTCGAAATACAAGAAAATTTATATAAAAAAAAATGTCGAGATTTCCTAGTTCCGTCAATTGGAGTAGCTTCTAAAAATCAAGCTTTACGAATGGTGAGATAGTGGCACACGCAAATTTCAAGAAAAAATAGTGTTGACAAGGTTTATTTGTTGAAATTTTAATTAGAAAATGTTTATTTGGAACAACCGGTAGCGACAAACTGTTCATTGCAACAATGTTCCTAAATTTTTAATAATAATTTTGACGGAATTTTTTTTTTGTTGTAGGCAGGGCCGGTCCTAAGGCTTCTTGGGTCCGAGGCGAAAATAACAAGTGTGCCCCCAATTACTCACATTTTACTAGTTCAAATAAGGAAACTCCCACTTCTACAAGGGAAAAATAAAAGACAAGGGAAGCTCTGACTTCTAGAAAAGGAAAATAAAAAAATAGAACAAGACGAAAAAATAGAAAGAGAAATCAAGATTGAATGAGGCCCAAGCACACAAAATATAAACTAAAATTTACAAATATAGAAATGTAGTTCAGCCCAAAAAAAAAAACAAAATTAAAATGTAGAATAAGTAGATCGAACCTGTGATCAGAGAGTACATATAAAGTGAAAATTCACTTTTTGGTGACATATGTAGAAGTCAGGGTTTCTCTTGTCTTTCATTTTCCCATAGTCTTATGGGGCTTTTACTATTCAACCAAGCCCCCACTGCAAAGTCATTGTAAAACAACACAAAACAAGCAAAACCCAATTAGCTTTGCAGCCCATGTGCGACATCAATCACTTTCGTTGGAGAATTGATTCACTTTTGAGTCAGCCTTCAGATTGATTCACATTCATCAAATATTTTGGAGTGAAAAATGAAACCTCGAGTATTTGGGTACCTTTCGGCGTGAGAGTTGTGAGTTTGATACAAATGAAAGCGCTTGTATCCTTTTGGTCATATCACGAGAGAAAAATATCATAATACACTGACTAAAATCCCACGTGTTGGTCACATATACCAATTTGAAATGTAATTAGGCAGCGCATATTTTAGATAGAATCGCGCTTTTGTTTCTTACATTTCTAGTTTGGGTAGAGGATGGACCTCATTGGTTATCCGATGTACTTATATCTGTTGTAAACATTCCAATTGTACGTTTAATATGCAATTTCATTCTGGAAAAAAAAAACTGATAACTAACAGAAATTTGATAGAAGTATGAGGTTGATAAGAAATTTAGAGTACAGGTATTACATTGACTCTTTTTAATAGTTGAATATCATTTTGGACAGGGCAGAAGAGTTCAGACACTGTTGTTGAAAAAAACTCTATATGTAAGGAGATCCTTACTTTTTTAAGTTAAGGAGTTTTGATTTCAACCGTTAGATCAAAACAGATGTGGGACCCAACTGTCAGATATGTTTTAAATGATTTGTTTTGACGGCTGAAATCAAAACTCATTAACTTAAAAAAGTAAGGAGCTCCTTAGCAGAGAAGGACTGTATATATATATATATATATGTTATGCATTTTACTGATACTCTATTCACAGTCAAAATTTTGTTTGTGATATTTTAGGTTTTATATTAGAAGGGAATTGAAGTTGTACGTATTGTGGTTTAGAGTAGAAATTAACAGTGTAGTTTCTTAATTTATCATGAGAATATGTCCGGTATTAGCAGTTAGGGGCATTCTTTAGTGAGTACCATATAATGAGGACTCACTAAGAACTTTCAAACTCAATCCACAGTTGGATGAATATTTTAAATGTTAGTTGGTATTTTAAAAATTCATTCAACGGTTGAGTTTAAAAGTCCGTAATAAGTTTCAATTATAAAGTACTCATCAAAGACTCTCCTTTAGTAGTTATATGATTTTAGTTTAGGTCATGAGTTATTATTTTGGATAACTCATACACCACATTCAAGGGTGGCACTAGATTGGGCTATATATACACTTGGTTGTAGCTCCAGTAGCCGTTGTGGAAGGAAAAAAAAATAAAAATTAATATACATGTACAGTTAAACTATCTAACATCCATCCTACCCCATTTGAGTGTTTTAATTTAACCCACCCTAACTGCCCGAAAGATTTCTAGCTCCGCCCTTGATCATGTGGCAATAACCAGTGATGTATTGTTTTTGTTTTATCTTACTTATTATTATGTTTTAAAACTAGCAAGCTCTCATGTTTCAAACTAAAATCACCCTCTACCAAATTTATATCTCAAAATAAGTAAGACGAACCTCAGTTACATGTTGGATACAAGACAGATTTCAAGTGAATCTGTGAAAGGATACGATTAGTAGCCAAAGCTTTGGCCGAGACTATCTTTACCAAGAGTCACCTCTTGCATCGTAAGTTCCTAGAATTAATTAAGTTGCTTTTCTTTGCTTTTTGAGTTTGAATATTTTGGTAATGGTTGGTCAGTTGGTGTGCAAAAGTCTGGTCTCTACAAAGACTTGTAAGTCGTCTCCTAATCATGTAAGTCGAGTTGTTTACTTTAATAAAGCAGAAAATCATTGTACTAATTAACTATATCCGGTGTTAATTAGTAATTAACTATATATCATATTGTACTAATAAAGCGGCACATTATTGTACTAATTAATTATATCCGTTGTTGTCTTTTTTGCTAAAGAGAATGTATCGACAATCATTTTTCAGCTATAGCTAATAGCTATTGTCAATACTCATACTCTCTGTGGCCTCCCAGTGATCTAAAGCATAAACGTGAAACACACCAGATGCATGCTGGGGTCGTTGTTTCCAGAAGATCATCATCGCAACAATGAGGGTACGTCAGAGAAGCTACGTCATAAAATTATTAGAAAACGTAAGAACTCACCGTAAAAATTGGTAAGAATTAATTAATTCATTTACAAACTAGAGAACAATTAAGCAGTACTCTAGCTATATTTTACAATATGAAAGCTGAAAATAACACCAATAATAGTAATGGAGTTGATTTAGTCGGGGTATGAAGTAGGTGGCGGCACTTAAGGTGGTGGATGTGAAGGCAGCTCGATCACGATCTCTTCTCTTCAAATCTCCCTGTTCACAAATCGAAACCCAACCTTCGCCACTTTCTGAAAACATAAGTCTGACTATTATCTTCAACTGTTCGTGGGCATAGAGCAGGTAAGCCAAAACTTGTAGGGTTTGAGCAGTAAATTTTTCTCACCTCATTTAATTCCAAATTCGTTAATTCTTATGTTGAATCGTTGATTTTAATAGCTTAAAAGTTAATTCCGATTTCACGGCTAGTGGGTAATTGTCTAACTGATTGATTGTTTGATTTCATTTTTTATTATTTGATTTGGCTTATTGGCTATTTGATTTCGCTACGTGCCATATAAGTATATAAGGGTATTTGTGATAGTTATGACTTTTGAATTTTGCAGAGAATAGTATATCTGAGATATAGTTCATTTTTGAATTTTGACAGTCCACAAGCAATTTTCTTGTTTTCACTAAACTCTTGCAATCTAAGAAAATATTAATTGCATAACAAAATATATAGTTAAATTCAGATTGCTGAGATAGTTTGCTTTCAAAAATTGTAGTTCTGATCATGTCCTCGGCCAAAATTTGAATGTTGGAATCCATTTTGTATTAAGTGGATGGTTTCCCCATAGCCACACATTTGGGTTGCAGTGCCTTAAAATTTGATTTGAAGAGAAGAGATGGAGTTGCAGGAATGAGTTAATTTCACTGTACAACCTATCAAGCCGCCCCCGTGAACACTTAATCATAGTTACTAGTTTGTTATTCATTCTTAACATTTAAAGTATAAAGTACTTAATTAAACAAATACAATTAACTGGCAGCTAGTTTCACTCCATTATTGAGATGAGGATATGCTCTTACATTATTCTCTTATCAATATTGAACTTCAATGGGAGGGAATAAATAATCCATGGATAACCACATCCAAATAGAAAAGGATGATTTCTTTATGGTAGTATCATTCTCAGTTCGATCTCTTTCCATCCGTTGGGACCTATGGAACCTTTTATATGGGGACCTATATATTGACGAAGACTCCATCTATTAAACCTAGCCGCTCGTCCAATTAGTTGAAGGATCATTAATTGTGACTTGTGAGTCCTTGTTTCGTTCTGGTCGAAAGAAGACCCGTCTATTCTTACCTAATGTTTTTCTCTTTTTGGACTGATCGATTACGATGATACCTTCCATCATTTTCTAGCTAAGCTAGATAAACATCAAAACACACCACCCCGGCCATTTGCTCAGTTAGCACATGCATTAGCAGATGTACGTATATTAATAATAGGTCATTGAGGGGCCATAATGCCATATATGCACGTCTTCTAAAATCCTAGCGCTCAGTTCAGTGTGAAAAAACACTCTGGCAAACTGGGAATAGTATGTACGTATTTGGTTGAGGACTTGATGACGATCGATGATTAATGTTGCATGCAGACTGAAGTTTTGCTACGATTGGGCTGAATGGTGATGATATCACATTTGAGAGTGTAGGTCCGGGCATGCAATCATGCATTTTTACTGTTAGTAAATAAAATTCTAAAAGTGGGTCATATATAATATAATTCCCGGTCATTATTTCAAGCTCACGTACAGAAAGACGACCAGTTTAAATAGAACCTGCTACTACCAAATCATCACATCACAAGCAAGTGCTAGCTACCTAGTAGACTGGTACAATGGCCGGTTATCCATACTACTCCCCACCACCACCACCTTCACCACCGTGTAATGACACAGCTCCAACACTCCCACCTCCACCTCCACCACCAGCATGTAACCACACAACTACTCCAACACTTTCACCCCTACAATCACCGCCGCCGCCAGCGCAATCTCACTACTCTCACCCACCACCTTCACTCTCACCCGCATCACCAACACCGCCACCGCCACCTTCATCTTACTACTCCCCACCATTTTCTCCAGCGCCACCAAAATCACCACAACAACCTTCATCGCCGCCGCCATCACCACCACCATCATCTTATCCACACTACTCGCCGCCACCACTTTCATCACCGTGTAATACTACAACTCCAACACTCCAAACTCCACCTCCACCTTTACCACCAGCATGTACGTGTAACAAAACTTCTCCAACTTCCCCATTACCACCAGCACCACCTTCATCTTACTACTCCCCACCGTTAGTTTCATTGTCGCCACCACCACCCCCATCACCGCCACCGCCACCACCTTCAACTCGTTACTCCCCACCATTACATTCACCGCCGCCCCCATCACCACCACCACCCCCCTCATCTTACATCTCCCCACCACAACCTACATCATCACCTCCTTCGTCTGACTACTCTCCACCACCACCCTCACAATCACCACCTAAACCTTCAAAGACACAAGCATCACCACCTTCATTGCTGCAACCAACAACACCAGCACCAGCACCATCTCCATACTACTCTCCCCAAGCCCCACTTCATCCACCACTAGCCCCAGATCCACCACTCTGTCATTGTGTATGCCCATCTCCTTGGGCAACCCCTCCTAATTATTATCCTTCAATTTCTCCAAATTATTATCCTTCAATTGCACCATCACCACAGTTTTTGTCACCTAGTAATGGCCCCCGCACAGTTGTTCTTACCACCGTTGTCTCCCTGGGTGGTGTATTTTTTCTTGCATTCATTACAATTGGTCTCCTTTCCATGGCCATAAAGAAGAGAATGCCAAGCATGCTTACGACGGGTAAACCTGATAATTCTCCTGTAGGGGGACAAGGAAATGTTCAAACTTCTGCGAACATCCCCGCAAGCACATCGGTTGACCAAATTGAGATCGACATTGGTCAGGACCAGAAACCAGTTCCTCCAGATCAAGGTGCTAGTCATGTTAAAGAAGGAGAAATTCTACAACAAAACATGTCAGCAAAACCTCTCAGTAACCCAAGTGTGACCGACAAGATAAGTGCTGATCCGGGCGTGGAGCAACAAACTTGTGAAGATGTAAAACAATCAGATGATCCAAATAAAAGATTGCTTGATAGTACTCAAGGCATGGACCAAGAATCTATTGGAGATGATCATGAAAAAGTGGAGGATTCGAATAAAAAGTTGCCAACGCCTCTCGATGATCAAAGTGTACCTGACAACATAGACGCTCCTCAAAATGAAGAGTATGAACCTAATGAAGATGACGAAAAATTGGATGAGCACAACCGCAAGCCTCTCGGTGACCAAAGTGTGACAGACAATACCAATCAAGATGTGGAGCAAGAATCTGATGCGGTTAAAGATGAATCAAATGAGTCAAAAAAAAAATTTCGCCCCCGCAAGAGGAAACCTTCTAAAGGTCCTAAAGGTAAGCAAGGAGAAACAAAACCTTCCAAATTTGTTGTTCAAGCTATGAAGGCCTCAATTCTAGGTGGCGAACAAGAATCTGAAGATGATGATTTGAATGAAGCAGAAGTACATGATGATCCTCCAAGTGCGCAACATGAATCTAATGGAGATGAAGATGAAGATAAATCTAATGGAGATAAAGAAGAATCCAATGAGCGCAATCGCAAGCCTCTCAGTGACCAAAGTATGCCAGCCAATTCCACTGAAGATGTGGAGCAAGAATCTAAAGCGGTTGAAGATGAATCAAATGATTCAAAACAAAGATTGCGCCACCGCAAGAAGAATCCTTCTAATGGTCCTAAAGGTAAGCAAGGAGAAACAAAGTCTTCCAAACTTGCTAGTCAAGCTATGAAGGTCGCAATTCTAGCTGGGGAACAAGAAACTGAAGATGATGATTTCAATGAAGCAGAAGTACATGATGCTCCTCCAGATGGAGAGCATGAATCTAATGGAGATGAAGAAGAATCGAATGAGCGCAATTGCAAGCCTCTTGGTGACCAAAGTATGCCAGATAATTCCACTGAAGATGGGGAGCAAGAATATAATGTGGTTGAAGATGAATCAAATGATTCAAAACAAAGATTGCGCCACCGCAAGAAGAATCCTTCTAATGGTCCTAAAGGTAAGCAAGAAGAAACAAAGCCTTCCAAACTTGCCGGTCAAGCTATGAAGGCCGCAATTCTAGCTGGGGAACAAGAAACTGAAGATGATGATTTCAATGAAGCAGAAGTACATGATGCTCCTCCAGATGGAGAGCATGAATCTAATGGAGATGAAGAAGAATCGAATGAGCGCAATTGCAAGCCTCTTGGTGACCAAAGTATGACAGATAATCCCACTGAAGATGGGGAGCAAGAATATAATGTGGTTGAAGATGAATCAAATGATTCAAAACAAAGATTGCGCCACCGCAAGAAGAATCCTTCTAATGGTCCTAAAGGTAAGCAAGAAGAAACAAAGCCTTCCAAACTTGCTGGTCAAGCTATGAAGGCCGCAATTCTAGCTGGGGAACAAGAAACTGAAGATGATGATTTCAATGAAGCAGAAGTACATGATGCTCCTCCAGATGCAGAGCATGAATCTAATGGAGATGAAGAAGAATCGAATGAGCGCAATCGCAAACCTCTCGGTGACCAAAATGTGCCTGACAACATGGATGCTCCTCCAGAAACAGATTATGAACCTAATGACGATGAAGAAAAATCGGATGAGCGCAACCGCAATACCACTCAAGATGTGGAGCAAGAATCTAATGCGGCTGAGGATGAATCAAATTATTCAAAAAAAAGATTGCGCCCCGGCGAGAAGAATAATGGTCGTAAAGGTAAGCAAGGAGGAATAAAGTCTTCCACACTTGTTGGTCAAGCTATGAAAGCTGCAACTAATTTTGATCCAGATGGAGAACAAGAATCTCAAGATGATGATAACGATGAGGAAGAAGTACAGGACTCTCCTCAAGATGTGGTGCAAGAATCTAGTGCAGTTGAAAAAGAATCAAAAATTTCAAAAGAACTATTGCGCCCGCGCCCCCATAAGAAAAGTCCTTCTAGTGGTCTTAAAGGTAAGCAAGGAGAAAGAAAGTCTTCCACACTTGTTGGTCAAGCTATGAAGGCTTCAGTTAAAGTTGATCTTGATGGGGCAGTACAACCTCAAGATTATGATAATGATGAAGCAGAAGAAGATCAATCATATAGAGGAAGAAAAGAGCTTCCCAATCTTGGCAAAATTGTGACTGTCATAAGTGGTGATAATCCAGGCAATGAATTCAAGTCTTTTGGAAATCCTGATGACAAAGAAGAAGAATCAGAAGCATATTCTTCAAATCAAGATTTGCATCGTCACAAACGCCATACTAGTACTCAAGGAAGAAAAGAGTCTTCCAACCTTGGCGAAAAGTTCTCTGCCACAATTGGTCCTAATCAAGGCGAGGTATTAAAGTCTCTCAATGTCGGCCAAATTTTGACTGCCCCAGTTGGTGGTGATCCAGGTCTTGCTGATGACGATGAGAAAGAGGAAAATGATGATCCAAGCATGGAATGTGAGTCCTTTTTCAATGATAATGCCAAGAAAGAAGAGTCAAAATCATTTGATTCAAAGAAAGTTTCGCACCTCCACAAATGTCAAATTGGTGCACAACGAAGAAAAGAGGCTCCCAATATTGGCCAAATTTTGACTGCCCCATTGGGTGGTGATGAAGGTGTGGATGACTTGAAGTCTCTTGCTGATGACTACGAGAAAGAAGAAAATGGAGATCCAAGCATCGAATGTTATGATCCAAACTTGGAATGTGAGTTACTTGAGGATGATGATGCGAAAGAAGAGAAATCAGACTCATTTGGTTCCAAGAAAGATTCACAGCTCCATAAAAGTCAAATTGGTGCTCGCAGAAGAAGAGACCCTCGCAATGTTGGTCAAATTTGGAGTGATCCAATTGGTGGTGATCCAAGTACTTACTTCAAGTCTCTTGCTGATGACGATGAGAAAGAAGAAAAAGAAGATCAAGGCATGGAATGTGATGATCCAAGCATGGAACTTGAGTCTCTTGTCGATGACGGTGCTAAGGAAGCAGAGTCAGAATCAGTTGGTTTAAAGGAAGTTACGCGTCTCCAAAAACGTCAAATTGGTGGTCGTGGAAGAAAAGGGCCTCCTAATGTTGGCCAAATTTTGAATATCCCAACTGGGGGTGATGCAGGTGTGGACTTGAAGTTTCTTGCTGTTGAACCAAAAAAAATTGAATTATTTGGTCGAAAGGAAGTTTCAGGCCTCCACAAACGTCAAACTGGTGCCGGCGGAAGAAAAGAACCTCCCAATCTTGGCCAAATTTGGACTGCCACAACTAGCAGTGATCCAGGTGTGGGCTTGAAGTCTGTTGCTACCCAGGTGTGGGCTTCCAACATTGGTGAAAGAATGACTGTCAGAAATGACGATGATCCTTATGGGGAATTGGAATCTCATGATGATGATGGTGAAGGTGACCTAAGTGTGACTGCAACAAATGAGGGTGATTCAAATACAGGTCTGGAATTTCATGAAGAGGACGAAAAATTGGAATCAGAATGTTCAAACAAAAGTTTAGGCCTCCACAAACCTCAGGCTCTTTCTCTAGGAGAAACAGAGCCTTCAACAGATGATCAAAGTGTGTTTGTGACCGTTGATGATGATCCAGATGAATCAGGTAAAGTTGCTGGCCGCGGAAAACCTCTTTCTCGTCCTCGTACAACTGGTGTCAGAGGAAAAAGAAGAACCTGATTCAAGTCTCCGCTAATTAAGTACGTACAGTAGTTGTGGTAATAATCCAATCTTTCCTAAAGAATAAAGTCTCTCGTGCTTCACAAGCTCAAAGGGATATGCTTCATTTCCTGGGACATAGGTTCGTCTTCACTCTTCAACCTTGTTTTTCTTCAGTTTCAGCTCCTTTAATTTACCAATATGTTGTTCTTACTGTTATATGCTTTGATTGCAATTATCTACGTTGTTTGTCTAGCCTCTTGCCAAATTCTTTAATAATATTGTCGGTTGGGGCATTTGTTCAAGTTAGTGTTCTGCATTTGGGGCACCCTTTTGTTGGGCCTGATCTCTGTACTCCAATTTCAGTGATTGCTTCCTCGTTAATTAATAAAGAACTTATAGAAAACGTACTATATATTATCCAGTGTTTTATGCATGATCCAAAGACTCCCAAGTGTGCCTAGTGGTTCATACATACTTGGCTTGATTTTTTCTTTGATTAGCACTTTCTTTTTGTTGGCCAATTCTTGTTTTGCACCCATGTACCAACATTTACTATATACGTAATATATATTAATGAGGCCAAGATGAAGAGAGATTCAAACTCTTGCATGCATCAGTATAAATATAAATGCTCGTTATGACTCAAGCTATATGTCACATGTCATCTTGGTTTTCGTTGCATCCTCTTATTCGATTGACTTGATGATGAATCATAATTCATGAAATTAAATAAAAAAAATTTCTACCGATTTTTTGTAAGTACTATGTGAACAATGCCTATTCTCTCCTGAATGGAAAGAGGCCACAACTCGATCCGGAAGATTCCCCCCTCAAATCCCTACATATATTAATAAGAAAGGAAAACATTAACCAAGCCAAGCTACTAGGGCATGAATGTATCAAATTCTTGTATATATTATATGGATCGGGGATAAACGAAAAGATGGATGTTTGTAGCAACTTGGGCCTGTTTGTTAGAGAGAGCCAGCCTTTCTCTATTCCTTTCTAAAGTAAAACCAACAAAAATGCTCAGGAACACAAGGATTCTTCCAAGATATTTCTTGACAAAGATTGCTTTCTTTGTGAATAATTATAGAATTTGTAAGATAACTAAGTGTAATCCAGTGTTCTATGAATGATCCAGGGTTTGTGTCTGATGGAGTGCGTGTGCTACCTCTTCTGTTTTGGTCATCTTGTGTGCTTTTTGTATAAAATTTTGAAGCCAAAAGGAAGAGAAATTGCAACTATAACTTGATCGTGTGGGGGAAATATCATTCTCCCTCAAGCCACAAACTACTAGTTTCAATTCTCCAATGGCAGATAACCTAATTAGGGTTTTAATCTCTTTTTTCTTTCATTTTTTTTTGGCTTTCTACAAATAGACGAAGAAATGAAGGTACCAATGTGATAAATAACATTAAAACATAAATCTACTCTTTTGTGCATATTCATCTTATTCTCTTCTCGGATAATGCACTTGTTAAATAAGTTTAAACACGCTAGCTCGTCTAAAATTTCTCGTATATATTTTACACGTTATGCAATATTATAATCGAAACCGTACATTTATAGAGTGAGATGGGACAATCCTAGTTCTATCCATGAGCCGGCAGTTCGAATTCAAAGCTAAGTGAGGGTAAAATACTCTGTCACTATAGCTACAAGGTCCGCATAAGCAAATAAATTACAGTGCTGATAAAGTATAAGATATTACGGCATTTTCACCCATTTTTAACTATTTTTGGTTGCCTGCTTAAATTAATTTTCACCAACAAGGATCCCAAATGTGAAAGGACATTTTTAGTCATTTTACAAACGGCTAAACTTTATTTGTAAATATTAATGAGATTTGGATTTTTTTTAGCCAACAAAGTCATGATAGCTAGGGAGAAGAGTGATTGCTGCGTTATGCGGCTATGCCTCTCCGTGCACGCAAGAATCGGAGCTAAAGTATTTACAAGATTTTTCAATACATTTTTAATATTATCTTGCCATTGATTGGTTTGTGTATTATATATCATTCATTAACTGTCAATTACGTTTAGGAAACTTAGTGCAGGTTAGGAAACTAACTAAATCAGCCATTATTAGTTTGGTATATCCAGGGGAAACATATAAATTCTCACTTTGTTTATCAGAGGCTAATATGGCAGTACCGTTATTTGGTGCTGATTCATTTTTTTTAATTGGTCAACCGCTATGATTGGTTGTTAATTGTTAGGTATACACATAATAATCATGCAAAATAAGATTGTCAGTTATATTTTTCCATTCTTAATTTATTTGTACCTGGTTTGCATTTTTATTTTCTTTATTTCTTATTAATAAATTGGGAGCAGGGGGACAAAAAAATGGAGGGACGAACGGGAGCTGCCATTAGTGTTGGTTCCTTCCTTCGAGATGTAGGCATGGTTTTTAACAACGCCATACCGAGAAACTAGTTTCATATTTAACATTCAAATTGCAACATGCCAACATACATAGAAGAAGTTAACTCAAAAATTTAATATAGTAATATTGAAATGTGTTAATTAATTCATACCCTACACTAAAATATGTAATATTTCAAATTTTTCGACTCTTCTATGAAAAGTAAATCTAACTGTAAAAGAATATCCTCCTATGTATGCATACGTACTAGAAATTCTCCAAAACAAATTTAGATGTCGACCATTAATTGAGGCTTCCATTAATCAGCATGAGGGGAACGTCCTCAGCTTGAGACTCTGTGCATTGGCGTGTTAGACTATAGTACTCTTCTTATTCCTTCCATACGGTTTTGCCTCTTATTTTACGATCATCACAATATGATCTCAGATATTCGATCATGTATAAGATCGTACTTCTTCTTTTTGCAGATTGTTCATAGCCTAGTTTTGACTGGACATGTTAATTAAAAGGTGGACAGCTAAGAGAGGAACGCATGCAAGCATTGCAATTAATTGGTAGATGTTTTTTTTTTCCGGTGAGGAAAAGATACCAATAATCATCAACTCAGATCTAGAGAATACATATATTGATATTCATCCTATTTAAGAGTAAATCTCATAAAGTGTTGTTGGCTTTACCTAGAACAAACATGACAAATATCCTTTAAATTTTCAAGGGATTACTCCTCGTTTTCAGTCTAAATAGGAAATGCATTATAGTCACGAGTAGTACATGTCTTGGTGTGTGTAATATTTTGACTGTGATGTCACTCTCCGAATCCAAATCGGTGAATTTTAAGCACCTAAATCTGAATTCAAATTATGAGCGTAAAAATATAAAATAAAAACAAAGTGAAACCAAATACTTTTCAATCAATTTATCCGTTGTTGGTTTGGGTAGTGTCTACACAACTTAAATAGTTCAATTTAAGCCGAACCATATCAAAAACCCAAAACCGCTGTCGCGCGCGCACGGCTGAGCCACGATAATCTCGACATTCTTACTAAACGAATTTCATGACTTTTCAAAAATAAAATAAAAATCCTTTGAATTTTCAACTTATACTCCATTGCATCACGCTGGTGTTCAGAAAGTAGGCTCTCGGTAAAGAAAATCCCAATAAACAAGCCTACAACTGAACTTGAATCTCAATCCCTACTAGTTGAACATAACTGAAACGTGAACATGCACCTTAAAGGCCAATAAAACATGAACGACCAAAATAAGATTCATTCTATATATATTCTGCTGTCTATAATTCTATACTCCAAAAAAAAAATCTATATAATGATCGTATTTTTTTTTTCCATCATGATAAATATTCATCCCTGCTGGCACTAAAAGACATATGCCAATTGGCATGTTGAGGAAAATTGAGTGCATTCTAAGCCATCAATTAATTGAAGAGGAAGCAAAATTCAAATATCAAGTGGATAATTATATGTACTGGTCTATTTGAAGCAGGTCCCAAAAGTCGCTGTTGAGTAGCATAATTTTCGTTATTCCCGTACATACATAATGTCCAAAACCCTCCTAGTTGGAGTTATATAGTAATAGTGGGTTTAAGTATATGTCTCGATCTGTGATCTGTCATTCCTGGAAAAGAAGACTCCAATGATGTGATGGTAATGTGTTCATAAATACCCCTACACACTTCACAGTTTACACACACATATATAATTGATCGAGCAATTAACTAGTATATCATCTATGAGAAACAGCATATTCTTTGATTAGGATTAAGAAACATTGTATTAAGTATTAGGGTTTTGGGGGTCCAATGATGCATATATATATATGTGATGTACTTGTTGACTCGTTGCAGCTTAGCTTCTTAATTACTCTTTTAGGTAAGGTTGGAGCTAAGAGCTTCTAAATAGGAGGACTAGTTAACTAATTAATCTAAAAAGGATTAGGGTCAGTGGACTAGTCATAGGTGGAATGCGTAAATTAGGGCTTCTATATATTAAGGTTACGTTACTATCTAATCGTTAGAGTATATATAAACATCATGAAAATACAAGGTGGATTATTCCTTCTCTGATTTTCAAGTTACATGCACGAGCTAGAAATGATGGAAGTTTTCATCATTAATTTTGAGGTTCAACGTCGGTATAATAAAAAAAATTCTAGCATGTTGTTCAACATATATAGGTGTTGAAAGCATTTTCAGCTATTCAATTTTATTTTATTTTTCAGTTAACTCTTAATTTTACGGTTGTAAATGCGTTTTAAAGTCATATTAAACAACATATATGGCATAAGTACTCATATTAACATATCGAAAACTTTCTTGTAATTCTTCTAACTCCCTCTTTTTCTTACATTCTTTTTAGGGTTAAATTCAGTTTACCCCCCTGAACTTTACACCAAACATCATGTTAGTCCCTGCACTTTCAATTTGATCAACAATACCCCTATACTTTTCAATTTCATCAGTTTAGTCCTTCCGTCAGTCAAACTTAACGGTTTGACCGTTAAGTGATGACGTGGCATGTCCAGTCAGCTCTGATGCTGACGTGGCATGCCCAGTCATCACTTTTTATTATTTTTTTATATTTTTTTTATATATTTTTATTTTTATTTTTATTTTTATTTTTATTTTTATTTTTTATTTTTTATTTTTTATTTTTTATTTTTTATTTTTTTATTTTTTAGAACAAGAGAGGGTTATTTTTTTTATGGTTTTTTATTATTTTCTTATTTTTTAGAACAAGAGAGGGTTATTTTTTTTTTCTAAAAGATAATCAAATAATTTCACTCATACTCCCATGTGGTGACGTAAGGTTTGATTAATGTTTTAATTTAACAAAATATATTTTGTCTATAATATTTAGGTTTGGGTTCAAAGTATATATATAAATTTTACAAAATATTCATGGTTTGTTGCTTAGTCTAAGTGGTTGAGCATCAAGCCTCCAACCCAGAGGTTCGAGTTTCGAACCCTACCTGATGCAAGGATTTCCAAATATTTTTGTTGGGCATTTTATGTGGATCCCACTTGACCAATGAGAACGTGACACGTCAGCAAAGGGGTCCATGATTGCCACATGACAATCAAGTTATGACTGAGTTCGAGTGATGTTAGCTTAGTGTTTGAGCACTCACTACCCAAAATCAAGGTCTTGGGTTCAAGTCACTACATGGGGGTATGAGTGAACCACTTGGACTAAACAACAAACCATGAATATTTTGTAAACTTTTTATATATATATATACTTTGAACCCAAACCTAAATATTATAGACAAAATATATTTTGTTAAATTAAAACATTAATCAAACCTTACGTCACCACATGGGAGTATGAGTGAAATTATTTGATTATCTTTTAGAAAAAAAAAATAACCCTCTCTTGTTCTAAAAAATAAGAAAATAATAAAAAAACCATAAAAAAAATAACCCTCTCTTGTTCTAAAAAATAAAAAAATAAAAAATAAAAAATAAAAAATAAAAAATAAAAAATAAAAAATAAAAATAAAAATAAAAATAAAAATAAAAATATATAAAAAAAATATAAAAAATATAAAAAAATAATAAAAAGTGATGACTGGGCATGCCACGTCAGCATCAGAGCTGACTGGACATGCCACGTCATCACTTAACGGTCAAACCGTTAAGTTTGACTGACGGAAAGACTAAACTGATGAAATTGAAAAGTATAGGGGTATTGCTGATCAAATTGAAAGTGCAGGGACTAACATGATGTTTGGTGTAAAGTTCAGGGGGGTAAACTGAATTTAACCCTTCTTTTTAAGTCTTCAAATCAAGAAACAAGTTGAAAATAAAATACAAGAATAAAAATCAGTGGAAGTCCGTAGCTTTAAAGGAGTTACCCTTCACTCTTAGCACACGTATATAAGAGTTCGGTCTTCGCCATCTCCTTTTAAATAACATAACATAACATAATATCTACAAAACTATTTTCCTAATAGAATATCTAAAAACCATATATAGATACAATATATATACCTAACCTAAAGCTAAGCTAAGCTTAATTTACATCGATGATCTAAGCCGATATTAATGTTGATCAGCAGTTGACTCCATCCTTATAACCTCTTTCTCTCTCTGTCGGCCTTGACTTTATTACTTGTCAAGAATTAATATCAAGTACGATATCAAAATCTCAAGCAAATTTTGCGAGCGATTTTTATTTTGATCGTCACAAATTTATAATATAAAAGTTCGCACGTGTACGGTAAATTAATATGCCGTATAATTTTTTTATAATACAGAATCTTTTAAGGTCCTATAGAAAGTACTTTTCATGAAGTTACATAAATATATATTTGAAGATCGAATTTGGAAAATGTAAAAAAATAAGGAAACACTGTTCATAATGATCAAAGTCTCTTTAAACCTCACATGGGGTTGTTAAGTAAGATGAAAGTACATGCCTAGATATGATGCGATAGCGTCAAAAGATGACAAATGTTATCGAAACAATCCAATTTGTTTATATTAAAGAAAAAGTGTAAAGGGCGGTTTGCTTGATGCTACTTGTTATTATACAAATATTCAATTTTTCAACAATTTGACTAATATTTTTTTTATATATATATAAGGCATTTTCTGTCTGTGTTATTTATCAAAAAGCATTTATATAACAGCGGTACACCACTAAAATTGAAAACAAAGACGATTATTAGCTTGCAAATTGGATAATTGCAGCTCATTTTCAGCACGTGATTATTTTATAAAGTTGGTGATGGCTTGGATGCCCAAATATATATATATATAAGAATGAAATACCAACCCAATAATGGTGTTTGTGCTTAATTGGTGTTTGAGCATCCAGTGTGGACTAAACCTTAAAGAAAAAGAGACACAAAGAACAAAGACTTTTGCATGCTCTGGTGTCTGCGGCCTTTCCGTTCGAAAAGTCACTACTTAATATTATATCTCTTTGGGTAATTAATGACAACTCAATCTTGCTAAAATCTCAATTATTATGTCACTGCCAAAAAAATTGAAAAAAAAAAGCTTCTTCAGTAGGTTCCTTCCCCTCTCAGTTTCTAGTACTACAAATATAGTACTGTCTGTCCATTCATTCTATCCATCTTCCTAAGTTTGAGTTTAAATTGTCTCTCTAAATTGAGGGGAGAGATTGGTTCATGGCCAAGGGTAAATTCGAATCAAAAGAACTCCCTGTGACAACCATGAGCTATCCCTACTACTCTCCTCCTCCACCTTCACCGCCTCTCCCATGTGCTCCGCCACCACCGTCTCCACCTCCCCCAT
The DNA here is from genome assembly GCA_029955375.1 of Rubus parviflorus. Classification (NCBI taxonomy): domain Eukaryota; kingdom Viridiplantae; phylum Streptophyta; class Magnoliopsida; order Rosales; family Rosaceae; genus Rubus; species Rubus parviflorus. The sequence continues at coordinate 10,634,249 of JARGGL010000008.1, read as the reverse complement.
GTAACCCTGTAACCGCATCACCTCCTCCGCCTCCACCACCTCACCACCACGGCCACCATCACCATCATTCACCCCCGAAACACTACAATGTGCAACCACCTCCTCCTCCATCACCATCTCCTCCTCCACCACCGCATCACCATGACTATCCTAAACCACCATCGTCACCTCCTCCACCGCCACCACATCATCATCATCATCATCACTACCCTAAACCATCACCACCTCCTCCATCACCATCTCCTCCTCCACCACATCACCATGACTACCCAAAACCTCCACCACCTTCTCCTTCTCCACCACATCACCATGACTACCCTAAACCTCCACCACCTACTGCTTCACCACCACACCACCACGATTACCCAAAACCTCCACCACCCGAGCACCACCATGTTTACCCTCCACCAACCACTGCTTGTCCTCCAGCTTCACCACCATCAGTTCCCGTACTACCACCACCTCACGGCTCAGCTCCACCACCACCTCACGGCTCAGCTCCACCACCACATGGATATCACCATACCCCACCTACTGTGGTTCCACCACCACATTACCCTCCAAAATCATCACCACCAAAGCCCAGTCATGAAGCGCCGCCACCAAAGTCTGTATACCCACCAAAACCCAGTGAAGGCGCTCCCCCACCTAAACCCGTGTACCCACCGAAGCCAAGCAAGGGCGCGCCACCACCCAAGTCATACCCCCCAAAACCAAGTAAGGGAGCCCCACCACCTAAGTCAGTGTACCCACCAAAGCCTAGTGAAGGTGCTCCGCCGCCTAAGTCAGTATACCCACCAAAGCCCAGCAAGGGAGCTCCGCCACCTAAGTCCGTTTACCCACCAAAGCCCAGTAAGGGAGCTCCACCACCCAAATCTTCATACCCACCAAAGCCAAGTAAAGGAGCTGCTCCACCTAAGTCAGTATACCCACCAAAGCCAAGTAAGGGTGCGCCGCCACCAGGGTACAACGGACATTTCCCTCCACCTTCTACTCCCTACGGCGCTCCTCCTCCGCCTTTCGGAGGAATCCCACCATCCTCCAACGTCGTGGCCCCACCTCCCGGGAAAAACCACACCACCGTCATCGCCGTGTGCGTCTCACTAGGCGGTGCATTCTTCCTCGCATTCCTCCTTGTCGGTCTCTTTTGTTTCGCAAAGAAGAAGAAGAAGAAGGTGATGGTTCCCGCGGAAGTTCCTTGCGAACCCGAAGAAGAAGCTTACGGCGGCGGCGAGGCAGGTGCTGTTGCAGCAGGAGGAGCAGGTTACGGAGGAGGAGGGGGCCCACCACCACCTCATGAGCCAGAGATAGTCGGGGCTTCTGGTGCCGGTGGTGCTGGTTATGGTCATCATCCAAGTTATTAATAAATCACTGCATGCATTTTTCATATACGGGTGATCGAGTTCGTTGCATTAATTCGTTAAGTTTGTAATAAAGTTTGGTCGACAATTAAGGTTTCAATGTCTTGATTATTCTTTGGATTGTATTTATTCATGTGTAATTGTGTGGGATAAAAAAGAGAGAAGAGAATTGAAAGGGTGCTTGGCAACTGCCCAGCTAATAAAGAAGGTTGTGGTACTATGAATCAAAGACCAAATTTGTGCATTGTACATGTAAGTACTCTTGTGAATTAAAATAAGTTGTATCAATTATTACAGTGGCACAGCCAAGAGTGCAGGTTCTATTTATTAAAAATGCAACACTTCAGCTTTCTCAATTTTTTGAGCGAAAAATAAAAAATTGAGAGAACTCATATTACTATATGATTTTCAATGCTGGATTCAGATGTATTAGGCACATGTTTATGCATTGAGCTTTTGTTAGTTTCGTTGAGTTTTCATTCATAATTTAGAATTTGACTCTCGTATTTTTTGGATACTTAAAAATTCTGACAAAAACATTAATTAAACGACATTTTATAGCACTCTGAATAAGCCCCATCGAAATCGAAATACAAAGCTTGAACTAAAATTGAACCATCTATTTTGCCTAATTAGATCTTTGTCTCAATCAGACCCCCAAAAAAAAAATCTTTGTCTCAAATTCTGAGGTGTTCAATTTTCTCTATATTTGTGATTCACTCATTAATCATGTCCACTATATATAGCATTGCATTTGAGCGCGCAGCCCCGCTCAGGCTGAATAGCTATCCCCATGCAGTTAACCACTCAAGAAATACAAATTCAACTTATATATAAGGATACACGAAACTTCCATCGAAGTTCACTATGAATCTTTTTGGGTACGTACTTACACGAAACTTCCATCGAACTTCCATAAGAAGTTCACTATGCTTCTTAGTTTTACATTTTTTTTTTTGTAAAAAGTTACAATAAAAGAAATGTAAAAGTAAGAAGTTACAATAAAAAATAAAAAAAAGGGTTTTTCCTAGATCACGCATTTGATGAAAAAGAAAAATAAGGTATACATCATACATTTTTGCACTCAACATATATTCATATATTTGACATTTAATTAGCATAAAATAAGATTTCAAGTAACTACATATATAGATAATTAAGACTACTAAAAACATGTACATTCACGCTGGAGGTCTTATGTTTTCTGTAGTTATGGATCGATGAAGACGAGAGCAGTTTCAAAGAAAAATAATTTATTTAATTTATCGCTGTAATTCATTAGGATTTAGGGTAGAAACAAATTAGTGGTTCAAAAGAGCATATAGATAGTAGACTTGAGGGGAAGAAAAGATAATCATATTCACCGGATCACACCTGATATATATTAGTTGACAGTGATTCGCGTGGAACTAATTATAATCTCTGTGGAGTTATTATTTGTAAATTGTGTTGTAATCATGTCATTAATTAAATAACCAAATTAGTGGTGGTTAGGCGCGGCTAATTGCGATTAGCTAAAAAATAATGCCTATAATAAGTTCTGCAACATCTAGCTAGCTAGACATATAATATATATATATATATATATATATATATATATATATATATATATGTGTGTGGTGTGTGTGTGTGTTTTTATAAAGGATTAGATATATAGATGTGATGAGAGATCATGCATGTTATATTTAAAGGATTAATCTCTTTTTAATATTGATTTTTCAACTCTCTCAGCACATTAATTTGACGTCCTACATTCATGCATTGACTTTCTTTTCAGGGAAGAAAAAGAGAAGAAGAAGAAGATGAAGTAGAGAAAATTGATTAATCAACCTCTAATTAATATTCCAACATCAAATAATATGCTCCCTAGCTGGAATATTTTGCACGCAACAAATACGTACTGGACCCAATTTCTAAAAGGAAAAATTTTTAGTCCAACCTAGGTCGGATCGATGAATGTATGTATTCAAACTTTTTCTTATTTGTATACATTCGGTAGTGTAATTTCATGATTTGAATCGTTGATCTTATAAAGCAACTTCTATAGATCAATTCTACAAAAAATCAACGTAAACAAAAAACGTTTATTTATGCAATTTGTTGGGGGAGTTTTGGGATTTCATCTCCGGATTAGGCCAAAACAAAGGTGCCTCGATCGGGTTCTTGAAATAGTAATGGACTGAGTTCAAAGCTTCTCGAAGGCGTTGGTCCTAGGATGGGCTCCGTTCGTTGTATAGCCTGCAAACAAGAGAAGAAAAGAGCAAAACCACAACAAATATCCAAAATAATATGATGTAAATATCCTCAAACGAGCTAAAATAGTGAAAATATGGTGTGGAAGTGAGGATTATGATAAAGTGATGTTGGAGCATGGTTTAGAAGTGGTTAGGCTCTAGATATTGTGTATATGAGTTTGAAGATGAATAAATATGTAGTTTTGGGATGGTTATGGTCTTGGAAGTAGCTGCTGGATTAATCCCGTAGGGCTGCTGGATATGTTTCTCTAGAGTGAAAATGGTAGAGTTTCCCCTCTCCCATGGCCAAAAGTCCTATTTGATCTGATTTTGAGCCTCTATTTATAGGCCACGATTGATGTGGATGACTGATGGTATTATTCAGGCAATAGCAAGTGGCTTTCTTTGTCATCTTTTATATGTTGGATATTGATATGCAGCTCCTAGATCAGTGTGCATGATTGGTTGCTGCTGTATTCTCTCTTTTACTCGCTGAATATTGATATGCATCTCCTACATCAGTGTGTATGATTGGTTGCTGCTGTATTCTCCCTTTTACCCTTTGGATATTGATATGCATCTCCTGGATCAGTGTGTATGATTGGTTGCTGTTGTATTCTCCCTTTTACCCGCTAGATATTGATATGCATCTCCTGGATCAGTGTGCATGATTTATTGTTGCTCTATTCTCCATTTTATCCTTTGGATATTGTGTTGCCTTGATATAAGTTCACTGGATAATCCTGTATCCTTACTTTAGTCAGCTGGATTAATGTACAATAAGAAAATGGGTTGGTCTTGTGTTTGGGCCTTGGCTTTGGGTTTTTGGTTGCTCTAGCATCTGTCCGTATTTTTCGCAAGCTTGAATCGGTGGGCCTCTCTCTCCCAAGCGAGTAAAGGCCTGATTCAAGTCAAGCGGATAATCCGGACTTTTATCACTTCTCCTCGTGCCTTCTAAACCACAATCCACTAAATAGCCCTGGTTGTGGCTTGGGCCACTTATGCATGAAGTGCATGCATTATGACACAAATTGATGATTATTTATTATTTAATTTAATATTAATTAAATAGTTTGGTCTCAAATTAGGGCCTATCTATTGCCACTTTTCGTGTACAAACACAATTGCATCAAACAAATGGACTGTTAGTATGAGAATGTTAGCTTTTACCAAAACAGTCAATTTGTTTGATATCGTTGGATGAGTTAACGATTTCTTATTTGAATTATTTTTTGCATAGATGATTTTAAAGGTTGCTTTATAAAATAATTGTTCAAATTATAGAATTACACTACAAATGTATGCAAATAAGAGAGAGTTTGGAGGTCGGACCAGAGTTTTTTCCTTTCTAAAATTCATGATTTATGTCTCTAGTCTTCATAAAATAACATGACAGCTGTAGAAAGAACTTCACCGAGATAATCCGGAGGCTCATCATTCCACAAAACAATGCTACTAGTAAGAAGGGAAAAACGTGCGACACAAGTCACAAAACATGCAGTATTATTAGCTTGACAATAGATATAATGAAAAATGGAACCACCTAGTGCATCGAAGTATTTGAGATGTCGTCATGCACACATCCTAAAATTGACGTATATGGAATGACCGAGGCGAGAGCCTGAACCAAAAGTACGGAGTCAATCTCAAAGTAGACCGGTGACAAGGCAAGAACAAGGTCACAAGATAAACGTTCAGCAAGAGCTTCAATAAGTTCTGGGCTAGTAACATGAGGGAAAAACTTGTATACAAATCTGATAAGGTTGTTAGTGTCATCCCGATTCCCGAACCACTAAACCAACACCACCAGATTGACTATAAGCACAAAATGCCCCATCCATAATGAATTCCTAGATTGATTCAAAAATAACGCAAAAATGAAGCCTTTAAAATTAACCATCAAGCAGCTATTCAAAACTTTGGTTTTTCTTTGGTTCAGGGAGGCCACAAGCCCAAAACAGTGAACAATTAATCTTCAAAACTTTTGATAGGAAAAATTCTTCAAGGGATATAATGGGCTCAAATTCAGTTGGGGCCTGTTTGGATATATGTATTTGGGAGGAGGGATTTAGATTTGAAATATCCAAACACAAATTATGTTGTTTGGATGAAATTCTTGGGCGGGTATTTGAATTTAGGTAAAAGAATCGGTTTTTGTGAAACATGAAGAAACGGTCAAAAACCCGTGATCTATAACACACGCATTTCGATTACAAATATCACTTTATGAAATTATCTATAATTTATGCCCAAGGGACAAGAAACACATTATAATCCAGTGATATTGAGTCGTATGACATTTTGAGCTCGAAAAAGATGCGTTGTTTTAGGTTTTGTAAAACAAAAATTTAGAAATTAAACATAAAATAAGAAAAATAACCTTTGCCGACGAAACTGTCGTCGGGACAAGTGTATCCGTTTTTTGTTTTATAAACTTTACATTTCCTGACGAATTATTCGTCGGGAAATGTGTTTTTGCATTTTTTTTTTAATTATTTTGTTCAATAAGTTTTTTTTTTTCATGAGTGTTGGTGGATCTTATTGGGCTTCCAAATAAGATGTGGCAAACAAGTTAAGGTCGTGAAATTTGTTTTTTTTTTTTTAAACATGAAGAAACGGTCAAAAATCCGTGAGCACGCAATTTAATGAAAAGCAACACTTTCGAAAATAATTTACAATTTATGCCCGAGGGACGACATACACTTTATAATCCCATTACATAGTCGATCCTATGATGTTTTGAGCACCAAAAAGTTATGTTGTTATTGGTTTTGTAAAGAAAAAAAATTAAAATTAAAAAAATAAAACAAAAACTAAGAAAAACCAAAAGTGATTCCACATTTTTTTTTGTTTAAAATAAATAGGACAACATTTTCTGATGCCTTATTCGTCGGAAAAGGTGTTTCTGTTTATTTTTTTTTAATTTTCTTTTCAATGTTTATTTTATTTCATGAGGGTTAGTGGATCCTTTTAGGCTTCTAAATAAGATGTAGCAAGTAGGGGTGGGCATAAATCCCGGAAATCCCGAACCCGAACCGGTCCCGAACCGTCCCGAGGCGGGACGGGACGAGATTGAAAATCTAAATTTTACTGTAGCGTCCTGTCCCGTCCCGTCCCGAACAAACGGGACGGGATCGAGATTCTATTATTTCAATCCCGACTATCCCGTCCCGTCCCGAAGTTTTATATATTTATGTTTTTTAAAGCCCATAGGCCCAGCCCAATGTCCTAACTCTCTTCTCTCTCTTCTGTCGCGCATCTCTCTCCTCTCAACTCTTCTCCCTTCTCCATGTTTCGATCCCTCTCTTCTTCTCCATCTCAATTCCTCTGCCCATACCACTTCTCCATCACCTTCTCATTCTTTCTCAATAGTTTCTCTGTTCTCTTCAACTCTCTATTTCTCTCAGTTCTTCAATTGCCACCGTTGTGGTGCCCAGAAACCAAACTACTCTCTACACCCAAAATGGGCACCCAACCATCACCGTGGTTCTTCAACCCGTGCCGGCATCTCCAAATCCGAACCCGTGCTCAATTCAAGTCCACCATCACCTGCAATTTCGATCACAACAACAATTCATAACTTCAATTGTAGCAATTGAAGCTACACCTGCAATCCTCCAGCAATCAGTTTGAGCCCGTGCTCTCAGCCGAGAATGCCCAATCTTTCATCACCTCAGCTCATCACTGCCAGAGCTTCACACCAGCACCGCCCCTGTGCCACGAGCCCAGATTTCTTCTTCCTCGGACCGCCGCCGAGCCAGAGCCATGAAGCTCCCGCCGCTGCCGTGCGCCTCTGCTCCAATTCCAGTCCGCCGCATTAGACATCGAGTCCAGCCCTTGAAAATCACATCACCGCCTCTGTCCTGTCCTCTGTCCGCTGCAACCCAGTGTAGCCGCCGGCACCGAATTCATAGAGGAAGAAGAAGGAGCATCAGAAAAAAAAAAAAAAAAAAAAAAAAAAGGCCCTGGAATCCCGATCTCGTCCCGTCCCGTCCCGATCCCGATCGGATTCGGGATGGTCGGGATCAATCTTGAAAAATGCCAATCCCGTCCCGTCTCGTCCCGAAAATAAATTACGGGATAGGGATCGGGATCAGCTCTATCCCGGCCCGTCCCGGCCCGTGCCCACCCCTAGTAGCAAGAAAATCAAGGTTGAAGAATCAGTTTTTATAAAAACATGAAGAAACGGTAAAAAAACCCATGATCTATAACATATGCATTTTGATGAAAAGTAGTACGTATTTTCAGAAATTATCTACAGTTTATGCTCGACAGACGAGAAACACTTTATTCAGTTGGGGCCTGTTTGGATATATGTATTTGGGAGGAGGGATTTAGATTTGAAATATCCAAACACAAATGATGTTGTTTGGATGAAATTCTTAGGTGGGTATTTGAATTTAGGTAAAAGAATCGGTTTTGGTGAAACATGTAGAAACGGTCAAAAATCCGTGATCTATAACATACGCATTTCGATTAAAAATATCATTTTTTGAAATTGTCTATAATTTATGCCCGAGGGACAAGAAACACATTATAATCTCGTGATATTGAGTCGTATGACATTTTGAGCTCGAAAAAGGTGCGTTGTTTTAGGTTTTGTAAAACAAAAATTAAAAAATTGAACATAAAATAAGAAAAACAACATTTCCCGACGAAACTGTCGTCGGGACAAGTGTATCATTTTTTTTTTATAAACTTTACATTTCCTGTTTCTGCATTTGTTTTTAAATTATTTTGTTCAATAAGTTTTTTTTTTCATAAGTGTTGGTTGATCCTATTGGGCTTCCAAATAAGATGTGGCAAACAAGTTAAGGTCGTGGATTTTTTTTTTAAACATGAAGAAACGGTCAAAAATATGTGAGCATGCAATTTAATGAAAAGCAGCACTTTCGAAAATAATCTACAATTTATGCCCGAGGGACGACATATACTTTATAATCCCATTATATAGTCCTATGATGTTTTGAGCACCAAAATGTTATGTTGTTATTGGTTTTGTAAACAAAAAAAAAATTAAAAATAAAACATAAAATAAGAAAAACCATTTTTTTGTTTAAAATAAACAGGACAACATTTTATGATGCCTTATTCGTCGGGAAAGGTGTTTCTGTTTTTTTTTTTTTTTTCTAATTTTCTTTTCAATGTTTATTTTATTTCATGAGTGTTGGTGGATCCTTTTGGGTTTCTCAATAAGATGTAGCAAGCAAGTCAAGGTTGAAGAATCAATTTTTATAAAAACATGAAGAAACGGTCAAAAACCCGCGAGCTATAACATATGCATTTTGATGAAAAGTAGCACGTACTTTCAGAAATTATCTACAATTTATGCTCAAGAGACGAAAAACACTTTATAATCCCATTATATCCAATCGTATGATGTATTGAGCCTTATAGGGTACGTTGTTATTTGTTTTGTAAAGTAAAATGAAAAAATAAAGCATAAAATAAGTAAAACCAAAAGTGTAGGGCTGGCTGTTTTTACCGAAATGTCCCGAACCGACCGAATACCGACCGACCCGACCCGACCCGAGAAAATCTCGAAAAATCGGCTCCCGAAATACCGGTACGGTAATATCGTCCCGAAATAGCAAAGTCGGGTTGGTACTGGTATGCCCAAATAGCAAAGTCGGGACATCCCAAACCGACCGAATATTTTGAAATATCAAAATATTCTATCAGTTATGCTTATGTTGAGGTTCAAACTCTCAACATAAAAAGTATGAAACAAAGCCTTAACCACTAGACCACTTGTTTCTCTTGTTATAATATATATATATAATATTGTATTTAACTACTTTCCTTCTCTCTCTTCCTACTCTTCTTTTCCTTTCTGGGTCCCTTCTCTCTTCTTTCACTTCGTTCTCTCTTCCTGATCTCTTCTTTCTCTTTCTTTTCCTTTCTGGGTTTCATCGTTCTATTCTTCCTCATCTCTGCTCTTTCTTTCTTTCTTTCTTTCTTTCTCTTCTCCTCTACCTTCTCCTCCTCTTTCTGGGTTTCATCGTTCTCTTCATCCTCCTATCTTTTCTCCTTCCTCTTCTTTCTTTCTTTCTCTTCACTTCTTTCTTCGCCAGTAGATCTAGATTGACAGAAAACCACCATCTCATCTCAGTTTGTTTCTAGATTTGGATTTTATCCTCTATTTTGTTTTGATTTCCTTCCATTGTCGGAATATCGGTAGGCATATCGAACCGAGCCGATGTTATCAGTAAACCAAGTTTTCGGCATCGGCACCGGTTGCAAAATTTTCATAACCGGTGGCTTTCGGTTCGGTACCTGTTCCGGCCAAAAATACCCGGTTCCCGTACCGAAGCCACCCCTACAAAAGTGATTCCGCATTTATTTGTTAAAAAAAAAAATATTTTATGATCACTTATTCGTCGAGAAAAGTGTTTCTGCATTTTTTTTTAATTATTCAATATTTTATTTCCCGATCGTTGGTGGATCCTTTTGGGCTTCTAAATAAGATGTGGCAAGCAAGTCATGTTGGAGAATCGGTTTTTGTGAAACATGAAGAAACGGTTAAAAACCCGTGAGCTATAACACACGCATTTCGATTAAAGATAGCATTTTTCGAAACTATCTACAATTTATTCCCCAGGGACGAGAAACATTTTATAATCTCGTGATATCGAGTTGTATGACGTTTTGAGCATGAAAGATAGCATTTTTCGAAACTATCTACAATTTATTCCCCAGGGACGAGAAACATTTTATAATCTCGTGATATCGAATTGTATGACGTTTTGAGCAAGTCACGTTGGAGAATCGTTTTTTGTGAAACATGAAGAAACGGTAAAAAACCCGTGAGCTATAATACACGCATTTCGATTAAAGATAGCATTTTTTGAAACTATCTACAATTTATTCCCCAGGGACGAGAAACATTTTATAATCTCGTGATATCGAGTTGTATGACGTTTTGAGCATGAAAAGGTTACGTTGTTTTAGGTTTTGTAAAGCAAAAATTAAAAAAGACAAAATAAAATAATAAGAACTATCTTTTCCAACGAAATATTCGTTGGAAAATATTTTTGTTATTTTTTTTAGTTCACCTTTCTTGACCAATTATTCGATGAGAAAGGTGTTTACGCATTTTTTTTTTCATTTTTTCAATTCTCTTGTTCAATGATTTTTTTTTTTCATAAGCATTAGTGGATCTTTTTGGGCTTATAAATAAGATGTGGCAAGCAAGTCAAGGTTGGAGAATCAATTTTTCTGAAACATGAAGAAACAGTCAAAAACCCACTATTTAACTGTAGATAATAAATTATAGAGAATATAATAGGGAAACTATTGGAGGTACGGTAGAAAAATTATAATTTTTGAATTCCAATTAATAATTGATATTTTTGTAGAGAATCTGTTGTAGATGCTCTTAGTGGCTCCGCCATTGGTTAACATAATGTCATCACAAGAACGATCAAAAAGGGCAAAATTCTATTATACTCATCTCCTTCTTATATAATTTTATGTTTTCCTAACTTGGCCAAATCTGAGATAAAGCCCACAAGACCGTCGAGACACCCTAGATTTCTAAGAGACTCAAAAAATTTCTTTCAATCTTTTCGAAGAAAGAAAAAGATAAGTAAAATAAAAATAAATTATTGACCTGACCTAATTAGTGCAATTAACTATGGTATTCTAAAGTTTGAACTTTGAAGAAGAGAGTCATTCTTGGGCCTTTGGCCCCCATTGCACCAAAAAAAAGAAGAAGAGAGTCATTCTCATTCCAAATGACTAAGTAGCTCATACGGAATTTTTAATAATAATAATAAATAAATAAATAAAACGATCACATCGTTAATTTTTAAGGGGGTGGTATTGTTTTTTCGAGAATCAATCCTCTCCCTGATTCTTTCATGCTCTGATTCTTCATTTCAAGAGCTTATTACATGTACTTATATGATTCTCTTTAAAGATCAGTTACTTGCATGTAACGAATATCAAAAAAAGATTTATACCCCTTGCATTCACTAACACAAAGGAAATTGGACCCACATTAAAAACAAGTAAGTTCCCTTATTTTTTTTTTTTAAGGATTTCATAATGTGATCTAATCCTGATAATTTCAAGAACTTATTCTCACTCATCTATTCTTCATTTCAGATATATAAACATCCATGAGTGGAGTCACGTATACGAAATGTTGAAAGTCTAAAACTATCCAGGATGGTTAAAGTTGAAACATTTATGTTGTCAACTTAAATGTAAAAACAAATTTAAGTCATTTCTCTCTTGTGAGTCAGCTATATAGAGCTCGATAGTTCCATTCCTCCTCTTTTTGACACGTTATATTGGGTCTGCACCTTCCTACTCCTAGCGCAATATTTTGACCTTTGCTTCCTCTGTGTGAGAATGTGAAGTGTTGTCCCACATTGGAATATGAACCTTATAAATGTATTTATAAGGATTTGAATCTCTCCAACCATTACCAATTGGTTTTGGTATGACGCACAGATTACTTTATCATGGTATCAGAGCTAGATTCACTCACATGTGAAGCCAAGTGGCCACACGTTCTCCACGTCACCCAATATGTTGTCCACGTGTATGGCTTGAAAATTCATCACACGTGCGGGGGCGTATGAGAATGTGAAATGTTGTCCCACATTAGAGAATAGGGACATTGCAAATGTGTTTATAAGGATTTGAGTCTTTCCAACCATTGCCAATTGGTTTTAGTTGTGACGCCTAGATTACTTATCACTCTGCTCTTCAATCTTGTACTCTCCTCTAGAACGCCATTCAGAAAGACAAGGTTCCGGGGAAGGCAGCTTCCCTTTTGAGTTTTGAGTTTGGAATATTTTATTATGGGAAGGAAAAACATTGTTTCCTCATAATGTAGTTTTTCAGGGCACTGCGTGGTTGGACACTTTTCTACGAGCTAATGACCCAACTCCTAGACATCGCAGACTCAGATGCGGTGGTAGAAACCACCCATGAGGTGGTGTAGTATTACTATGGATGATGTTTTCGATGCTTCCCAACAAGTGAGAGGGATAGGTGTGGTGGCTCGAGATCATGAGGGTTCTTTTTAGGGGGTTGTGCTTTCATAGATAAACATGTCTTGGATTCTGGACATGTGGAGGTCCTTGGTGGTCGCTTGCTTGCTTGCCAATTTGCTATTGATCATGGGTTGGCTCCAGTTCGTTTTAAGTATGACTTATCCTGTATGATTCAGGTTGTTAATAGCTCATAGCCTTACCTTGATCGCTTGAGTCCCATTTATGAGGATGTTAGACATCTCCTTGATTTTGTTCCAAGGTCTTTCATTTGGCACACTTATCTTGAGTCTAACTATGTGGCTCACAGTTTGATATGTTGGGCTCTTTATGGTCCTTCTATTCTTTATACTTTTATTGTACCCCTGCTATTATAGCTTATCTCCTCCTCAAGGATTGTACTTGATAAATTTTCTTCAATATGATTTTGTCATTTCTTAAAAAAAAAAAATCTAAGCCTTGATTGAATTTGTTAAGAACATAATATGAAACAAAAACAAACCTTTGAGGTTAGCCTAAATAGTGAGAAGAAGTTGAAAATTAAGTTAGAATTAGAATTTATTAAGGGTTCAATTTCTTCCAATTTAACAAAAAAAAAAAAAACATACGCAAAGCCGTATAGAAAACTAATGATCCTTTTCATCATGACTTTTGTACATTAATCACTGATAAGTAATATTGTCGTCTTCCATCTTTGAATTATCTTGGCCACTTTGCACCCAAATGGCCCAGACAGTTTCTTAACCAGGCATAACATTTCAAAACTATACAAATGAATAAATTGAACCCTACCCATATGTTCAGTAGTGCACGTCAAAATCATCTTTACAGAGATTAATATAATTAGTGGCCCAGACAATTTCTTGACCAGGCATATATAACATTTCAAAACTATTCAAATGAATAAATTGAACCCCATATGTTTAGCAGTGCATGTCAAAATCATCTTTATAGATTAATACAAGGGCCGAGAATCTCATATGAGGCATCGTTTGGTTTACGGATTTCAGGTTATAGAAAAGGAAATGAAAGGAAATTCAAACATTTCTTGTATTTGGGGTGCCAAGGGAAAAAAAACATTTTCCTGAAGGAAAGGAAAATATGAGGGAAAATGGTTCCCTCCATACCCCAAGAGATTCATTTTCCCTCCGACTTTTCTGCATTTATTACAAAACTAGCCTTTATACACACGCTTTGAGCGTGTGAAAGAGATTCGCTCGCGCATGCGATTGTTTACACAATTTTTAGTTTTTTAAACTTTATATTTTGCAAAAATAAATTTTAAATTAGTGGTCGAATTTACTCATTTATAAAGATATGAAAAAGTTGTCGCACCGGCCCTTTCTTAAAAAAATATATATAATGTGTTTCTCATGTGCTAATTAACATTGTTTATTTAAATAAAAAACATAAGATGTAGTAATTTATTTTTTTATAATAAGATTTAGTGACTAATTATAAGTAGATGAAAAAATAAAATAGTGAATAATGGGCCCAGCTTTGATTATATAATAAAAAAAATAAAAAAATATATAGTGGATAGTGGGCCAAACTTTTATAAATATTTTAGTTAATGCATTTACTATTTTGTCCTTTATATATGAAATTTAATTTTTTGAATGATATATATTTGGAGGGGCATTCTTGGATTTTTAAAAATTTAACCAAAACTCATGTTTTGGCTTTATTAATAAAGATATAGATATTCTGACTATTTTCTAATCGTTGCCAAACACTTGAAAGAAAAGTTAAAGGGAATTTGAATTTCTCATGTATATGCAAAAGGGAAAGAAATTGATTTTCTTTCATTTTCTTTCCGTGAACCAAATGAGGTCTGAAGGTTGCCTCGAAATTAACAAATGAAAACAAGGAAAAAAAAAAAAGACGAAGCCTAGCTATTTAGAGATTAAAAGAATCCTTATCATAAAATAGAAATTAACAAAATTTGTGCAAAAATCATGTTATATATATCTTATCATCATGCTCATGGATTTAACCACGCACTCTCATAAGAAACCATGTGTAGTTAATAAAGTTTGTAACCACTCATATATGGGATTACACTATTTGCTTTATGGAAGATAAGCATTACATTACCGGTTGATTGGGAGTCTGGGAACATTATTGATAATTGAAGTTTTCCTATATATCTTTCAAATATATATAAAGCACGAACTACCAGTCAGATTTCAGAAAACCCAGTTCATCTTTATCGCTCTCTATAGTTGGACTCGTAGAATGGACTATAAAATGTTGAAGGTTAGTTATATATGATATATATATATATATAGTCAGTGATCGTATAATGGAGTTTGCATTTATTACATGCTGTCTTATCTTGATGAGACTGAAAAATTAATGTTCTCATTCCAGGTCATGCTGAACCTAAATTGGAATGGAGTTCCTGAAAATTAAAGGGCTTGGAATCGGAATGTGAACGAGCCATAGTTTGACAGTACCTCTACTTACGGATCCATCCAAGCAAGAAACCAATATCATCTCGTCAGATTCTGATCCGAAAAATATGTTTATATATTTTGTTGAATAATTATATATATCATAATATTCAATGGTGTATTAGATGAATTGTTGCTTAGTAGTTAACATGTAGCTAATGTTAAAAATTTAGGATTGTTTTTTAGCTAATGGTGAGTTTGAAATTCTTTATTTTTGTACAGAGCTCGAAACCAAGAGCTCAATTCCTGAATCCTAAGGGCGCGAATAATAATAATAATAATAATTATAAAAGGCCACACAGATTGAACGTATACTCTGTCTCAAAAACTAAAATTTCAAGTATCGAAGAAATATCAACCGTCTAAAAAATGGAAACATAGAAATTTTAAATAAAATTTTAAGAGATGTTTATTTGGTAAACTTTCTGTCATTGCTCTCATGCCTTATTGTTTTTTGGTAAACTTTCTCTCATGCTCTTTACATGTACCTTAACTACTTGTGCTTGACAAAGATATGGTTTTTTTTTTTTGTGAAACCTCGTAAGACTGAGGTAATTTAATTGCAAAGAAAAAAGTGACAGAGAGAGGGATAAAAACCAAAACCTTTCAACCAAGAACATCAAAACAAGAAAACACCCATAACGAAAGCGAAAATTGGGAAATCCCAATATATTTCTAGGGTGTTATTATTAACACACTCTAACACCTCTTCTCTCTATCTCTCTCTAAGGTGTGTACATTAAAGAAAGAGAGAGAAAGAGAGGAAGGGATGTGTTATTAACACTTTAGGATGTGTTAATAACAACACCCTATTTCTATGAATAAAGGAACAAATAAACGCCGGATGTGAATCTCACCAAATCATACCACTTGATATGGTTCCCTTGTAGCCTAGCTCTATTTCTAAAGCCTTTTTCGTCCAAAAAATAAAAAAAATTCCAAAGCCTTTTATAGGTACAACTATTACTCACCTCCAACCTACTATTCCGTATTTCAAAATTTAGTGTCAGATAGATTAGTCCCTCTGACTCTGATCATCCAATCTCTTAACGGTATGCAAAGATACACCAAATGATAACAACAGATTCAATACATAATACAAAACGTATACACGTACACACTTAATTAAAATATTCAATACTCTCACCCAACTTAATTGACTCCTGCTTTCATACACACATTGGTTGACTCTTGCTCCACCATTTGCTGATCCTTGAGCTGCGATCGAGACAGTTACCCACGTGCGTTGTCGAATCCCAACCGTTGATGTGCCGAATCAACGATCAGGAATCACTCAATGTGCCGGCCATGGCATATACTGTATATCCCTCTTAGCTAGCTTCCCTCACACCTAGACCAAGTTTGCTTCCTATATTAGTACTTTACTCCGATCCTCACATTATCAAACACCAGCCATTTTCATCATTTCTAGTGAATTACACCATGCAAAGTGAAACCACCGACGATGAGCAACGTAAAGCCGCCGCCATGAAAAGGCTCCTGCTCATACTGAACTGCGGACTGTTATCCATAGGCACCTGCGGTGGCCCTTTAATAATGCGCCTCTACTTCATCCACGGCGGCAAGCGAGTCTGGCTTTCGAGCATGCTCGAAACCGGTGGCTGGCCCATAATCCTCGTCCCCATAATCGTAGCCTACTACCACCGCCGCAAAAACCAAGCCCCGACAGACCCGCCAACCAAACTCTTCTTCATGAAGCTTCCTCTCTTCGTCGCCTCCGCCTTCATCGGCGTCCTCACCGGCCTCGACGACTACCTCTACGCATACGGCGTCGCCCGCCTCCCCGTCTCCACCTCCGCCCTCATCATCGCTGCCCAGCTGGTCTTCACGGCCTTTTTCGCCTTCATACTAGTGAAGCAGAAGTTCACATCGTATTCGATAAACGCCGTCGTGTTGCTGACGGTTGGGGCGGCGGTTCTGGGCCTGAACACCAGCGCGGACCGGCCCAAGGGGGAGTCGAATGTGCAGTACATGGTGGGGTTTTTGATGACGGTGGCCGCGGCGGCGTTGTATGGGTTTGTGTTGCCTTTGGTGGAGTTGATGTACAAGAAGGCCAAGCAGAACATCACGTATGCTTTGGTTTTGGAGATTCAGCTGGTGATGAGTTTGTTTGCTACAATTGTCTGCACTGTTGGGATGCTTGTCGACAATGACTTCAAGGTTAGTTCAATGATTTCTCCTGCGGAGTATATATCCTAATTTTCGTTTCAGTTATTGCGGAGAGACGTGACGTTATTTATTTCTTTCAATGATATGAGAAATTATTAATTATGTGTGTTAGTAATCTACGTTTCAGTTCAGTTCGATATCGTTAGGTGTAATAGTAAAACTGTACAGCAATAAAGATTTAGCATTTTAGGTATTTATTTTAGAGCTTAAAAACAACTCAAAATATAAATTAAATAATAAATACGTAACGACATTTGAATAAAATAATACACCATGTCAAAATGTATTATATACACTAAATAATAATATAAACACAAAGGTTATAGTATTTGAATTGTTCATATGTATTATATTTTTCATCGTTTTACTCTACTTTTTCATCTTGTATACTATTTCATGTTCATAAAGGTTATGCACTTATACCCATGGTGAACTTGCTTGGAAAAAAAACATCTTTAATTTTGGAAAAGTTTATGTCAGTTATTGTAATTGATTTGTAGAACGTGACAATATTTTATTTGTTCATATTTGATTATTACTTTTTTGGATTCTTTTACAGGAATAAAAGTTATTTTGCAATGGCTACATGAGTGTTTAACCCACAAAATGTGCTATAATCCAGTCTATTAAACACCAGTCCTAGGTAGTGTTTGTATATATGCATGATAATAGGGAAGAAAGTTCTCCCTTTCCAACATCAAAATTATAAAGAGAAATATCATTTGACTACTAATTAGTTAGTATTTGATAATAAAAGTTTGATAGAACTTTATTGCTGGTAATTATTTATGTGGAGTTAAGATTTTGTAGCTACGAGTCTAATTGTTGATATAACAAGTTGTGTAGGTAATTCCAAGAGAAGCGAGAAAATTCGATCTTGGGGAGACTACCTACTATGTGGTGCTTGTAGTGAGTGCAATAGTTTGGCAGGGTTTCTTCTTAGGAGCCATAGGAATCATCTTCTGTGCTTCGTCTCTGCTATCCGGCATTGTAATCGCCGTTCTACTTCCGATAACTGAGATCTTAGCTGTGATTTTCTACCACGAAAAGTTCCAAGCAGAAAAGGGTGTTTCTCTTGTACTCTCCCTCTGGGGATTTGTCTCATACTTCTATGGCGAAATCAAACACAGCAAGGAAAGCAAGGAAATCAAGGAAATTAAGGAAAAGGAAAACAACAAAGACAGTAGTACCCCAGACACAGAAAACCCTCAGATACTTCCAAATCCATGAAAGCACAAGCTGTATTTATGTGCTTTCTTCTTGGTGGATTTTGTGAACATTTTCGAGGGGAAAGGCTTCATTCAGGGGCGGCCCTGAGTATGATCGGGGTGATCGCCCGCACAGGGCAGCTGAGATGTAAGGGCATCAATCAATCAATCATGTATGGCTTTATATATATAACATAATAGTTTTTAAACGGCTGAGTACGGCCAAAGGAAAGGAAAATATTTTATAAGTGATATTGCTTTATGTAATATCAATATTAATCACCTCTTTGGCTCTTTCTTTGTAGAAGAAGAAAAAAAAAATCATTTCCTCAAAAAGTCAAAATCACTTCTCCTTTCCACAGAACGCCGAATCCGTTATTCCCAGACAGACAGTCAGATAGACTCAAAGCTTGGAGCCTTGGAGAGCATATCAGCATAGTTACATGAAAGGCATCAACATTTTAGTCTGCTCAGGGCACCCTAAATCATAGGGCCGCCCCTGGCTTCATTGATTTGGCATTATATTCTTCATGTTTCGGACGGCAAGACCCAAAAGTTTTGAAACCTAGTCCATCTAGTTGGTAAAAGAAAAATAATGTTTAAAATGTAATAATCATATCACTTGTGACAATGAATATAGTATTCCCCTTAATTGATATAGCGATGAGAAAGCATGCAAAACAACATATAACAAAAGTGACTTTTAAAGCCGCCGAGGAGATTTTTCGTGAAAATCCAAAGCACTACAGGATGCAGAATAAAGTCTCCCATGGCCATTATTATTAATCTATCTTTAGAATTTAGACGTACAGCTGCTTAAAATCGACTTAAATAAGTAAATAAAACCTCAGAATTATCGTTTTTCTATCAATCCATCTTTTCTATTCACTTTCGGATAAGAGCATAAAGACAACACAAAAGAGACTTGTTAAGGATTTGAAGATCCTACGTAAAAAAAGTGACAAAAGAAAATATAACTTATAAGTAAGTGGCTTACCCCCAATTGTACCGAGACTTTTTGTGATAAAACTCAACACCTAATAAGTGGTTAAGTTGAGACAATATCGGTGCAATAATGGGTTACGGGTCACGCTAGTCGCTATCTAACAAGACCTGGGTTAAAAAGCAAAAGGAAATATCTTAATAGATCATGACAATGTCAATCTATTATTAATACACTAAACGATTTGAATCTCTTTGTAAGCCATAATTAACATATGATTATACTATATATGTAGATCATTTGGCATACATATATGGTTATAACTTGTAAGCAATAGGAGTCATCTTTTGGATCTCATCTTTGATATCTGGCATGGTATTGTAAAATCAAGATTCTACTCCCAGTAACAGTAACCGAAAACCCTACTGTCATTTTCTACCAATTTGAAAACAGATAAAGGGACTTTTGTATGACATTTCTATGGTAAGTGCATGGATAAAACACAGCAAGCTAAGACAAAGCAAAACCAAAATAATGCAAGATATTAGTTTTTGGAGGTGAAACATTTACAACTATCAAAAGTAATTTTTATTATGTACATTTTTCTCCCGAAAAAGACTGAAGGAGTCTAATTAAATTGCACACCAACTTTCGTTCCTGCAACAAAGAAGATAATTAATATCCTGCTTGTTCCCCCAAGAAGATTTGGATCTAATATTATCCATCCCTATCAGTACCCGAGCTCCCCTTGATCGGCTTGTTTGGCAATATGAGTCCCAGCTAGGGTGTTTGTCGAGATTATCCATTTACCTCAACGGTTCTTGTGGTCGCTTGCTCAGGTGGAGGTCCTCGGTGGTCGCTTGCTTGCTTGCCAATTTTACATTGATCGTGGGTTGGCTTCGGTTTGTTTTGAGTCTGACTTATCTTGTATGGTTCAGGCCGTTAATAGCTCACAACGTTGTGTTGATTGCTTGGGTCTCTTCTATGAGGATGTTCGACGTCTCCTTGATTTTATTCCGAAGTTTTCCATTTGCCACATTTATCGTGAGGTTAACTAAGTCGCTCATATATTGTTTGGCATGTTGGGCTCTTTATAGTCCTTCTATTCTTCATACTTTTACAGTACTCCTGCTATTATAGCTTATCTCTTCTTTGAGGATTGTACTTGATACATTTTCTTCAATATAATTGTCATTTCTTCAAAAAAAAAAAATCAAACCCTTAGACTGCATTTGATAAGAATAGATTATGAATTAAAAACAAGCTCTTGAGGTTAGCCTAAGTGTGAAAGAAAGTTGAAAATTATATTAGAACTAGGCTAGGTCGGGTGTTCAATTTTCTCCGATGTAATAAAAAAAAAAAACAACCACAAAAGCCATGTATGAAATAGCAAATTACCGATACATACACAAATTGGAGACCAATTCGATCCCAATGGATAGGTCTACCATCCGTGCAGACAGCCCAAGGCCCGTGCGGTTATTTTTCGTTTTCTTTTTAAAATTTTCTATTAAATGGTACTTTACGGAAATACCTCTCCATTAAATCTGGACAAATTTCTTAATTAATTTGGGCTATTTTTCTTCTTCGTTCGCACCAGAGCTTTGATTGTCTTACTGATAAATAATATTGTCGTCTTCCATCTTGAATTATCTTGGCCAATTTGCATCCAAATGGCTCAGACAATTTCTTGACCAGGCGCAACATTTCAAAACGTATTATTCAAAATTTCAAATGAATAAATTGAACTTCATGTTTTTTTTTTTTTGGCAAGGAAGAACTTCAATAGAACAAGGGGGAAAAGAACCCTTAAAAGACAACAACAAACAGCACGCCCCTTAAACAGGGGGACCTAGAAAACCATCAGACATAAGAACTTCAACTAAGGAGGGGGGAGGATTCTGAAATCTGAACCCAATCAGAAGGGCACTTCCCAGTTCCCACCGTGAACTAAAGAGGCAACCAGATGAGCTGCTCTATTAGCTAATCTGCTGGACCAAGACCAGCTAAACTGCCGGGAAAAGGAGAGGTACCGGACTTGAGAGACCAATGAAGCTGCCTTCCAATCAGAAACTGTTATATCATTTTGAAGGCAATGGATCAGATTTTTCGAGTCAGAGGTGATAATAATGGCATGGGAAGGGAAATCCAAAGCAATGAGAACGGCTTCTCGAATTGCCATAGCCTCTGCAGCCATAGGAGAGGGAGCCAAAACTTTTTGGGCCATCCCCTATATCAAAATGCCATTCGAATCTTTAGCAATTGCAGCAATTCCACTAGAGAGAGAGGATTGATGCCAAGAAGCATCCGAATTAATTTGTATAACATTCGGCGGAGGCGGAGACCAATGGCTAAT
Organism: Rubus parviflorus; assembly: GCA_029955375.1. Taxonomy (NCBI): domain Eukaryota; kingdom Viridiplantae; phylum Streptophyta; class Magnoliopsida; order Rosales; family Rosaceae; genus Rubus; species Rubus parviflorus. Next base: position 10,612,496 of record JARGGL010000008.1, on the reverse strand, counting down.
ATGAAGAGGACTTCTTCCATCATTAAGAGTGGCCAGACTAGGGAAAACAGTACGATGTAAATCCATGAACTCGTTTGCAGCTTGGAATGCAGACATAGCAATTCGGACCGGGCATGAAATCCATGAACTTCATGTTTAGTAGTGCATATCAAAATCTTCTTTACAGATTAATTAATATATATAATATCCCAGACGATCGAGATTTCTTGACCAGGCATAACATTTCAAAACTATTCAAAAGAATAAATGGAACCTCATGTTTAGTCGTGCATGTCAAAATCATCTTTATAGATAATAAGTGGAATCTCATAGCTAGGTTGCCTGGAAACAGATGAAAACAAGAAAAAAAGGGACAAAGCCTAGCTATTTAGAGAATTAAACGATATTATCTTATCATAAAATTGAAATTAAGAAAATTTGTATGCAAAAATCATGTCATATTTTATCATCATGCTCATGGATTTAACCACGCAGTCATAAGAAATCATGCGTACGTACGTAGTTAGTAAAGTTTGTAACCACTCATATATAGATTTTTATTTTGACGTGAATGCGAAAATTTATTCACATGAATTACACAGAATATAAGTACGAGAAAGTCAAAAATGACAATTCATAGCCTAATATGAAAGACAGGAAACAAAAGCGCATTACTACTAACTATGTCCGCTGCTTGTAAATTTCACGAAAATACATACTTATAACCAGAAATTGAAAAAAGTAGAAATTAAAATGTCTCTACTTCTTCTCAAATTGAGACTAAACGTGAACACGTGGTCTTGTTAAAACCTTATTCAAATAAAACATGGTGGGACAAAACTCCGAATCGAAGAAAGAGTACCACCGACTAAAAACTAAAAACAAAAATCGTCTTGTAATCCACAAACCGCAAAGAGTACCACCAAACGGTCCAAACCCAAGAGCAAACATTACAACCACTGACCCGCCATCATTTATCCAACACCATTAGCACAGTGACACATCTCCAATAAGATCTCAATCAGTAAAAAAAGTCAACAAAAAATATATAGCTAAGATGACACTTATTTGCTTTATGGAAGATAAGTATTACATTAGTACACTACCAGTTGGTGCATGATTCAATGTAACTGTGGGCAGGACCGCAGGACCATTATTTCATATTTCTTATAATTGAAGTTTTCCCATTATCAAACACCAGCCCAGCCATTTTCATCGTTAATTTCTAGACTTGTAGTGAATTGCACCATGCAAATGGAAACCACGGACGATGAGCAATGTAAAGCCGCCGCCATGAAAAGGTTCCTGCTCATTCTGAGCTGCGTATTGTTATCCATAGGCCACTGCGGCGGCCCTATAATTATGCGCCTCTACTTCATCCACGGCGGCAAGCGCGTCTGGCTTTCGAGCATGCTCTTAACCGGTGGCTGGCCCATAATCCTCGTCCCCATAGTCGTAGCCTACTACCACCGCCGCATAAACCAAGCCCCGACTGACCCGCCGACCAAACTCTTCTTCATGAAGCTCCCTCTCTTCCTCGCCTCCGCTGTCATCGGCCTCCTCACCGGACTCGACGACTACATCTACGCCTACGGCATGGCCCGCCTCCCCGTCTCCACCATCGCCCTCATCATCGCGTCCCAGCTGGCCTTCACAGCCTTGTTCGCCTTCATACTAGTGAAGCAGAAGTTCACGTCGTATTCGATAAACGCCGTCGTGTTGCTGACGGTGGGAGCGGCGGTTTTGGGCCTGAACACGAGCGGGGACCGGCCTAAGGGGGAATCGAATGTGCAGTACACGGTGGGGTTTTTGATGACGGTGGCGGCAGCGGCGTTGTATGGGTTTGTGTTGCCCCTGGTGGAGTTGATGTACAAGAAGGCCAAGCAAAACATCACGTATGCTTTGGTTTTGGAGATTCAGCTGGTGATGTGTTTGTTTGCTACTATTTTCTGCACTGTTGGGATGCTTGTCAACAATGACTTCAAGGTTAGTCTCCTTCCTAAGTGTTGCAGCAGCATTATTGGAAGCAAAATTATCCTAATTTTCATTCCCAAAAAAAAAAAACAAATGGTCCAATTTTTCAATTATTGCGGTGAGATGTGACTTTATTTATTTCTTTCAATGATATGTGTGTCTGTATCATCTAATAGTCAATTAGTCAGTAATATAAGTGTCAATTCGATATCTTCACGTGTTATAGTAAAACTGTACAGATAAAAATTTAGCATTTTAGGCTTTTATTTTAGAGCTTAAAAAAACTCAAAATTTAGATAAAACATGGAACAACATTTAAATAAAATGATACGCCATGTTAGAATGTATTATAATACACTAATTAAATAATGATATAAACACGAAGGTTATAGTGTTTTAATTGTTCATATTCTATTTTCCATCGTTTTACACTACTTGTTCATCATGTATATTATTTCATTCTCAAAGGTTATATACCTATGGTGAACTTGCTTGGAAAAATATATAACATCCTTAGTTTTGGAAAAGTTTATGTCATGATTTGTAGAAAGTGATAATATTTATTTGTTCATATTTGGTCAGTTTCATTTCTGAATATTACTTTTCTGCTTTCTTTTACCATTTTATGGACTAAAAGTTATTTTGCAATGGGTACATGAGTGTTTAACCCACAAACACATCTATTCACACATGCAAAATGTCCTATAATCCAGTCAATTAAACACCTAGTCCTAGGTAGTGTTTGTATGCATGCATCATAAATTCATAATAGGGAAGAAAGTTCTCCTGTTCCAGCAAGAACATCATCAAGAGAAATATCATTTGACAACTAATTAGTTAGTATTTGATGATAAAAGTTTGATAGAACTTTATCGCTGGTAATTATTTATGTGGAGTTAAGATTTTGTAGGTACGAGTCTAATTGTTGATATAACAAGCTGTGCAGGTAATTCCAAGAGAAGCGAGAAAATTCGAGCTTGGGGAGACTACCTACTATGTGGTGCTTGTAGCGAGTGCAATAATTTGGCAGGGTTTCTACTTAGGAATCATAGGAATCATCTTCTGTGCCTCGTCTCTGCTATCCGGCATTGTAATCGCCGTTTTGCTTCCGATAACTGAAATCTTAGCTGTGATTTTCTACCGCGAAAAGTTCCAAGCAGAAAAGGGGGTTTCTCTTGTACTCTCCCTCTGGGGATTTATCTCATACTTCTACGGCGAAATCAAACACAGTAAGGAAAGCAAGGAAATTAAGGAAAAGAAAAACAACAAAGATAGTAGTACCCTAGACACAGAAAACCCTCAGATACTTCCAAATCCATGAAAGCACATGTGCTTTCTTCTTGGTGGATTTTGTGAACATTTTCAAGGGGAAAGGCTCCATTTGGCATTATATTCTTCATGTTTCGGATGGCAAAGACCCATTTTATTATTTAGGCCTTGGTTTTACTCTCTCTTTTTTTCCAATGGTATTCATATATCTTTGTTGGAATAAGATAAGATTATACTATGTGGTGGTGTTTATAACGATTTGGATCTCATCTTTGCTATCTGGTATTGTAAAATCAAGATTCTACTCCCAGTAACAGTAACCGAAAACCCTACTGTCATTTTCTACCAAGTTGAAAGCAGATCAAGGGGCTTTTGTATTCCATTTCTATGGTAAGTGGATAAAACATAGCAAGACAAAGCAAATCCAAAATAATGCTAAGATATTAGTTTTTGGAGGTGAAACATTTATAACTAATTTATGATGCACATTTTTCTCCTGAAAAAGCCTGACGGAGTCTAATTAACTTGCACCAACTTTCATTCCTGCAACAAAGAAGATAACACGTTCGAAGTCAGCTGCTACATTTCGAGGGTAAATCAAGCGATGTGGAATGCAAATGAAAGTGCGATGCGACCGCTGAGGGAAAAAGGGAAGCTGCAAAAATCACTAATGCTCAAAATAGAAATAACACAACACGTATAATGTGGCAACCGATGTTCAGAGACCCACACAATTCCAAGTGCACCATTGATTATGTGTCCAAAGAGCCTTTCATTTCAAGCAGCACTTCTGTGCTGTTTGCCACTAAAACACATCCTCAAGTCTTTGGCAACAAAGGAACGAAACTTCACACCACTGCTAAAAAGGCAAGCTGCTAAAAACTTCACCTCTACTTCAGAAATGATTTCACAGCAAGCTGCTTCACGTACTAATAATAATGAATTGCCACTAAATCATATACTAATACTATTCAGTAAACATGCAAGAACTTGCAACATCAATGACGGTATAAAATCGCAGTTCTAAAAACATATTTTGATTTACCAAAACAAGAAGTGGACACTGCTAACAGCAATTACTCTCACAACAATTGATGACAATACCATAAATCAAGGTTCCATTGACTTTAACAAATAAGTCAACGAAAATACCAAGTAGCCTGATGTCTAAGCTTAATTGGCATAGAGGAGACTGCTTTCACAAACCATTTTTATGCCAAGGAGACCATCTAATTTTAAATCAAAAGATCTCAAAGCATCCCAGGAAAAAAAAAACCCTTGCATGCAGAAAACATTGTCAATCATATGAGAGGTTCAGTGTGAAGATTTGTAAAGAATCATACAAGACAATCGATATTAGTTAAACTGTAAGTAGCCACTTCTATACAACAACTTTAAGAAGAACTGTTGTAAAATAAAAAAAAAGGAGTAGACTAAAAGAAAAAGAAAAGCAATACGCAGACAAACAATATGCCAATAACTTGAAGGGTGGGGGAATAGACTGAGAAAATCTGTACCTTTAATCAACAGAACTCCAAAGAATGGAAAAGGCAGCAAATCTCTATAGCAATGACAATTGGCCCATGTATCTCGATCAAATCACCTTGAGCCAGCATTCATCCCATGGTTTTGCTCAGCAAGAAAAGGATCAATAAGAATATTGAGAAGTCAAGCACAAACCTAGGACCCATAACACGTTCAATTATCCGCTGAAACCTGTAAGTTCAACCAGTAGATAGCTGCTGATAAAGCCTGTTGTCCATTTAAAGATACTCACCACTATCAGAAGAAAGACTAACAGACAACTGATATTTAGGCTTATTTGACTTTAATTTGTAACAACAGGGAGGCAGTCTAAAATGCTTAAAACCAATGCTAGTGGAAAAACTAAAACATTCCTGATTGCAGCACATCATATGGGATAACACCGACCAATCCAAATAGAAAAGGAAATTTCAGAACAAGATAATGTTGGTCAGAAAGGAAAAATGAATTGGAAACTCTAAACAAGACTAGAGAGATTGGTGGCGTTTCAAAGTACTATTCGATGCTAAGATGCTACTATTTAGGAGTACTTCAAATGTCTGATAGTGTCATTATCTCAAATTGACCTATGCACTAGGCTGTCGATGAGTGAACAATATAGGGTAGGGTATAATTTCCTCCTTTTTCGGATCAGATGTACCCTTTTCCAATGTAATTATAAATGTTTCAATTTTTTTTGTTGATAGAACATGTTTCAATTTTCTTTCCTATTAGGGTGCTAAATGTTTCAATCACGCTTGTGTTTCTAATATAAATAATGTCAACCTCATAGTTTTGAATGTGTCAATCTGAACACTCCATCCAGATAGATTAAATGGAATTGACGGAAAGCAACCTTAGGCAGTGTAACTCGTGCCTCATTGGGGTTCCCTGCATGCAATATATTCCATTGAATCTCTGGCCTCGCAAGCTTCCTTGAAGTTGGAGTGATCAGAGCAGCAGCCTACATCCTCAAATGGCGAACTTTTCTCATCTAGCTCACTGCCACTCTTTGACGTAAACCACCAACTCAGACTTGCTAAAGACTGTTGCCCTGCTGTCCATTTGCTAGGGTAGAGCGATTGCCACCGGTTTGCTTGTCGACAGAGTTGAGAAGTCACAGCCAGAGCTTTGGACCAGGGTTCAGGGTTCTGACTTGATTTCAGGAAATACTGGGTAACCAGATTAGGAAAAATTTCAAGTAGTCCTCCACCATGTAAAGGGGCAGGATGTGGAAGATCTAATCTCCCCAACCTCTCATCTATAGAGAAGATACTTCAGCTGCATGGCTGGGACTTACAAAATGCTCTGAATTAAATTCCGTTTAATTGGCTGACATTGGGCCTTCTTTGAATCGATGTCATTCTGAGGATGAAATAACATCGTTTAACCTTTGATCATGTGTAGAGCTTGTTATGATGGTTTCCGCCAATTACATTTAACGACATGAATGGAGGATTTAAATTGACACAAATGCAAAAGATAAGATGTTAACTAATTGTTCAAATTAGAAAAGCAGGAACAAAATTGAAAATTTAAGAGCAGGGGTGAAAGGTGTACTTTATCCTAAAATTTAATACGTGTCTTGTACAAAATTACATGACATGTAGCACTCAAGTAGTAGTATTATATATATGTATATAAGTTTCTTATAACCAAAATAAAAAGTAAGTATTGTGTAAGGTTAAATGCTCACCAGTCTCTTTCGTTGGAATTGCTGTTTCCATGAGTTATTTCCTCCTTCGCAAATTCTTCTAATATAGCATGCTGACGTTCGTTTATTTCACTTTATTAAAAAGAACAAGGAAAAAATAAGAAAAAGCTCTTTTCATAACTCACCAATGTAGAGAAGTAATTACACAGTGAAGAAAAAAAAAATTAGAAAAACACATCAACCCTGTGAGTATACATAATCGCAACTTTTTGCTAGCAATATAAATGTCAGAAAACCAGAAACAAAGTGTTGACTAGATAAGAATGTATGTAATTAAAACAGAAGAAGAAAAAAGAAAACAAAAATGCAGCTTACGTGGGAAACTTGACTCGGAAGCGAACATATTGGTCTCCATGGTGAACTAGGAAACCATGCTTCGGCAGTCCTGCAACAACATTCAAGGTAAGCAAATTTTAACAAAGCAAGGTCTAACTTTTAAGCAGTGAGAAAAAAAATGCTATAGTAACCTTTGCCTCTTAGTACCATGTGTTGTCCAGGCTGAACCCCCTTTGGTATCTGAGAGGTCCATAATTACAAGGAAGGTTCAGTATATGTAGAATAAAAAAGATAGTGGAAGAGAAAGAAAATAGGAGTAGAGCAAGAGTAGAAAGAGAAAAGTAAGAAAACTTTATGTGAAGATAAAACTCTTACTTTTACTTCTGTCTTCCCAGATAAAGTTGGCACCTCAACCTTACCACCAAGAATAGCCTGAAAAGTTGATTATAAGCCTCAGAAGTAATATTCAAGGCTTGAAAAATGTATAATAGTTAGTTACACAGGACAATACGTTAAGGAAATTTCCCTTGATGCCTACAGGAGAAAACGAGTACTTGCATTAGACAGTTTTACCCGTGTTTTAAAGGACTACATAAGGCCACTAAATATTTTAGATCAGGCATGAAAGTTGACAGAAGAAAAGTGGCCCCCGAAAGGAACAAGTATAATCCCCCTTTGGACTCTTTCTAGAGTTCAAAAGGATATAATTTTACTAAACACCAGTTAGTAATTTCATGTCACACTATTCGAATTGTATGTGATCAGTCACAACTCACAACATATTATCTGATTACTCTTGTACAAGGAGCCAAAAAAAAAAGTTCTAATATCCTAATCTATGAGCCCAAATGCACAAGAAAATCATCTTCCAAAAGTTATTCATAAGAAACAATTACAGAATAATCGTGTTCCACCTTTACTTATGTACTTGAACCATCATAGATGATGCAAGATGTATAGTTAAATAATTTGAATAAATTCAGAAATCCTATCACTTTTGAAATCTCATGCATAATAAACATCCAGTACAACAACAAATATAGTTCACTCCTGTGTACATAATATACACAATCCTGGGAAGAAACAACTGCTGCCTAACGAAGCTTTGATTGCTTTGAAGGCTACTTTAATGTGTACATTTAGCAACTGTTTTCTTAGAATAAATCAACATGCACAAAATATATGACTCAAACTAGTATTCCCTATCAATAGAACAGGCAGATAGTTTTAACTTTTCAGAATGAAAAAAATAAAATACATAAAAATAACAATAATAGGATTAAGTTTAAAAAGGGAGAAAGGAAAACAAAGTAAAACACATGAAGATATGATATGGTACCAAGTTAAAAGCACCAGAAGCTGCCAAAAGAGTATATCTCCTCATATGGAATCAAGTTAACTATAAGTCATATACATGCAAGAAGTCAGTCTCACTTGAGTAAAGCTGATATTAGAGTCCACATAAACATCTGCGCCATCTCTAGCAAAAATAGGATCTTCAGCAACCTACATCACCAAAAATCAAGGTAATTTGAGAAGGTGTTGCAGGTTCCCAATCTATTAAGTCTCTACACCACAACACTGAAAGCAAGTCTTCCACTTGATCAAGTTCATTTATTATCATAGCATGTGCCTCAATCATATGTGTCTTCCAGCTTGGATGACATGTTAGACCTGCTTAGCATGCAATTCCAGCTTATCCTCTTCTTTTGGGTGGGGGTAAAGGGACAAAAGAATTAAGTTCTCCAAAACATTCAGATCTTTTAAAGCATGCCATAAAGCACATGCATAGCAATAGTTTAAAATATCAGATCAAGCAATGCAATAGTACAGCAAGCAAAAATGAGGGTTTTCTCTCTCTTAAGACGTTGATCCATGAACCTTATTGACAAAGTTTTATAACAGTAGACACTAATTTTGATGGAATCTCACAAATCTCCATAGGAACTTCAAGTGATAATATAATATTAGAAGGGAAAATGTAAGAGTAAAATTGTGCCTTTAGCTTAATGTATAACCAGCCTGGTTGACTTCCTCGTGGCCCACTATTCCCAGCCTCTGGTACGCGGATTGTATCTCCAGAATCCACACCTAGTCCATTTAAGATAGACAGGGAGAGAAATAGAAAGACAGAGAGAAGTCAGGTAAATACACTTTTGTTTTGATATGATGATTTCTGGACATTAAAGCTGCATATATCCCTCTCTTCCAAAAGAGGATGATTACCAACCTGCTGGGATAGTAACTTTAACCTCTCTTGCACCATCAACTATCCCTAATCCTCCACATGACATACAATATTCCTGCAACAGATAAATTAAATGCCAATTACATAATCTGCAGGGAGGAATCAAGATCAATGGAGTTATTTACTGGAGTTCACATTATACCTTGATTATTTGGCCTGACCCTTTACAAGTACTGCATGTTGATGTGAATGGAGGAATTGTAACCTAGCAGATGATTTGAACGATATCAGACACAAACTATGGAGATTTAATGATTTGTCATACTTCTAGAAGACCAAAAGACTATTCTCACAAACTGACACCTTCCATAGAAATATTCCCATATTCCCATAAATGTGGATCTTCAAAACTTACTCTGCCAATACCTCTGCAAGTAGGACACACTTTTGACTTGGCCTTTAGTGGATATCCACGCGCATCTGCATCACGAGATAAGAAACTAGAGAAGTTATTTAAAACAGCAAATTGATTATCAAATGGAAAATGTGAAATGGAACAAGGACAACCTATGGATTCAAATTTCACAATAACTTTGACAATCTTGTATGACTTCATTTTATTTTAACTTTGATTAAAGAATGGAGTTATTCATAACCCTCCCAATATCAGAGTTTTTCTTATTGTCATCTGAACCCAATTTTCGGTCATAACACTTAAATTCTACAGTCAATTGTTCCTTGCACATATATTCTCTTGCTGTCCTAAAGTGATAGGAAAGGTAAAAAACTCCCAAATTGCTAAAGTACGAACTTAAGATGAGACTTATGAATCTACTGAGAGTTTGAGACTTTAAAATAGGATTTTAGAGTCCAAAATCTCATCTTAATGTTTTACATAGGTGTTGTTTCAGAAGCCCAAAGACAATCAGACCTCGGACCTCCGGACACTGACCAAACCCAAACCCAGACGCTGAGCTCCAAGCCTCCGACCACCTACTCCTTGACACCAAACCCTGAATCAGGAAGTTGGACCCAAGCTACAGGGCCCACAAGTGGGACTCCATCCTGGACACAAGCCAGCGCCTAGATCTGACCTTTGTATTTCCAAATACCACATCTAAAGGCAAACTAATGGGAAATACCAACGTCACACAAATAGGTAAGGTGGAAAGTTTTACACAATGTGGCTTCTTCTGCAATAGGGCTCACTTAGACAATGATAGATTCTTATATCTCTCCACAATCAAAAATCTAAACATAGAAAAATAAAAAATAAAAATAACCCTGTATAAAACTTAAAAAGACTTTAGAAATTAATTAAATAAACAGTTATCTCTGTGATGCTGCAAGGTTTCCAATACAAGAAATGATGTTAACATCTGAAATCTCTGTTACAAGGAGAGGTTTTCTAAAGACAATATGATCTAAATATATGTAATCAACTCACCTCAAGAATCATGACCCCAAAAAAAAAATAACTCACCACAAGAATCGCAGGGAACATGTGCAGTGACAGAGAGATTCTTTGTGCATCCTCTAGCAGCTTCAGAAAAAGAGAGTGACAACTCCACCTATGAAATGCATTGAAAACATTAAACACTTGAGCTTGAAAATACAAAAAGACAGCCACATGACAACTGCAACCATAGGTGAAGCAACTATACCTGAATATCAGATGCAACTTGATTGAATTCATGTTCAAAGATCTGCAGTATCAAATAACTTTCAGAATAATGAAGATTAGAGACTCCAGGTAGCTGCAGTAATAGGCTACATTGAGATTTAAAATAGAACATGGAACTGAAATACCTCTGAGAATATTTTATGGAATGAACTGGAGAAATGAGGGTTAAAACCATGTCCAAACCCCTCTGCATCAGCAGAACCATGTGTTTGATAATTATATCTAAAACCTTCTGCATCACTGGCAGTATACCCACTTGATTGCTTCTGCATTGAACACAAAGTATAAAGAAATAACTGAGTAAGATCTCAAGATGATATAAGTGGTACAAACTTGATTGCAGAGGAGCAATTAAACTTTCATTGATGAGGCTCAGTATTACCACCGGTTTGCTTCTCTTTCTTCCAAATACAAACATAACAAATGTGCCAAAAAGGAGAACAATCACAAATGAATGTTTGATGTACACCAACGAAAATGAACAACTGTTATACAACAGCAAATAACAACAACATTGTGACGTGTGTGTGTGTGTGTGAGTTAGTGAGTGAGAGAGAGAGAGAGAGAGAGAGAAAGAGAGAGAGAGAGAGAGAGAGAATTATTACCATGTCATATTGTGCCCTCTTTTCAGGATCTTGCAATGTCTGGAATCAACAATGAAACGAAAACGAAGAATGAAACTTTTACACACCAAATTTAGGAAAACTTACAAACTAATCCAGAATTTGGTAAATGGTAATTATGAGATATGAACACATAAAAGAGACAACTCTGAAAAATTTGTATAGGAGGTTGGTCAATTTCTCCAGTCACGAGTCAAACCTCATAAGCTTCTCTTATCTCTTGAAATTTTCTCTTATTAGAAGGATTGTCCTTATTTGCATCAGGATGGTACTTCTTGGCCATCTGCATAATATTCAGTGTCAACAACTTGAATGGATGACAATAAAAGCTAAAGTTATGGCACAAGACAGTAGTATTGACTAAAACAAGAAATTTAGCATGGCTTAAAGGATGCATAATGGTGAAAGTGAAACCATTTACTTGATAATCCAAAATTGATACTCAACGTCTCAACTCAGCCAAATGGGATTGGTAAGGTAGAGAAAAACTGTCATAGATGAACGCAGTGAGAAAGGATACAGTTACATATATACTAGTGTTAAAACTAACGTGACGTTTGTTGTAGACACTGCTCTAACAAGTTGTTTTGATCTAGAAAGAGCAAGTTTGGCCCTATGCTAGCCACCTCCCCCTCCCAAAGAAAGATACATCAGAAACATATGGCACGGTTTACATTTCAGTTTTCTTAGGATTTATTCCAGTCAAAAAGCTCCTCCAATCTCACCTAGAGCAGTTCCGCTTACACACAAGCAAATGCAGTTCTAACATCTTAACATAGTTTCCACAATGTGGTAAAGACCTCAAATCACACATAGATTTTCCCCAAGAACCTTATTACTTCCATATATGCCAGACCACATATCACCCCCAAACCCCTCCCAGAAACTAAATGCAACTCAAAATTCACATACTGACCGTGCGAAAGGCCTTTTTAATTTCATCTTTGCTTGCGGTTCGAGAAACGCCAAGAGTTTCGTAGTAGTCTCGTTCAGGTGCGCAGCAAAACCCTGCAAAGATCATACTTTAATCCATAAACCTAAAAATGGGGTTTATCAATGTTAGAGGGAGAGGTGAAAAACCTGAGGCATGGAAATAACGATTCCCAAATGAAGTTGCGAAACCAGCTACGGAACCACAAGAGCTCAAACCTAAGTTCAAAATAGACATAGGATTAAGAACGATTCTTTTGCCACAGAACAATTTAGGCATAAGAAGTAAGAAGGAGCGCTCACCTTGTGTTTGATACAATGCCTCGCTCAGTGAGGAAAGCCTCCCAGGCCAAGAACCTTGATCAATGGGCGGCGATTCTCCGGCAAACGACGACACTAAACGCCTCCGACACTGCATTTAAACACATTCAATGCTAAGAATAAACCAAAATTGACGGAGAAAACGGATTGAAGTGTTGAGCTTCGCCATGCTCACCAGGCCTAGCAAGCTCAATTTTCGCATTATCTTAGACGAACTTGGTTACTTGTGAATCTGCAGATTTCGAATTTGAGATTTTGCTCCAAAAACGCGAGACGAAGAATCGAGAAATGAAGAATCGGAGGGAACGACGGTCCAGTCCAATTCAGTCATTCACGCGCCGACAGGGTTTTGGTTCAGTACCCAACTTTAGTTACACTAATGCGTGCCGCTTACGAGAAGCCAACGGTGCCGTTTTGGCAACATAAATAAAATTACTAAATTCTCCTCCTTCCGTTTATTCTCCTCTCAGTTTCTCAGTCTGCACTCTTCGGTCTTCACCAGCGTTTAAGCTTCCATGGCGAGCCGATGGTCACTTGCTCGTCTGATACGGTGGGTCCCGCATTTCGACACCTCTTCCTCGCTCAGCTTCTGCTCTGTTTACTCTGATTAAAGACTGAAGCTTTGATTTCATGCAGGTGGAGGCAGATGTCATCACTCAGCTATTCGTCTTCACCGGTTGATAAGCTTAAGAGCGAGATTTTGAGGCTCAAAAACCCGGGTCGGAGCGCAACCTCCGTGATTCAAGATTGGGTCAATCAAGGCCACAAGGTCTCCGTTCCCGAACTCCGCCGCATTTCCATCCAACTGTTGAAATCTAAACGCTTCAACCATGCTCTTCAGGTTCAGCTTTCATTTTGTTTGCTCAAGTTTTATTTTATTTGAACATTAGTATATAGTAGAGTTTGTTCGTGAAATTAAAGATGAAAATTAGGCAAAAAGTGTCGCCATTTCCATACATAAGGAAGTGTTCTATGCTCCTCCTTGTAGCATAATCAATGGTGTTAATTTTGAATCAGATTATTTTGTGTTGATAATAGATACTGACATGGATGGAAACTCAAAGCAATTTTCGAATGTCGCCCGTGGATCATGTCATACGGTTAGAATCAATCATCAAAGTTAATGGTATGTTGGAAGCTGAACAGTATTTTGAGCATTTAAGTGATACGGCTTCGCGAAAAGCAGCTTGTCTCGCTCTTCTGCATGGTTATGTTGTGGAAAGGAACATCGAAAAGGCTGAGGCTCTGATGCAGAAGCTTGGTGGGTTGGGGCTCATTGTGAGCCCTCATCCATATAATGAGATGATGAAGTTGTATATGGCCACAGTTCAGTTTGGAAAGGTACCCCTTGTTATACAGAAAATGAGGAATAACAAGATACCCCTAACTGTTCTTTCATACAACCTTTGTATGAATGCATATGCCAAGCTATCTGGAATTGCTTCAGTTGAGATTGTTTACAAAGAAATGGTGAATGATGAGAATGTCCAGGTTGGATGGAGCACTTTGTCTACTTTAGCCAATATCTATATGAAAGCAGGCCTTGTTGACAAAGCCAAATTCGCCTTAAGCAATGCTGAAGAGAAGCTGTCTAACTGTAATCACCTTGGTTATTTCTTCCTCATTACACAGTATACGTCTTTAAAGAGTAAAGAGGACGTTCTACGACTTTGGAGAGCTAGTAAGGGAGTAGCTGGGAGAATTCCAAGTACCAATTACATGCATATACTGTTGTGCTTGGTGAAGCTAGGTGATCTTATAGAAGCTGAAAGGATTTTTAGGGAGTGGGAGTCCAACTGCTTTAGGTACGATGTTCGAGTCTCCAATGTCCTTCTAGGTGCATACATGCGGAATGGAATGGTGGACAAAGCTGAGTCATTACATCAGCACACATTGGAGAGAGGGGGTTGCCCGAATTATAAGACATGGGAGATTCTGATGGAAGGAAGGCTGAAAAACCAAAAAATGGACGAAGCCGTTGAAGCGATGAAACAAGGGTTTACAACATTGCAAGACTGTAATTGGAGGCCATCAGATGATACTGTCATGGCCTTTGCTGAGTATTTCGAAAGGCAGCAGAAAATTGAGGATGCAAATTGGTATATCAGAGTTATCCATAACTTGGGTTTTGCTAGTTTGCCATTATACAAATCATTGCTTAGAATGCACCATTCTGCTCGGAGATCAGCCTCTCATGTCCTTATGATGATGGAGAAGGACAGAATTGAAATGGATGATGAGACTTTTGCCCTTGTCCACGCCATCAACATTTGACTATAATAATTATAATCCCTGCTGCATGGTAATTCTCTGCGAAGGTTTACAGGGAACAGTTTACTTCTCTGATTGTTTGTTCATGGAAGACTCGAAGGAAGGTGTGATCATTCATCAGTTGCACAGAGTATAATGTTTGAACATCAAAAGGATAATGACTTATGTGACACATCCATGGGTCTTGATTCATGGATTTTTTTCCACTCTCTTTTTTTTCAAGGCAGAGAGTGATCAATAGGTCTCTCTAGTTTTCTTATTTGAACAGAAACAAGCAGATGCAGGGCCTTTGTGACACATCAAGATCGCTGCTTTTGGGTCCTTTTACCTTCCCTGAGGCTAATAGTCAACAGACAAAATACTCATCATGATTTGTGAAGGTACTAATATTGTCTGCATTTATTTCATCAAAATGCTGCTAATAATGCAAAATGTTTTCACTTGTATCTTGTCAATCTATTTATATATTTCATGAACTGTGCTAAGCTCACATTATTCCTCATACATAAATGGTACACATACTAAATGTAATGATGATTACATGCAGAAAGAAACCAGGCAGAAATGGTGGCAAAGTCTTCAACTTGATCCTCCAGTCAAAATCTTGTGATAGCCTTTGACGTGCTCCAGCAGTCTATCTTGAGGTGGCAGGCATTCTTTAAGAATTGGAACCTGAAGAACTCTTTGGAACCAAGCGTCGAGCAGAGGCATGGTCTCGGTATCAATTATATTTACGTCTACAATCTCCTCGACTATTCTAGCCCACAATCCAATCCACCCAGCCGCTATGTCCACAAAGCCTATGCTTTCACCCCCAAAGAATTGCTTTTCCCCCAGTTCACTTTCCAGAATCTTGAGATTCTCTCTAGCTTCTTTTGCAGCCTTCTCTTTCTCCTCCCCTTTCTTTGTGAATGCACTCAAGATTGATGGCCCACACTGAAATGAAGAATGATAAATGGTATTATAGCTCTTAAATTGGAGTTGTAATGGTCTTACAATTTAGCTTGTTCTATTACCTTGTCGTCGACAAATCTGGCCCAGAAGCGTGCCTGAGCTCTTTCATAGGGATCTTCTGGCAGGATGGGATTTCGCTTCCAAGTCTCATCAAGATACTCAATTATGACCAGTGACTCTGCTAAAGGCTTACCACCATGCACAAGAACTGGTATCTTTTTGTGAACAGGATTGTACTCCAAAAGCAGGGGACTTTTGTTTGCGAGGTCCTCTTCAACATACTCGTATTCGATCTCTTTCAGCTTCAAAGTCCATTTGACTCTGAGGGCAACAGGACTTGCCCAGTAACCCAGCAACTTCACTGTTTCTCCAGACATGGTTAGTTTTTGTTGATCATATTCCTGAAAACACAATTGCAATTTATACACCTTTGATTTGGGGTAACGTCATTGCTTATGTCAAAATCGAACACACTAGCTTTCAGAGGGATTGGTCTTTGTATTCGTGGCAGCCTCACCTCAAATTTTAGATGGAAAATAGTCAAGCAGCCTCATAGTCAATGTTTGAAAGGAGGAACTTCCGCAGTCAATAAATCAAAGAATAATTAGATGTGATGGTAACTCGAGCCAATCAATTAACGGTAGCATTCTTCCCGTCTTGACCTTTTTGTTTTTCCTTTTGAAAGCCTTGTAGGCTTTTTTCTCTTCCAAGTTATTTTATGTGCTTTTCAAACTTCATGCGAATGCCCCAACACCTTGGATATGAGCACGATTTGAGACTTTTCACTTTTCAGTTGGTTAACCTGGTTACTTGTTGCGTCTCATTTATTTTATCTGTTAGTCTAATATCTCTCTGCAAATTTACGACAACGTAGGAGTGACTTATTGCGTCTCATTTATTATTAACAAAGAATAATAATTTGAAAACTTGCACTAATATCAATTTATTTTTCTCGCCAACATACGTTTAAGCAAAATGGTAACCTAAAAATGATTTGGCTTAGCTATGCCACCTCAGTGTTTGATACAAAGGCATAACACATTGCGCCCCAAGAGGAATTTCCATGATCCCACGATAAAGCACAAATGCATCCCAAGAAAAAATGCCCCACATTTCTACTATTCTTTTCGGGGTTTGGGGGAGGCAAGTTTGTGCTTCATACTATGAAGTTACTTCAGAGATAACAGAGCTCGTGTCACATTGCGAGATATCCGATCATGTATTGGCTCCTGAATGGAAGAAGCTGTGATTATGTCACTATAAAACATAATAATAGACTATCAATCAAAACAAGGTTTTTACCTCTGTCGAAGGCATCTTGAATTTTGATTTTGTAATTGTCTCATACAAGAAAATATATCTGCCATTGTAAAGCAATATCAGTGCCATTATATGAGTAACTGAAAAATCTCAAAACTGGTACACTCTTATGGTGTTGATATATACAATAGCACAGTTGCACATTAGAAGTGCAGCAGGGAGAAAGGGGGAAGACAATAAAGTTTCAATCATTCATTGGGCTAAAAAAGATTTTAGCAAATAAAAAACTAGGCTTAATGAGAATTCTGATTTTAAATAGACTTCTCCTATACAGTATACACAACCAGCATCATGATAATCAACCTTGACCAAAAGATCTGACTAGCTAGTTGTAGTGGAACACATGCACAACCAGTGAAAGAGATGATTGACGTGCCCGTGAAACATTATTAAGGCAACAATGACAGCAGATGAACAGAAGGATAAACAACATATCAAGCATTATTACCTCAGTATATCCCTTGCTAAAAAATGACCCAACAAATTCGTCAGCACACAAGATGGGGAAAACCATTCAGATGGGCATTATGTCTTACAATTCAGATGGTTTTCCATCAAAAAATGGATTATCAAGTACGGCTTCTAACAGTCATGCTATCAACTAAGGAAGGGTTTTGAACTTATGACACATGCATTGCCACTTTGTACCTGAAACAGATTCACTACACTACCCAGCACATAATCAGCGTTATGATCTCAAAAATACTATTTAGTTGTTTGGCATGGTCTTGTTGGAAGAAACATTAACAAGAAAGCTTTGGTTATTGTTCAGAGAAATAGAAAAAACATTAGTTACTTTATATAATATAATTAAATCCAAAATCTGCAGTATGCTTAAACGAAACCCCTAGGACCAAAACCTATAAAACTAACTACATATACTTTGATGGGCAAATCATTTACTATGCTTGTTACTGACCTACATGGCTCCATGATGAGTAAACATCAACATAACAATCGCAATTACAATCATAATCAGATCACAGTTAATTAATGGAAATGCAATGGATCATCCAAACTTAACCTCAATAAAGTATGTAAGAAATTATTATATGGTTAAAATAATGACAAGGCACAGTAGACAAGTGACATACCGCCAAGATAGTTCACGAACAAGTTCTTCAGGGGCATCAGGGAGGACCTAAATTTTTGTATAATCAAAGTAAGATTAGATTTTGGTACATGCTCAAACCGAAATAGAAAATATAATTGAATTTTATGTCAGTTACCTCATCTTCATACGGATTGCAATGATCTTTGAACCATAACCTCAAGAACTCCTTAGAATTAAAGTTTAAATGTCAACAATTTTCTGATAAAATGTAATTCTTTGATAAGACCACAAGAGTAAAACAACATATGATACGTGATAGTATGAGATACAGTACATACCTTATCAACATTTTCAGGTTCAAGACCATTCTGAAAGCGTTCTTCATAAGTATGTGCAATCCAATATCTACTTGAATCAGGTGTATGCACCTAGAATGGCAAGAAAAAAAAATCACCTCGTATAACATTATTTGAGCTGAAATGTGTTTTGTGAGTGAGAAAGAATGATAAATTACACAAGACAATGTCAAACCTCATCAATCAAATGGATGGAACCATCATGTCCCTTTCCAAATTCGTACTTCGTGTCTACCAATATCAACCCATGCTCCAAAGCCACACGCTGCAACATGAGAGAAATGATAGAATTGGTTACCTTGGCTAAGTTTATTATTTGGATAAGAAGTTGATAGATCAATATAAAACTCAATTATGATACTTGCCATTTGTGTATTAACTTGGCCAATATTATTATACAGAACAAAATTACACCACAATGCCAAAAAAGTTTAGTCCACGTGTCTAGGTATAAAGGAAGCAGTGTATTTGACACCAAAATGCACACAATTTTTAAGGTCCAGTATCAAATCATATGACACATACTTCTGAAGAAAAATAAACACACAAAAAAAGGAAACAAAAAGCTATAGAAACTAATTAAAAGATGTGTTGTTCAGGCTTGCTCTTCCAACTTTTCCTCATCGTAGCTTTTATTCTATTCCATGTTTTTCGCTAAATACCAAGTCTATAAGATCCCATTCAGAAACCCTATGCTTTAATCAAGGTAGTCCCGTAATGTTTTCAGACAATTATATTTTAAGAGGCTCATAAATAAGAAGATATCAAGAAAAGCAAATTACCTGTCCATACTCGAACAAGCTTAATGCTTTCCTACTTACTTCATCGTACTCGGCTTGACTCATCAGTCGACGTTCAATTATCTGCATCGAAATTGCACCACACAAATTAAGTAACCTGAATGTATGGAGGAGAGAAAAACATGACACATGTCATACACTCATACTTCCCATTCGGGTAGAAAATCTACCATCCTATGCTAATTGGTTTCATCTCCAACATGAATTTCTCTCCCATTTTGACTTGGCTTAACATCTTGAATAACAAGCTTATTAGCATAATGACCCTAATCCAACAAGCTATTCACTTCTCCTTCCCCTTCCCCTTTTAAAGTGACAAAGGATATCAAAGAGACCAACCTCATCTGGAGTAACAGGAACATCATGATCTGCAGCCTTAGTTGTTGGTGTGAGGATATTTGCAGGAAGCTTTTGGCTTTTTACCAACCCTATAACATCAATAGACCATCAAACAAAAACTTTAGGAATGAAAAAATAACAAGGCATTGATTACAAAGCGCACCGTCTGGAAGTACATTGCCACAGTAATTTCGAACGCCTGTTCTGTAGACCGTCCATAATGATGTATCAGTACTTCCCGTCACAAAACCTCTGACTACAAATTAGAAGTAAAAGCATTATAAAGACTTTGGGCTTAATGAATGTATAAAGGTTGCAAGTTCCCTCATCTTTGAAACCATAATCTTATACCCAATCCGCAAGCACAAGTATGCTGGGACAATAAGAAATTGCTTCCGATGATACTAACAATTCAGCTATTTAATATATAAATACGGGCCATGTATCAGAATGTTCATTTTCCAACAATTTTATTTACAAATTTTGAACTATGCATCTGTAACACAAAAATATTGCTTTTATTAAAATTTAGCATCTTCCTCTACTCAAAATTTTATTTTCAACATATTATGATAATAATATCTTACCCACAAACTCCACCGGAAAAACAGAACATTTCTTTGCAATTGTTACATTTTCATCTGGAGCCGATACAACTGCATTTGATGTTATGTGCCGAGTTTTGTCAAACCACCACAAACTTGTCTCATTAAGGACCTGAAAAACATAGAACCAAAGAAATTCAGATACCGTTACTAACTTTCCATCAGCAATGTAGTGACTAAATTGGCTAACAACCTTCCTGACCCTTTTTC
This sequence comes from Rubus parviflorus, assembly GCA_029955375.1. NCBI lineage: Eukaryota > Viridiplantae > Streptophyta > Magnoliopsida > Rosales > Rosaceae > Rubus > Rubus parviflorus. The sequence goes on along the minus strand of JARGGL010000008.1, from coordinate 10,592,105 downwards.
GTTCTTTTTCCATAACAAACTAAACTAAATCCATAAAGAGAACTCACATGTATTCATTTTCTATGGAATGGGAACCGAGAACTGACCTGGCCTTTAAAGGGAATGGAAGCAAGAATTCTATCAAATGCACTCTGCCGATCCGTCGTCACCATAACAAGATAATCCCCACTGTCATAAACATCTCTAACCTGGAAAACAGAGAATTAGGAGTCTTTCTCTCATAAAAAAAATTGCACACCCACAAATTGATTGTTCAAAAGAAAATTACCATGCCACCAAAAAGTTAGAAAGAAAGAAAAATTCACTGAAAACTTCAGCTAAAACTAGATAAAACCCAGGTTGCTTACTAAGCCCAATTGACTAGATGCATTGAAAATCATAACAACAAAGAACAAACTGAAGCAAAAAAGAAACTTTTTTTTTTTTTCGTTTTGATATTTACCTTGCCTCTGGTTTTGGATTTAAGGCCAGGAACTGTGAGGTGGAGGTTAGTTTCAGAAAGACAGTTAGACAACGAACTCCCAATAGCGCCAAGCACCTCATCTTTGCGAGCACCGTTTAGCAGAGCATCCAAGGGCGGAGGTTGCTGCCGTTGATTTTGGCTCGCCATGGCCGAGACAGTAAGTGTTGAGAAGTTTTTGGAACTGGGTTTAAGGGTTCTGAAGGAAGAGATGGAAGAGAAAGAGGGATTGGGATTTGGGAGATTGGGGATGAGGGTTTTGGGAGGGTTTAAGGTTTGGGTGTACTGGGCCATTTGGTTTTGGAGTCTCACGGTGGCTGTGGCTGATTTTGTTTGTGCCGTTGGTTGGTTCTATAGATGTCTGGGTAACCAATCCGCCATCCTCCGTTGATCGGATTCTCTCTAACGACGGATTGTCCGGTGACTGATCGGCGTTCTTTGCGGCGGTGTCTGAAAGCTCGACACTTACTCTTTATCTACTGTTAAAGTTTCGTTTATTTCCTTTTTGCTTTGTAATTTGGGCTTGTCTGGTCTCTGCCTTGTATTGTCTTGGGCCTCTGACCCGCTGAGAGTCTCTCGGGATCTGTGAATATTTTCATGACAAAAATAAACGAAATGATTGATGCTAACCCTAATCTTCAACTTGTGACGTCTTCAAGTTTTGTAATTAGAGATCACTACGGTAATCCTTTGTTTGCGGCAGCTAAGAATATTGGTCAATCTGAAGTTTTCATTGCTGAAGCCCTTGCTTTAAGAGAATGACAGTTAGCAGTCAAGAATTATCAACACCAACGAGTTATTGTTGAAAGTGATTCTAAGTTACTCATTGACAGTGTCAATGGTGTTTGTGAGACTCCTTGGAGGATCAAGATGCTAGTGAAATATATCAAAGGCTATTTCTACTTTTTTTCTCTATTCACTTTAGACGTGTTTAGGGAAGCAAATTTTGTGGCTGATGCCATCACTGAACTTGGGCATGATGTTTCTAATGTTGTTATTTGGTCTAACTGTCTCCCCCTTTATGTGTCCCCAGCGTTCCATTTGGATCAGCTGGGAGGGGGTTGTAATTGTGGGTTTGTGTTGTAATCTTTATTTTCATTATAAAAAAAAAAACTTGTGACGTCTTCCATAAATATCGTATACTTTAGAGTTTGGGTAAATCATTTTTATAGTAGCTGATGTATAGCCAATTGGACAGTTTAGTATGTAGTCTAATAAAGAGGACATTATGAACCCTGAAGTTGAGTCTGTTTGACACTTTAGTACTTCTGTTATTTTTGTCGTTAAAATTGGTTATGTGACAGGCATGTACCCTTCTTTTTAGGGGTATTTTCATCCCTTGCGCGAACACTCTCTCTTTCCCCTCATACCTCGTTTGGTTCGCAAAATTAAGGCATTGGAAAAGGAAACTCAATCATTTCCTGTGTTTGAAATGCAAAATGTAATGAAATACTTTCCTTAATGAAGGAAAAATATGAGAAAAATTGGTTCCTTCCATACTATAAGGAAATCATTTTCCCTACTTTGGAAATGCAATTTTCATTAAGGGACAAGCCCAAAAAAAAGACAGCAAGAGACATGAAACCTAACAAGCATTAGAGAAATGAAATACATGTTCCAACCTAATTTGCTTGAATTTGGGCAAAGGAAAAGTACCTAAATAAGGAAAGAAAAGCCTAAGTCAACCTCACTAGGAGGGCAAGGAAGGCCATCACTCCTCAAAACAAGAACCATAGATAGTGGTGGCTGAGTAGCCCATCTGTTAAGACCCACCGCCCTATTGTCAAACGAGGTAGCTGCATGAGCGGCGCGATTCGCCTCACGAGGAATCCATTCCTAACAAATGTCATCAAAAGCAGAGCATAATGATCGAATTGATCGAATTATATGGCAGATTCTCCAATTTAAGAAAGAAGAGGAGTTCTTAAGATTGTCAATTACAACCTTAGAGTTAGATTCCACAACAAGTCTTCTACCATTTAGCTCCTTTGCATGCTTAATCCCTTCTAGTTCAGCAAGAGATTCAACAATCATCACGGTACCATAAGTTACAGGGAGAGAAATATCACCCAAAAGAGATCCCGAGCTGTCACGAATAATGGTTCATAGACCATCACATATGAGGAACGTTCTGAGACTGCATCACAATTAATCGCATCACAATCATTTATACTCATAAAATAACTCATAAATAGTTATTTTATGAGTAAAATAACTATTTATGAAATTATAAAAATTAATTTCATTTTATATATTATTATTCATTGATTCATTTTCTTACTGTTATCAAACACTTAAAAAGAAAAACTAATGAGAATTTCAGTTTTCCATGCTTATAAAAAAAGCAAGAAATTGATTTATTTTCATTTTTTTAAGAGGATTCCTTTATGTGAACCAAACGATGTCTCACTCCAATTTGTCCAGCTCTCCACTTTTTAAGTATTTCCTTAAAATTAAGATAGTGTTTCAGGAAATCATTATTGTGTGACTTGTCAAACTAGAACTTAGATTAGGTTTATCCTTCTAGGGTATAGATTGTATTAGTATAAGTTTCCTATATCGATACAGATTGTATCTTGTACTCCTCTATATATAGAGGCCCTTATTCATTAATGAAATACATCATATTCTCTGCTCATTCTCTTTGTTATTTACGTTTCCCTTAAACACGTTATCATCACGAGTTCTAGCCCTAGCTACAAAAACCCAAAACCCTAGAACCCTAGCACCATCACCACCACAAAGCATCATCACGCCAGAATCTGCCTGCACAAGACAGCCGACTTTGGAAGCACTTTTCTCTCGTCTCATCCGTCGGATCAAGCTAAAAATTTGTCGCAAGCTTCCCCTGTGTGTCTACTGCTTCCAGTTCAAATTTCACGCAATTCGAACCGTTGGATCTTCAGATATTCAGTCTTAAAGAAGCGGAACTCAAGATCAAGATTTTCTGCGATTTTGCAAACAAGAAAACCAAGTAAGTTTTTTCTAAAAGTTCATGCTTTGATTTAAATTCTCGTACTCTTCTTTTTCTCGGGGATTTAAAAGCTTCCCTTCTTCTTCATCCCGACCCCTCTTATGGCGTGAGACTTCTATGGTGAAAATTATGAGCAAAACAATGATAAGCTATACCTACTTTGAAAGGTTATGAGAAGCATTAGGGGAGTGATCAAGCTTTATATCGCTTGCGGTATATGTAAGTCATGAGCCCCTCTAATGTCATCATTCTCTAGTAGAAGTTAAAGAGCTTTTATGAATCGTGGGGATTCATAATATATGTTGTGATAAAGTAATTTCACAAAAGCATTGAACTCGACCATACACCATCTTGGTCTTGTTCTAATCCAAATATTCTTGGAATATTTATTAGTGTTCGTAGATGTCTATTATGACTGCGAAACTAATGTATCTTCTTATTTGTTTATTTCAGGATGACTGAAACGCCTAAGCTCGAATTTGACATCCTTGACTCTAAAGGAACTGAGTATCACCGATGGGTGACGGATGTTGAAACAACATTTATTGGGAAAGAAATCATTTCCACAATCCGTGCTCCAGATGCAAACACATAAGCTCCACCTGCGTCTAAAAAGGCCCAAACATTGATGTTTCTAAGGCGCCACATGGCCCCTTCCCTAAAGTGGGAATATATGCAAGTTAAGGATCCATATGAGCTATGGACTGCTCTGAATGAGAGATTTGGAAACATCCAGGATACACTACTTCCTGAATTGAAGGTCAAGTGGAATGACATTCGTTTTCTTGACTTCAAAACAGTAGCGGAATTCAATTCTGAGATGCTACGTCTACGGGCCATGCTTCAATTTTGTAAGGAGACTCTTACTGAAACAGACTTAATAGAGAAGACCCTCTCTACCTTCCCCACATCGGCACTCATCCTCTCAAAGCAATATCGGATGGAATACAATGCCAAGCGGATTACTACGTTCAATCAGCTAATCAATCTTCTACAAGTAGCTGAAAAACATGACGCGATCATGATGAACAATAACTCTAGGCCTACCGGAACAAAGAGAGTTCCAGAAGCAAATTATGGCAAAATGGCTAGAGGAGGACGAAACCCCAATGCTAAGGGTAATGCTAATGGACAATCTGGTCTATATAATCGTCCCAACAAGGAAGGAAACCGCAACAACATTGCACAAAACCGTGGGAACTTTGCACCACGTGGAAGAGGGCAAGGAGGACGTGGCATAGGCCGTGGTGGCCATGCCAACACCGGCCAAGCTTGGCGCGGCAACAAAGTGTACAATCGTACACAAAATAATCCTCCAAGGGCACAAGTGAAGGAATGGATGGTTTTCAAAACTTTTTATTTAGTGCGGAATTAGTTTAACAATTAAACTACTAATTAACCATAAAATCCATTCCATGTCCCTTGTGATCTTGGCTTATTTATGATACATATAAACATGGCATAATTATCAAGAATAATCAAAGAGGGAGTTCTTGTTCTACTCACCCTTGAAGCGCGAATTTAATCCGATCCAAGTGAACCACCAAAGTTCCTCTCCTTGATTTCTCCTTGAAGATGTTTCCTCCACCTTGAAGCACCTTGGAATGTCAACTCCTTGAACACCTTCTTGTGCTGGAATTTTTCTTCTTGATGTATCAAGAAAGCCACAAAAATATATGGCCTCTAAGGATCTTCACCTAAGTGGATGTGAGATGAAGAAAGATGATAGAAAGAAAGAAGTATGCAAGTGTTCTTCCTTTCTATGTATGGCAGCCCTTAATCATGTGTGTAAGTGAGAGAGAGCTGTTCTCTTTCAATGTATGTCAAACGTAATGCATCAAAATGCATTAATCAATTATATAGTCATCCATATTATTAAATAGTTAGAAACCTTTTCTAATAATTAATTAATGGTGACATATTAATTATCTTATCACACATGGCTGCCATAGTTATGCTCTTGGGCTAATAATTTGGGCCTTGGGCTTTTGCTAAGTCTTACTTGGTGAAGCCCAAGCCCACACCTAAAAGGCTCGACAATCGTTTAGGCCCAATAGCTTCAGTTTTACCCGAGAACTTTAATTACGTCTAAATAATTAATCTAATTAATTATTTAGTCATAACCAACTCTTGTTTAATCTTCTTCATATACTATCTCAATGATCCACTTATATAGTGTGCGATCTCTTAGGTTCTAATTAACGAGGCAGTGAAGTTTGTAGAACTATTCTATTTTGTTTACGAATCAAAACTCCCTTTTGATTCTCCCTTTGAATTAGGATTATAAATATTGATCAATCCTCGGGGACTTCACAAATCATGAGTGATGTCTTGCAACATATCATGACTACCCAAGTTAATATAGAATAGTAAAGAACCTATTCAATTGGAATTACAATACAATACGGTCCTTCTCTAATACGATGTTCATAATCATATCATCGGGGAATGGAATTGCTATGTCAATCCCCTAATATGATTTCTATTCTTATGTGATTCTGAGAATATGATTAGAAACTCTTTTTCTAATCTTATTCAGTGCTTTGGCCAAAGACTAACTGAATCACATCTTTGAACATACTCCTCTTTTACTCAAGGATAGAGATTCCTTATTGTACACTCTCATGTCTCTATGAGCAAATTGATTACTCCAATGAATGCATTGATCATATCTGTTAAGCGACATAATATTTATTGCATCATCAAGAGTTAATCCATTTACTCATAAGACAACCATGGTGCCTCAGGTCAAAGGACTAATTTGTATTATTGCAATTTAGAGTTCAAGTTTGACATGTAAGTAAAACTCCATACAAGAACTCTAGTGACCGCGTTCAGTGTACTCTTAAAGACAAGAGCACCCACATACTTGTATTAGTGTCTCCACACGAATGACTAGAGACTTGTCATCCTCCCTATTGAGCATACATAATATGTGCTAGTCTTTCCGGGTTATCAATGTCCAAATGATAATCCTATGACTATGAACCTTTTAGGATATGAGTGTAAAAGAGTAAAGGTCTCACACATCTAACTCCTTAGATTACTTTCTCTTTAACTCATATTCCTTGGACCTTGTTCAATCAAATATTAAAAATATGCAATGAACAATAAACTTGCCCTTTTGATTAATAATAATTACAATAATAATTACATCAAAATGATTGTTTTAGGACACAACTCCTTCAATCTCCCACTTGTACTAAACCCAATCAGCCATGAAACGTACACCCATCTTCTCAAGATGTCGTTCCAGTTGAACTTGTGATAAGGGCTTAGTGAATGGATCCGCTATGTTATCAACAGATGCTACTCTGAGAATGTTAATGTCTCCACTTTTAACAAACTCTCTTATGAGATGAAAGCGTCTTCGAATGTGTTTGGATTTTTGATGAGACCTTGGTTCCTTGGCTTGAGCAATTGCCCCATTGTTGTCACAAAAAAGAGGAATTGGTGACTCAATGGTTGGAACAACATCAAGTTCAGTTATGAACTTCTTCATCCAAACTGCTTCCTTGGCAGCCTCTGCAGCTGCAATATATTCTGCCTCAGTAGTGGAATCTGCAGTAACACTTTGCTTGCGAGATCTCCAGCTTACTGCACCTCCATTCAGGGTGAAGACAAATCCTGATGTGGATTTACTGTCATTCACATCAGATTGAAAATCTGAATCTGTGTATGCTTCCACTTGCAACTCTGATTGCAAATCACCTCCTCCATAAACGAGGAATAAATCCTTAGTTCTTCTCAAGTACTTAAGGATATTCTTAACAGCACTCCAGTGTTCTATACCTGGATTGGACTGATATCGACTAGTTATACTTACACCATAACTGATATCAGGTCTAGTGCATAGCATCGCATACATGAGGCTCCCTATTGCAGATGCATATGGGATCTTACTCATCTTCTGCACTTCCTCAATTGTTTGTGGGCTCATTTCCTTAGAAAGGTAAATACCATGTCTGACAGGTAGAAAACCCTTCTTAGAATTTTCCATGTGAAATCTATTCAACACTTTATCTATGTACAAGGATTGGGATAATCCAATTAACCTTCTAGATCTATCTCTATAGATTTTTATCCCTAGTACATATGAAGCTTCTCCAAGATCCTTCATAAGGAAGGTCTTAGATAACCATACTTTGACTGAAGATAACATTCCTACATCATTCCCAATAAGTAGGATATCATCCACATAAAGTACGAGGAACACAACAGCACTCCCACTAACCTTCTTGTAAACACATGGTTCATCCATGTTTTGTGTGAAACCAAACGATTTGACTGCATCATCAAAACGGATGTTCCAACTCCTTGAAGCTTGCTTAAGTCCATAGATAGACCTATTAAGCTTGCACACTTTATGAATGTTATCTTTGGACACAAAGCCTTCAGGTTGATCCATATATAGATCTTCCTCGAGGTTGCCATTCAGAAAGGCAGTCTTTACGTCCATTTGTCATATCTCATAATCATAGTGAGCAGCTATTGCAAGTAATATCCGAATAGATTTAACCATGGCAACAGGAGAGAACGTATCTTCATAGTCAATGCCCTCTCTTTGCTTATAGCCCTTTGCCACTAACCTAGCTTTGTAGGTTTCTATTTTACCATCTGAGCCTATCTTCCTCTTGAAGACCCATTTGTTTCCAATTGGTCTAATACCAGGTGGAGGGTCAACGAGAGTCCAGACTTGATTGGTATACATAGAGTCAATCTCGGATTCCATGGCTTCATGCCATTTCTTTGAGTCAATGTCTGACATTGCCTCATTATATGTAGAAGGATCCTGCAAGCTTTCATTATCACCAAGAAGATTTAACTCTCCAAGGCTTTCATGACGCAAGCCATACCTTATGGGAGGTATCCGGATCCGACTAGATCTTCTTGGAGTTTGTGCTACAGTTGGTTCAGGAATTTGGTCATCGAGCAATGAAGTGTTGTCTTGTGGCGTTTTGGACACTTCCTTGAGTTCTACCGTTTGCTCAACATTCCTATCAAGGACGTAGTCCCTTTCAAGGAAAGTTGCATACCTGCTGACAAACACTTTTTGTTCTTCAGGTTGATAGAAATAATATCCCAAACTATTTTTAGGATACCCCACAAATAAACACTTGCTTGATCTAGCTTCAAGCTTGCTTGCTTCTAGTATTTTTACATAAGCTGGACAACCCCAAATCTTAATATGATTTAGACTTGGTTTCTTCCCATGCCACATCTCATATGGTGTAAGTGGAACGGATTTGGAAGGCACTTTATTTAACAAATAAATAGCTGTTTGAAGTGCATATCCCCAAAAGGATATAGGTAAATCAGTATAGCTCATCATGGAACGAACCATGTCTAACAAAGTTCGATTTCTCCTTTCAGAGACACCATTTAGTTGTGGCGTTCCAGGAGGAGCCAATGAAGAAACAATGCCTTCTTGTTTGAGATAATCAATAAACTCATTACTTAAGTATTCACCTCCTCGATCGGATCTAAGGGCTTTAATACTCTTGCCGGTTTGTTTCTCAACTTCATTCTTAAATTCTTTGAACTTTTCAAAGGCTTCAGATTTGTTCTTCATAAGATACACATAACCAAATCGAGAGTAATCATCGGTAAAGGTTATGAAGTATGAGAATCCACCTCTACTAATAGTGGACATAGGACCACATACATCAGTATGTATTAGGCCTAAGAGTTCGGTAACTTTTGTTCTTTGTCCACCAAAAGGAGTCTTGGTCATTTTGCCTTTTAGACAAGACTCACAAGTAGGCATAGAATCAGATCCTAATGACTCAAGATATCCATCTTTGGATAACTTGTGAATTCTATCTTGGCTAATGTGACCAAGTTTTAGGTGCCACATCTTAATGGGGTTAACCGTTTCTCGGGATCTCTTAGATCCCAAAGCATCTTTCTTCACACAGTTAATACTAGCATCCAAAAATAAAGGAAAAAGACCATCATTAACATTAGCATGACATATCATGCGTTTGTTCATAAATACAGAACCACTTAGTTTATCAAATACTACTCTATAACCATCCTTCAAAAGCATGGATACGGAGATAAGGTTCTTTATACAAACAGGAAGATAAAGACAATTCTTTAACTCTAATGTTTCTCCGGATGGTAGCTTCAAGAGATAAGTCCCCACGGCCTTGGCGTCAACCCTTGTGCCATTTCCCACACGTAGAGGGATCTCTCCAGCTTTAAGCTTCCTTACTCCCACTAGTTCCTGCAATGAAGTGCAAACATGGTGAGATGCTCCTGAATCCAATATCCAGGTGGAAATATTATTAACTGTTAATACTGATTCAATCACATTGATCATACCTGCTTCTGAAGACTTGTTTTTCTTCAAGGATGCAAGGTAAGCCTTGCAGTTCCTCTTCCAGTGCCCTTCCTTGTTGCAAAAGAAACAAACACCTTTTGGTTCCTTTTGTTCCTTCTTCTTCTTCTGGATTCCTCCCTTAGGCTTTACCACTTGTTTCTTCTTCCCTTTGCCCTTGCCTTTCGACTTGGACTTGGATGAAGATGCAATGGCAATGGCCACACTCCCACTCTCTTTCTTGATCTGCTTCTCAGCTGTTACCAGCATATTGAGAAGTTCAGCAAGAGTATGATTCATTTGCTGCATATTGTAGTTCATTATGAACTGAGAAAATGAATCATCTAGGGAGGATAAGAGAAGATCCTGAGCTAGCTCCGCATCTAGAGCAAAACCTAGGTCTTGAATTTGCTCAATAAGACCTATCATTTTGAGCCCATGTTGATGCACAGGCACACCCCTTACTTGTTTTGTCCTTACAATATCATTGACGACACAGAAGCGCACGTTTCTATTCCTCTCACCAAACAATTCAGTGAGATGGAGCAAAATAGCAGAAGCGTTATCCATGTTCTCATGTTGCTTCTGAAGTTGTGGGTTCATGGATGCAAGCATAACACATTTAGCTTGTGTATCGTCATCCTTGTGTTTTTGATACGCAACACGTTGCGCATTGGTTGCATTTGCAGCCAAAGGAGTGTGAGGGGGTGCATTTTGTAAGACATAAACGATCTTATCGAATGTCAATACAATTTTTAGATTACGGAGCCACTCATTGAAGTTTGGGCCCTCAAGACGGTTCTCGTTAAGAATTTTGGTGATAGGATGTCCCGACATATTGCAATCTATATAACATAAAACAAAGCGAGTTAGATTGATTGTATAACCATGAGATTCGGGTCTTAAGAATCAAATGGTACCTCTCACTATTTTTGGCAAATTCTTCATCCCTCAAAGAATTCGAGAGTTTATATTGGAAACTCTTAGTGAGTATGGAAGACTCATTTCCACTAAACCAACCGCATCATAATAGAACTATAGGTCAATTTAATTTTCATGAGAGGATACTCTTATCCAATCACATCAAATGTGAATATCCATAACTTCGGCCTCTAGAGTAAGTAAGTCTCGCCATAATAGGATATTGACAACTCACTCTAGTCAAGTTATGCCCATCATCTCATGCAAGTATAGGGATCCAAAATTAAATCTCATCATAATAGAATATTGACCAATAATTGTCCCCTACCTTACAACATCAAATGTTGAATAACCTCTTTTCGACGCTCTTAGCAAGGAATACCCCCGGTCGGATGATATCCACAAGCAAGAACCCCTAATAAGAGATTACAATGATGGAAGGCCACAAAGAAATATTCATAATACTTTCTTTGTTTTCAACTTAATATCAATTTGAGGGAGTTTTAGGGTCTCGTCTTTTATAATCATATTATTAACAATCACATTGCATTTGCTTTGATCCTAATACGATCACTAATTCATTATACTTGATTAAAAATTTAAAGATACTCCCACTAATTATTTTCGGAAAAACAATTTGATTTCATCAAAAACAATTTTCAATGAAATCAAGAGAAGTATAAAATTACTTAATCAAGTGTAATGGATATGCAATTATATTAGGTCATATAGGATGATTATGGACTTGTAGTTTGATCCAATCATGAGCCAACATGTTGGATCTAGGTCATGTTTGGGTGGTTGATTTTAATTACGCGTAACAATTACGAAAATTAAGTAACTAAGCTAAATTAATGAAAAACTATCACTAATCTATTACACTTTGCACTTGAACTCCTTTCAAGGCTAGATGATTTCGAACTTCTTGGATCATCCTTAAGTGCCTCCATCTTCGATTACAAGAGTGGATAAGGGGCATACAAGCTCCCTTTTAATTTAATCAAACTTGAATAAATTAAACTACTTAGTTACACAACCAAATGAATTAATTACATAACCCAAATGAATTAACTACTTTAATTACATAACCACATTCATTCACAATGAATAGTCGGCCAATCTCATGCTCAATTATATTAGGCCTTAGTCCATAATCATCCTTTAATTAACCAAGATTAATTAGGTTAATTAAACAAGCATAATTAAACTAATCACATTAGATTAACCACTAAATTACTTTAATTTAAACCAAGTAAAGTGATTGAATGATTTAAGGGATGGTGTCTTACACCTTTCATCAAAGAATAGATATCATCAACTTTTGATGAATTAATTAGGGATAGTGATTTATCCTATTCATTATTTATCACCAACTTTTGGTGAGTGGAAAAATTATGAATTATCACTTTTGTATTTTATCACCAACTTTTGGTGAGTGGAAAATATGGAAATGATTTCTTATAATTTTATCATCAACTTTTGATGAGTGGAAAATTATAAATGATGACTTACATATTTAATCACCAACTTTTGGTGAATGGAAAATATTGAAATGATTATCCAAATTTTTAATCATCAACTTTTGATGAGTGGAAAAATATGAAAATTATTTTATATCATCACAAACAATTAGGTAGGCATCAATCCTAGACTTTATGAATCAAAATAAAGAAAATAACATAAAAATTGGCTAGTTCATAACTAGCTTAAACATGTTCCAAATCTGGAAATAAAATTCCAGATTTGTGTTCTTCCATTGAACACTTGTTTCCTTTATTTTTCAAGCCAAAAATCATGCATACCCAAAAGTATATTTATCCTAACATGTTTCTATGCTTAACATCTTAATTAAGAAACATATAGGAGCTCTTAACACATATCTCATATGCATCAAAGTTTCATAAACTTGAACCATTTCCTATATGCAATTTCTAGAAACTTTTTCCAGCATAAAATCTACCTTACATCACATGCTTCATAACTTTTATGCTAAGGAAAATTTTATGATCTAAATTGCATATCACCCTAAGCTTAATAAAATCACTTCAACCAAAATACTTAGCCATGTTTATAACATATCAAAATTAAGCCAATGGCTCTGATACCAATTGAAGGAATGGATGGTTTTCAAAACTTTTTATTTAGTGCGGAATTAGTTTAACAATTAAACTACTAATTAACCATAAAATCCATTCCATGTCCCTTGTGATCTTGGCTTATTTATGATACATATAAACATGGCATAATTATCAAGAATAATCAAAGAGGGAGTTCTTGTTCTACTCACCCTTGAAGCGCGAATTTAATCCGATCCAAGTGAACCACCAAAGTTCCTCTCCTTGATTTCTCCTTGAAGATGTTTCCTCCACCTTGAAGCACCTTGGAATGTCAACTCCTTGAACACCTTCTTGTGCTGGAATTTTTCTTCTTGATGTATCAAGAAAGCCACAAAAATATATGGCCTCTAAGGATCTTCACCTAAGTGGATGTGAGATGAAGAAAGATGATAGAAAGAAAGAAGTATGCAAGTGTTCTTCCTTTCTATGTATGGCAGCCCTTAATCATGTGTGTAAGTGAGAGAGAGCTGTTCTCTTTCAATGTATGTCAAACGTAATGCATCAAAATGCATTAATCAATTATATAGTCATCCATATTATTAAATAGTTAGAAACCTTTTCTAATAATTAATTAATGGTGACATATTAATTATCTTATCACACATGGCTGCCATAGTTATGCTCTTGGGCTAATAATTTGGGCCTTGGGCTTTTGCTAAGTCTTACTTGGTGAAGCCCAAGCCCACACCTAAAAGGCTCGACAATCGTTTAGGCCCAATAGCTTCAGTTTTACCCGAGAACTTTAATTACGTCTAAATAATTAATCTAATTAATTATTTAGTCATAACCAACTCTTGTTTAATCTTCTTCATATACTATCTCAATGATCCACTTATATAGTGTGCGATCTCTTAGGTTCTAATTAACGAGGCAGTGAAGTTTGTAGAACTATTCTATTTTGTTTACGAATCAAAACTCCCTTTTGATTCTCCCTTTGAATTAGGATTATAAATATTGATCAATCCTCGGGGACTTCACAAATCATGAGTGATGTCTTGCAACATATCATGACTACCCAAGTTAATATAGAATAGTAAAGAACCTATTCAATTGGAATTACAATACAATACGGTCCTTCTCTAATACGATGTTCATAATCATATCATCGGGGAATGGAATTGCTATGTCAATCCCCTAATATGATTTCTATTCTTATGTGATTCTGAGAATATGATTAGAAACTCTTTTTCTAATCTTATTCAGTGCTTTGGCCAAAGACTAACTGAATCACATCTTTGAACATACTCCTCTTTTACTCAAGGATAGAGATTCCTTATTGTACACTCTCATGTCTCTATGAGCAAATTGATTACTCCAATGAATGCATTGATCATATCTGTTAAGCGACATAATATTTATTGCATCATCAAGAGTTAATCCATTTACTCATAAGACAACCATGGTGCCTCAGGTCAAAGGACTAATTTGTATTATTGCAATTTAGAGTTCAAGTTTGACATGTAAGTAAAACTCCATACAAGAACTCTAGTGACCGCGTTCAGTGTACTCTTAAAGACAAGAGCACCCACATACTTGTATTAGTGTCTCCACACGAATGACTAGAGACTTGTCATCCTCCCTATTGAGCATACATAATATGTGCTAGTCTTTCCGGGTTATCAATGTCCAAATGATAATCCTATGACTATGAACCTTTTAGGATATGAGTGTAAAAGAGTAAAGGTCTCACACATCTAACTCCTTAGATTACTTTCTCTTTAACTCATATTCCTTGGACCTTGTTCAATCAAATATTAAAAATATGCAATGAACAATAAACTTGCCCTTTTGATTAATAATAATTACAATAATAATTACATCAAAATGATTGTTTTAGGACACAACTCCTTCAACAAGTTGCTAGACGCAACGATGAGGCAGGTGGTGATAACGAGCTATGTTACCGATGTGGATCAAATGACCATTGGTCTAAGCAATGCAAGGCAAGCAACAAATTGGCTGCGAATTACAAGAAGTATTGTGAATCTCGAGAGCTAGAAGCTTATTATGCAGAAGATACCGAAGATGACAAGGACGTCAATCTCACAATTGCAGATCTTCAAGTCGACCAAAGTAACGAGAAGACTCTAGAAGCTCCAGACTTCAAATAGATTGCAATTGTTTTATTTTCCAAGTTTATTATGTAAAGGCTTTATGCCTTAGTTTATTTGACTTTTGTCATAGTTATTTATTTTGGATTAGAATTTCTGGACAAGAGCTCGATGTAATCGTTGGCATATGAATAATAAATTTTCTGAATTTTCCTCCAAGTACTGAGCAAAGTTTTGAATTATGAGTCATATTTTTAATTCATTAGTGCCAATGGTTATTATATGGAAACGTATTGTAAGAATGGAAACGAATACTTATGTATCACTTCTAATAATTGCAAAAGAAAGCGTATATTAGAAAAACTTATGATATGATGATCCGTATATTGAAAACCTCACACGAATATCCTTTTATCGAGCTAATAGAAGCAAGAATCAAAAGATGATTCAAGGAGAGGAGACTTACGTCACTGACATGCCAAAGAACCGTGCAAAATCTGTCAAACGCCAGGCGATCGATCGCGGAAGTACGTGCGATCGATCGTATGCCTCAAACGTGCCTTGGACATCGTCCAGAGAGCATTTGCGATCGATCGCAGAAGAATGTACGATCGATCGCACGTCTCCTGACTGCCTGGACGTCGTCCAGAGCGCATTTGCGATCGATCGCAGACTAACGTACGATCGATCACACGTCTCCAGGAGGCCTGGACAGTATCTAGGGACCATTTATGATCGATCGCATCTCTCGACGATCGATCGCACCGTAACGTTTGTTACTTCCCCCTCTAAATCCTGATTCCAAACTTGATCAGGATACCTCCTATGCTTCTGCAACCTTCATGGCTAAGGGCTCATTTTGCAAAGCCTGTTCCTTAGGCAAATTAGGATCGAGACCATCCTATGCTAAAGACACAAAAGAAATTATTCCATTCTTACATCGTATCCAACGAGATATTTGTGGACAGATCCAACCATATTGCGGACTTTTAAGATATTTTATGGTTTTGGTGGATTCATCGACATGCTGGTCACATGTCGCTTTATTGTCCACATGCAATGCTGCTTATGCAAAACTTCTAGCACAAATTATACACTTAAGGGCTCACCACCCATATCATCCTATTAAGTCAACTACGTCTTGACAATGTTAGAGAGTTTACATCACAGACAGTTGATGATTATTGCATGTCTATTGAGATTGTTGTTGAACATCCCGTACCCCATGTGTATACACAAAATGGTCTCGCAGAACCCACCATTAATAGACTTCAAATGGTCGCTTAGGAATTGGTTATGCGCACCAATCTCTCATTCTCTGCTTGGGGTTATGCAATATTGCATGCAGCTCTACTTATTCGTTTCAAGACACACTACTAATCAACCGTTTTATGCGTACCAGATGGTAACTGGATATGAGCAGGATGTCTCACATTTACGCATATTTGACTGTACGGTTTATGTGCCAATTGCGCCCCCACAACGCGCTCAATTGGGTCCTCAGAGACGTTTAAGTATTTATGTTGGTAACGAATCTCCAACTATTGTCCGCTACTTGGAATCCTTGACAAGCGATCTCTTTACCGCTAGATTTGCGGATTGTCACTTTGATGAGACAGTCTTCCCGTCGTTAGGGGGAGATAAGAACAAGAATGTTCAACAGGAACGACATGAATTGTCGTGGTTTGTCCCCACTCTGTTTCATCTTGATCCCCGAACCGCACAAAGTGATAGTGAAGTGCGTAGAATACTCAATCTTCAGAACGTAGCAGATTCGATGCCTGATGCGTTTTCTGATATTGCTAAAGTGACGAGATCACATATACCAGCTGCAAACGTGCCTGCAAGGTTGGATATCCTCTAAAGGAAGAGAGGATATGGCGCCAATAATGGTGTCACAACCACACATAGTGGAGGTGTGGTTGAGGCCGTGGTTCCCTAAAGGAAAAGAGTGAGACCACTTGGTTCGATGGATACTCGCCAAAGGAAGGAAGCGAGTTTGGCACAGCCTAATCCATTCATCATCAATACCCAAACCAGTCTCATGAGATTATCTCTGATTATAGTTATGTCCAATGAATCAATATTGGAGGACGCCTCAATGATTGAATCAATTTCAGAGAATAGAAAAATCTCGATAAATGCATGCATGCTTGAGACGAAATTCTTGATGATGTATTGCTCAATAGACTATAGAGCATGATGACATCGAACCACGCTCTGTTGAAAAATGTCAACGTAGAGCATATTGGCCTAAATGGAAAGATGCAATCCCGATTGAACTAGATTCACTAACAAAGAAATATGTATTTGGGTACGTAGTGCTAATGCCCCCAAGTGTAAAGCATATTGGATATAAATGAGTCTTTGTTAGAAAGCGTAAAGAGAAGAAATAAGTCTTGAGATATAAGACTCACCTTATGGCGCAAGGTTTCTCACAACGCTCTGGGGATTAACTATGAGGAGACATATTCTCCCGTAAAGAATGTTATTACATCCTGCTACCTTGTCAGTTTGGTAGTTTCCACAAAAACTTGACATGTAGCTTATGAATGTGGTTACAACATATCTCTATGGGGATCTAGATTCAGAGATATAAATGAAGGTGTCATATGGACTTCATTTACCCAAATCAAGTGGCTCTAGACCACAGAGCACGTTTGTAAGTTGAAACGTTCACTAAGTGACTACTTGATTGGGAAAGGATATATAAACAATGATTTATGCCCATGCGTGTTTATAAAGAGGACAAGTTCCGGATTTGCAATTATTATTGTCTATGTAGATGACATGAATTTAATTGGTACTCTCGAAGAACTGAGAGATACTGCTATGTATTTGAAATCCGAATTTGAGATGAAAGATCTTGGGAAACTCGGTTTCTAGGCCTTGAGCTAGAACACTGAGGTAGTGGAATATTAATCCACCAATTGGCTTATGTCCACAAGATGTTAAGAAGGTTTAACATGGACAAAGTATATCCAGTTAGCACTCTCATGATCGGTCGGACCCTAGATCCAAATAATGATCCATTTCGTCCAAGGGATGATGACGAAGAATTACTAGGGACCGAAGTGTCATATCTAAGTGCAATAGGCGCATTATTGTACTTATCTTAATGCACTAGACCTGACATCTCCTTTGCTGTGAACTTGTTAGCTAGATTTAGCTCTGCGCCCACGCAACGCCATTGGAGTGGCATAAAGACAATATTACGTTACCTTAAGGGTACAATCGATTTGGGCTTGTTTTATCCCTACATAGAGACAAGAGGAGTTGAAAAAGAAAGTTCAAACCTCAAAGGCAACGCTGCTGCCGTCGGGCGATCGATCGCAAGGAATGCCGCGATCGATCGCGCCAATGTTGAAACTCCCTTCACCGAAAATCCTTGTGATGTTTTGGTTAGTTATGCTGATGTCAGGTATCTCTCTGAGCCGCACAAAGTTATAATCAGCAACAACAAACTCTCCTCAAGATTCAAGTGAATCAAGTTAGATTTGAGGAGAATGTGGCAAATTTATTTACTAAGTCTTTGCCTAAGTCCACATTTGAAAAACATGTTAAAAGCATTGGTATGCTTAAGTTATCCGAGCTCCCATGATTGTAGGAATCAGGGGGAGGTGCAGATTTGAGGGGGAGTCTGGCACATACATGTCACTTTCAAATGTGAAGGGTGCGTTGTACTCTTTTTCCCTTCGACCAAGGTTATTTTTCCCACTGGGTTTTTATTGTTACTTGGCAAAGTTTTTAATGAGACAACATGAGAAGCATCACCTAGTTGTGACCGGCACAAGGGGGAGTGTTTCAGGAAATTATTATTGTGTGCCTTGTCAAACTAGAACTTAGATTAGGTTATCCTTCTAGGGTATGGATTGTATTAGTATAGGTTTCCTATATCGATACAGATTGTATCTTGTACTCCTCTATATATAGAGGCCCTTATTCATTAATGAAATACATCTTATTCTCTGCTCATTCTCTTTGTTATTTACGTTTCCCTTAAACAGATAGCAAAATACCCGAAAATATATTTAGACATGAGTACATGACACATAACACGACCATCCCAAACACGTAACACGACCGTCCTATACTCCATTTAAACGACTCAAAATATGGGTTTTTGCCCAGATTTGTTCTTTGAGCGGTGGCTTCAAATATTTTGTTTTGGTGCTGATTTCTATTGTCGGGATTTGATAAATCTGTGTCTAGTTCTTTTTTTCTCTCTTTCTTTTACAATTTCAGGGTTATTTTGAATGGGCTTTGGTTTAGGGAGCTCTCTGGAAGCTGTGATTTTGGAGTTTCATGTTCGAATTTGGCTGTGTCGATCACGGTGGCTTGTGGTTGTGCTGGATTCGCGGTGGCTAGAGAGGATGAGATGATTTAGTGATAGGGTTTGCTTTTGGTTTTTGGGTGGGCCTCATTCTGTTTGGTTGGCTTTTACCATTGTGTTTTTTATTTTTTTTTGGGTTTTTTTTTTAGGGCTTGTAATTTTATTTTTGAAAAGCCTAATAAATTAATTTTGATTGAAATTGGGTTATGCACTTATTCAGGTAAACCAAATAAGTACATAGACCAATCACAATCACAATCAACTTCAATTTATTAGGCTTTTTCAGTGTGATTTTCTTTAACTATTGAGTTATCATTTCACCGACCAAAAAAAAAAAGCTATGACCTTGCTGGAAAGTTGAAGAAATAAAATTATTTTCCTACACAAAATAGGCAATCCGTACGAACGACATGTACATGTACCAAATATGCAGTAAAATCTAGTGGTCCATCCACAGTGATGAGGCTCACGATAGCCACCCACGTGCCACTGTCAAAACGACATATCACATCACATGCGTCGAAAGGGTTGCTGACAATCTTTTCCAAAGTGAGTGACACATCCACATGTCGTCAAAGTCACGCATACTGGATCCTGTAGTCTCGGTTACACCCGATTACCTCACTCACATCCCTTTTTGGGTTAGACTCGGACTCAGACTCAGACTCGGGGAACCGGCGTATATAAAGTGGACACGTCTCTCAGTTAAAATGGCGCAAAAGACTAAAACCCCAAACCTTTGACATCAATCATATCTTTTCTTACCGGACGAAAATTTAACTCTCCCAAATCTCTAATCGGAGATTTCTAGGGTTTCTGGTTCGATTAGCATCTCTAAGTCGGGGATTCGCGGCGCCGTTGGCTGTCCCCGATTCATTTCCGATCTGCTATTTGTTGAACTCTGAGATGTGAGGGATATTGGGTGAGTCCAAAGTTTCATGCTTTTTCCCGTTTGTTAAAAGTTCATCGCTTTATTTTCAGGTCGTGTTAACTATGGAATCATAATCATGGATTCTGGGTTTTGATTGGTTTTCTGAGTGTTGGCAACCAATGAAATTTGTTTTTGTGTTTCGCCAGTAAATGTTGTTTCTCAATTTGTTGGGTATAATGTAGTTGTGGAGTTTGGTGGATCAAAGTTTTTCGTTTGTTTCTCTTTTGAAGTTTGAATGTTAGATAGCAGAATTTGTTTGTTGTTGGAATTCATTTCCTTTACAAACAAAGTGTATTTAGTTTGTTACACTGAATATTGTTAACTTGCACCTTTTGTTTTGAGAAAAGAAAAAATACTTTTGATTATAGGGGCACAAAACCCAGAAGTGTGGATTGCAACTTCAATGTACTGACTGTGTGCTTGTGGATAAAAGTAGTGATAGTCTGAATTGATGAGGAAGAAGAGGAAAGGAGGTGTGGCTGACCCATGCCCAGATCCACCAGAAGCTTTGACATCAAAGTCGTGCAATTCACGATCATTGCCATTGGAGGATTATTCAAGGTTAAAGAAGCGTTGTAAAGAAGATGATGTGGGTAATAAATCTGTGGGATCTTATAAAAGTAGGCTTGCGGGCATTGCCACTGCTCCGCCTTGTGGGACTTCTTCTTTGGTCACACCGGGAAGAGGTATCAAGAGGAAGATAGGGTGTATAGATGTTGCTACTCAAATGGGTAGGAAGAACAAGATTGAGGAAGATTATATTTCTGGCGCTACAATTGGGCATGGAAAGTTTGGTTCAGTTTGGTTGTGTCAGTCCCGGGGTAGTGGGGCAGAGTTTGCCTGCAAGACTCTGAAAAAAGGGGAAGAGACGGTTCATAGGGAGGTGGAGATAATGCAGCATTTGTCTGGTCATCCGGGTGTTGTGACATTACAGGCTGTGTATGAGGAGTCAGAATGTTTTCATCTTGTGATGGAGTTGTGCTCAGGAGGGCGCTTGATCGATCAGATGCTTCAGGAGGGTCAGTATTCAGAGCAGCGAGCTGCTAATATATTTAAGGAAGTGATGCTAGTTATCAAGTATTGTCATGATATGGGGGTTGTGCACAGAGACATAAAGCCTGAGAATATTCTTCTCACAAAAGCAGGAAAGATAAAGCTTGCAGATTTTGGGCTGGCCATGAGAATATCATACGGTGAATGCCATATCCCTCCTTTAAAGCATGCTCTCTCCATTTTAAGAAATATATATATATATATTGTACTGTAGAGTTGTTTATAGCTTTTTTTTTAATAAGAAAATGCATGTTTATAGAATCAAAAGCTACCAGCACAGATTGTATGGGTGTGAGCCTGTGAGGAAAGGTCAGTCATGGATCATTGCGACAGGCAGTATTATATCCATGGAAGAGTGAAAGATAGTTCTAGCATTTTTAGTATGATAGCTTTCAGTTACTTTAGCCTAACGCTTAATATCCTTCCTGAGGAGAAACGCAGTTACAACCTCTATATTAGAAGCATTATACATATATTTTATCTTTGGCTATAGTTGAGCTTCCCATATCAGTCTTGAGCATCTGTCTGCTAGATCCTTTACTGTACTTGAATGGGCCATACATCTGTATATTGTCAGACTAAGAAATTCTGTCAAGTTTTGGAAGTTTTGAAGCTCTTAAGGCTTTTTTTTATCTTGTTCTGAGGTTGGAGGATGAGGAATCCTTTGATTATAATTATAGATATGTTAATATCTCAAGGTTTGCGCGTATGCACAAATTATGCTTGCTTGTTTTATATGGCTGACGATTTATCGATCATCTGCTATCATTTTCTTTCCCATCTTCTTGTTTTTCTCCCTTCCTTATTCAATTCATTTCCTACACAGATATAGTTCCTGCATTCTGTACTATCTGGATCTTTTAGTATTTTTCTAATCTATCATCGGGGTTGAAATTTTGTTAGACATTACAGGAGTATACTTCTAACTTCTTCCCCAAATAATTTCATGCGATATGATATTGTGTGTGATAAGTAATTAGAGGAGAGGCTATCTTGCCACACTGATTATTTTATTATCAATTTTTTTTCATGAATATTTATGCATACTTGCAATTTGATTGGAACTTATTTTAAGCTGTCCGTGCAATCCTTTGCAACTGTTCACGGTAATTTTTATCAGCTCTTTATATATGGATTAATTATGTAGTGTAACCTTTTCCCATGCTTACTGCAGGTCAAAATTTGACTGGTTTGGCTGGAAGTCCAGCTTATGTTGCACCAGAAGTTTTGCTGGGGAAGTACTCTGAGAAGGTGGATATCTGGAGTGCTGGCGTCCTCCTACACGCACTCTTGGTTGGTGTTCTTCCTTTTCAAGGAGACTCCTTAGAAGCGGTTTTTGAGTCAGTCAAGACTGTGAAGCTTGATTTCCATACAGGGATATGGGAGTCAATTTCCAAACCTGCGCGGGATCTTATTGGAAGAATGTTGACAAGGGATGTTTCAGTACGGATAACAGCAGATGAAGTACTAAGTAAGTCTATCATTCTTTTTAATTTGGGAAGTGTTAACTATATGCAACACTTTGATAACATATATGCTATTTTTTCTCTTCTTTTTTTTCCATTAATAATTCATAACTTATATTTGTTCTGGGATAAGGGCTTATTTGAGATCTGGTTTTTGTTAAATGGAAAGTGTATCTAATTAGCCTGCTTATCTGACTCTTACAGTCTTACTACAGTAGTTTGTAAACATTTTCTTCTGTTACAGTGCACGTGTGCGTCTACTAGTATGTTATTAAAATGCTTGAACGTTACTTTCTTCCCAACCACCATTTTTCGCAATCACTTGTTGCTGGTTGATCAGTATGTAATACTTTCAGAATTTTGAATGCTTGACCCCCTAGCCAAAACTGCTAGCCCTTCCCTGATTGAATGTTGTATGCTTCTCCCTTTTTACTCGTCTCTTTCTCGACATTGATATCTGTTTGGTGTTTCACAGGGCATCCATGGATATTGTTTTATACCGAGCGAATATTAAAGGCACTACCCATCAAATCGAGATCGAAGAATCAAGCAGGAGCACCTCACCAACTTGCCATTGCCCCCAGACTAAAGGCAGTTTTGAACAAGACAGAAGATGGCTCTCTCAGTGAAACTCTAAGCGCCCCCTCGTCTTCTGGTAGTTGCAAGTCAGAAGATCAAGATGATTGTGGTTTAGTGGATGCACTTGCCACTGCCGTTTCACACGTGAGAATTTCTGAGCCAAAAAGGACCAGGCTGTGTAGTCCCACAGGTCCAATTGAGCAGCAGTGTTCATCTAACATGAAAGCTAACCTCTGTAAAGCATTTTGATCCTGCTGACAAACTGACACCATCAGTATCATTAGCTGCCCTGGCGATGAACTTCAGTGGGCAAAGATATCAAGTAGACAGTATAGCGGAGGAAGACGGTAATTTGGGTTTAATATCGGTAATGCCTGTGAAATCTACTGCTACTCTTCTTTCTCTTTCATATATGCTTATTTTAATCTAATAATGGTTCTAACCTGACAAATTAAGAATCCATGTACAGATTGTGTAAATAGAATGATGGTATTATGATATGCTTTCTCAACACTTGTATCATAGGTGAATATAGTTGGTAATCTTTGGTTATTAAAAAGGTGTGGAGTGTTGGAGGCAAATGGTCTTCCTTCCCCTTTCCATCTTGCAAATTAACTGTGTTCTGAAGTAACTAGTTACTGTCATATGGCCCTTCTATATGAGCTTGATAATGAAGTCACCTGTATTCATGTTCCAGTTTGGATTATCTTTGTCTCTTTCTGAAGGATGTTTTGTGGTAGATGATTATGATGCCAACCCTGCAAACTTTGTGCTCTTTGACAGGACTCGACCCTCTCTTTTTTTTTTTCTTTTCTTTTTTGTGAAGGTTCCTCTTGTTGCTAGGATTTTTACTTGGGATGATGAGGCTCCTCCTTGGCTTGATCCAATTCTTTCCAAAGAAATTCATATAACCCTTTCTTAATGCGTTGTGGTGTATGACTTGCATCCAAAGGTTGTAGGGGTTTAATTTAATTTTGATTACCCGAATGTATTCTCCTCCTTGTAATAGTACCGTGATCTTAATTAGCAACAAATTTAAACCCTCGTAATAATGATATAAAAGTGAAACCCTACAGCCCAGAACAAATCAATTCTAAGAAAGACAAAATGGCTCTATAAAGTCATGATTGGTCCAAAATATAAATATCTCAATCTCATCAATCAATAATTCAATATCAAACAGGCATCAGCAGCCATTGACCCAGTCACCCAACTATAATCAATAATGTGGTTTTCTTTTCTTTTTTATAAGGGTGCCCCTAAGTCTCATTCTCGCTCGCCAAAAAAAAGAAAAATCTCATTCTCGAGGTTACAGATGCTTCTTTGACATTCATAAGCCTTCCCAGTGTTTCATTCTTGACCTTGAACAAACCATGGAAGTGAACAGCAGTGCCAGACTACTCAACAAACAGAAGAGCTTGATCCCCTCAATAACCATACTCATCATTTGCCTCTTTTCATTGTCTCTCATACTCATTCTATTTCATGCACAAGCCTCTCCTTTTGGCTTTTTTTCACACTCCACCTCTTCTGCTTCACTCTCCAACTACGATGCTCAAGGTATTAACTCGAAGCTCCGAGACTCGGTTACTTTCCTTCCTCTCAAAGACTTGAGGTTCACCAAAACTGCAATGGAGGGCAACACTTGGTTTATGAGCTCTTTTGACGACACACACGAAGAAAATGAGTCCCAATACCTCTATTTCCCTTCACAAGCATCAAAGGGAAGACTTCTATGCATCAAAGGGCATGACAAAAGTGATGGCACCCAAAATTCATATGCCCTGGCATGGCCTGAAAGCCTACCAAACTCCACCACATTCTTGAGTGGCCTCACTTTTGTATCTGACACATACTATGATTATGTAAACTTGCGGCATGGACTATCTGCCATGGTCCCTTTTGTGGGTTGGTCCATGAAGCACAGGTCATGATCCAAAATTTTGATGACATCTTCGAAATTTTTCCCATGTTTTCTTGTAGTACCTTTTTCTCAATGTCTCTGTATTTCCAGACCTTCGATGTTAACCTTCGTTATTTCTGTTAACATCGATACGTTGGTACAGGTGTCTGAAGCCAACAAGATGGGTGTTGTTCCATTGGGGAGAGCTGAGAGACAAAATGGGATTGTGGCTTCAGAACCTCATGGAAGCAAACTTGGGGAAAGTTCAAGTTGAAGAATTGGATAAAGGAGAAGGGCCTTATTGTTTTGAGAAGGCTGTTGTGATGAGACATAATGTTGGGAAAATGGGAATGGAGAAGAAGCTTCAAGTGTCTGACTTGTTGAGATGTAAAGCAAGAGTGTTTTGTGGCATCAATCCTAATGGTAGAGGGAACGAGGTTGGGGTAAGAGGGGAGCCAATCATAAGGCTAACTTTGCTAATGAGGAGAGGTTCGAGATCGTTCAAGGATCCAACTGCTGTGATACTGATATATGCAAGGGAGTGTGCAGCGGTGGATGGGTGCACGTTAGAGGTTGTTCAGTCTGAAGACTTGAGTTTCTGTGATCAGGTTTGCCTTCTTCTCCATTATTGGCAAAGTTTTAGTGCTAGGCATAGGGATGTGCATGCTTCATTTATTCACTTTGCATCATTTTGTGAATGAAAATGTGTCATCTATAATGATCAATAAGGTGACCAACACAGGTTTTGAATTTGGTGTTCTTAAACAGGTTAAACTAATGACCAACACAGATATTCTTGCATCCCCACACGGAACTCAGCTAACAAACATGCTCTTCATGGATAGAAACAGTAGCATCATGGAATTCTTCCCTAAAGGATGGTTGGAGCTTGCCGGGGTCGGCCGGTATGCTTATCACTGGATGGCAGATCAATCTGGTATGAAGCACCGAGGCGCATGGTGGGATCATAATGCTGAAAGGGAATGTCCAGACCCTAAACAAGAACTAGAATGCTTTAACTTTTACAAAGACGGCCAGGTCGGTCACAACGAAACCTACTTTGCAGGGTGGGCTAGAACTGTTCTGAACCAAGTTCGGATAAGCAAGCTGCAAGCCATGCAGAGTTCACAGAGATATTCACATGCTTGCCAATGCTAGCTATCTAAATCGTTATTCATACTTTGTAATCTATAGCAACATATGAAGAAATAATGACATTTCTTTCTCCGTGCGGAAAGAAAAGAAACGAAAGGAGCGAGGGAAAAGCAAGAATGTAATGAAATTTCATATCTAGCGGACTAAATTAGTAGGGAGGCACCATAATGACATAACATTCTTTCTACATAGATCATTTCTCTAATATCTGAAACAAAAAGATTGTTTCCTCATGGACACAGTCATGTAAAATTCAGTAAGCACCCCTGCTTTAAGCCTTTAACCACAATATTTTCAGAAACCTGAACCACTATTGTCAATATTTCAACTTGTATAGTAACAGAAGCGTGAGGATGGCTTTACAATGAAACCAGTAATTGTGCATTCCAGGAATTATCTTCCTTCAACAAAAATATATTTGGAAGGCGTGAAAAAGTTCTGAGATCATCCTTCATCATCTGGATATCTTGGACCAGAAGTACACCAGAAAGAAACAGATTAGCGCAAAACACACCACATGGACAACATGGTTTGAACCACTCTGGACGGTGCTCTTGTTCAATCTCCTGACATTGTTCTTCAACCATGCTTGAGCTTTCATCACTGTCATGTCCTGTAAAAGATATGGGTTACACAAAGTTGCACCATCTCCACACACAAACACAGACAAGCATGCACAAAATGTGAAGGCAAACTAGTGGAGGCCTTCAACAAGTGCCAGGAGTACAGAATTGCCTCCAACAAGACTCAATAACTAAGTGATCTTCGAGTAACGTATTTTTTACCATGTTTTGTTTTTAATCAAATAGATATGTTCTAAAATAGAAACTAAAAACCATTTCAAATTGTATTACCTATTTGACTTCCAGAGGGGAATTCCAGCAAAATGCACATTACATAAGGTGTTTTAATTCTGTTTCCTACCTCTCCTTATATTTCCTTCTAGTTGCATGAGATGGCAAGATAACTGTTCTATTCATCTACCGTATTAAGTTTTAACTCTTGGATTTCAAGCAAGTCTCTATGTAAAGAACAACTTGTTTTCACTACAGAAAATACCTCTGTACATTCCTGTGAACACCTTTCTGTACATATATTCATCAATCATACTTGTATAATTTCACTACTTTTGAGAAACAATCCTTTGTCTCATTCTTCTAACTAAAAATTTCAAAAGTATAGGTAGGGAGGGTCCTAGATGATGGTTAAAAGGTCCAGCATTCTTAACTCCACGTCCAATTGTGGAATTAGAATGTAATAGTTGTAACCCATCCATCAATTGTTAATAAAATGAATTATATAAGCAATAATGTTTAAACTTTGAAGGTATACCAGCTGATTGAGCAAAACATTCTGAGATTTGGCTTCGAACTCAATCTCTTGAGCTACCTGCACCAGTAAACATCAAGTAATAAGATATCAAGATTAAAAACTATGTAGAACTTTGTTGTGATCAAATTGCATGATCAATTCCAGAAGTCACTGCACACCATAAGTGGGTTGTAGTACACAGCTACATGGAATAAAAAGTTGTACTGCGGCAAAATGAAGTTATAAAAGTAGTTGAACATGGATAAAGAACATTCAAACAGCTGTTCTACAATTCACAAAATATTAAGGTTTGAGGCATAATCAACCAAACAATATGATACAGGCTCCCCCACCCCCCAAAACCAAAACCAAAAAAATAAAAAAATAAAGGATCTTTCTGGACCCAGTAAGTACAAAAAATCTTTCATCTTGTCACATGGAATAGATACTTCAACAAAAATGCCCTATTGACACACTGTTACTTCTTGAATACTAAGCATGAGACCCCTCGGTAAAGGAACTGTATAAGCAAAGAAGGTAAAAATTGAGCATATAATAGCTAATAATGCCATCATTTACAAACATTAACAAATTCATGATGAGGGCTATAACATCTGTAATATGATATTCGAAAACGTTCCTATTCATATCTTTTTACGTAGGGCCTCTTCTAGGCAGACTGCATTCCAGGTACAACTCAATAGAAGCCCCAGGGAAATGAGTCTTTCAAGATAAACCATTATACAGACAAAGACAAGAAGAATAAAAGAAGACAAGAAGAAGAGTGCATACATTTCTCAATCTTCTCACTTGGGATCGAAGACCAGTGATCTCCTCATCGACATCAGCGTGTATTGGATCAATCCTCAATTGGATTTCATCTGGGTTAACCCTTCTTTGTGTCATCTTTCAAATTTAAGTCCTGAAAGCTATCAATTCGAAATTGCTTCACTGCCTGTTGAACCCAATGGCACAATCATAAGGATAACAGGGAACACCCGTTAATTCCTAATCATATAATAAAACAAATTTGACCAACAGAAATTTAGACAATCTTTCAATGTGTAAGCCATGAAAACTACGAAAGACACCCAACTGAGCATAATTCAACTATTTGAATTTGTTTAAGTAAACTTTTCATAAAAAAAAGCCAAGAAAACTCATTATACTACCTAATTTGACTTTGTTCTCCTCCAACTTGTTCCTGATGAGATACTGGGTTTCAGTTTACGATAAAGAGAAGAAAACAAGTAAAGGCTTACCAATAGTATCAATCTTAGGCAAAGATTACAGGGCGAACAATAATTCTATCAATTACAGTATTCCTATCAATTAATTACTTATAAGCTTCGAGCATCTAAACACATATACATCCGCACCTGATCTCCCTTCCGGAACCCTAACTAAATTATAAGCAAAAGAATAGCTAATTTAAACGACAAAACACAATATTAGGGATCTACTTCAATCACATCCCCCCAATTTTCTCAATGCAATCCGAACAAAGAGCTTGTAATGCTTTACAAATATCAAATTACTTTCACACTTGATCAAAAATAAACTTCGAACACGGTAACAGGCAAATCAAATCTTGAAACGATAATTTAGGGTTTCGGAACATTAAAAAAGAGGCTGATCGTGTATACCTTCTTCGGCGATCAAAATACAGGGCCTCCGAGCGACGATAAAGGCGAGCTATCTGAGACGATGCTGACAACCGTGACGTAAGAGTTCGAGAGAAGACGAAGAATCGAGAGAAAGGTAATGTTGGGAACCTAGGGATTTAAGACGAAGGATAGAGGTTGTTAAATTTTGAGCAAAAAGTGAGCCCAAATTGTTGAAGGATTCTGTTTTAAGAAAGGCAAATTTCCTTTCGATCCCTGAAGTTTGTAGATTATCAATATCGTCCCTTGCTTTTCCGTCAATATTCACAATTGTCCTTGAAGTTTCAGTGTTTGAGATTTAAACCTTAGTAAGTTAGTATACCGGCGTTCAATTAAGTACTATTTTCTGAGAATGTGTTCAATAAAGTTCTTGTCTATCCTTTAAAAATTGAGACGACAAATGTTTTATATGCCAAAAGATGTGCAAGGGTGCCGTTTTCACTGTAAAGTGTTTAGTTTAGATAATTCATTTATTAGGTAAACATAATCAAATTTTGTTAAACCGCCGACCGAGCCGAAAAAAGTAAAAGCAAGGGGCCTTAAAAAGTTTTCAAATAGGGACCTTAGAGCAATTTGGCCTTTTTTTATCTTGAAATCAAATTTTGACAAAATTACTTTTAAGGATATCATTTCAAACAAAATACCAATTGCCCCAGCTTTGGGACTGCTGTTTCCCACATAGAATCATAGATAGCCCTTGTTTTCCACGCGGGTCAAAACTTGCGTTCTCTCTCTCTCTTTCGTCCCTTGTTCCCCTGATGTCATACCACACATCATTCACCGTCCACTTAAACCCCACGCCCTTTATGGACCGTCGATTTCAGCTACACGGTACACGCATCCTATTTATTCCCCATTCATTCATTCCCTCCATTCGCGTCGAAAGCAGGATTCATCCACACGACGTCGTTCAAACCAAGGCCGTAGCTTATAAATTCGCCACCCCCACCTCCCACACTATCGGAACTGACAACAACCACCACCTCAACCTTTCCGAAACGACAAGACACGACATGGGAAGCGAGGGTTGTGATGCGAGGAAACCCAGGTTTCTTTGCCTTCATGGGTTTCGAACCAGTGGTCTAATCCTGAAGACGCAACTGGGTAAGTGGCCGGAGTCGGTGCTCCGGAATTTCGACCTGGTCTTCCTTGATGGGCCTTTTCCGGCCCAAGGTAAATCCGACGTTGAGGGCATTTTTGAGCCTCCTTATTACGAGTGGTTCCAATTCAACAAGGTGAGAAAAACAAAACAAATCAGTCCCAGATGTTTCATCTTTTGTCGTTTTATACATTACTTGCTAATTTTCTGTGTCAATTTTGATGGTTTTTTTCTCTTTTCAACAGGAATTTTCAGAGTACACAAACTTTGACAAGTGTCTTGAATTCATTGAAGATTACATGATCAAGAATGGACCCTTTGATGGGCTGCTTGGTTTTTCCCAGGTATTTATTTATGTTGTAATCTTCTCGTTTATTAATAAAACAGCAAAAATCCTTTAATGGGTTCTTTGAGAAATTGAGAGTAATACAAATCCTGAACTAATCAAGCTAATGTTTGATTTTAGTATCTGGGTTTATGATTATGAGTTTGAGGGAATAAACTTGCCCAATCTCTGATTTTTGATATTAAATGTCATTTTCGTAGAAAAGAAAATTGACTGGTTGTTAATGAATGATGCAGGGGGCAATACTGTCAGCGGCGCTGCCGGGTCTACAAGCGAAGGTGAGTTTTAACAATGACCAAAAGAAAACAAAGGAAAAGTTCTTAAAATTATTTGATATGGAAGTTGACGATGATAGTGATCATAGGTTTTGTTTTGTTGTTAAGTCAATGAGTTGTTGATTTTGTTCTTAATTTGCTTGTAGGGGTTGGCATTGACCAGAGTACCCAAAATTAAATTCCTGATAATCATTGGAGGGGCAAAATTCAAGTCACCAACAGTGGCTGAAAATGCCTACTCGTCCCCGATTCAAATTCCGTCCCTCCACTTTTTAGGTATTTTCTGTTTCCTTTGTTTGGTCAATTTGAAATGAACAAATTGAATTAAATTTGGCTCCTCACAATTTTAGTTTAATCCCTAGCTTTGTTAATGAACTGGGTAAATGTTGCAGGAGAGACAGACTTCTTGAAGCCCTATGGACTCGAACTGTTGGAAAACTATGTAAATCCTACAGTGATTCATCATCCCAAGGGCCACACAATACCAAGATTTGATGAAAAGGGTTTAGAGACCATTATGAGTTTCATTGAGACTATTCAAAACAAGTTGGAAGAGAAGCAATGAAGCTTAAGAAAATACATACATCTGCAAATAACTTGAACAACATTCTGGCTATGCCCCCGTTTTCGTATTCAATCTCTATTCTGTTTGGCGCTATTTTGAGCCATATTCTTTCAATGTTGTTTTTTTTACAATAAGATTCTTTCAATGCTGTTGTTCAGTGTAATGTAATAAGAAGAAGAAAAAATATATGATGCACCAAAAAAATTTCATTAGTAGAAAAGGAAAAAAGAAAACCACATGTATGGCTTGTCATCAAACATTTTATGCTTTCATTTGCTTATTATACAAAAAAGTTGAAATGTGGATTAGCATAGTGCTCCATTTGAAGAGAAAAATCAAGTGTGAAGTGACGTATAATTCACTAATCACATGCAAACGTTTAGAAATCTCATATCCAAATTACTTCACATGTTTCATGTGAAAAACTAAAACATATATCCTCGCTATCTCTCATTGCATGCATGTGATTTGTAGACTGGGCGTGCTAGATTGAACGTTCCACAATTTAGCCTTGATTAGGGGAAAGTCTTAAATGGGGTAGTCATGCCGTGTGTTTTGGCCTTTTGGGAGTTACGTTGGAGGTAGTTTTGGTATGTCACTTTGCAGCATTCCACAAATTAGGGTTTAGGGTTCCACGTGCCAGTTTTTCACATGACAAACATGGAGTAATTTGTGGAACTTTCAATACAAAACCATAAATTTATTCAAGACTTTCTCGTAATCAAGACTAGCAAAGATGCTAACTTCAATATGACAGCAACAATAACGAAGCCAACATGACAAAATTAAAGCAGACAAAAGCGGCACCAACAACTATTAATCTCACATCACCAAAATCAACCTTGAATCTTAAGCCAATTAGTCCAAAATAATACGTTAGTTTCATATCTTGTAATTGGAAGTTCCTAGCACACAATCTACCTTGAACCCTAGCCAATTAGTCCACTTCATTGATTATAGGCATGAGTATACAAAAATAATTATTTTCCTTAAAAAGTAATATTTATAGGCAAAAAATTCAAAAAATAAAAATAAATTTGTTGTAAATAATATTACTTATGTGGCTTTCCACGTAATTACTTGAAGGCACTATGCAATATCTCATTAGTTGATACTTTTGTTTTGTAAACTATAATACTATTCAAGAAAGCTAATGAGGATGAGGAACACACCTCAAAATTACATCCCTCATATTTCTATTTACTCTCTATTTTCTGATAAAGTAAGTTTCTAGTTTATAACAAAATCATAATTTTAGAATAAATTATTAGATTTTCTAACTTTCCTGAGAAAATTTTCACACGCCACAGAAAGCCCGGCTAGGCATGTCAGAAGTTTTATTTTCCAAGGGAGGTGAAGATTTGGAAGAAGATCAACATCTTTTGAAGAGAGAACTAGATAAGGTCGTGAAGGGGAAGATCATGAGATGGATGAGGATCATTATTGGCATTTATTGTATTAATTGATAGGACAAAATTTAGACTTTAGATAAAAAATCATGTCAGTCCCTGGTGTTTTAATTTCATCAACAATATCCTTGTACTTACCAATTTGATCAGTCTAGTCCATTCGGTCAATATTGACCGTTAAAAGGTGGGTCTCACTTTGAGCCACATAGAAAAGACAACTACCTAATATAGAAAAGAATAATTGATTAATTATTCAATATAGAAAAGACAACTACCTAATAGTACCTAATTAATTAATGAAACATTATACTCTTAATTAATTGGAATTACTCTATAACTTATGCATGTGGGTCAAATCTCTGTCATCGTCACGTCATCAAAAAGTGGGTCCCACTTTGAGCCACATCAGTACTTAACAGTCAAAATTGACGGATTGGACTAAACTGATGAAATTGGTAAGTATAAGGGTGTTGCTGATGAAATTGAAAGAGCAGAGACTGATATGATTTTCGGACTAAAATTCAAGGCGGTAAACTGAATTTAGTCCTAATTAATATTACTAATATCATCAGAACTGCAATCATCACCATAAATCTTGAGCTCAAAACTAGCTCGATCCTCTATTTCTATAGAACCTGTTTTGTTAAAAAATTTGAAACTAAAACAATGACTTATAGAGCAAACTAGCCTAAAAAGTATCGATCGAAACTTTTGACATATCTAAATCGTCACCTTTATTTTTCTGCCTTTTCCTACATGCATAAGTTATAGAGTAATTCCAATTAATTAAGAGTACAATGTTTCATTAATTAATTAGGTACTATTAGGTAGTTGTCTTTTCTATATTGAATAATTAATCAATTATTTTTTAATACCTTTTTTTTTAAAGAAAGGTAGAATTCATTCAAAAAGCAAGAGATAAACATACATCAATTCCTAGAACCCAGCTATGATACCCTACTGGGAGCTTAAAAATAGATAAGCAGAGCTCATTGAGTCTAGAAAGCTCGATTCATAACATTGAGCCTACAAAAATAAAAACTTCTATGCATCTAGAAGGGGAAACACAACTACAGAAGTCGCCTGAGCACTCAATTGTGGTACAACTTCTCAATTGTCTTCTAAATGAATCAAAGCTTCAACCAATGTAGGCACACAACCACAACATAAGCAACTCAAATATTCTCCTTACCCTTACTACGAAGGGCAGGAGTAGCTATAGGATAAGTTAGACGCAAAGAAGCTGATTCCGCCTTCTTAGCCTTTGTTGCTTCAAAATTCTTATTTTTTGCACCAACAGGCCTACCCCGTTTCTTTTGTCCATTCACCACAGCTGGAGTGACCAAACCAAAAGCCTCCTTACCAACAATAGAACGACGAATAGGAAAAGCAGACTTGAGATTTTTTGGAGAAACAAAGAGCACATGATCACGCTCAACCCGCTTACCCAGAACCACCGCTCTTTCAGGAACACTATCACTAGGCTCATCAATAGAAATACGATCAGGCAAAGGTCTAATAGTCACAGCCCTGTGTTCCTTACTATAGTCCACCTGCCGCTCAAGATTGGCAAAGAGATTGGTCACATGAGCCTTAGGAATAGGGGCAGTGAAAACTAGTGAAGTAGACCCAGCAGTGAAGACAGTCTTCGAGCCAAGAGTTGAGAATAAGACGCCAGCAAGCTTAGAGATGCTAGACGAAGAAGCTTGGGGAGTAGGAATCTTAAGTAAAGCAACACATTCACGCCCAAAATGTGTAATAAGCCCACACTGCTTACACCAGCCTGCAAGATTTTCGAACTCAAATTCCAACAGCGCTTCCACACCTATATCCAAAAGAAAAGATCTCTTCTTCAGAATAGAATGATCAATGTCAAGAACAACCCTCACCCTAATATCACCCATATGCAAGGCTTTGGGATCAACAGCTAGAAACTGACCCAAAGTAGAACCAATGGTGGTGGCAGTTTCACGAGTGATAAAGAGGGGAGGAACATTGTGAACCTTAATCCAGAACGTAATGGAACACATGGGCACATCAGGAATCGGAAGAAGACCATCATAATCCGCAAGAAGGATCTACGCCTTCTCAAAACTCCAAGGTCCACGCAAAACCCTAGTCTTGTCTTGGACAGTTTTGAACGAAATAAGGAAACGATCATCCTTCTCCTGAACTCGAACCTTGTTAGGTATACGCCAATACCTGTTGAAACAAACCTTAAAAGAATCCTTGTTAAAAGGCTTGTGAGTGAGTAGACGTGCAATAAAAAAATATTGGGAGGTTTTGGTGACCGAACTCTTCCAACCAGGGCAGAGATTCACTGGTGCACTGTCGTCCGCCAAGGCCAGAGCAGAGGAAAAACGAGCGTTCATGGCTTCCACAGACGACATAGAGATCGAAGGTGAAACTAGGGTTCAAGCACAACACAAACCCTCACAAAGGAAGAGAGCTTGACGGCTTGGCTAGGGTTAGAGGATATCTTTTTTAATTATTTTTTAATACCTAGTGTACACGTATGGTACTATAGTCTCTCCGGAGTATGGTAAAGCATTAATGCATTATACATCTTTTGGCTAAGTTCAAGTGAAGAAAGTAAGGTAATTAATAAAATTACTGAGTATTGGTGTAGACATATTTTCAAACTGACTAGCAAAAATAACTTTATAACTATATTAGCTAAAATTTGGTTAAAAAATAGCTAGCCTTACTTATTTGCTAGTTAATATTATTTATGACAATTTTTATGCCCGACCGACCTATTTTAACTTTAAAGGGCTTATTCAAACTTTGGGTCATGCTCGAGCCAACCCATATAATAATTGAGCCAATCTTGAGCCATTCCAATTAAGAAAACGCTAGGCCTAGCTCGAACTAGAGACCCAAACTTAGATCATGTCGAGCGGGGGCTTTAGCCTAATCCTATTACTCTAAATATAATTTTTTTTTTTAGCAAAATAGAATGTACTAATAGTTGTTTGAATTTCAGGAGGAACATGAAGAATTAAAATATTTGATAGATCAAGTAAAATTGAGATGAGATTTAGATATAAAGATCATAAGTTTGATTAGAACAAAAAAATAATTATTTATTATTATTAAAAAGGGTTTTTATCACAAATGGTACCTGAACTTTACGTGAATTATATACATGGTACCTGAACTTCACTTTTGATCACAACTAGTACCCGAACTTTTCGTTTTCATCTTAAATGGTACCTGAACTTTTCGTTTTCATCCTAAATGGTACCTACAGTCAATTTTCAGTAAAAAAAAAAAAAAATTTGAAAAAAAAAAAACTCTCTCTCTCCAGCCGGAACTCTCTCTCTCCCGCCGGAACTCTCTCTCCTCTCCATCGGTGCCGCCGTCAACCATCTCCAATGACCACAAAGTTTATATCAACATGTAGATAACAATCCAAGGATGAAATTATGTAACTACATCAAGGTGAGATTCAAAGTAGATAGAGAGATATTGATGCCGGAAGTTCTAAAAATCGAAAAGTCGACGACCTCAATCCTCCACGTACGGCGGTCAACGTTGAAAATTGAGGGTACCACGAGGTTGCTGGGATGGAGGGCTTCAAAGCCCAATAGGTTTGGAGGATCGGAAGTGGCCGGAGGTGGTGGCGCCTTATGGTGCAGAGGGAGAGGAGAGAGATTACGGGTGGGGGGGAGAGGGAGGGAGAGAGAGAGAGAAAGAGAGGAAAAAAAAAAAAAACTAAATTTTTTTGTTTTTTTTTTTCTTTTCAATTTTTGACCGTAGGATGAATTTGTTTTAATTTTTTAACGGTAGATTTGACGATAGGTACCATTTGTGATCAAAACGAAAAGTTCAGGTACCATTTGTGATCAAAAGTGAAATTCAGGTACTATGTATATAATTGATGTAAAGTTCAAGTACCATTTGTGATAAAAACCCTATTAAATAAAAAAACTTGGAAACACAGAAACCAGAAAAGAATGATCACTTGATTTGGCGCACCACGTTGAACCAGAAGCGATGCAAAAGAAGCAATCTTTAAAACCCAATGTGGTCATCGTTACGCAGAAGCACCAAAATGAAATGTCTCTTCTCGTCGACCCAATCACTATCATCCAATCCAAAACTCATTTCTAACACTCCTTCTCGCTCTCTCTCCAACCTCTCCTCGGTAAGCCTCTCTTTCTCTCTCTCACCTGTACTATGCTCACTGTAACCCACACTTGATTGAGTTCATTCATATTCCTAGTAAATTTCTAGGCTTTTCTTCTCCAACCAATTCGGAGCCCTGCAATTCGTGCGTTTTCTTCAAACCCCAAAATCGCAGAGGTACGGGCACTACACAGCATGCAAAACCCGGAAGCTATTTCGTACCTGACGCAGCGTGAAGCTGCTGAGATCGATGAGATTCTCATGGGTCCTATCGGCTTCAGCGTCGACCAGTTAATGGTCAGTTCTTTCTTCTTTTCTCTCTAATTTATAAAGATGGGTTTGGCTGATAGAGAATTGTGCATAGTCCTAATTGTGGGTTCGTCTTTGTTTTCCGTTTTATTCAATCTGTAGGAATTGGCTGGTTTGAGCGTGGCCACTTCAATAGCAGAGGTAATGCTTTGCTTTTATTCTCTCTGTGTATTAATTGCTCTTGCATGAACACATTGCTTTTGGATATTGCTATGCTACTTATTTGCTAGTTTTTGGTTGCTCTTGTTCTTGACTCATGATCGTGCATATGCCACCAGTTCTGAACTATAGTCCTGAACTTGCTCATAGTATTTTCCTACTTAATAATCTAAAAATGTATTCCGTTGAGGAATGCAGTGAGATTATGCTATCTGAGTATTCAGCAACACGCTACGATACTATGAATTGCAATGTTCATTTAGTAGGAGTGAGGAGCTGCACTTAGATGATATGACGATTTATATTTTTTTTTCAATTTATGTGACAGGTGTATAAACCGAGCGAGTATAATCGCGTCCTTGCGATTTGTGGTCCTGGAAACAATGGTGGTGATGGTCTTGTGGCTGCTCGTCACCTCTATCACTTTGGATATAAACCGTGCGTATGTTATCCAAAGCGTACTGCTAAGCCTCTTTACACTGGTCTGGTCACTCAAGTAAGGAATATAACTCAAACTTGAAAATTCTTGAATGCTGTGTTTTATTTTATTATACACATATATGGGGCTGGTGGATTTTCCTTGGAGGCCTATATTTATTGTAAGATATTCTTATCTGGTGGAGCAATTTTGCAGCTGGAATCACTGTCAGTCCCTTTCATCTCTGTGGAAGATCTGCCTATGGACTTGTCAGAGGACTTTGACATTGTTGTGGATGCAATGTTTGGTTTTTCATTCCTTGGTAATTATTACTTGTCTTCATTTCCAGTAAATCTTTTCCTTTTCCCGTTTATATAGTCAAAGGACTTTGATACAAGTACTCTTATTCTCCTTGAACTGTTGTCCATGTGTATAAAAAATGTGAACATGAAAGACTACTTTACATTCTTGTAGAAATTTCTAAAAAAGTGAACAATGGATGCATAAAATTGCTCCGGTATACTTTTTCATCAAAATAATGTCTGGACTGTTATTTCTCCCGTATATTGTGATTATTGTCATAGCAGACTATCAACTTTGCCGAACTGTATAGGAATTCAGAACAGGCCTTTTAGCAAGTCGAACTATTTCATTCCATGGCCTTTGAGCCTGTAGCTTGTGCCCACCTCTAATCTATTTTGCTGGTCCTTGTTTATGTGTTCGTCAGCTTGAGCCTTGGTGTCATCTCATTTTCCTTTTTGGATCATTGATTGGGATTAATCTTTTGGATGCCATATTGGCCTTACAACTCCCACTTCTTCTGTTTATTCGTGTTCAAATCCACATGTAGCCCTTATAACTTTGTAAGAATGTAGTGCAGGAGATGGTTCTGGTGTCTTTGACAGAGGTTTATGCGATGCCCACACATTTAGTTAGTAAAAAGACTGATTCCCTCATGGTGGAGTCCATTGGAATTTTGTTAGTTATCCTAGATTTTGTGGTTGGTCTAGTCCTATAAAATCCATAGAATTAAGTTTGACTTGCTCAGTTTTCTTAGATAAGCCTCAGTCCTTCAACAAAACTCAACTCAACAAATGATTTATAGATTTCTTCTCCTTTTATTTATGCAGGACCCTGGCACCTAACACTTGATAAATCTCATCCACATTAGAGATTCTTCACTGTTGATTATTGTGATGGTTATTTAATTGGATTTTATCTAACTGCAATAATCTGGGATGCTTCAGGTGCTCCAAGGCCCCCTTTTGATAATCTGATCCAAAAGCTTGTTTGTATCAATACCTATGATCAAACACGCCAAAAGTCCTCCGTCATTGTCTCCATAGATATTCCATCTGGGTGGCAGGTTGAAGGAGATGGTGGTCCGGAAGGCATTAAGC
The DNA here is from genome assembly GCA_029955375.1 of Rubus parviflorus. Taxonomy (NCBI): domain Eukaryota; kingdom Viridiplantae; phylum Streptophyta; class Magnoliopsida; order Rosales; family Rosaceae; genus Rubus; species Rubus parviflorus. The sequence goes on along the minus strand of JARGGL010000008.1, from coordinate 10,552,754 downwards.
CTGACATGTTGGTATGTTGTTGAGGAACACTTCAATGTGGTGTTGATTACACATGATTTGAACTTTATACTTGAGTTGAAGATTTACATAGATATAAATACATTTATATATACGTAATAAGACATCTCGTTGATGTAAACTTGGTACTTTCTAGGTTTCTCTGACTGCTCCAAAGTTGTGTGCGAAGAAATTTTGTGGTCCACACCACTTTCTGGGCGGTAGATTTGTCCCACCATCTATTGCTGATAAATATAAGCTTCGTCTTCCCCCATATCCAGGCACTTCTATGTGTGTCCGAATTGGAAAGCCTCCACAAGTTGATATATCGGCTCTAAGAGAGAACTATATTTCTCCTGAGTTTCTTGAGGAACAGGTGGACACTGACCCCTTTGATCAGGTACAGGTTCAAGTTAGATGAAGTGGCTGGTTTGATTGTGCCACATTTAGTTGCAAAAGCTGTCCATCGTATATCAAGTAACCTTCAATTTTTCCTTTTAGTTCCGTAAATGGTTTGATGATGTAGTGGCTGCTGGATTGAGGGAACCAAATGCGATGGCCTTATCAACTGCTTGCAAGAATGGAAAACCGTAATTTCTGTATCCTTTGTTACAATCTATTTTGTTGGCCGTAAGTTATGTTTGGCAGACTCTTCGTACATGTTAGACATCGACACCAAGGATTTCACAATAGTCACGTAGATTTCCTCTCTGCTATTTCACTGTCATTTATCATTTTGGATGTTAATATGATGTTTATTTTTTTCAAATGTACAAGGAACCTGTTGACCTTTTTACTTATTTGTTTCTTCTACAGCTCATCGCGAATGGTATTGCTAAAAGGATTTGATAAAAACGGTTTTGTCTGGTTAGTAGCGGTCTATTATTAATGTGACAGTGTACATACATCAAGAATGTAAGTATATGCTTGTTATATTGTTAATTCAATGCTATTAAATTTCTGCAGGTATACCAATTATGAAAGTCGAAAGGCACAGGAATTGTTTGAAAATCCTCATGCATCTCTTCTTTTCTATTGGGATGGTCTTAATCGGCAGGTAAACCATATTTTCTTTTTAAGACTAATTATTTTAGAATGTTTGACCTATAGTGATTGTGGGCATAGGTTACGCCTACTGATATCAGAAAACTGGATGACACAGATCATTGTTGTGTGTATCATCCCTTGTCAAAGTAGAGTAACACGTACTTTCTAAAGAACTCATCAGTGTACCCCTGGAAGCACTGATCTTGAAAAATGTGTACCATATCTGTCTTCGGCCACTATTATCCCTATATATATTGTTTGAAGTTTTTTTTTTTTTTTGAAAAATTTGATATTGTGGCCTTGACCTCATGGTTGTGGTAGTGTGTGGGTGCATGTGTTATAGAGTTTCATGCTGTTTGCACTTCCTTAAATAGTATGTACTAGAAGTCGGGTCATTGCAGAATGCAGTGCAGGAGTATCCACGCTTTGCTTGGAGAATTATATCCCTCTAGTATTGTATTGTACCGAGAGAGATGGGTATTGATCTAGATTTGTGATACATAATGGATGACATGAAATTTTCCTGGCTTCCATGTTTAGAAGCCTTGGAAATTCAAATAATTGTGTAGTCAAAGACTCAAATTACAATGGCTGATAACAGAGTGAAGGGATTTTTTGCATGGTTTACATCAGACGTGAGTTTGTCATTGGCATTTGGTTACAAATTTTATGTATAAATAAATCTCGTATAACATATGAAGTCATAGTATCATGCTACCCGTGCCAACTTAAAAGAGCACTGACTTTTACTTTTTTGCTGATGGTACTGTAGTTTCTTTTCTTTTTTTCTCTGCAGTAGATAAGAGCAAATGAACGCTTATTTTCATAAGGATCTTTAAAAAATGTGGTCTAGTACAGGATTTCACGCCGGACTGTTAAAAGTATACAGTTTGGACATTGAGCTACCAACTTTTATTCTGGAAGAAAACATTTAGTGCAGTGTTTTTCCACTACAGGGGCATTGATGTGTGATAATCTTTCTTGATGAAGATCATGTCTTAATATCATCTATGATTTATAGGTGAGACTGGAAGGATCTGTGCAGAAAGTTTCTGATGAGGAATCTGACCAGTACTTCCATAGCCGTCCTCGAGGAAGTCAGATTGGAGCAATAGTTAGCAAGCAGGTTTGTTTCTCCCAATCTTTTCTTGTACTGAATGAACACAGACTCCAGGATACACGTTCGTTCTTGGTTGCGTATTTTTGGAAGGCATGTAAATTTTCTCTAGAATCAGTGAAAATTAAATGTACAAGAATTTACACTAATATTTTTTTTTAAATCAATAAGAGAGATAAATAATCTCTTTCACTGAGAGTCCTTTAATTATATGTTTCATTTGCTTCTTAGTTTTATCAAAGAAAAATTTAGTGCAACTGCAATGTCAAAGACAAAATAGTTATTTGTTTGTAATTTCAACATATCGGGGAATGTGAGTTATGAATGTATAAATATAAAACAAAGGTTACAATGTCAAAGGTAAGAACAAGGTGAAAAATTCCTTACAGAGTGGTTCAACGGGTAAATATAATGTTGTAGAAGCATCTGATACAGTTATTTAAATTCATGATTTTTACTATCATGCCATTTTTTTCTTTTCCTATTTTACTGATACAACTATAAGGAATACTAATAATTTGTATCTTCTTCTTTCAGAGCACTATAGTCCCTGGAAGGCATGTTCTTTATGACCAATACAAACAACTAGAGGAAAAATTCTCCGATGGGTAAGCAGTTACTATACTTAATGGCTTTATTGACAAATTACGATGTAATTGTCCTCGGCTCAATCCCCTATCACCATCATATATGACATGGATTATTGATGTAACTGTTTGCAATATATTTACCTTCCTCTAAGACCAACATTACCATAAAATGAAATTCTATGTATATATCTGAAATTAAATTCCAGGTTTTTTTGTTTTCGTCTGCAGAAGTTTAATTCCTAAACCTAAGAACTGGGGAGGATACAGACTCAAGCCAGAGATGTTTGAGTTTTGGCAAGGTCAAAAATCTCGCTTGCATGACAGGTGGTTCCTATCCCATTTATAACGGGTGGTTCAGATCCTTTTCTTTTGCTATAGTATCTACTGATGTGGCCCATAATGGATGAATGGAAAAGATCTGATTCTGTGACTTGGATATGCAACTTCCTATAGAAGTCATGCAGCCACTGGCTTGGATATGAACTGTAACTCAGATATCACTTGGGTTTGGGTTGGTATTGGATCCAGAACTAGTTGATGATTTGAGTCGATTGTGGCGGTCCTTTTCTTATACTGTTAATTTATTTTCAAATTATTATCCTAGCTGTGTATTCAAACATCAATCATAAACGACATAGATGTGTTACTGAAAGGTTATCAGTGAGATGGCTCATTTTTGTGGTAGTCTTAAATAGAAATGTAATTTGGCCAAAAATAAAAATATAGAAATCTTACCATAGCATGATTTGTTTTGCATATTGTTGGATGTGTATGTATGATCATATGTTGGCTCAATGAAAAAAGAAAGAAAATAACATTTCTATTGTTAAAGTCTTACTGTAGAGTATATTTTGGTGATAGGCTGCGATATTCTTCTCGGGAGATCAATGGACAACAAGTGTGGAAAATTGAGCAGTTGGCTCCTTGATGAATATTTTCAGCACCTTCACTTTGAAGTTCATCCTTCAGGTTCTTATGTAATTTGTACTCATACTTACTGGTCCTATTATTTTGGTTATTTTTCTCTTTCTTCTATTAGTAGCATGCATGTGTAATGTAATGGCAGGTAAATTCATGAGTGTATATATTTCCTATGGGTTCTAAAAGTACAGTATAAGCCCCATGCGTACACATTCAATGACATAAAACACTTGAATATATTAAACATGAAATTGTTGGGTTGGGAGATTTAGCAGATTGCAGATGGAGCATATCTTGTCACTTCTAATGCCCAATCATGCTTATTGTTGTTGCAAGTTCTAGAATACTACATTTCCAGATTTGAGAGACTAACTATAAAAAACTTGGTGAATTAGGTACTGTGAATGGTGAAGACGTTGTTTCATTGGTACATCTTGAATTCTGCCAAAATTGTGATAGACAGTGTCGTTGACTCTTGAATTAGTTAGTGTCAAAACTGCTGCTCTTGCATTCTTTACTTGTAAAGAACTGCTAGAATCCATACTGTCTTTTGAAAGAGTTTTTTTTTTTTTTTTTGGAGTTGATACATAGATGAATCAGCCATTGATTGATTAATATCGTTGCTCAGCTTAAGACCTGTTCTCATTCATTCTATTCAATTTGAGTCGTTACCTTGCTGTGATCCTTGTATTAGAACAGTCATCTTAGTTCTGCATTGAATGAGCTAATAATGTTGAAGTGTTCTCAACTGATATGGAAAATGGTATGTCAAAGTGTGTTTAGTTGCTAGAAATGACAGAGATAAAACGTAAGACTGGTTATAAACACATAATACACTGTTACTTTAATTGGTATTCAGTGAGTTTTATTTTGATGACTGGTTTCTTATTATGCTTCCTTGTCACAAAGAATGGTCAAGAAGGTTCAAATGTGGTAGCCATCATTGAACACAGCCACCCTTCATGCGGGTTTGGCTGCAGTTCTGTACTTGGGAGCTCAACATGTGACAAACAAGCAAAATGGAAATTGCTTTTGTTAGTGGATCAAAAAGTTTCACTGTTGTATTTCAATTTTGTAATTGACTAACATGTATTTGTCTTTTAGGTCACCAGAAGTAATATTCTCATAATTTTGGAGTCTAAATCTTTCCGACTTCATCTAGTGCACAATACAATATTAAAATTCCTATATAGGGTCATTAAAAAATTAAACCAAAAGAAAGGAAAAATTCTTTTTGCTCTTCAGAATATATAAAGCCATTCTTGAATCTTAACTTTTGGAGGTTTTGTTTAATGCATGCTTCTTCTCAATAGTTTTGATAACCAAAACTACATGTTTTGATACATGGTAGTCCGTGAAATGGTAGACAATAGATTATATATGTTGTTAATTTAAAAATCTGTGATTAAAGATTAATAAAAAAGAAGAGAGAGAGAAACAATTGAAGTAATTGAACTGCAGTCTTTCCTCTTCAAAATGCTTATTAGGGCATCCTCTCATAATTTTTTCAGGTTTCTTTAATCCATGCTTCTTTCCTATATGAATATGTATTGCGTAGATTTGTGGATAGTATCATAGTAGTATGATCATGGTTCATGACCAAAATGGGCTCCACCATGAAAACAAAAACTGAAATTTCTTCTCAAGGATCTTTTGACCAGCTGAGACTGAAAGCTGATGCTACTTCATTATTGAAAGGCCAATTCGATGCAGGGTGACCACACCACTCACTTACTTTTAAGAGTCATGATTTTGTGGATTTTTTTTTTCTCCCTTCTTCTCTGTGTGGTAATATTCAAAGGGATTGTGACTGTGCGATGTTGAACATCACCCATATCAGAATTCAGATAGATCCCAAAGAAGTAGAGGTAGGAAAATTTTAAAATTTCCAGAATAGAAATGATTAGAAGATTCCATCCCTCTCTCTTTCATATCATGCATATGAAAAGGCTTGGGCCTCTCTTAATCTTATTATTCCACAAGTGGGTAAAGCTGTTTGATCAAACCCATTAGCTGAAAGCATTTTGAATATCAGAAATACTATTTCTTCTAAGAGACTAATGGTATCTATTTGGAGGCCATTGACCCCCTGGGAAATGCAACTGTTAATGACACTGAGAGCAGCCATTTTGGTTGACCCCATTGCGGTGCCAGTGGCCACATCCTTAACTAGTTGATGAGTGACATGAGCCATTGGAGTTTCTAATTGCTAAGGATGAATAGATGGATAAACTCCTCTTTTTATATCTGTGTGGGAGTATTTTTCATAGTGCTCAAGAGCTTTTAGATGATCAAAAACCTATTTTCGTGCTTTTGAGGTTTCTTTTCATGGGTCTTCTTTTATCTCGGAGGCGGAAATTCGAATTTATGACCTTATTCAATTTTTGGAGGAAAACATTAGTAAACTGATATGCAGATGTCTATTTGTTGCTTTCAGATTCATATTTATAAGCCGCTTATAGCACACCCTTGCTTTGAAAGTTTCCTATCAACTTTATAGTGAACTTACCAAGATATTATGTCACAGTAATTTGATAATGCAAAACTTGGATTCTGTCTGCTATCAGAAATACGAAACATTACTTTCAATGAAATGTGTGAGAAGGAATGGTTTTGATGATTAATGTTTGGAAATATGGTTGAATTCAGATGGATGGTGCCCAATAGCTTAAATCATGATTGTGGATGGTGCCCATTCTGAGCTTTCAAAGGAGTTGAAACTTTTCCTTTCAACGCCTTTTGAATGTACAAAACAAAACATCCAAAGTGGGGTTCAATCTTATCTCCAATACAAAATTATGGTGTCCCTCAACAAACACAAAACAAAAGATATTGAAGAGGAGGGAGGGGAAGGAGTGGGGAGGACCCCTACATCTATACAATCTAGAATATGAGAGACTCCAAGAGACACTTGTGAGCAAATGAGAATGGCCTACTTTCCTTTGTATTATGACCCTTTTGGATGAGCACTAAAGGAAGTTTAACGGTTAACAATATGACTATGCCATTGTTCAAAAAAAAAAAAGGTGATGATTTTGGCACTCCACTCTACCATATATTTTACCACTTGCACTCCACTTTTATGTAGCTAAAAGTGGAGTGCAAGTGATAAAGTGGAGTGCCAAAATCACTACAAAAAAAAAAAACAATATGACTTTGCTGACCTTTTTCTTTCTCTTTTTACCTTTGTTATATTTCAGGGTGAGGAGGTGAGGATGGATGCATACCATAAATTGATGAATTTATTAGATTTCACCCTCCTTTTTTTATGAGCAACAAATAAAAGAAACCTCGAAAAATGATATAGGGAGGGAAAAACAATTGCCTACGGTCCAAAAGATTCTCTTATGATGGTTCTGCTAGGGTTTCCTAGCAATTGGTTTGTGGGATGGCTTTTGCCCTATCAATCTTCTCCTCCTTCTCCTTTGGAGCACCCTTGTGACGCCGGGGAAGGTGTCGACCTCTAGGCATATGTTGTGCGCAGTCGCCTTCCCTCCTCCATTCGTCATCAACAATTTGGTTTTTGGTCTTGTGGTCTTTTCTTCTTTAGTCGTTGGTTTAAAAAGATTCCGACAAAATTTTGGAAGCTCAACTTTGGATTTGATTTAGTCGGTCCAAGTTGTGGACGGCGTCCTCAAGGGAGGATCACGAGTCTTGGGGTACGACGATATTTCAGTCTAGGTAGCGTGGTTTCATGGTGCATCAAGCGCTCATCGATCTTTTAATAACAGTCATAGAATTACTAATCTTTCAATCATTATTTTTTTCTTTTTACCTTTGTAGGGCTAAATTGACTCATTTGTTGTCCTACATCAAAATTCTTTGATTTTTATTGAATTTGATATGATAAACTGCATACTGTAATACAAGTATAGCCGGTGCTTATATAGGCATCCAAATCCTAAACATAATCTAATAAGGAATCTCAAAATCTTATGAAATTTAAACTAAAAAGGAAAATAAAATTCTAAAATAAAAGAAATATCAAACTTGCCTAAAAATATTAAATCATGACTTTTCGTGCGAGTCATCCGAAATGTCCAGAACCACAACTTTGGCGACTAGTAACTCCATAAAGCGAGAATTATCAATATTTCAATCATTATTTTTAATTATGTGCCCCTTCTTTCCTTTTACCTTTGTAAGGCTAAATTGACTCATTTCTTGTCTTACATCATATACAACAATGTTTAAAAATGCTAAAGCGTAACCTGAGGCATTTTCGAGAGAGCGCCTCCAAGGCCTAAAAAAATATACATAGAAAGACAATAATATAGTTAAAAAATAAACTATTCATTGTCGTTAATGCATAATAAATTAATAAGTAAGCTAAAACCGATCTACTATACAAACAAGGCATTGAGATCATGGTTTGGGGAAAGGAGATGAGAGAATGAGAAAACTGTTGTCTTTTGTTTGAAACGAATGGACCAAAACAACATACGCTTTTCATGCCTTGACATCAAATTAGAGGTGAAATAGAAGAAAAACAAAACGTATTTTTTCAACCTTGAGGCACGCTTTTTAAAATATTGGTATACACATTTACATGTAGTATCAAATATGAGACTATGAGTCGATATATGTGCATGCTGCATAGCCTGCATGAAAGCGATGAGAGGTATTCATATGGTTGTGATTGTCTTGCAAATTGAATGCACATGAAATTAAGTGATCCAGTCTTGGATGGAATATATATTGAATCATTGATCGTATAAAATATCCATAATCGTGACTCATGAAGCCAGAAATTAGGTTTACGTCAAAACATTGATTTGTTTGTATGTGATCGAATGTGACCAATTTCAAAGAGATAGATAATTGGTTGCACATCTCTTCCTTTCACTTTGGATTTTGGAAATATTGTCTTAATTAATTGGATCGACCTCTTTAGCATCATGCCATGTTTGGCCACTGTCTTTCATCCTTTTCCTAATTTATATACATGTCGATGTTTCACGTGATCAAAATGGCCAACCTAATCTTCATCCCACCTATTGTTCAAAAAAAAAATCTTCATCCCACCTTAATTTGTTTATGAATTCATACCAAATACAATTTTTATGATATATTTTTCATTCAAAAAATTAAATAACCGATATATATTGTTCATCTAAAATGTCGGCAACTCGATCAACTCCTTTAGTATTAAAATTCAAGGGTATCCAGCTCATGATAGTATTAACGACTAATTGTCAAGCATGTGTATCCTCGAACCCTAAACACATGTTACATATGAGACAATTATCGCATTTTAGCTCGTACCGACTCTTAAGGGTGGAATTTATGTACCATTTTCAGGGAATTGTTCTCTACCATGTTGGAAAGTCCATTTCTCTTATCGATCTGGTTTTCAATCTAAATAACTAATGAGATATATTCTTGTTTAAAAATGTGTTTTTCATTGATAACTTGATAGGGAAACAATGTTAAACTGTCCGAGAAAACTAAGAGCAATTAATGTCACAAGATTCATTATCTATATTTCCTAATAGCCTTCAGTTCAGTTTAATACTTGTTAACACTCCAACAACTACCTAATTTAAGAATCTCCAAATTAGCTATTTTAAACTAAATTTAAAATTTGACTAATTTTGATACAATTTACCACTCAAACAGAATATTCAAACGAAAGTTAAATTTAATTTTTGCCAAAATCTCTAAAAATGATAGTTATTTTTTGAGTTAAAATAACCAAAAAAGTGAATTATACCTATTCCAGGAATTATGCCCAAACGAAAGCCCACCACCACAACGAAACCTAGTCGTCGGCATGATCCACACCATAGAGCCATCATCATACAAGCCACCAACACTAGTAACGACAGCGGAAACACCATCAGGACCTCCAAAGGTAGGAACCAGCATGATAGATGACCATAGCAATAACCACCGCTGGAACAAAAACCCGAAAAACCAAGACCAAGCAGCAACACCACTAGAGAGAATGTGACCGTACAAAATGAATAACACGGCCACTAGAAACCCTAACCCCAAATAGGGACGCCACCAGGAGCAAGCTAGAACGGGGATGAGAGAGTTCTCGATCCAAAACCCCAAGCAACAGGGAGAGAGAGGGGATAATAAGCCACAACGCCAAGCCTAAGAACAAGGATGTTGATCTGGACAACCCTTAGCTGATATTTATAGGCAATAAAACAAATGGAGGAAACACTAACCGACCGCCACCACCAACCAGCTTCCCACACTAGATGAAGACGCTGCCACCACCACCACCAACTAGTGACTCACGACAGATGAACACTCTACTGATTTGTACGTATTTTACATACAAAGTATGTCTCTAACTACTTGAATTATACTTCTCCAAGAGCCAAATAATATCATTAATGTGTGTTTGTATTGTTTTTAGGTTGAATAAGTGAGTTGAAGTAATTTGGAGCTTCAGATCGCATTTTGGGAGTTTTTGGAGCATTTTCGAGAATAGGACGAAAAGTCAACCGTAACTTTTAGCACTAAAATCACAAGAATCAAGCCTCGGAAATGGAGCACAAGATCATTTCGGAGTTTTGGCCAAAAATCCGAAAAGTCAACAGTAACTCACCCTGGGCCCACCCATGGTCAACTCCGAGGAAACAAAGACCGCGTCGAGACGTGACTTCTGCATCAAGTTTCCCATTTCAGCTATGAGAGCATCATTTGATGAGTTGAGATATTTTGGTGATGATTTGAAATTCAAATTCAAAATAGAGACAAAGCATTTAATAGTTTAATCATCATTTGACGTCTCTTAGCCTTCCCTTACCTAATTTTTGTCTCCTCACCTCCCAAATCTTATTTTTCTTTTCCATAAACACATTACCTCTCTACCCGTTCTCTCTTGTTCACTTTCCTACCTACCCTAGCGTTTTGGTAAATTCTTTTTGCTTAGAATCTTAGTTGTTAGCCTTAGGATTATTTCCAATCCATCTCCACCATCCAATCCATTCTCTTTCCCTCTATATATACTCCTCTTCACTTCTATTTTCATATATAATTTTTACTATTTATCAACCCTAGCCTCCACCCCAAAATTTCCAAAACCTTTCCTCTTCCTTCTCTCCTAAAAGTCCCAAAAATACTTGGATCCGCCGTCGGATCGACCGGTGGTCGACCGGTCGGCCGGCTGCAGCTACCACCTTCTTCCCCTCTTTTCTCCTCCTTTCACCACTTAAATCCATTTCCTTCCTTTACCAAACTCTGTCCTAAGACCCTTCTCTATATTCCTAACCTCTTTTCTCCACCATTCTATCACTTCTACCTCATATAAGCTTGGAGACATCAAGAACATCAAGATCCTTAGAGCTTTGGACAAGAAGAAGCTAGGAGAAGAAGAGAAGGCCAAGAGGAGCTTGCTTCAAGACTTGGTGACAGCAAGATTGGGGCCACTATCTTCATTGAGCATTCATCTATCTCTATTTACTTTCATCTATTTCTTAGCTTGTCAATCTTGAGATTATTGATGTACATTCTAAGTATATGTGAGTAGTTGTTAGGATTTGGGACTAGGGTTGTGTGCCCTAGTCCATAGATGATGGATTGGATGATTCTTATATATATATATACATGTTGGTTGATTTTTGGGTATATTCATTGCCTATTTTTATTATGTGTTAGATGCTTGTTTAGGAACCACCAATTCTTAGACATGTGCTTAATCTATCTTGGTGTGAAAGTGTGAGTTTGGTACCCTTACTCTTTCTAGACAATGGACAATGAATGTGATGAGCATGTCTTGTTTGATTTCTTTGGTCTTGATACTTTATGCCTTAATTCAATTAGCTTGGTTGAATTGGATCAGGAGTTGTTGTGAACCATTGCATGTCACAACAATAACTTAGAACACTCGTTCCTAGAACCATTGCATGGCTAGGATACGAAAATTGATCCATTAAACAACTTGACTTTGTGTGGGAATTTAAAATGCATTTGTGCTTCAAACCCCTTCACATTTGTGAGGGGGTACCTTCATTAATAGCATTGATGAAGGATTAACTCTTATGAACCTTTGTTGGCATAGGAATACATTAGATTGCATTACATTCCATAACCATTGCATGGGTGGAATGTGGGGGATTCATACATGAACCTTTCAACATGTGTGTGTGTTTGATTGTTTATCCATCCATATGGATTATGAAGAGACCCGAAACTCTCAATTATTCTATCATTTCCTATCTATCCATGTTCCTCCTCTTTGCATTTCATTTGCATGAGTTTAGTTACATTACTTTATGTTGCACCTATTCACTTCACAAATTCCATATTCACCTTTATTCTCACCATCTAGTGTTAGGAAGCCTAGGTTACCTAGTTACCAAAAGGGATCTTGGGCCACCAATCCCCGAGTTACGACAACCCCGGTCACGTACTAATCTATATATCTCTATATTTTGACGTTCCTCATGTACCCTAGATATGGAGTAGACACGAGAGACCGATGCCCTAGGCAGCCCACCAACCAATAACACCACATAGAGGACCTAGGAACCAGTGCCCAAGAAGGTTCGCTCTTGAAAACAATTAAAGGAGACCCAAAAAGGGAGTAGATGCTCAGTGGTGTCCATCGAGAGGGCAAGGCCGGCAGCCTAACTCCAATAAGAGAGAGGGATAGGTAGGGAGGGGGAGGGAGGGAGAGAGAGAGAGAGAGAGAGAGAGAGAGAGAGAGAGAGAGAGAGAGAGAGAGAGAGAGAGAGAGAGAGAGAGAGAGAGAGAGAGAGAGAGAGAGAGAGAGAGAGAGAGAGAGAGAGAGAGAGAGAGAGAGAGAGAGAGAGAGAGAGAGCACATAAATGCATATATTTTAAAGCTAATATTACCAATTTATAAATAATATTTTAACATTTATTCGTAAAAATAAAAAATCAGTTCGCGAATAATTCTCGTCCCATATTTTACTAACTATGCTTTAGACCTTCATCTAATCCCTTGATCGATAATATAGAAAAATACATCAATAAAAGGACGATGATGAATACTAAAAGTAGTGCTGGGAAATAGTGCAAACTATAGAAAATAAAGTATGCAAAAATTATAGAGCAAATAAATTAATCAAATTTAATTAAGTGGTGCATTGCAAGATGAAAGAGCATACTTTAGTGGTTGACCTCGTGCTTAGTTCAGCCATGAATGTGCTTAACAGACAAAAGCCATCAGAAAACCCAATCCCTTTTCTTTGTTGGTTTCACCGACTTTATTTCTTTCCTATTTTCCACACCACCACCACCACCACCACCCACCACCACTACCACTACCACCAATTGGTTGGTTTAGTTTTCTGTTTGTATTGTACGTATAAACTTTGTACGTTTGCTTCTGCTCTCTGCCTTCCGACCATTACTTTAATAACAAGTTAACAACAACAATCAAAATATTATTTGTTGATAAATGCATGATTATAAGTTCATAAGCCTTTCATATTTTAATGCGTATGATTACAATTTATGAATCCCCGGCAAGCTCTCATGCCGTACACGTGCCCCACATGATCACGTTGGATCGGCCACACCGATCATCGCACCAAATTGTACCGACGGACGCCGCTGTTCAGTTTCAATCTTGTTTAGTTGTCGGTTTGGCCTCTCTATACACTCGATCATGACTTACACTGAACACTCTTTGTTCCCAGTTTCAATCTGGTACTGCTATGCATGATCTTCCTCCTCTGATGCACGAAACTGCTCTTGCGATTTCGATAAACGTATAGTCTCACAAAATCAGCATGGAAGAATGTACTGATCGACTATCGAAGAGTGCTAATAATATTTCTTCTCATACATTATTGAACATTTGAAATCTGCTCAATTAAATTTGTTTGTGAAATTTATTTTGTAAGATCATGTGATTGTACACATGTTCTAATATAAACAAATGAAATAATGTGAATTTTTTTTTTTTTAGTAGAAACATAATGTTTTAATATAAACAAAGAAACATGCGCCGTAAATATAAGTTTCTTTTACGTAATACTATTCTTCATACGCCTACGCCTACACCCAGAGTCCTTGACCATAAGGTCCAAATTTAGACAAATATTTAGCATCAAGGACAAGACAAAAACACGGTGTCCATCCGGCCCATTAATTGACCAATTTACGCTTCAGTCATATACATTTTACAAAAAATACGAAACTGTCACTGACAGATTTTATTGACCTCTAAGGAATCGATATTTTCCGTGGTAGGAGGGAAAGAATAAAGGAGTATCACCTTTGTGTATTTTATTGACTACAATAAAATTTTATTGAGGTCAATAAAATTTTAACTTCGGAAGTTTCAATTTTCGGGAATCACTCTCTCTCGTCAAACCCGTGTAGATCACTCTCTCTCTTCTCGTCACTGTAGCAGCCGGCTTTGCCGGCCGATTTCTCCTCAATCCGGCCATCTCAAGACTTGAAACTTGTCCCAAACTCTTCAACTCTTCGAGCTCTTCAATCCTATACTAATTTTTTGCATCGATTTTTAGTGTAGGAGGAGAAATCTAGGAGAGCAAAAACCCTTTTTCGTGCGGAACTGTTCTTCCTTACCGGCGACTTTTTTGGCCGAGTTAGGGGGAAACCCTTACTCGATTTTGTAGTCCTCTTCACCACAAACACAACACCACCCATCTCACCTAAAGGCGTCATCGGACGGCGACCGATCGAGAGGTCAAAGTTCGTGAGCACCGTGCCTTTTGAGCGTACACCCTCGCCGCACTTCCACGATCTCAAAGCTCAGACGCCAAGGGCAAAAATGTCACAAAAAATCATCATTCAATTTTTTTGTCCTTAATGGGAGTAAAACATGCCCAAACCAGGCTTGTTTAGAAAAATTAAAAATTCTTAAAGTTAATGAGAAATACAAGGTGAAAATTAGGACGTATTGGATATTTTCTTAAGAAAAAACTCAAAATCTACCCCCATATCCAAGGAAAATTGTGTGTATAACTTAAGTCACTAGTCCATCCACTTCTTTAAGAGTAGAAGAGGCCCAATTAATTAAAAAAGCAGTAAAATAAAATAAAGAAATAACTAGGGTCCAACACTAAAGACATACTCGGATTCTGGGTCCAGCCCCAAAATCCGACCAAGGTCCCCAAATCATCGGCATGAGAAGCCAAACCAGAGAACTAGCCACAACCGTCACACCACGATCCAATAACTACCGCCTCTCAGACCATAGAGTGCCTACATAATCCGATCCATCTCCACAAGCTGCTATTGCGGCCTCCAAATTAACCAAAAGAAACAACGCTGAGAGGACATCGCCACCAAGGCCAGTCCTGAGATGTTCGGGGCCCGAGGCGAACTGAAATTTTAAGGCCTAACTTTTTCTATATAAATGTATACATTTATTTTTGGTATAAAAAAATTGATCATTAAATAGAGAAATGCATAATTATTCAATTAATTGGAGTTATTTGTGTAGAGTATGAAAAAATTTAAGACATTTTTGAAATCGTGAAAATTAATACTTAAGTTGAATTCTTAAATCTCTTCATTAATTTTCTTCAATGAAACTCACAAATTCAATCAAATTAATTAAGATTTAAAAATGAGTAGAAGACGTACTTTTTTTTATCACCAAAATAGTTTTTTTTATTTAAGTAAATGTGCAATCAACCACAAAGCAGAAAGTAAAGAAGAGAGCAAATAGCACAGGAATAGAGAGTATCTTTATTAATGAATAGGTGCCTCTATATATAGAGATACACAAGGGTACAATCCATATCCCAATGAGACTTCTATTCAATATGTAATCCTTATGCTATACTACCTAATCTAATCCTAGGTTGACAAGGCACACACAAAGTAGGTTTCCTTCAACACTCCCCCTTGTGGCGTCAACACTAGGTGGTGCTCCTCACGTTGTCTCATTAAAAACCTTGCCAAATAACAAAAACCCAGTGGGATAAAAATAACCTTGGTCGAAGGGAAAAAGAGTACAACACACCCTTCACATTTGGAAACTTTGCATGGACACTAGACTCCCCCTCAAGTCTGTGTCTCCCCCTGATTTCCACAATCATGGGAGGTCAGATAACTTAAGCAAACCAATGTTTTTCACATGTTTCTCAAATGTGGATTTAGGCAATGACTTAGTAAATAAATCTGCCACATTGTCCTCAGAACGGACTTGATTAACCTTAATCTTAAGGAATTTCTGCTGTTGCTGATTATAGAAGAACTTAGACGATATATGCTTGGTGTTGTCGCCTTTGATGAAACCTTGCTTCATTTGTTCAATGCAAGCAGCATTATCCTCATAAATGCATGTAGGTTCATCTGTGGTTGACCTCAAACCACAAGCACTTCTTATATGTGTAGTTATGGACCTCAACCATATACACTCACGAACCGCTTCATGGAGAGCAATTATCTCAGCATGGTTCGAAGAAGTGGCAACAAGAGTCTGTTTTGTAGACCTCCAAGATATCGCGGTGTTACCCATGGTAAAGACATAACCAGTTTGGGAACGACCTTTGTACGGGTCAGAGAGATACCCAGCATCAGCAAAGCCAACCAAAACATCACAAGGTGTTTGGGAAAAAGGGACGTCAGCTTTTCTGCCCGACGGTCGACCGTTCGACGGCCGGTCGTCGACCGGTCGACGGTCGTCAGTAGGCACGGGTTCCTCACCCATTTTGCCATATTTTCGAAACTCTCTGTAGGGAAAGAACAAGCCCATATCAATCGTACCTTTCAAGTAACGAAAGATAGTCTTTATGCCAGTCCAATGGCGTTGCGTGGGCGCAGAGCTAAATCTAGCCAA
This sequence comes from Rubus parviflorus, assembly GCA_029955375.1. NCBI lineage: Eukaryota > Viridiplantae > Streptophyta > Magnoliopsida > Rosales > Rosaceae > Rubus > Rubus parviflorus. Next base: position 10,536,335 of record JARGGL010000008.1, on the reverse strand, counting down.
CAAGTTAACAGCAAAGGAGATATCGGGTCTTGTACACTGTGCCAAGTACAATAATGCGCCTATTGCACTTAGGTACGGTACCTCAGCCTCTAAAACGTCTTCACCATCATCCTTTGGGCGAAACGGATCCTTCTTTGGATCTAGACTGCGACCAATCATGGGAGTGCTTACAGGATGGACTTTATCCATATTAAATCTCCTGAGCATCTTTTGGGTATAAGCTGATTGATGAATCAGAACCCCACTACTACGGTGCTCAAGTTCTAAACCGAGACAAAACCGTGTTTTCCCAAGATCTTTCATCTCAAACTCAGATTTCAAGTAGTCAGCGGTTTCTCTTAGTTCATCAAGAGTGCCTATAAGGTTCATGTCATCAACATAAACAGCTACTATTGCAAATCCGGAACTTGTTCTCTTAATAAACACGCAGGGGCATACGACATTGTTCACATACCCTCTTCCAAGCAAGTAGTCACTTAGACGGGTATACCACATCCGTCCGGATTGTTTCAATCCATATAGTGAGCGTTTCAACCTTATTGCAAACGCGCTCCGTGGTCTGGAGCCACTTGACTTGGGTAACTGAAGCCCATCAGGGACCTTCATATAAATCTCTGTATCTAGATCCCCATAGAGATACGCTGTGACCACATCCATAAGCTGCATATTCAGTTTTTCGGAAACTACCAAACTGATAAGGTAGCGGAACGTTATAACGTCCATTACGGGAGAGTATGTCTCCTCGTAGTCGATTCCAGGGCGTTGTGAGAAGCCTTGCGCCACAAGGCGAGCTTTATATCTTATAATCTCGTTTTTCTCATTACGCTTTCTAACAAATACCCATTTGTATCCAACAGGTTTTATTCCAGAAGGTATTGGCACAACAGGCCCAAATACCGTTTTCTTTGTTAGTGAGTTAGCTCAGCCTGAATCGCATCTTTCCATTTAGGCCAATCAGCTCTACGTTGACATTCATCAACAGAGCGAGGTTCAATATCATCAGTCTCAATCAACTCTCATGCACAAGCATATGCAAACACATCATCAATGATGATGGAGTTTCTATTCCACGTCCCATGTATACTAGTATAATTAATTGAGATCTCTACATTCTCACGGATAGGTTCTAACGGCGGGGCGTCCCCCGAAGATGTCTCTTGGACATAACCATAATCCGGAACGTTTTCATGGGACGGATTTTGAGTATCAATGATGAGAGGGTTATTAGGTGTCATCGCAGCCCGTTTCCTAGGGCGCGAATCCCTCGAACCTGGTGGCCTCCCACGCTTCCTCAGCGGAGCCACGGCCTGAGCCACATCACCACCATTACTGGCAGTGGCGCCACCAGCTGTCCCTCATATAGGGTTAGCTGCAGTAGCAACTTTGAGTCCAAGTCCTTGTTCAGGTACTTGCATCCTTGCAGGTGCATTTGCAGCTGGTATATGAGATCTAGTCACTTTAGCAAGATCAGATAAAGCGTCAGGAAGAGAGTCTGCGACTTTCTGAAGATCTATAATTCTACGCACTTCTATTTCTCTTTGTGCAGTAGGGGAATCATGATGAGACAGAGTGGGGACAGGCCATGACAATTCTTGTCATTCCTGTTGAATGTGTACATTTTTATCTCCCCCGAACGACGGGAAGACTGTCTCATCAAAGTGACAATCCGCAAATCTTGCGGTAAATAGATCACCTGTCAAGGGTTCTACATAGCGGATTATGGTTGGTGACTCAAAACCAACATAAATGCACATTCGTCTCTGAGGACCCATTTTAATACGCAGTGGCGGCGTAATAGGCACATAGACAGCACACCCAAATATGCGTAAGTGCGAGATACATGGCTCGTACCCAGTCACTAGCTGTTGCGCAGAAAAGGGTTGGGTGGCTGTGGGTCTCAGACGAATTAGCATAGCTGCATGCAATACTGCGTGTCCCCAGGCAGAGAGAGGAAGGTTGGTGCGCATTACCAACGTCCGTGTTACCATTTGTATTCTCTTAATGGCAGCCTCTGCAAGACCATTCTGGGTATGCACATGTGGAACTGGATGCTCAACATCCATCCCAATAGACATGCAGTAATCATCGAAAGTTTTCGATGTAAACTCTCCAGCATTATCAAGCCTGATAGATTTGATAGGATGATCCGGGTAGTGAGCCCGCAGGCGAATTATCTGTGCTAGGAGTTTAGCATAAGCAGCATTACGAGTGGACAATAGCGTGACATACGACCAACGTGTCGACGCATCAACCAACACCATAAAATACTTAAATGGTCCGCTTGGTGGTTGAATAGGTCCACAGATATCCCCTTAGATTCTCTGTAAGAGGGGAGAAGTACTTTAGAATCCTTTGCATAGGACGGTCTTGGTCCTAGTTTCCCTAAGGAACAAGCTTTGCATAATGTACGTGTGGCTTTGGGAGCTTCAGAAGCATATGAGGATTTTGTCCCGTCAGAAAATTTCTGAGGACCGTCCCAGTCGACCGTTCGATCATAATGGTCGACCGGTCGACGGTCGTTCCGGAAGGAGGTTCGACCGTTCGACAGAGGCGTCGAACGGTCGACAGTTGCTCCCTGGAGGGGGTTCGACAGTAAGCTCGAACGGTCGACGACGCTCGCTGGACGAGGTCGATCGTTCGACAGGAATAGGTCGAACGGTCGACAGGCGGCGGACAGAGGCACTTTTGCCCTTTATCATTGCTGTCTCATCTCCTTGAATCAACCTTTGATTCATGCTTCGATTAGCTCGATAGAATGGATGTCCGTGTGAGGTTTTCAGTATACGGATCATCATATCACGTCCAGGGTGTCCCAGCCTGTCGTGCCAAAGCCAATATGTGTCTGAATCCAAGAGGTCATCTCTTATGACATTGTTTGATTCAATAGCTCGAATAGTGTTAGTATATAGGCCACTAGAGAGACACATAAGCTTCTCTAAGATGCATTTTCTACCGCAGTCATTAGAGGTAATGCAAAGGAATTCTTTTCCATTCTCATCATGCGTTTCAGCATGGAATCCATTGGTTCTTATATCTTTAAAACTCAACAAGGTTCTATTTCCTCTTGGAGCATATAGAGCATTAGTGACATCAATTAGGGTGCCATTGGGCAAGAGGAATTGGGCATGTCCTCTTCCTTGCACAAGATTAGATGGTCCTGCCATCGTAGTCACAGATGAATGTGAAGGCATCATGTCAAGAAATAATTGCCTATGACGCAATATGGTATGCGTGGTTCCGCTATCCGCTAGACATTCAAGTTCTCCGGAATTCATTCCTAAGTAAGAAAGCTCATAATTAAAATTGAGTATTGCAAACAACTCCAAATTTTATTAAAGATATAAACCGAATGAATTACATCCAAAGTTCCGATCTTGGTCATTGACCATAAACTAAATCAACAATACTAAGGAAAATAAAGACTTAAGCGAAATCAGGAGTATCATCACTCTTCCCAGCTTTAAAGTCATCAACCTTCAACTTGACGTTCTCTTCGTCATCCTCTTGTTCAATGTTGTGAGCTTCCATGGCTTCGCGGTACGCTTTGTATGCATTAGCAACACTCTGAGTGGCCCTACATATCTTAGACCAATGTCCAGTCTTTCCACACCTGAAGCACAGAGATGTTTGATCGGAATCCTTTGATTGAGAAGCGTTATTCACGCGTGGTGCACTCTTCTTGAGTGGCACGGCATTGGCGCCAGTTGCGGGCTTAAAACCGGCGGCGCCATGTCCTCTTGGGTGGCCTCCTCGGCCTCCCCTTCGCCTAGTTTGGCGACTACCTTCTTGAGCAGGGCGATTATATGGACCAGGACGTCCAGAGTTGTCCCTAGGATTAGGGTTTCGCCCGCGGCGGCCTCTCTTTGGGGCGCCATTATAATGGGTCTCCGGAACTTGTTTCGTTCCCACGGGCCTCGCATTATAATTCTTCACAAGTATCTTCTCGTGCTTTTCAGCAACAGAGAGAGCAGATATGAGCTCATGGAATCTTGTGATCCGTTTATTCTGCACTTCAATGCGATAGTTCTTTGCAACTACCAAGTCAGAGACGGGAAAGGTAGAGAGGGTTTTCTCAATCAACATCGCATCAGTTATGTTCCTCTCACAGAATTCTATGAAGGATTTGATGCGGAGTGCTTCCGAGTTATACTCTAGGACTGAGGCATAATTACAGAAGCGCAGTAGTTGCCACTTCACCTCTAGTTCAGGAAGCAGGGATTCACGAACGTTGCCAAACCGCTCTTCGAGTGCAACCCATAGTGTTCTGGGATTTTCCTCATTGAGGTACTCGACTTGTAGAGATTCGTCCATATGACGAATCATCAGAATGATAGCTTTGGCATTCTTAGCCTCTAAAGCATCAGCGGTGGCTTGTGCTGTAGCAGCAGCAGCAGCAGCGGCGGCGGCAGTCAGTGGTCCTTCCACAGGTGCGGCGGCATCAGCAGGTGCAGCTGCAGGGGGCTCACGGATTGCAGAGATGCTTCCTTGAGCTTTCAGGTGGTTGCGTACATCGCGAACCCATTTATGGTATCCAATGCCCGTAGTATCCAAAGGTGCGAAGTCCAACTTGTTCATGTTATTTGCCATCTGAAACAACAAGAGAATTGAGGTTAGTTTTCGGAGTATAAATTTCTCCCACGAAAACAAATATGGTTTCTGAGCTATGCTTCAAAGAAACGTTTTCCATGTATTGGATTTAGGTGAAACTTTGGTGTAGTATGGTTATAACCCTAAAACTTTTCGGTAGCTCTACCTGGACACAACTAGATACACAATAAGAGATGTCGGTGTGAGCAAGCTCCCTTAATACCACTTATCTCAAATCACATACCTAGACATACCCAAGCAGGTGAGCCTAGTAGGAATTAGGTTATGAACCATAGGTCGTTTCTTCTCTTACGGATTCCTCATCCGGAGGTAATTTATTCAATGAACTTCTTGTTCAAGGTCTCTTCTCTCTACGGATTTCTTATCCGGAGTGTTAGCTCGAATCCCCATAATTCGGCTCTTGAACACACACCAATAGCATGATGACATTAGAGGTGTTCATGACTTACACATACCACAAGCGATATGAAGCTCGATCACTCCCCTAATGCTTCTCATAGTTTGGATAGGTCCGATTCAAGAATCCCACGTTATAGAAAGGTGGGAGGTAGAGGAGGGATATTGGAAGTCCCTTGAGAAAAAGAAAGGTGAATTTAAATTCATAAAGCAGCAACTTTTATAAAAGCTTACTTGGTATTCTTTTTCTTGAGTCTTGATTCTTGAAACTTGGGACCTTGAGTCTTGAGAAGAAGAAAGAGGGGAAGAGGGCCGGCAGATGCAGCGTCGAACGGTCGAGGATCGGGCGTCGAACGGTCGAGGATCGGGCGTCGAACGATCGAGGATCAGGCGTCGAACGGTCGACGGGAAGCAGCGGGCTGATCGTTTGCAGCGGTGTAAGATGGACAAGGTAGACCTAGGATTTTGGGTTTCTAGAGTTTTTAATCTCAGGGCTAGAGGTTCGTGCTGATAACGTATTTAAGTAAATGTGCAATCAACCACAAAGCAGAAAGTAAAGAAGAGAGCAAATAGCACATGAATAGAGAGTATTTTTATTAATGAATAGGTGCCTCTATATATAGAGATACACAAGGGTACAATCCATATCCCAATGGGACTTCTATTCAATATGTAATCCTTATGCTATACTGCCTAATCTAATCCTAGGTTGACAGGGCACACACAAAGTAGGTTTCCTTCAACATTTTTATATATTTTTTTTTCCTAAGAAAAACCCTACAAGAATTTTAAAAATTGGGGGCCCGCCAAGGACTAGTTTTTTTTTTAGCAATGAAAACTTCATTAAAACTGCACAAAGGCAGACCGCCAAGGACTAGTTAAGGTGTTTAGATAATAAGTAGGTTTCTTAACAAATATTTCCGGCTACTTGAATTATTTATCAAGAGTTGTTATATGAGAAAGAAAAAGTTAAGTTAAGTTGATAACAAGATCGATATATCACATAATTTGAAAGAAATGAACTGCTGATAAATATATCGATGTATTACGGAATTCGAAAGATGTGGGCCCTCAGCAAATTATTAATATATGTTGGTCATTATGTGTGCTTAGCAAACACTAAACTCTAGTAATGCATGCATGTGCCTAAGCAACTGGGAGTTGTGTGCTTATTCATCCAGGACCATTTAATTTGGCGAAGTTTTAATCAAATAAAATGATGGGATGATGTATGCAGTAGGTGAGATAGGTCTCTCACAACGTATTGGACGGCTTGGATTGATAGATATGTCGCTCTTTCGTCCTTGTGTAAAGTCCCTATCAAATTTTTTTTTTTTTCCCTCACTCGTTTCTATGGGGACAAGGATGGTTGCTGAAAAAGAAAAAATAAAAGCAAACTGAGAATGAATGATACAATCAAAAAGCAAAGGCTATCATTCTTTGGCAAAGGTCATCCTCCAAGGGACTATTCCCTCCCACCACCATATGCAAAATGGATAAGCCAAGTACTCAAAAACTCCATCTTCTTTTATCGTATGTATTGAACAAACGCGCACATATACACTCTTATCCTAACTTATCCAACTTCCCTCGTGACTTCCAAATAGGATCTTATGATTACGTACGTTGAGTTTAGAATTTAGATCGGAAAAGTTTACGGTACGTCAACGCATCAAAGCTAATCATCTAAATGAAGTTGGTTTATCATTTGGTATCCATACTAGAGGATTCACATAACGAAAGTATGAGGCAAGATAGTTTTAGAAATAAACACAAAATCAGAACCAAAAACACAGCAGCTTCAGACTCCATGATTCAAATAGCTGGAAAGGAAGTTCATTTCTTTGTCCTTTAATCACTTGTTCAAATGCAGAGTCAGATCCCACTTTGATGATAGGTCAGCTTTTACTAGCTAAATAGATGGAATACCAACAAAGAAGGCAGATGGATTTTTTTTTTTTTTTCTCTTCTAATAATGAGATAGAGATAGAGAGAGAGGGATGGTGAGTCATTGTTCTTGGCTGATTTATAACGCAATCACGGGGGTGTGACAAATCATCAGAATAAAAGGTCCTACTCCTAACTATAAACAGGTCAGATCATCATCAATAATGCAATTCAGAAGCAATTACTGCAAGTAAAACTGTTAGCAAAAAAACAATCCAGTTTTACTCGTGTCAAAATGATTCCATGGACCGGAAAGCATGGTGGAGAAGGAAGGTCCTGTAAGGTGGTGTACTTGTATAAACACTTTGAAAACATCATTAATGGAAATCTCACTGTCAATTGATCATATTCCACATTTAAGCAACATAAATAAATAAATGGAACATGGTCCATGCATATTTTGGCATTTATTACCCATCTCACATTTGCATTTGCTAACAATAACAATAATAAATTCAACAGTCAGGTGCTACAACAACACATCTGAAAGAAACAAACACTTGGGAATAGAGAGATTGAGAAACAGAGACATGTATCAGTCTAAAGCACTTAGATCTCACCAGCTACAGCTTAAAAACTAAACTACCATTTGAATCAAAATAAACAAACTAAGCTCTCTTCCTTTACTTCTCTACCGGCGGCATAGGGGAGGGGCGTGGAAAGTTTCACCATTCGAATTGTCCACTTCAGATACGCTCAACAAGAGATAAACAGTACGATTCGCTTGAGGATGGATAAATTATCAGCTCGAAAACCCTCCATTCGCCTCTGGCAGCCTTTGTTTATGATCAAATGAATATGGAACAAAAACAAACATGAAATTTAGAAGCGTACCAATACAAACATCGGATGATGGTAATTTAATACCTCGCAGAGACATTAATCCTCAACATCAGCAGCATCTGCACCATGTCCTCCAAAGAACTCGGAAGAACGAAAGAAGAAATGTGGTCTGCAATGCTCATCTAATTACCATTGCAAAATTGCAGCTCAAGACCAGAAGTTGTTTACTCATCTTTGTTTAACCGGTGATGCAGGAACCACCTAGCGGGTTATATAAAAGTCACCCGCAGGATACTTTCCCCCAATAAAAAGCGTCGGAACTGCTCCATTGCCGCCATAAGAAAAGTCGAAACAACTTCTAAATCAACTTCTAATTGCACAGTCTACATGATTTCAACACACTTTGGAGTATCATCCCTTCGCCCCTCAAGGGATCGGTACATGTATAATATATCAACATCAGCACCCGTTTCCTCCTCTTCGTCACTCTTCATCACTTCCACAACTAGGCGGGGCAGTGCTTGAGAAATATCTCGACAACCTTGGCGAGTTAACATGCATGATGACATCCAAAGGAATCTCATGTTGTAATAGTGATGCAAACCAGAGCGTAATGCTGAATCACCAAATGGGCTGTCCCGGATTTCAAGCTTCTGCAATTTAGGGCAGCCCTCAAGCAAATATTTTAGCCCCATGTCACTGTCACCAGCGAAGGCAACTGAGAGAGTTCGAACCAATTTTCCATATTGCCCAATATAACTGAAAGCTTGATCAGTCAGTAAACCAGACACGGCTAGGCGGGTCAGCTTCTTACAATTCATAACTATTGCTCCAAAACCTTCATCCATGGACTGACTGGTAACATGGTCAGGCCGGTGGCGCCCCATTATACAGAGACGAAACACCACAAGATCTGGGCAGTTCTTTGACATGGCTATCACAGCTGCATTTGTCATACGTTGGCAGAAATACAGAATAGATTGAAGTTTCCTACAACCCTCAGAAATGGCTTGGAGACCAACCTCAGACACAGGACCCTCAACATCTTCCCGAGCATTAACTGGGAAAACTCGAAGTTCACGCAGTTCCTTGCAAGTTGCGGCCACTGCCTTGAGGCCTTCGTCACATATTGAATCGAGTACCTGCATTTAGATACCAAAAGTAAGCTACAAAATCCACATTTCCTCTTAGTTTTCACAAATAAGGATACAGTACACATACCCAGAAAGTCTGGAGCTTGTGGCAGTAACGTATGACTGGTTTAAGTTGTTCTGCACTGATATTTGCATAGCTGAAATTGAGATTGGTGAGATTAGCACAGACAGGGTAAATTGCAGGCAAGTGATCCAGCAATATCTCCCTGAACCCAGATAGACAAACTAGGGATTTGCAAGCAGCAAAAGCAGATACATAATCCAGTTCTTGATCCCCCTGAGCATTGACCTCCGATGTATTGAATGAGCCCGTACCAAGGTGCGTGAGTTGTGGAGCTCGAATCATCAGGCGGTATAGCTGCCCAATTGAAACAAAGCGGTTCAACCTAAGTTTCTTCAAGGAAGGTGACCTAATCACCAGCTTCTCCAATGCCTCGAAATTTATGAGGCACTCTACACAATCAAAAATCAGAGACTCGAGACAAGTTTGGCTCTCAGGAAAACAACATATCCAATCCACGTCATCGTCCATAACTTCAGATTCAATCAGATCAAGCACTCTAAGCTGTCTGCAAAACACACACACATTATTAACTTCATTAGTGGATTCCCCATTGCAATTTTTACATTATCCTAAGGCCCTCGTAGATATTCAAAGCAACACCCAGAAAGGGAAAGAGCATTACTTTGGAGGTTCAAATACGGGAAAAAAGTATTAACTTCCAAGCAAAACACCAAAACCATTACAGATCTAAAAACACTAATCAGATCCAAACAAAACCAATTAAAGCTTCAGCTTTAAAGTCTAAACCCAATACAAATTTGATGGATCTAATCAGCCATTGCTTAAACTAAGTAAAAGACCGAATGAATTTGATCTGAACCAAATTAAGAAAGTAAAACTAAAAAAGTAGTTGGTAAGAAAATAGCAAACTACCTGCACTTACTGGCGACCACAGCGAGGCCACTGGTCCCAAATCCATCGCAGCAAACCAGAACGAGCTCCTTAAACCCAGGAAATGACTCGGCCAAGAAAGCGAGATCGTCGTCGGTGACGGACATGCGCTTGAGATAGACTTTCTCGAGCCAAGGGTAAGCCTTGGCCATGGCAGAGACCCATGGCGCCAAGTGGGCACCCCAATGGGCCGGCATGAGGTTGAAATCTGCAAACCTGGGCTTGCCCTTGATGGATACAGCCCGGACCCGGGTGAACCGGGCAGTGGCCCGGCGAGGAGAGACGGCGTAGCAGTTGCCGATGAAGAGCTCAGATCGGGTGAGAGCCTCCGCACGGTACCATGACTTACACACCAATGAGGCGGCGTTGCGGTCTTGGCGAGCGGTGAGGAAGCACAGCACGTTTTCTAGAACGTTCTCGAGGACTTGGTCCGGGTACGGGATGATGTAGTCGTTGCCCGACCCGGATGAGCCTGAGCAGTTGCGCGCCTTGTTGGAGGTGATTGGACCGTCGCCGAGATCCAACGGCGGAGATCGGTCCTCGTCCTCGGACATTTGGGACGAAGAAGGGTCCTCTCCCATCCGCCTTTCCTCAAGCTAAAGCTAGCTATCTCAGACTCTATAGCCGATGATGATGATCTGAGCTTGGGTTTCTGATCAAATAGAAAAACCCAAAACAAAAATCGAATCTTTCCTTCTGCAGCTTTGGGTTTTTTTAATTCAGATCATGTTATGGGCTCTGAGAGAGTGAATTGGATTTGGGGGGTTTGATTTAGAGAGAGAGAGAGAGAGAGAGAGAGAGAGAGAGAGCTGAACTGAGTGAGTGAGCTGAAGATGGGGATTGGGACTATTTTAATTGGTCACAGATGGGGAGAGAGAGAGAGAGAAGAGAAGAGCTCTGCTGTCTGTGTCTCTCAGTGTCTCTGAGCATTGGGATTCTCCATGCCCTCTCTTCTTACACTCGCTCTTTCAATCTGGCAATATCCAATGGCTCTCCACACTTCTGCTCCATTATTTGGGGGGGTTTTGCCTTTTACAAACCTTGTCTTTTTCCTTTTCCTTTTTCTATATTATTTATTTATTTATCTTCTCCTTCTTTCTTTCATGGTTTTTCCTATTATTGTTTTTACCTTTGTTTTTACACAACTTTTACCATTTTCTTTATACTTATATTTTTCTTACCCACTGACTGGTCCTTCTTTTTTTTCTTCTTTTTTGAGCAATGGTCCTTCTTCTTGTTTCTATGGTCCCTGTCCCGTTATTTTTAGGGAAACCTACTAGAATAGTACTTTGAACTTTTTTCTTTTTAAACAAGGCCTTTATTGCTTAAGAAAAAAATAAATAAACGCCTTTCAATTGGGAATCTTTTTTTTTTTCTCTACTTGAATTCGGAATCTTTAAACATAGCATTGTTTGGACATGAAGTGTCCACCTTATTCTTAATGAGACTTTCTTGTCTGAAAGTTTCATAATCACACTCCCTTAAAATTCAATTTTCCTCGTTTTCTTCTCTTCTCTCTTTTCAATCAACTTCGAGGAACCAAATAAAAGATGTCTATTTGGTAGAGAATATTACATTATACTTAAATTTCATTGTCAGATTTCAATATTTATTTGATGCATCAAACCACAAGACTCATTCCGTTCGAACATTTTCATACGGTTGCATACAAATTGGCTACAATATAGCAAGTTATAATGTGCTATAGTTACGATTTGGTAAATTGGCACTTCACCGATATATAGTTACGATTGAATGCAACTTAGTTGCGATTTGGTAAATAAACTCAAAAGTAAGTCACCAATTTATAAGTTACATTTTTGTTTGTTAGTTTTTTTATGTAGGATTATCTGCTCTCCAACACACATCTTCACCCCCTATCGGGCAATCAATTCCTACATCAAAAAGTTAGTCAATTCATACACCAAAGTTTTCGGTTTTTGTCAATTCATATGCCGGATTGATACCGGTCATTATTAATTTGTTAGAGCCAACAGATTAGGTTTTTTAGTTTGTTCAATTTTTTTAGTGATAAAGTCTGTTTTGCCCCAGCCTATCTCAATAAATTACAAAAAATATTTCCAATTTTGGAATCTCGCGTTTCCATAACGTTTTCATCAAAGCATCCAGTGGAAATGCGTTTCTATCGCGTTTTCCTCGTGTTTCCGTTTCAAAAACGGTACGAAACGGGGAATCGATGAGTTTTGAAGTTTTCATGCTACTTTTTTTAATTACTTTTCTAATCGTGAGATTATTCACTCTCCAACACATATTTCAATATTTCATTCCTTGTCAAACAACAATACTCCTCCGCTTCCAATATTTGGATATGGTTGCGTGTGTACAAATTGGCTATGATATTGTGTGCGTTTCAATTACAATTTAGTGCAGCATAGTTACAATTTGGTGCAAAATCCATTGCAGTTACATTTCCAAATATCAGTATTTCATTGCTTCGTCAAATCACAAGATCTCATCCCTACTAATCCTTTGAGATGGTTATGTACATTTAGCTACGATATAACACGACATGGTGTGACATAGTTACAGTTTACTGCAATTTAGTAATAATTTGATGTCATTATTTGGGGCAAAATCCATGTGCTAACAATAACCAAAATGAATTGGGAATGAATTTGAGTTCAACAACAAAACCAAGAGTGAAATCCTGATTTCAACAACAACAACAAAAATTCTTTATTCATTTAAAATAACATACTAATAGACCCCAACTTCAAATCATATAATTATAAAGAGAGCTTGGATGCATGAACCTAAGTCAGACCAGAATTTTTTTCTTAAACCATAAATTTAAATATTCCAACCAGACCGGTTTGCAGCCCTCTTTTTATTGGGCATCTCCTTCTATTTTCACATTTGAAAAGAAAAATTAAAAACGAACAGATAAAAGAAAAGTAGAGATATGACTATACGAGTTACAAAGAAACGAAAGTGAAAGCACGGGCGAATCAAGATTCAAGAATAAGTAAACAGTTGTTTTTCATTGGAGCTTCTTTGAGCAAAAAGCTGACAAAGGTCAAATTAGCAGACTGCATTTTGGCGTCATATGCACGCGCACTGTATTCGCGTCAGAACAACTTGCCACTACCCCTTTTTTCTTTCATTTTGTTTATCTTTAATTTTATTTTTTCAGCAGTAAAATTCCATTTTTTACTACGACGTCTGTTTTACTTTTTTACTATTTTTATGATTTCTCTTTTTGTTGGCAAAAAAGTTGAGTTGGTTAGGTTGGTTTCTACTTTATGGTAGGGAATTTCACTTTCACAGTATGATTCATATCTGGAAAATTTTGACTAGAGATGCAGTTACTTTTCTGGTTAAATCTGGCATCCTATTGCCTTGTTGGCATTACCCCTTTTGGGTTAAGTTCAAGAGGTTCACTACTTATGGGGGTTCTGATAGTCTTCTTTCTCTTTTTGGTCATAATGCCTAGCTAATTTCTCTTCATAGCAAAAGCTAAGTTTAGCCTAATTAGTAAATTTATAAAGCAATTTTGGCGTCACAATCAAAACCAATTGACAATGGTTAGAAAAGCCAAAATCCTTATAAACACGTTTACAAAATCAATATTCTCCAATGCGGACAACACTCCACATTCTCACAAGCTCCCTCACGTGTGGCGAATTTTCAAGTCATACACGTTGCAACGTATATTGAGTGACGTAAAGCACGTGTGGCCACTTGGCTTCACACGTGGACGATCTGCAACTATGATATCATGATAAAGTACTCTGGTCGTCACAATCAAAACTAATTAGCAATGGTTGGAGAGGCTCAAATCCTTATAAACATATTTGCAATGTCTATATTCTCCAATGTAGGACAATACTCCACATCCTCTCAAAATTAACCCACCAAATAAGTAGGGGATGTTTTTTTTTTTTTTTGGACTGTAAGTAGGGGATGTTGAAGTCGTCATAAGAGACAACACAAAGAAAGTTTAGGCCAAAAAAAGCATTTCTCTTGCTTGGGTTCCTCCATGAGACATTATGAGATTCTTGTGATCTCTTTTAGTTGTGTTAAGTTTTGTTGAGAGGGTTTCCTTGCATTATTTTGGAGTATCATGCGCTTGGAGTTATTTAAGATGTTAATGGTGGAGAGAAAAATCTCTACTTGACTGGACTTCTTTTGCACTCAACAAAACAGCTTTACAAGCGACATTGCCCTTCTTCAATCATGCAACAGTGTTTAGTGCATTTTCACAGAAATTTGGCACTCTAATTGCAATTGAAAAGACATGAAATTGTGCTATTATACAGTTTTCCCAACTCTAACAAGTAATTAGATCTTTCAAAACCTTACATAAGAGCTTGTTGACATCGAAGTTTGTATATGCAAGATTAAGGTTGCTTCAATCAGTTTCACTTCCCACCACGCCCATAGGCCATAGCCCGTTGAGTGTATGGTCTCAAGAGATAGGAAAGAGAAATTCCCAATTATATTTCAACAATATCTCTAAATACATTATGCATTTTAAAATCTCCTTTTTATGATGTTGATATAAACATTTACACATCTTATATAAGATAGATATATAAGATTTTCCAATCTCTTTTGTTATCTTATGATGTTGATATTAGCATGAAGCAATTTCTGAATGGGGGCCATCAAGTCATTGGTTGTATTTGTACAAGAGGAGCGTGTTTGAAGATCGATGTTTTTGAGTTTCAAAAGCAATGTCTAATAATAATAATAATGCAAATTCTGTGACACACATAACAAAACAACTTGAGGAATACAACTTTCCGCTATTCTAATAATATTTGATTACTAGTTATAGTTGACAAATGGAGAAGAAACAAAGTTTGTCATATTACAATGAAAACGATACAAAGTCACTGCATAATCTTTTGCTCAGTCTTTGTTTAGAATTTTTTTGAGAAAACTCATGTGCTAAGCAGCCAAACTCCGTACGTCAATGGTGGTTACGTCTACTACTAGCTAAGCATCAATTCTTGGTTCGGATCAAATATTGGATCGATAGGAAAATAGTTTGAAGACCAATTTACGAGCTCATTGTAGATAATTTTGGAAATGTAATGGCAAAACAGTTTCCGATTTGACTAAAATTTTGCCCGAATCATAACTTAAAAAGATATCTATAAGATAAGTGAGCTTGATCAACAAGTCTTAATTTTGTAAATGACGATGTCCACACTTTTATTTTTTAAGTAACGATGAACTTCTTACTCGAGAAGGCCTAGTATCTAACTACAATGAACTTCTTAAATGAACTCATAAGTAAGATTTATAGAAAATTCAAAATATTTGCTCCAGTCATGCTCCATTCTAACTTCTAAAATAAGTCTTCAAAGAGTTTCTAAGTTTCATGAGAAGAAAGTAGCTCTTTTTTTTTTTTAGAATAGAAGAAAGTCACTCTTAGTAATTAAAATATTAATTGTTTATATTATTTTTCAAACACTTCACAAAACCGTCTATGTGCTTAATATAGTTGGATGACTAAATAATTTTTTGTTTGATTGATTTCTGCAATCATCTTTAACAGATGATTTATAAATGAATTATTCTGATCATAACTCTACACTGCAGGTCTTGTCCAATTTGACGTGAACCTAAATATCGTTCTTTCAAATTCAAATTGAAAGCTAATTTGGTGTTATCCATCTCAAATAGTCGTGATCTTTAGGTTTAAACTAATTTGGACTCAATTATTCAAAGTTAATTTGTCTTAATTGTGGACTAAAACGATACATCCATGTGGTCATTGTACTCATTGTTCCTAAAGGCAGGAAATATAAGGGCATCATCAAATGGTTATCCAGAGTCACATCTCACTCAATTTCCTTTAGAACAAAAAGAATGTAAAACAAGATAATTGAAAGGAAAAAAAAAAAGAAACCAATCATTTGTGATTCCTGTGCCTCCCTAATTACCTTTCAATGAATTACCATTTTCCTTTCGAAAACAAAGTTTAGAGAAAGTTAAGTACTACCATTCATCTTTCCTTCTCTTTAGTCTATACTATCACAAGTTGCTACTGCTTTTGTTGCAAGTAATGAAGGAATGCCTTGAACTCTGATTTTAGCCTCGTTTGGTTCACATATAGGAAGTTTGCATACAAAAAATGAATTTTTGTCCGATATTTGGTAAATGCAAGTTTTGTAAAAAAACACCTCAACATGAAAAAAATTAAAAATCTAGCTTTTGTATTCCGCTAAGAGCATCCACAATGGGGACCCAAATTTGGGTCCAAAACCTATATTTGGGTCCAAAAACACCTACAGTGGATCGGAGAGAGTATGACCTATAGTTGCCGGAGACCCAAATGTTGAACCCAAATATAGGTCCAGTTTGGACTCAAAAATTTTGGACCTATAATTGTGAGTCTCCCCATGTGCAACTAATTTGAGAGAATTTTGGAGAGAGAAATTGATGATTCATCAATGAGAGAGAACAAGTGAGGTTTTTGGGTCCAATATCTATATGCCACAGTGGAGATGACTCAAATTTAGGACCCAAATTTGAGTCCAAAAATATAAGTCCAAAAATATGAATCCAAAAATGAGTCCTGTACCACTGTGGCACCCAAAAAAGTAAGTCTTTTTATCTACTATTCCGATGGACTCAAATTTGGATTACGGCCAATTTGGACCCATATTTGGGTCCAAAAAATGAGTCCCCACTGCTGATGCTCTAAGAGAATGAATTCTTCTATTTCGTGTACCAAACGGAACCTATCAATTATATTATATATATTTTTTTGAAGATGTTGAATTTTTTTTTCTTTAATAAATTTCAATGTTTGCAACTTTGCATTTAGGACTTTAATTAATAGGAGCCCATCATTGTTAAATCCAGAAATTTATACAATTTTTGTACTTAAAAAAAATGAAGGATGATGTTTATTGCTAAAAGACAGAGGAGGCAACCACTAAACAGCCCATGTGGAGATGGCACTGCAGCCACTGCTGGAACAAGTTAAAAAATTGAAAACAGACGAGTGATTTCATCGGAACCAAAAAAAAAAAATGAAAAAAAAATCTCCAGATTTATGTTTAAAGTCAAAAAGTATACATACCCATGAAAATTTATATAATTCTTTTTTTTTTGGCAAGGAAATTTATATAATTCAGTAGACAAATTCTAATTGGCAAATTCTTAAACTGCAACAGTTAGAGAAATTTGACAAAGCATGAAAGTTTTTCTGAACAAGTACAAATTGCAATAGTAGTATAGTACAAAACCCATCATGAAAAGTCTCTCTTTTCTAGGATAGGATGTCTTCTCCACTACCAAGTTGTTTTTTTCTCTTGTGGTTTTCCAACAACTTCAATTTATTTCTGGTGTGTAAATTCTTCTGGTATATGATCAAGTTATTGGTATTGACCACCTCAGATCCATGAAAATTATATTGAAATGAAATTGCAAGACAGCTTTGGCTAGTAGTGCTCATTTGCTAGGTTTTGTCTGGGAATTAAGCGTTGTCTTAGCCAATAATGACAATAGCCACCCCAACACATTTGGCTGGCTATCACAATTTCAAAAGGGGGTTTCTCTTTTTATTGGGGGTTTTAGTTTGCAGTGATCTACTTGGATTTACAAAAAGTTGTGGTAGTCAGAGCAGAATTGGGTTGCACTTTTGGCAATAGGCTTTATAGATATGCATGAGCAGCCTATGCTAGCTAGTAAGTAAACGACAGCAGCAATATATATGCTTGTTGTGGGAATGGGAGGGGGAGGAGGACAGAGATATTTTGTGCCATTGTGCTGTCAAGTTCTGGAAATAAAGAAGCAAGAAAAAGTTTCCATTGCAAGGTTGGGAGTAATTCTTGTTTTACCATCAATTACATTCTATGTAATTACCTATCTTTTCTTTTCACTTAGTGATGAGAAAGATAAACACATAATTGCGTATAAAATACTTGTTTTAAAAGAAAAATGTGATTGAATTGGGCTATATTTGGTGTTGTCCAACTTGCATTTTGTGGGTTTTCCAATATACATGTAGAAAAGCCATTAAAAGAGTGGGATGCAATTTGTAATGAAGAAGTATAGAAGACTGACTCGCCGTTGGAAGTTTTATGAACTGCGAAACGAACCGGTTAAACAGGTGCAGTTCAATTTCTCACATGGGTCCCTTAAACACCAAAACAATTATTACCAAATTGGATCGGTCGATCTAGTTTAGCCCCTTTTTTTTGTTTTGGGGTCTCCCACTCTCCTATTTAAATATTGGAAAATTATATTACAAATGGTACCTGAACTTTACCTCTATTATATGGTTGATACCTGAACTTTACTTTTAATCACAATCAGTACCTGAACTTTTCGAGTTCATCCTAAATGGTACATGCCATCACATTTCATCCACATGACCCAAATTTCAGGGTTATTTTTGACAAAACTCCTCCATTTTCAAGGGCATTGGACACAACTCCCAGTTGTGCTCATTTCAAACTGAATAACTGAAGTGTCAATTGTCCGATTATGCTGTAATTTTAACTCGAAATACTAGACACCCAGAAACATAATTATATAAAATTACAGTTTCATCCAATGGTTCAAAAGAGAGAAATTGTCCACCAAAGTGCACTGTTCTGCCCAGGAAAACAAAACAAGCTACTCACGATTTTTTTTTTATTCCAGGGTAATTTGGTCTTTTGCTGTAAATAATGTCATTTTTTTACAGAAGATAGACGAAATGTGACGGTAGGTACCATTTAGAATGAACTAAAAAAGTTTAGATACTGGTTGTGATCAAAAGTGAAGTTCATGTGCCAACTATATAATAGAGGTAAAATTCATGTACAATTTGTGATAATTTCTCAATATTTAAATAGGAGAGTGGGAGACCCCAAAAAAAGAAAGAGCTAAACTAGATCGACCGATCCAATTTGGTAATGATTGTTTTGGTGTTTAAGGGTCACATGTGAGAAATTGAACTGCACCCATTTAACCGGTTCATTTCGCAGTTCATAAAACTTTCAACGCCGAGTCGGTCTTCCATACTTCTTCATTACAAATTGCATCCCACTCTTTTAATGGCTTTTCTACATGTATATTGGAAAACCCACAAAATGCAAGTTGTATAGCCCAATTCAATCACATTTTTCTTTTAAAACAAGTAAGAGAACCTTAGTAGAGACTTCTAGTTGTGCTCATGTAGGCAGTTGTGCTTTTCTTGCTATTGGGTGCTCGTTAGAATACATAGATTTGGTAAAGACTCTTAATATTATTTCGGGCCGTTCTCTCGACGCTTATTGTAATCTGGGGTTTAGGCATCATGTCCCCCCTTATATTCGACAGTTTCATTAATTAAAGCTTAAGGGCAGTCGAACCAGTCCTTTCTTTTCAAAAAATAAAAGTAAGAGAACCTTAGTGTAGTGCAATTTAATTTCTGAGATGTTAGCCCAATGAGATTCTGTTTGGGCCTGCAGTCCAATAGAATATGGTACAATTCTACAAGAATGGTACACTTTGGGCCTATATCTGAGAAAGTAGCCCAATGATTATTGCTTGGGCTGGAAGTCCAATAGGATATTGACTACTGACTGCTTTGGACTTTGGACCCCCTTTTACTGTTTTACTCCCAAATCAATCTCCAAATAAGACTTGCATTTCTTTATGAAACCAGGCATTTGTCCATTGATCGTCCCTGCTTGTCTTCTCGGAGACTCCGTCGTTTTGAATTCGCAAGAATAAGACAAACCAACAATATGAGTGAGCACCAGGCAGCCGGTGACACAAAGCTTCCTACTCACTCCCAAGACTACGCTCCCTACCCTAAGCTCGACCCGAACGACGTCGCTCCGCCTCCTCATTCCGAAACTTGGACTTCCGTTTCCATCGCCTCTGAACCGCCACCGAAGTCGGAATCTCCGTCAGTGCCGCCAGCGCCGCCCGTGCCAAATCCGGAAGTACACGCCGAGGTTCGAGCACCGATCGCCGGAGACGCTGCCACCACCATGCCCCTGGAGTCCAATCCTTACGTGTCCAATCCGGCGCAGCCTCCTGCTTCTTCCGTCAAGAGTGAGTAATCAACACTCGTTCGAACTGTTGAGTTTATATATGTGTGTGTGTGTTAGGGTTTTTACAGATGAATTTGAGAGTGTTATTGTGGAGGTTAGAAATGAGAATTGATGCTTGTCATTTTGTTTGCTGTGATATTAGATACGGTGGATTCGGTGAAAGATGTTCTTGGAAAATGGGGAAAGAAGGCCGTGGAGACCACCAAGAAGGGTCAGGATCTTGCTGGAAACATGTGGCAACACTGTAAGCATTCAAATCGAAACCTTCTAGTATTTGTTTTTTCTTTTGCTCTGCGTGTTTTTTGTGCACGGAAGAAGGTATATTTTTGGTCAGTAGTGCATTTTTCAGTGATGTAATATGGTATGACCAAGTATTTCTCCTCCTTTGTTGAAGCAAAGTTGTGTCCCTTAGTTGCCTAAGAATTAAGAAAAAGGTCTATATACTTTCAATTTGAGCCTATAGACTCAGGATGGGGACAAACCTAGATGTTTGCCTTTCTTGGTGCTTTTTCTGTACCAAGTATTTTACCAATTACAAGTGTATACGTGACCCTTAAAGAGTATCTTTTCTAACTTTGAACTTTGATTTAAGTGTTCCTTGTGTGAAACATTTTCTTTGGTAATGGGAGTAGAACCAGTAATGCTATAAACATGTGTGCATTTAATTGGATGTGGATCTTAGAGTTATGGCTTTAGTTTTCACTGACTTAAGGTTTGTGTCATTTTGATCCTTGCTCCTCCTTTGTGACTGATCTTAATTTGTTATTAGTAATCATGGCGATTTCTGGGATTAAAACCATTGCTAAATTTCATTTGGTTTGTTTGAGCTGTTTTTGTTTGACATAATGCATGTATGTTTCCCTGAACCAGTGAAAACAGGACCCAGTTTTGCTGATGCTGCTGTGGGAAGAATTGCTCAGAGTGCAAAAGTGATTGCTGAAGGTGGTTATGAGAAGATTTTTCAGAAAAATTTTGAGACTGCCCCAGAGGAGCAACTTCAGAAGACATTTGCTTGCTACCTGTCCACATCTGCTGGCCCGGTAATGGGAGTTATATATTTGTCAACAGCAAAGCTTGCATTTTGCAGTGATGATCCCCTTTCATACAAAACTGGTGATCAGACTGCATGGAGCTATTATAAGGTATAGTGGATTGATGTTGCTTGGCCATTGGTATTTAACCAGGTTCCACTTTTCTATGATTAGAGTTAGAACCTAGGAGACATTAATGCTTGTGACACAGGGTAGAAGCTTTAGCTGTTCGTTGAAATAAGAGGGAAAATCCTCTGTAGAAAAGAACTTCCAGCAATAGATGAACAAGGAGCGTAGGATTAAAGTTTGAACATTGGTACTTCAGCTATAAGGGCAAATTCAAGAGAAACTCTATATATAATATATGTGGTTTCTGTAAAATAGTAATAAAAGATCTGTACAAACCACAAAGACTCTTAACCAGATATAAGATAATTATATTAGGGTTAAGCAGCTAGCAGCCATACCATCCTAAGTTTCTAACCTTGATTTGTAGAATAACTATTAAATTTAATCTTGCAAAATGCTTTAAAAGTTCACATGACTTGTACAAAATTACTTAAAACATGAAAAGAATCCAATAGACCAAATAAATGATAGATACACTACTAATACCATAGAGTATTTGGCACCCCCTCAAGTTGGCTAACAAGCCGATTAGTCTTGAAAAGCCTCTTAGATACTCCTGCCTCTGCTTGCCAAATTTGGAGTGAATTTTGAGTTTTCTTCATATTTTTCACTCACATGAAGAATCTTATAATCTAGAGTAAGTTGTGCCAACCTCTTGAGGTTAGTGAAATAGAAGAATCTTCGTTGTATTTGTATAAATTAATCTAACCTCTTATGTCAGGTTTCATGTTGAATACCTTTTATTATTGGAGTGATGAACATATAGTTCATGATTTGGAGATGAGTTTTAGTAGAGAATACGATTCTGATGAGTTTTTAGAATGGCAATAACTATAGCAACACATATGAAAAATTGTTAAAACTTTTTTCTATATCTGAAAAGCAATGATAAGTATACAAATTATCTTCTTACAGTGATAAGGGAGGTCATTATGATTTCTGAAAATAAAAACGGAGGTTTCTGTAATTATACTGAACCTAAGTGGAAGCACCTGTAATTTACTCTATAATCTATAAGTTCTTGTTACGATCCTATATACTAGTTCCTCCAATTCTGTATTTCTTTTATGGGTTTAATGGAGTCCTAAGCAGTAAAAACATAGACAATGAACCTAGTTCTTAGTTTATGAATTATATGGTGATTGATGCAACCATCGGCTTCACCATCTTTTGAAGGCTAATGACTAGGTGGTCCGAGTGAAATGACTGGATGCTTCTCCTGTGTATGATAGGCTCCAGGAAGTCCGTAAAAGCTAGTCAGTTTCAAGAAGTGTCAACACATTTTGAAGTAGTTGTCTAGTGTCCCCACATGTTACACACAAGAAGGTGTCAACACTTTGATTGTATATCCTTCGGTTAAATTTGTTTACCCCTCATTTCACTAGGAGTTTTACCTGAAAATTAAATCATGTTTCATTGGGTAATAAGGATATAAAGAATCTTTCACATGGAAATCTAAATCCTTAGTTAGGTAGCTCAAGCTTGTGTCGATTTGTATAAATAGTTAATAAAAAGAAGTATGCTCTTTTGAATATGAAAACCTTGTATTACTTTTGTTCTCTTTATGAAGACTTTCTTCTTTGCTAAAATTCTTGGTGTATTATTTCTTGACTGCTTTTGATCAGGTGGTATACTATTATTTTCTTGATTTGTTTTGAATTTGTTTCTATCTACCTTTTTTATTGACTCCATGGGGCTTAAGAGATTTATATACTTTAAAGTAAAGTATATAAATGTGAAATTCATTTGTAGATGGAAGTTGGCGTCAATGCTTGGCATCTGGATGGTAGCAAATTGAACAATTTTGGTCTTAAAATCGTGAATGCATTTTACTATTTGGGTATTATTAGTGGGCTGGTAATGAATGATCCTCCTAGCTGAGGAAGTATGCTATGCGGGATTCTCTATATGCGTTGATGTATTTTGAGACCTGTTTTCTTGAGATATCTGGCTGGGTGTGGATAATTGTTAATGAAACCATTGAGGTTTGGAAGTCTTCTCCTTGAGCAATGATGATAACGAAAAGCAATATGAATACAACTGAAAGCGTCTACGATCAGAATATCAAATGATATTGCATATTGAATTTGAGTGATATTAGTAGGTGTAAAGGCATAAAAAGTTTGGTGAAATATGCTGTTTTATTGGAGTGATGTGTGTGAGATCACCAGGCTCTTTTGTTATCACCAACTCTTCCAAGTTCTTTCACTGTCAGTTTAACCATGCACCTTTACATATACTGTCATGTTATCTGTATTAGTATAAAGTTTGAGATCGCCAGCTCTTTTGCTGTCACAGATCTCTTCCAGTTGTTTTCGCTGTCAGTTCAACCATGCAACTGCTCATACTCTCATGTTATCTGTATTAAACTATTATTATAAACCCAAACGTGGGATTTGTTGGAATCAAAACTCCCATGTATTTTCTTCAGACTTATTATATTCGCACTATACTTCTTTTAGCATTTCACTCCACTATATTGAACGTCTCTGTATTTAACTATTTACTATCGGGATAGTCTTACAAGATCCTCTCTCATCTGCAGGTGGTTATTCCATTACATCAGCTGAAGGCAGTCAACCCATCAACAAGCAAAGTCAAAGCAGCAGAAAAATACATCCAGGTCATCTCCGTTGACAACCACGAATTCTGGTTTATGAGCTTTGTAAACTATGATAGTGCTGTGAAACACCTTCAAGAAGCAGTGCAGCTCCACCCCCAGCCCCACAGCTTGTAATGAGTGTAAGGCTTTGCTGTGTCACAGAACTTGAGATGAATATATGAGCTACAATGTGTATGTTCTATGTTGTTTTAGTATTGGAATTGCTGTGTAATATACTTGTTTTTAAAACCCCACATATTTTCTGATATAATTGGGATGAGGGACGTTTACTCAAATTCATATATTTTGTTGTAAATGACATTTGTGATATGTACATCATATTTTCAGACTGACTTTTGTTGTGAATGTGGAATATGAATGGAACCTTTGATGTTCCTGTTTGTAGCGTATTTTCTATGGAAATAGTGAGGAGAAGACTCCAATCTTGTGCGTAGGGAGGGCATGATCAAGCTGCATTTAATATAAAGGCTGGCTGAGACTCTCAGATTTAACTCGATTTTAGTTTTAAAGAGTGAACCTCCTCTCGGCATCTTCCATTGTTGTCCCTCCCTGTCTGAGGACAATTTTTTTTTGATACGTAGGCTTTAACTTCCATAAGATGTTTCCTTGAAGAATTGCATAGACGAATAGGGATTTTTTTTAGAGAAAAACCTTCATATGGTACCTGAACTATTACCAAATGCAATTTTTGGTACCTGAACTTTCATAAAGAACTTACTGGTACCTGAACTATGTCTCTGTTAGCCATTATAGTACCTACCGTTAAATATTATGTTAAGTGCTTATGTGGCATGGGTAAAACAGTAATTTTATTTATTTTCAATTTTCAAAATAAATTATACAAAAAAAAAATTAGAAAAGTTATCCCAAAATTCAAGACTAAAAATAAGAAAAATTATTTTTATTTTATAATATAATTTATTTCCAATTTTTATGTTTTAATATAATTTATTACCATGTAGGTGATTTTCTTATTAATTAAAAAATAAAAATAAACTATACTAAAAAAAGTAATTAAATTTTTTATTATATTAAAAAAATGATAATTTATTTTGATTTTAAAATTTAAATAAATTATACAAAAAAAAAATTTTAAATAATTTATCCACAATTCAAGATTAAAAATGAGAAAAATTATTTTTATTTTTGTAATATAATTTATTGCCAATTTTTATGTTTTTAATATAATTTAGTACCATGTAGGTGGTTTTGTTATTAATTAAAAAATAAAATAAACTATACTCAAAAAAATAATTTAAATTTTATTATATTAAAAAACAATGATAATTTATTTTTTGAAATAAGGAGTTTTGAATTCATAATAAAGAAAAAGAAAGAAGATGTTTCTCAACCCTAGTAGCCTTCGTGCGGCGGCCTTCGCACGGCCTCGTCGTTGGCTAAGCAACGTGAGTGTCTCTTTTGCCACTCCGACACTGGTGCTTGACACAGTATCTTGGCATCCTTCTCGATGTCTTCCGTCGGTCGTTTTCGAGCGAACCGAGCCTTGGTTTTCCTTTGTCCAAGGCATGAAGGGTTTTGGATCTGATTTGGGTGTGAGGGGTCGAACAGATCCTTGGGTCCAGATTATCTCGTCTGGCCATATCGGGGAGGATCCGACTATTGGTGGTTTGCGTCCCAAAAGAGGGCGACTAAAGCTTTTGTCGGAATTTTGGCTTGGTTGGCTGACAAAGGATGGAGGTGCGCAACAGAGGGGTAAGGTGGTACGCCATTTTCTGTTATCTTTCTTGCCGCCGACGACTTTGTTTGGTTGGGATTTTCCAATCCAGTCCACTAGCTCTCGTGGTGGTGTGCGGCTAATCCAATCGGGTCTATCTCGGTTTGGTTCTTGTCTGGGCGTGATGAAACAGCCAAGGCTGGTTTTTTCTCCCACCGGCGAGAGCCGACAACGGATGGTGCACGGGTTTTTCCCTCTGGGAGGAGCACGTTTGGTTGGATCTACATGTAAGGGTCGGGGTTCTAGTGCTTGGTCGTGGCAGACCGGGGGATTGGTTTGTTCAGGGTTCCGAATTTGGGATCCAGGTGGGTGTGGGTTCTGGATCTGGGATCCGGGTCGTATATGCTTTTGGATTTGGAAATGGAGTCTCTTGGGATTTTGGTTACCAGTTCATTACTGTTATTGGTGTTGGGTTTCGTGTACTTGGTTCTGGTCAAGTAGAGTACGTTTGCGCTGCTACGCTCTAGGTGGGAGGACTATAATCCATACTACCACCGGTTACCTTGTTACCATTTTCACTGCAAGATTGAATTACGCAGTGTATCGCTTCGATAACATCTCATATCTAGTTATGTTCTGGTGGTTTTCTTCATTATCAGATGTATTTTTACATCTTGCTATGTTTATTGCTTTCCTGATCGATGCCTTGGTGCATCTATGCTTTGTAATCTTCAATTTTCATTGAATAAAGTTTGTCTATTTCTCTCAAAAAAAAAAAAAAAAATGATAATTTATTTTGATTTTAAAATTTAAATAAATTATATAAAAAAAGATTTAGATAATTTATCCACAATTCAAGACTAAAATGAGAAAAATTATTTTTATTTTTATAATATAATTTATTATCAATTTTTATGTTTTTAATATAATTTATTACCATGTAGGTGATTTTATTATTAATTAAAAAATAAAAATAAACTATATTAAAATGCCACATAAGCACTTAACGGAATATTTAACGGTAGGTACTATAATGGCTAACGAAGGCATAGTTCAGGTACCACCAGGTTCCTTATGAAAGTTCAGGTACCAAAAATTGCATTTGGTGATAGTTCAGGTACCATATGGAGGTTTTTCTTTTTTTTTTAATCAAAACAACCGAGGCTTTAGCCAGTGGTCAGTACACATGGAATGGATTGATGCTTTCAAAAAACTCGATTCTCTACTAGTCAATTGAAGTCTCCTCACTTGCTTAGGGTTTAGGGTTTAATTGAAACCCTAATTAAACCCTAAACCCTACTAGAAAGATTGCAGTTATCTTTGATGAGATTCAATGGGAGTGCTCTCCCCGAGAAGCGAATCGGGCAGCTCACGCAGCAGCCTGGCTTGCCACTAGAGCGGTGGATCTTCAACAATGGGCTTCTGTGCCTCCCCCTTCTCTTTTAGCTGCCACTTTCCTGTTGTGATATGGATTAAAGCTTTTCCCTTTTCTCTTTTGGATTAAGAAAATATTATTTCCTATTATGTTTTGGTAAGATTACTCCCTAGTCTTATTAATATTTCTCTTGTATTATGGAAAGGAAAAACAAGCCCTATACATAGAGGCCCTTGGTCCAATTATTCTGAACACGCTTTGGTTTAGAATTTTACTCAATATTTGTTATTTGTTTTAGCTGAATTTAGCTAAGATGAGTTCTTCAAATAATTCACGAGTAGATGGAGCCGCAGATGCTGAAGGCAACAAGTGTGCATCTTCAACAACCCCAAAAGACAAAGGAGCCAAATTGATTGCGCCAGGGAAACTTTCGTGCCCGCCAGCCGCAAGGCGACCTCCTCCAAGAAGTGGGCATAATGTTTCTTTTAGCCCAATTAATTTGGACACTAAATGGTCATAAATTGTTGATCGAGAGAGAAATTGTTCAAGTAGCTAAAAATATATGCTAAGAAAAGTAGTTTTGATGTGTCTTTAGTTTGTTCATCTATTATTTTATATTTACGTGCTCATATATCTTTATATGTACTTGTGAGAATTTCATGTAAGATGTTATCGACGAATTTATATATTTTAGTAGATATTTTCTGTTAATGCATTGTTTATGTTATTCTTATTTTTGTGTTTTGCCGATGCATTATTCTTTACTTCCTATTGCTAGTAATGTGTTATAAATTTTGAAAGAAACCTTCCTTAATTTGGGATATGCTGTTAGGCGTGCTAGTGCCCTTTCCTAATCTTTGTAGAAAAGTACTAGTGCTTTCTCTTCGTTAATTTAGACTAGCTAGCTATATGTACATATTGTCATGATGTATGATCATCCATAATCTCCATTACAAATATTTGTCAAGAACTTCATTTGATAGTTTATCTAGAAAGATGTCAATTCAACTCAACTGCGGCTTCTACTCGTACCATTTATGAACTCATCGAACTCATTTGATAAAATTAACAAAGAATCCAAAAAAAAATGATGGAACACTTTTTGCAAGAAAAATTCGTTGACAGAAGTAACGCACCATTTTTTACGTATCTTACGGGCTCAATAAAACTCAACGCGAAACCTTACAAGCAATAAGAGTTCTTCTCTATATTTCGTCAAATTAAAAAAAAAATTAGGAACACTTGTAGTGACGAACTATTCGTCGCTACAGGGTGTTCAAACTAATTATTTAAAAAAAAAATTGAATAAGTGTAAAAGGATTTCGTTTTTAGGGCTCTTGGACTTTATGAATAGCGATGCGAACGAAATTTGGCAACACATTGGTCATCGAAATCGTGTTAATTTTCGCCCGATTTGGTGATCGAATTGTGCTAAATGGAGGAAAACTTTCTTATTATAACACATGATTTCCTTGAAATATGAAATCTTTTAAATTTTCAAAATCGGTTTGCACGAGTTTCCAAAAGTATTTTATGGGCTCAATGAAACCCAATGAGAGACCTTACGAACACCTAAAGTGCTTCTTTTTATTTCGTCAAATTAAAATAAAATTACAAAATTAGGATGTTCAAAATCATTATTTTTTAAAAATTTGAATAATTCTAAGAAGATTTTGTTTTTGGGGCTCTAGAGCTCAATAAATTAAACAATGCAAAAGAACTTTTGCAACACATTTGCCATTGAAATCGTATTTTCGCTTGATTCGGTGAATTGTATCAAATTGAGAAAAAATTCCTTCTTATAGCACATGATTTCCTTGAAATATGGAATATTTGAAATTCTCAAGACTGGTTTGCCTGAGTGTTAAAACATATTTTACGGGCTCAATAAAACTCAACGCGAGGCCTTACGAGCAACAAAAGTTCTTCTCCATATTTCGTCAAATTAAAATAAAATAAAATAAAGTTATGACCACTTGTAGTGACGAACTATTCATCGCTACAAGGTGTTCAATATTTTTTTTTTAAATTGAAAAAATGTGAAAGAATTTCGTTTCTGGGGCTCTTGGACTCAATGAATTAAACAATGTAAAAGAACTTTATAGGGCTGGGCTCGGTTTGGTATCGAAGCCTAAGGACTCATACCAATTACCGAACCAACTATAGTTGGTAACACAAAACTTAAACCAGTAACGTCCCAATTAGTCGGTATACCGACCAGTCAATATCGGTTGGCATCGGTTGATTTAGGCCTTGAATCGAGTTTACAATTGGGCTGAATTGATGTTGGGTGATGTTGATCGGAGAGGAAGAGCACGGGCTCGAGCTTCAAACCGAAGCAGCCGGCTCTGCACATGTGCAACATGTGCAAGGGAACAGGGCACCCAAATTTTGGGGCCCATATATTTAGTTCTGAAATAGTGTACATATATAAAAATAGGGCCTCCTTGTATCAAGTGTTGTTCAGTTTGATTGGCAATGCAGTTTTCCTTACTTGTATCAAGTGTTGTTCAGTTTGGTTGGCAATGCAGTTTCCCTTACTCTCTTGTGGTAGGAGTTCGAACCTTAGTATCCCATGCCTTACATTTGTTTGCTTTTTTCTTTTTCTTTCTTCCATTTTTTTTTGGGTAGATACTGCATGTCTGCATTTATCCTTCTTAGATTTTTTTTCTTTAATAATTCAGTTGTATAAATTTTCTTCTTTTAATGAAATTTGTTTTAGCTAGAACAAGCTTTAGTCATTTCTTTCTTTATTTCTTAAAAAAAAATTATAGTAAATAAATAATATAAGAGGTCCTTTAAAACAAACAATTGCTAAACTCATTTATATTTAATGATATTATAAAAAAAAAAATTTAACAATATCTTCATGTAAGACCATGTAAAGAGGGCCATATTTTCAAGGACTAAATTTTTGTTACTACCCTGTACTTTAGGGGTATAATCAGTTCAGTCCCTGATCTTTTAATTTCATCAGTACAGTCCATGCACTCTTAATTCTCATCAAATAAGTCCATTTATGACAAATAAAAATGACACGTGTCGACCCATAATAGGTGACACGTGTCCTAAATGGACTTATTTGATGAAAATTAAGAGTGCAGTGACTGAACTGATGAAATTAAAAGATCAGGAACTGAACTGATTAGACCCCTAAAGTACAGGGTAGTAACAAAAATTTAATCATATTTTCAATCTCGCACAGAGCCTCCAAAATGTTTGAGACGGCTCTGAACCGAAGTAGTTGTGGTTGTGATATTGAAGACCCCGTTGGCAGAACATGCATGAGCGGTGGTCTTGGAGGCCTGATGTGGAGGTTGAGTGGCACTGTGATTGAGCGGATGTGGTGGCAGTGCACAGAAGCTGCAGTGGTGGCGACAGTGAGCGACTGAGTGGGGTGTCCAAATTAATTGGATGGTGCTGTGATTGCGGCGGCAGAGGAGAGCGGAGGACTGGGCTTGCAGAGCGGACCGGAGGAGAAAGAAAGAAGGAAGAAGAAGGGGAAGAAAGAAAGAGAAAAAAAGAAGGGACTGGAACAGAAGAGGAAGAAACAACAAAGAAGAAGAAAGAAAGTAAAAAAAGAGAAGAAAAGAAAAGGAAATAAAATAATCTACACTTTATTTTTTTATATTTTTTTGGGATGAAAAAGGTATAAAATAATAATTGGTATCATATATTACAAGTGGAACATTTGGCTTAGTGGTTAAAGCTTAGGCCTCACATGGTGGCAGGCGGTACCATTACCGTACCAACTTTGTATACTCGGTTCGGTTGTACCATCCCAAGTATGAATTGTGTCAATTTGAGGAAAAATTCCTTAATATAACACATGATTTCTTTGAAATATGAAATATTTGAAATTCTCAAACCTGATTTACCCGAGTGTTCAAAAGTGTTTTAAGGGCTTCTTTTTATTTCGTTAAATAAAAAAAAAAGTAAAAAATTGGTCGCTACCGGGAGTTTAAAAAAATATTTTCTTTTTAATTTGAATAAATGTAAAAGAATTTTATTTTTGGGGTTCTTAGACTCAATAAATTAAACAATCCAAAAGAACTTTGGCAACACAATAGCCATCGAAATTAGATTTTTGCCTAATTCGGAGAATTGGGTCAAATTGAGGAAAAATTCCTTATAACACATGATTTCCTTGAAATATAAAATAATTGAAATTCTCAGACAAGTTTTCCCTAGTGTTAAAAGCGTATTTTATAGACTCAATAAAACCCAACGCGAGACATTTTGAGCACCAAAAGTGTTTTTTTTATCAAATTGGAATAAAAAAAGTTAGGAACACTTATAGCGACGAACTAACCGTCGCTATAGGGTGTTCAAATTTATTTTTTTAAATTTGAATAAATACAAAAGGATTTTTTTGGGCTTTAGAGCTCAATGAATTAAAAAATACAAAAGAATTTTGGCAACACATATTCTTTCGAAATCGTGTTTTCGCTTTGTTATGTGAATTGTGCCAAATTTAGAAAAAAAATTCTTTATTATATAGCACATGATTTCCTTGAAATATGGAATATTTGAAATTCTCAAGTCCGATTTGCCTGATACTTCAAAAATATTTTATGGGCTCAATGAAACCCAATGCAAGACCTTATGAGTACTGGAAGTGCTTGTTTTAATTTCGTCAAATTAAAAAAAAAATTGGGAACACTTTTAGCAACAAATGGGTCGTCGCTACATGGTATTTAAAATAATTATTTTTTAATAATTTGAATACATATAAAAGGATTTTGTTTTAGGGGCTCTTGGGCTCAATGAATTAAACAATACAAAAGAACTTTGGCTATCAAAATCGTGTTTTCGCCTGATTCGGTTAATTGTGACAAATTGAAAAAAATTCTTTATTATAACACATGATTTCCTTGAAATATGGAATATTTGAAATTCTCAAGACGGATTTGTTCGAGTGTTCAAAAGTATTTTAGGGGTTCAATCACTTCAATGATACCTAACGCGAAACCTTACGAGCACCGAAAGTGCTTCTTTATAATTAGTCAAAATAAATAAATAAAAGTTAGAGACACTTATAGTGGCGTCGCTAGTTCGTCGCTATAGGGTGTTCAAAATAAATATTTTGATTTTAATTTGAATAAATGTAAAAGGATTTTGTTTTTGGGGCTTTAAGGCTCAATGAATTAAACAATGAAAAAGAACTTTGGCAACACATGATCCGTTGAAATCAATTTTTCGCCTGATTCTGTGAATTGTGTCAAATTTAGAAAAAAAATTCCTTATTATAGCACATGTGTAAGGGCAATATTTATTGCTATTGGCTATTGCCTATTGACAAGACTTTTTCCCTTGTATTAGCAATTCTTGTGTATCATTGCTAGTTTGTTTTAGGGATTAGGTGTCATGGCTTAGGTTGTTCTTCCTCGAAAAGGTTCGTAGAAGACTTCTTGTATCCGAACCTCGATCAATGGTCATCGAAGGATTCATTCACGCTCCTAAAGGTACTCAATTCATGCATATGCATTTCATTCTTTTTTAGTACATATAAAGATATATGAGCACGTTATATTGTGGGTTGCTTGTGTGATTGTGTGTTGCTTGTGTGATATATGAGCGTTATATTCTTTTTTAGGTACTCCCGGGTGACCATATTGTGTGTTGCTTGTGTGATTATTTTGTTGGTTTGAATATCTATATTGTGGTTAATTACTTAGTATATTGTGTGTTTGATCATCATATAGATATAGTCTGTGGTGTGCTGGTTTGACGCACACTTTGAGATTTAGACTTGTACAATTGAATGTGTATGTTGCATACTTAAGTTTGTTTCAATTGTGGTATTGCTTGAGAAATTGATTGTGTTATGTCATAGGAGAGTCAAGTTTTAATTTGTTCAAAGTTCAAACTCTTCGTTTAGTGTCGAGAACGACTATAACTCTATTGGGACTATCAGGTGTACCGGAATTTCAACATGATTTCCTTAAAATATGGAATATTTGAAATTCACAAGCCCGGTTTGTCAGTGTTCAAAAGTATTTTAGGGGCTCAATGAAAGTGAACACGAGACCTTACGAGCACTAGAAATCGTAAGGTCTTTGGCAACACATTGACTATAAAAATCGTGTTTTGGCTTGATTCGGTGAATTGTGTCAAATTGAGGAAAAATTCTTTATTATAGCACATGATTTCCTTACAATATGGAATGTTTGAAATTCTTAAGACCGATTTATCCGTGTGTTCAAAAGTATTTTAGGAGCTCAATGAAACCAAACACGAGACCTTACGAGCACCGAAAATGCTTCTTTTTATTTCGTCAAATTAAAATAAAATAAAGTTAGAAAACACCTGTAGCGAGTCTGTACAAGGTGTTCAAAATAAATATTTTATTTTTGGGGCTCTCGGTCTCATTGAATTAAACAATGCAATAGAACTTTGGCAACACATTGGCCATCGAAATCGGGTTTTTACCTAATTCTTTGAATTGTGCCAAATTGAGAAAAAATTCTTTTTTTATAACACATGATTTTCTTGAAATATGGAATATTTGAAAATCTCAAGATCGGTTTGCCCAGTGTTCAAAATTATTTTAGGGGCTCAATAAAACTCAACGCAAGACCTTACAAACACCGAATGGTTGGTGTTCAAAATAATTATTTTTAAAAAAAATTGAATAAATGTAAAAGGATTTCGGTTTTGGAGCTCTTGGGCTTAAATAACGATGCGAACGAACTTTGGCAACACATATATTGGTCATCGAAATCGTGTTAATTTTCGCCTGATTCAGTGATCGAATTGTGCTAAATAGAGGAAAACTTTCTTATTATAATACATGATTTCCTTGAAATATGAAATCTTTTAAATTCTCAATATCGGTTTGCACGAGTTTTCAAAAGTGTTTTATGGGCTCAATGAAACCCAACGAGAGACCTTACGAACACCTAAAGTGCTTCTTTTTATTTCGTCAAATTAAAATAAAATACAAAATTAGGAACACCTTTAGTGACAAATAGTTCGCTACTATAGGATATTCAAAAAAAAAAAATTAATTTGAATATATAATTGTAAAAAGATTTTGTTTTTGGGGCTCTACAACTCAATGAATTAACCTATGCAAAAAAACTTTGGCAACACATTGGCCAACGCAATAGTGTTTTCACCTGATTCGGTGAATTGTGCTAAATTGAGAAAAAATTTCATATTATAGCCCACTAGAGAGAGACACTTCACAGTAAGAAAAATAAATCTCTTGCACGGAAATATTTAGCCTAATGTTAATTTCTATCCTCTCCTCTTTATTGAAATCCAAAAACTCATTCAGAGAGTCTGTTAGAGAGTCAAAAAGTGTATATGGCTTTTCATGCTTAGGTTTAGCTCAGTGATTTTCATATGGCCTAGCCTATATGTTCATCGACTGGTTTTAAAGTTCATCGTCCGAAGGTACATGGCTCTCCTCCCTGGTCGAGTTGGCTCGAAGGCAATCTTGATGATGCATTTGATAAGGTCACACGTACGTACTGGTGGTGTTAAAGGCCGGGGCATAACCAGCTCGCAATTGTATAACAAGTTGTTATTGACGGTTTAAACATGCTTCGAACAAAGCTAATTAATTATGAACTGACTAAATTTAGAAGATCGAGAACAGAAACCAAGGTTGTGATTAAGACAGATCATGAATGCAGTTTCAGTTTTTCTGAGAGAAACAAACAAAAATTACAGCTATATAATTAAGGCAGAGGTACTGAAAAACTAAATTGAACTAGGAACAAGAAAAGTAACACCAATGCAGTACGTGGGTAGTCTCTATATGTACAGAATTATTAATCTTTTTCTCATGAGACACATGTTGTCCGTTTGGCTAAGAAAAACGGTGCGTGCGTGAAAATATGAAATTGATCACAACTCCTTTCTTTCAGTTTTCTAGTCGAAAAGTCCAGAAAGACCAGCATGCAATGCATATTACATATAAAGGAGGTTGAGCCAAATTAAATATGAGAGAGAAACGCAGAGAGTAAAGATAAAGCCTTTGAAAGCGGTGAGATCATGGACGAAAATAAGGATAAGATGACAAATGTGAATCAATATGTACAAACTTCATATCCCAAAAAACCAGATTTAATTAATAAACCAAAACAGAACAGAGAAGAAAAGAGCAGTTTCAGATCGGCTTTTAGCTTTGCATGCCAATATTTACACGTTTTGATTGGACTTTTGGGAGTTTCTCTACAGCTATCCTCGAGTTGATCACCAACCCCATCATCATCATTGTCATCATTATCATCATGATTAATGCAGATTAATTACAACCCAGTTTAGCTTAATTACCTTAAGTTCTACTTACCCTTTTAAGCTGCTGTGCATGTTCATTGAAATGGCAGTTTAATTGGAATTGAATGGAATTATATATAGAACAACTTTGAAGGTTAATTAATTGGCACCAAATCCAAATTAAACTGAAGAAGAAATTAAAATGATGATGAAACCCTAGCTAAGCTAAGCTAGCTAGTTAAACTATCATTAATAGAACTAAATGAAAATTATTAATTCACAGAGACTACAATGGCTTCTCCCTTAATTAGTTCTTGCTAATTAGTCACCTTGCATTAATTAGTGACTTATCGAAGATAATCTAACTAGCAAGCTAATTAACTACAACATTGATCCATCTCTCTGAGCTAATGAAACTTGATTTGAAGATGGTGGTGATGTCAATTAGGGTTTAATTAGGGTTTCTTACCGATAGTGTGCTTGTTGTTGTGCATCCAAACCTTGAGCACCTGTCGTTTCACCCCACTCTCGGCGCAGAACTCCTCCACCGCCGCCTCGTCGTGCTTCTGAATCCGCCACCCCACTTTCTCTGCAAACTCAACCATCTTCTCCTTCTGCTCCGCCGTAAACTTGGTCCTAAATCTCTTCTTCAACAGCCCAACTCCACTCCCGCCTCCGCCCCCACTAGAACTGGGATTCGACACGTCCTCCCCTTCCTCCCTGCTGTGGGACCCACCCCCACCCCCGCCCGACGCAGCCGCTGGCAAGCCCAGAGGCCTGTACGGCTGCTGCGCCGGGGTCAGATGGAGGTACCCAGATGGCGGAGGTGGATAAGGATGACGGTAGTAAGCCGAGAATGGCTGCTGGGCGAGTTGGTTGTGGTTGTGGGGATGGAGGGGCCCACCACCTCCTTCGGCTGGCTCTTTGCGGTGGAAATTGCGGTGGCAGTTGCACGCGGCGCA
Organism: Rubus parviflorus; assembly: GCA_029955375.1. Classification (NCBI taxonomy): domain Eukaryota; kingdom Viridiplantae; phylum Streptophyta; class Magnoliopsida; order Rosales; family Rosaceae; genus Rubus; species Rubus parviflorus. Next base: position 10,500,458 of record JARGGL010000008.1, on the reverse strand, counting down.
TTTCAGCGCGTCGAGCGTGCCCTCCTCTCCGGCCGCAAGGAACTCGCCGCAACCGTCAAGGGCGTGACCTCCGATATTAACGGCGTGGTTCTTCAGACATTCCCTGTACCTGATGGTGGACACTGTCGAGACGGTGGTGCCTCTTTTATTTCGGGCGGTGCTCTCTCCTCCTCCACCACAGCTAGTGGGCCCCATTTTGGGCCTGGTCGCGTCGTAGCCGGGTGGCGGCGGCGCCGGGCTCATCTCCATTTCCTCGTCTTGGTCCTCGTGCTCGTCGTTGAATTCCATGCTCTCTGTTTTTCTTGTCTCGGGTTGTGGTGAAACTGAAGAACGGAAAGATCTACATAGCGGGTAGCTAGCTACGTACCTGCAACTGAAACCGATGATGATCAGCACAAAGCTTCCACCACCGGAGCTTTACATATATAAATAACCAATTGTTTTGTTTGTATTATTACATCTAAGTACATGTGTTACGTAATAGCGTAATAATTAAAATAAATTTTTAATCTTTTTATAGTTTCATATAAAAGAATTTGAAAGAATTAAGAAAAAAGGGTTCAGTGTGGCTCAGAGGAGAAGATAAGAAGAGGAAGAGAGTGTGGCCATCAATTCCTCTATATGCAGGAAAACACCTGTCTTAGTCTCTCTCTCTTTCTTTCAATAACTAGTGGTTAATTTTTGAAAACCTTTACTGGATTTGTTCTTTGGGTTCTTTGCTAAGCCTCTTAACTTTTTCCTTGTCATTTCTTTAGTTAATTGTAATTGAATTATGGCAAGCACTCAGGTCTTTGTTTTGGGTTTTCCTTTTCTGTTGAGACAGTCACAGTCCTGTGTCTTGTGTATTTTTTTCTCTGTGGGTAAAAAGTAGAGATTGGGGAATCACTTTCTCAGTATTCAGTAAGACCATGAAAATGGAAAAAGGAAATGGCAGAGAAAAAGAGTGATGCCCACTTGGCCAGTATTCTCCAAAACAATGACGTAGCATTGATGTTTGGAAACAGGGATAAGATTGATAGACCTGTTTCCCTATAACCAACCCACTAGCTACTAGCTCAAATCTTTCAATAGTGCAGCACTAGCTTAGAAAAGAAAAAGGGAAATTAGACTAATTAACCTTCTCTTTTAACTACGGTTGATGTATCAATATTAGATCAGCTTCATAAAACGTAAAACCGACCGAAAATTAGTCTACTACGCTCTACTATATATATATAGAACACATTAAAAAGTTTAAGGAGACCCGTACACTAATAACATATTATAATGTTATTTTTGCATAAGGATTGAGGATAAATTCCCAATATAATTAGGTTTTAAGGCATATCGTATTTAATGTTGTTAGTAAAGTTGAGATTGTTTTTCTTGATTTGTTTGTAGACTTTTATGTTTATGTTTTCGAGTATAACGCTTGTTTGGTTCTCTTATCACGTGATCTCATTACGTCAGTCCATCTCGTAGTGCATAACTTAATTAAATATCTTATATACTTGTAATAGTTTCATTTTCAACTAGGAAAAAGTTAATCAATTACGTTTTGAATTTAATTGTAAATTAAGGAACTTATCTATATATGCTGGGGAGAAATTGATGAGCTATAATACAATGAGTGATGAACCAAATATAATTAGGTTTTAATTAAGTTGGTATAAATGCACTCTCTAGTTGTATTATTTATATCTCATTTAATGTTATCGGTGAATTTGAGAGTGTTTTTCTCTACTGTATTCGTAGACTTTTGTGTTTATGATTTCGAGTATAACGTGTATCTAGTTCTCTTATCATGTGATCTCCCTACGTCACTTTATTTTCTAGTGCGCAATTTAATTAAATGTCTTGCTTGTCATACTTTCATTTTAATTTGAATTATAAATTAAGGAAGTGATCGATCTATATTGGGGAGAAATTGATGAGCTATATATATTAGAATGAGTGATGAGCCAAATGAATTGAAGTAAATAGAGGGTGGAATGGAGGGTAAGGTGGTGGTTGAAGAATTGGGAGCAGAAATGTGGTAGACTAAGGAGTAAGGAGCAAGGAGGAGCAAGGAGCAAGGACAGTACTGATTTAACATGGCAAAAATGAAGGTGTCGGCATTTCTGGGAGCTGCCTACGTGCCCTCCATTTTCAGACACTAATGTCACGTCCTCAACAGTACGTACAAACTTTAACACATATTTTGATGACTGTAAATTTGTGTTATAAATCGAGAATTATATGGTTTATCTCTTGTATCTGCTTATCATGAACATTTTACAATTGTCCATGTGTAAAAGGTTAATTACATTTCACTATATATATCATATATTTTGGATTGATTTTGTTCTAGCTCAGCTTTCTAATCTATACTATATTTAAGAGAAGAGGGTTTGCTCACCATAATTGAATTTTTTTACGGATATAGCCTTCAAATATTAAAAAAACTTTGAAATATAATTAATTAATAAGAACAATCAAGACAATTCACAAAATAGAAATTAAAAACAAAAAATAAAAAAACTACATAGAGATAATTTTCAATCTCTACATAAATAACTACCCCACTATTTTTAAAGAAAAACTGATTTGTCAACATCTGCAGAAATAACTACCACACATTCTTCAAATACTATCTTCACTCCCACACCTATCGGGTGTGTGAAAATTTCTAGTTAATATTAAGGCATCACAACTTACATTTCAAAACTCTAACACTTACATATCTCAGTCATTAATTACAAAATTCATTTTGACCATGATAATTTAACTTTAATTCATTTTGGCACTTATAAACTCTATTCGAAATTCGTAACAGTTTAGAACGTGCTTGTTGGATTCTTCCAACCACCCTACACATCAGATCAAACTTCATGTCATATTTGTAGAATATGTCATATCACCAACTAATTATGGATGAAGTGACTATATAGAAACACGAAATTGTTATGATTTTGGCAAAATAGGTTGTATAATAAAACAAAAAAGGAATAAAATGAAAATGATCTAACACACAAAGTAACATAGTCTATTAGGACATGGCGGAAGATGAAAGGTCTTCTTAGAGGTTGCTTTCTATCTAGAGATTTTTTGATCCAGAATTACCCCTAAGGTGGATGAAAAGAAGGCCGAAGAGGCTGCTTTGCCCGTTGAGAGTTATATTTTAATTGAAGAAAAGAAAGAAAATTTTTCGACGGAAGAAGCCCCACAAGAAATCGCCCCTGAAGATCCTGAAGCAGTTCAACTTGAAAACATTCCTATTGTTGGCAATAAAGAATACTTGGCAGAGCCTCAAATAGATCATTAAGAACCACTTGCTCTAATTGTTCCAACTTCCAACAAGCAACTTTGGAAGCCAAGAAGAATTTGTGTTGGTAACCTACGAATACCAAAGTGTTGACAAGCTCATATATATATATATATATATATATATATATATATGGTGTTGGGTTTATGATCATTGCATCTGAGTATGAAGAAGATCGGGCCCATAACCCACTGGTTGAAGTGATTAATTATTTGTTAAGTTTCCTGTCTACTGCTTGTTATTTTCGATTCAAGAGGAACTTGAGTGAGAGTTGTTTCGTAGTAGAGGTAGAGGAATGACGTAGGACAACAAAATGGCCAGTTTAGTCATAAAAAAGATTAAAATAAATAAGCAACACAATATCAAGAAGAATGATTGGATGATTGGTAATTCATGCTTTATGAGGTTGCTTGCTTGTAGCATATTTAGAAAGTTGTGATTTTGGACTTTTTAGGTGGCTCGTGAGAAAGTCGGGTTTGGATTGTGAAATCGGATTGGCGTAACTTTTGGCCAGAATGTCCATTTGAGACATATGACAACTTTCCGAAAAGGGAACGACGAGATCTAAAGAAAAGGAAGAGTTATTTAGTGAGCTATGTTGGATTTAGACAAAAAAAAATCTTCTACAAAATCCGATTCGAAATTTAATATTTTTAGGCAAGTTTAATATTCTTTTTAATTTTTTGGTTTAGATTGTTTTCTTACTTTGCAAAAGTTTAGGATTCCTATTTAGATTTTCTTTAGGACTAGGATGCCTATATAAGCATAAGTCATGCTTTGTACTATTCAGTTTATAATTCATTTGTATAAATATAAATAAGAGAATCTTACATATTTCGCTGGTTTTACCGGTATTTATTCTTCTAGAGTTTTGACGCTTGTCTAACCCGTTTTATCACGTGACTGTCGTTGAAACAAGAAAAATTTTACGGTTTGTTAATGTACTTATATCAAATAGACTAGTTTGATACAGAAGTAGAGTGGCTTCATGTACTGGTTGACTAGCTAAGTTTAATTTTGAACTAATTTACCTATGTATCGAATTAGTATATCTCTGTACATCGATATATCATTGTCCCGTAGACATACCTATTGATTTGGATTGGATTGACGATTAGACACTTCAATTGGTCATCAAACTTGCCCTCGCTCTCGGTATGGACTGATGTGATCTAATTTGTCGTATATATAGTGGGAGGGCACCTTCTACAGTTCTATGCTATTACTCTACTAGTAGCATAGCTCCACCCTCACAGAAATCTTTTTAATTGTTTTGGTCTGTAATCTCATAGGACCTCCCATAAAGATTTCTTGAGGTCCACACATGAGATCGACTATCAGAGTATACTTAGTACTTCCAATGCTACTAGTCCACATGAGTTATAATTGAGAAAAAAAAAACATGAAGGCAGACAATTTGTTAGCTTTAGTCGATAATGAATGATTATCTAGCTAGCTGGTCAAATGGTTTTCATATGTTTGCAGTTGAATCTCCAACAAACTCTAGAAAATTTACTTATATGATACTTTGTTAAATAACTTTTAGATTTTGCACTTCAAAGGACTTTTTCACTTCCATTAATTTACCCGATGATATATGTTGATGAATTAGATTAAAAAAAAAAAGCACAGTTGAACTGTAACCTAATAGGCGGCTCCCAATTGTGTGATTTGTGAGATCAAAATTATAGTAGAATAATAATATTTGAAGAGTTGGTTCTTCTAGTCTCACTCTTCTATTCTTCAAGGCGGCTCCCAAGGAAAATTCTGTCATGTTTGGGCACATGACATGCTCCACAGCCCTTGGATCCAATCTGCTCCCACCCTCCCCCTGCAAATGCATCTCCTCTGCCGAATACCCTATGCCCTAGGCATTGAAGCAGCACCCAATAAAAAGGCATGATAAAAACCCTGTCATCAATATGATAACTAGTTTAAAAGCTGCGCGCTTGGAGTTTGATGATAATGTATGATGGACATGAATTCCATTGAAGAGCCAGGTGACGCAATCCCGTCGTCATTTGATTCCCTCTCCGAAGTCTGACAAAGCAAGGGTGGTTCTGCACTTCTGCAGAGTCTTTAGTCTGTGCGTGAGAGAGAGAGAGAGAGAGAGAGAGAGAGAGTATGTGTAGTATTCAGTGTTTATTAGTTAGAGGAGGACCAGACTCGCATACATTGATGATGGAATGAGAACTACTGGAGGTCTGGAACTGATCGACTCCGTACCCTTGATTTTCCGTTCCGTTAATTTTGAGAATTTTAGTTGGTGCATGGTTTGAACTGTTAATTGATAGGGCCGGGTAGCTTTAGAATCTTTTTAATAATATTATTATGTGAGAGTAAGAGAATATATTTGCATCAATTATCAATGCATGTGAGTGTCTGATCGATTTGACTCCTTGGAAGAGGGAAGAGAAATGAGAGACGAGAGGAGACAATGTCGTCAAATTGACAGTGACAACAGAGAAAAAATAAATGGAGGGGCGGGTTTTAGGGTTTTTGTTTTTGGACAATGGGGTTTGGGGTTTAGGGTTTCTGACCTTCTTTTCTATTTCTCTTTTTTAGAGTATATGCACTTATAAAGGCTAAATTGTAAAGTCTAAACTAAAATTTAAGCTCCAAAAGTAATATTATTCATCAATATAGACTACCCATCACTTTTGAGTTTCCATCCATAAGGTCTAAAGTTAAAATGTATTTCAATTTTTTACACTGTTTCCTTCATTCAGCAAATGGATATGGCTGATGTTATTCATGGGCTCCATGTTTAGGCTAGCTTATAGCTTTGTTTAGTTTAGACTTTTGCTGAGACTAGTCTATATTTAGTCTAGCTTAAAATGTCCCCATTGCAGCTCTTATTTAGTAATTTGAGGCTATATCTTAACTTAGACTATGCTAAAGAAGCCTCATTGCACATGCTCTTAGGCCAGCCTTTTCTTTTTCATATTAATTAATTATTAGCCCTCCTTTTTTCTCATGATCTCATCTCTTTGTTTTTTCAACTATATATATGCAAATGAACACTTCCTTCCTTTTTATTAATCAATTATCAAGTATCACTGCTCCTATTGTTACGCAGTCACTCTCCTGTCCCCTCCCTAAGCCTCAATACATTAAGATACGCTTGTGTACGTCTCGCTCTGTCTATGCAATGAAAGCACACCATCAATAAATCAGCCTTAGCTTAGTTCCAACTTCCATCCATGCATATAATTATTAACCAAGAATGAAATAAAATAAAAACCAACATACAAACATAGCTAATTAACTAAAAGTGTAGCCTCATAAGAAATGATTCATGTACGTCTCTAAAGTTTTTGCAAGGTAGAAGTGAAGAGTGATCAGAAACTTCTCATTGACTCTGTTAATGGCAATGGTTTCATATATAAACCCTTTCACATCCTATCACTATTGAGAACCACATTGAAAGACTAGCGCATTCGTCGGATGATCGATGTTCCTTTCAAGCATGCATGTGTTGGAAAACCAACTCTATGACGGATCCCTAGATCCTTCGTTTTTCAAGCCTTGATTTATGGAGTATCTTAACTTGAGAGTATCTTCCTAAAAAAAAACAACAACAACTACTACAAATAAAAAGGAAAAACAAAAATAAAAATAGCTAAAGCCTCATTTTGCAAGAACTCAGACTTCTAGAGTTCTAGCCCATGCAACCTTTTGGGATCCCATTTCAGTCTGAATCATGCTAGCCCATTAAAATAACCTAGTCCAAAATTAAAGAAAATCCAAGTCCATCTTTTTGTTATGGACATGCATGAGTTTACTACAAGGCAAGCTTTTTCATCTCATGCCTTAGAGGTTATATAACCTTAAACCTCGGACTTGGATCCTCTCCTCATAAAGAGTTTTTTTTTTTTTTTTTTCCATTATAAATGAATACTGGCCGTTCAATTTGATCTGTGCGGCCAGGAATTACTTGCGCCTTTTTTTCTTTTTCTTTTTTCCTTTTATCTTCCACTCTGTATGATACAGTTCTTCTTTTCTCTCATCCCCTCTGTTCTGGTCTCTCTCTTCCACTCAATCCATTCTACAGTTCTTCCTCTTTAGTTACTGTTTCTTCATAAAAAAAATTAGACCTTGTGCGATCTATGGAAGACAACTTTTAAAGCTAATTCGTTGGTAGGAGAGGAGTTTAGGGATAATGGATTTTAAATTTGGTGAAGAGAAGCATTAAGGACCAAGGAGGCCAGGGTTTAAATTTTTACAAAATAAGATGAAGAAATGTATATTCAAGGGAACTAGAAGCAAAATAGGTTCTGATTTAGTCTTCTTCCCTAATTCTCAAAAAGATTAGCCATAAGCAAAATAGGTTTTGATTCTCTACTTACAAAATAGGTTATGATTTAGTGTTCTTCATATTCAAAATTGAGAGAAAAAACCTTATTTCAAATTGGTTAACTATAAGCCAACGAATTATGGCTGTAACCTGTAAGATCAAAATGGATGGTCAGGATTCATTTGTGAGGAGGAAGAAGAAAGAAAAAGGGAGCAAGTGAATTATGGATGTAACCTGTAAGATCAAAATGGATGGTCAAGATTCATTTGTGAGGAAAAAAGAGAAACTCTTTGCGAGGAGAGGATCCGAGTCCTTAAACCTCACACTTATCAATCCTTAGTTATAAAAGAAGTTCTTTCAAATAAAAAAAAAAGAAATCAAAGAAATAAAAATTGTTTGTTGACATATCTACGTGTAATCGCATATTTAAGGCATAAAATAACGTTCAGTATTGTTGGACGTAGACTTATAAATGTTTAGAAAGTAAAATTTAGACATACCTTGATGAGCGGTGCGATGGGAATGAGATTTTTTGCCAAGCAAAACCATGAATTCGATCTTTAATTCGAGAACTTTATCAAATAGCCAATGTGACTTTTAATTAATAGATCTCGTCATTGTATCAATCTTAAAAGATCCAATAAGTCGAGTTTCCTTTCTTGTAACTTCATTCATATAACCACATATTCAAGAATCAAGCAATAAGGAACTAGTGAAAGACCAAAATAAAATTACTTGAGCGGTAAGTTTATGAAGAAATGAGAGTTAAGCTGAAGAAAATATTGTTGTGAGGCAAGACACTGGTCAGATCTAAGAGATTTGTTGACAAGATTCTGTCCAAATTGACCTATATCCCCTTTCAATGATGATTCACTAAACCAGAAGAAAATTACAACTTGAAGATCATTTTGGTCTTTCTAACATTTAGACTAATCTCCCAGTCCTCTCAAACTTTTAACCGTTAAAAATCTTTCTTAAAGTTTTCTCTATAACTTTTTTTAATCTCTGAATTCTCAATTGGTTTACACCTTAATGGTCTTTTTCAACCTCTCTTAATTGGTCTCCATTGCACTCTCTTAAATGGGCCTCTTTCTACTACAAAGTGAGAATTCTCAAACCCTCACATCTTCTTCAACAATGACCCTCACTCATTAAAAATACACACTAAACCTATGTCTCTAAGGGCGCTTTTAACTAATACCAAATTCGATAGAATTAGGAATCATCATTTAAACCTTTATTTCCAAGGAAATACTCCTTGAGGTTAGATGCACTAGATAAAGTTACGTACCCAAACTCTTGAGAAGGAAGAAAGCGAAACATTTGAAGATCTAGTAGTTATGTGGGTTATGGCGTTATGTTGACCGATCAATGTTATCCATTATTATAGCTCTCATGAAGCCCTTTGATTTGACATATTATGGGCCTGAAATTAATTTTGAAACTTGAAAACAAAGTTAAGCCGATCCAAAGATAACAATTCAAACAAATTAATTTTAGCCACAAATTAATTTTGAAAAACACCCAAACTTGGCCTCGGACTACAATTTTTTCACTCACACATGCACCGCGTTGCCACTTGCATGCAATCCTCGTCTTAAAGTGTCAAACTATATATAAGCAATCTTTAGTGGCTTGCAATACTTAACTCGAGCAACATCCTTTCTTTAAATTTTCTCCCTCATCATGTCTACATAACTTATTTAGACGCATCAATCTTTAAACATAAAGTTTACTTCTCGATTTTCTTGCTAAATTCTAGGGCTGTCAATGGGTCGTGTCGTGTTGGGTTCGGGTCGTGTCAAAGTTTTTATCGTGTAAAAAAGACAAACCCAAACCCAATCCATTTATTAATCGTGTCAAAAATATAAACTCAAACCCAACCCATTTATTAAACGGATATCCCGTTAACAACCCGCCTAACCCGTTTAATAAATAGGTCATGTCGTGTTGAGTTCAATGACTCATTTACACCATTTAACGAGTTAACATTGTGACCCATTTAACAAAAAAAAATGCATAAAATCTTCAAAGTAATATTACATAACTTCACCGTCTTGCTGTCTTCACATCACAAGAAGAAAATATAAATGCATGGATATGATTCATAAATAAAACATAAGTAGATAAATCCAATAGTAAATTTTTTTTATTCCAAGTCACACAAAAAAAATCTGAGATATTCAAGTACTCCAAATTTTCCAAATTTTAAGAATCAATAAAGCATAATCCATGATTAAATTTTAAATTGAATGTAAAGGATCAAAGCCAACTTTCAAAGTCTTAATAAACGGGTTACACGGGTTTATTTCGTGTTGGCGGGTTGACCCGCAAATGACCCGCTTTTTAATCGTGCGGGTTCAACCCGCTTTATTTCGTGCGGGTTTCGAGTCGTGTTATCGGGTCGTGTCGGAATTGACAACTCTACTAAATTCACATTAATTTTATAGTAGGTGACATAAAACCTCAATTGTGGAATATGCATAATCTAGTATATCATCACCCTCACAAACTTGTGCTAGAATGCTTATGGGTCGATTTGTCTCCCACTAAGGACCGCTGCAATGTTGACTACTCTTCAAACTTTTCCATCTTCCAGCAAATTATTGAAACATAAATCCTAATTTTTTTTATTTGCGTACGGTACATTTATATACCGATACATCAAGTAAACTAACTTGATACGGAGGTACACTAGTTTGATATATAGGTAGACTAAACTAAACTAGTTTACCCATGTATGGAGCCAATCTATCTCTATATTGAACTAGTCTACTTAATGTATCGGTACATTAATGTACTGTAAAACTTCTTCTTTTTTATCAGTACATCTTCATTTAAATCTTAACACGTTTATTTTTTTATTTTTGTGTCATGAACCTAGCTAGCCTTCTAGTGGACACTGACCTAAATAGTCTATGTGCAAGCTCGACTAGGAGCCACATTTTAGTTAGATAGACTTGCCAAACTCTGGATAGAGAAGACAGCCAAACACGTACCGTTTGACATTAATAATTAACGAAGCTAGCATCCAATGCGCGGAGCAGCAGCAGAAGAAGAAGATAGAAGAAGGTACAAGCATTCATTGCGAACGAACCCGGCCGGCCAAGTAACAAACAGAATCTAAATCTGCATTGATTGTTTTTGGAATGGAGCCACCGCCGTCGGTTGTGACCGTTGCTGCTTTTATGGACCATCAACCATTTGGTGAGACCGATCGATCAGTGGATGATATCAGCCACAAATCGGGAAAAGACAGCTTTGAAGTTTTCACCATTGGCAAGCTAAGCTATAATGATCTAGTTATCTTCTATTCACATCACACACCCATCTCCTTTCCTTAAACAGGAGTTGCCTCACATGGAGTAGTTCTATTATTCAAAACTGTTTCTGTTCTCTAATAAATTAGGTATGTATCCTTTTCTTTTCGGGTATAAAGCCAAAGAGGAAATATAGATTTCTGTTCTCTAGGTATGTGTTCTTTTCTTTTCTGTTCTCGACCCTTGATAATAGCGTTTGTGTTTGTTTCGCTAAAGGTTTGTGAATCGGTTAGGAGATTCAATTTCTATGTTTGCACAAAATGAGTTGGTTACTACATGAAAATGGGATAGCCTTGAAAATGGTAAATGAGAAACTCATGAACCCTCTAAGGGTTTTTTGTATTCTATTGAAAACAAGAGATTTTGGCATTTTGTTTTCCTAATTGAAATGGACATATAACCGTCTTACTCTGAAAAACATTATAAACAATTACGACCATCGATGCATGTATTTCTATTACGCCACATCTCATGCATCATAGAATTAAATTAACTTTCAAGCGTCGAAATACTAGTTACTATTTCCAACATTTATGCACCAAATGAAAATGCTATATATATATTTTTTAAAATTATTGATTCAAATCCAACAGAATATTTCGAATTTCACTATCCTTAGATTTGTTTTTCCACCGAATAAATGCTCTACTCCAGAAAATGGTACAATTTGGTATTGGATCAAAATCATTCAAATTGTATAAGATGCCACAGAATTTTTACGTATAATGATTAATGACTAAATCAAGAAATCATACCGCATTAGCAATTGAAGAACATTCCAATTCTCAACAGAAACAATCCAAAGCTCCATGTTAGATAGAAACCAGAGGTTTCTCAAGCAATTTCCTATCAGATTTCTCCCCATCCACACTAATCACTAAATTAGACATGTCCAATTTCACCGACTCGAACAAAAACCCTCTTTTGTTACAACGCACAAGCCTTGGACTACCCAAAACCCCAACGGACCTCGACTTGCTCAGCCTCATAGCTGACGGCACCTTCACCGCAACCCCTATACTCTTCCGCACGCCGCCAATCCCCGCTTTAATCTCGTTGACCGACCCAATCGACCTTGACCTCAGCACTCGTTCCCCAATCATCGCCTCGTCCTCACTCTCGTACTCTGCGCCCAACACACTCGATACCTTCCTGGTCAACTTCCTCCTGCTCCCTCTCGCGCTCCGTACAACCTCTTCCAAATCATTACTCCTTCCGTCAACAAACGACGGTCGATGTTCTGGCTCCTTATTCTCCACGCGCTTCACGCGCCGCCTCAAGCTGTTCCAGATTGGCGGCGCGTGAACTCTCTTATTCACCATTGTTAGACACTCGACCACTTCGGCCATCGACGGTCGTTTCGCGGCCGTCGATCTCACGCACCTAGCGGCCAATACTGCCAGCTGGCGAATCACGGCAGGGTCAACCGGAGGGCCGATTCTGCGGTCGCATATTCCGGCGTAGTCGCCGTGCTTTATGATCGGTAAGGCCCAGTCTATAACCGAAGGAGGACTATAGTTTACATCAATGGCGTTTCTTCCGCTGACGATCTCCAAGAGCAAAATCCCGAAGCTGAAGACGTCGCTCTTGGCGCTCAGATCCCCCGGCGCAAGATAGCCCGGGTCGAGGTACCCTAACGTCCCCGCCGGTGGCGTACACCTAACGCGAACGTCCTCCACGTGTCCTCTCAGCGCCAACCCCAAGTCCCCCAGCCTCGCGTTCCAATCCTCGTCGATCAAAACGTTGGACGACTTTATGTCCCTATGGATCACTGGCGGGTTGGAAGAGTGTAAAGCCAGAGCCGCCTTCGCCACGTGTAAACTGAGCCGGACTCGGCGGGTCCACCCGGGAGGTCTGGACCGCAAGTGGAGCAAATCGTAGAGAGTGCCGTTGGGCATGTACTCGACGACGATCAATTTACCGTCGTTGGAGTCCGGACAGAAGCCGATTAGATTGACCAGCCTGGGGTGTCGGACCCGGGAGAGAATCTCGATCTCGTTCTCTGCAGCAACGCACGTGGTGCAGTTACGGTTCCCCAACGACGTCGTTTGCTTGGGGTATTTGGTTCTCTTAACGGCGGCGATGAGCTTACCGTCGTCCAGAATAGCTCTGTAGACGCTTCCGTGGCTTCCTTTGCCCAGAAAGCTCTCGGCGGAGAACCCATTCGTGGCGGCGACGAGGTCGTCGTAGGGAAACTCCCTGATCTCGATTGGCTTATCGGGTTTAACCCGTCGGGTCTTGGATTTTCTCTTGCGGTCCCAGTTGTAGGAATCGCAAATCGCGGTCGCCGACTCCGCATTGCAAGAGAAGTAGCCCATCGATATTTTCAGGTGGGTTCTTGGAGGGAGTGAGAGTGAAGAGAGAGGTGGGAAAAGTAAAGGTGGTGGTGCAGATAGAAATGAAGAAGAAGAAGGTGGAGAGCGGCAAAAGCCATTAGTGCAAAGGTTGTGGGCGCTTAAAGTCTCACGAATATTTGGTTTACAGCTTTGTGTAAAGAAAGAAAGAAAGGAAAAGTTGTGAAAACACATCCAAGTTTTGAATTATCTAATTAATTATTGTTTTTGTGTACATGCAAAAGCGTGCAGCTTTGAGAGGAATTTCTTGGGGTTGTTGGTCTTTAACTCATAAAGAGATGGGCCTCGTGGGCCCAAACATATTTGCTTCATCATGGCCGTCAAAGTTCTTTCCTAATCAACTTTATTCTTCCTCTTCTTCTTTATCATGGATTGGAATTAGTATTGTGATTAAGTAATTAACTTATAATCAAGGGAATATTCGGTAGGTTTAGGATCTTTGGTAAAGGTGTGTCGTATCACTCCATTTAAATATACAATATATGTTGCGAGAGGTTCAATTTTCGGATATTCTTATCCAAAGCACTTCGGATGTACATTATTTTTTATTTGGGTACATTTTGCGTTGTAATTTTAAGTAATTAATTAAATGTACGGTTTTGATACTAATTAAATTTTTTCATGACGAATAGTAGAATTTGTTGACTCAACGATCAAATAGTAATTTAGAAAATGGACGATTTTAATGATAATATTACACTGTAGAAGATGTATACATTATAAGAAAAATTGGACCCATATATCGAAAGTGTTTTAGACAAAAATATATATTATCCTTAATTTTATCTAAAAAAACAGATTTTAGTTATTGGAATCTTATAACCTAACATTTGGTCACCACATATAACATCATGTTTTGGAACTCCCAATTATAATATCAATTTTTTCGAATGGACTGGAAACCTAAACCCTAACTTTTTCTATTTGTTATTTTCCCAATCGAAGTTCAAACAAATCGAGCTATCAAATCATGAATTGTGATTTAGCTCCTTATCATTCTTCGCTTTTGTTTGATTGCTAACATATATTATGCATGATTCAATTTCATCCAAAGAGGTAGGAATATTGATCATGATCATACAGGACCAGTGGAGCCCAGGCTCCAGATGTTTGTTGTGCAATAGGTAAGATAGGTGAGACAAGAAAATTACAATAAATTTTTGGTAACGTACTCGACTTGCAGCAAGCAACCAACAAATGTAATAAAGGGTTTGCGGTGAGAGTGTAAACTAAGTAATGATGTAGTCCGGTGAGTTGTGACATGTTGGTATAATTAATATTGTGAAGGTTACGAGTTTAAATTTATCTGATATCATAAAATATGTAGAATGAGATGGAGTGGAGTAGAGTGGATATGGGATGGAGATAAAAATATAAAAATATAAAGTATTATTAAGTGAGAATGTACATATTTTTAGGAGGTTCCATCAGGGCATCTCCAACAACCCTCTTCAAAACTCATACCCAAATCCAAATTTTGACTCACCCAAACTCATTACTATTTATTTAGGTTTTTCATCTCCAACAAGAGTGAGTCAAAACTCATACCCATTTTATATTTTAATCATTTTATATACCCATTTTAGTCAAAAAACAGCTATGGCCCGCGTGAGCCCCACCCGAATAGTAATAGGTTTCCTCTCCAAAATTCCTCCCAAAATGACTCACCTTCTTAGTAGGAACCCATAATGGGTTATAGGTTTTGTTTGTTGGAGATAAAATTTTTGGGTTTTGGATATGGGTATAGGTTTTAGAACACCTTGTTGGAGATGCCCTCATGTGTAAACGATTATTGATCATGAGACATGAGGTCATGAAGTCATGGATCACCTAATATTGGAACAAAATGAGGGAGAATTGAATTGTATTTTATGTTCATGCATGCTACCCAACTTCTTGTTATCAAGGTAGGTCTCGAGTTAATTGCTATTGATGGTCTTTTATTAATTGCCCTTAATTAACTGTTGAATTTGACCCTCCTCTTCAAGTTGATAACTTGGTAAATAAGAATGTACTTAATTGCTAGAGGTACGCAGTACTTGTTTAAAGTCTTTTGGCTAAGTGTCATACATTGATTTCAAGTCAAGAGAGAAAGGATGGAGGAGTTGTACATCGGCTAGCTGACTAGCTCGTTATGAAATCTGAGATAGAGGACTCTTCATTTGGTTAGAAGAATGGCTTACTTAACTCATGCTTTACATTGTACAAAATTATTACGTAACCTCTAATTTATGGAATATTAGTATTACGTTCTTCTATTGTATTGTTTTTCAAAGTAAAACTATATGCGTAAGGTTAATTTTAGCAAAAATTACAACTCTCCGGCTTTTAAAATCAAAACATTGACAAGGCCTCAAACTAAGAACGTAAGGGGGCTCTAATTAGAAATAGGATCTTTCTAAGGGCATCTCCAACCCAAGAGACCCAAACCCATATATAGGTCCATATATAGGATTTATCATCTCCAACCCAATTTATTTAGAGACCCAAACTTGGTTTTTTTGTAGACCTAAACTCATCCCAAGTCTCAAACTCAATCCCAATTTGAGTCTGAGACCTATACCAAATGAGGCTGGCCCATGTGCAATCGGAGGAGAGAGAAATGAGAGGAGGAAAGTCACCCGAGAGCATTTGCCTTGCACGCTCGGGAAGGAAAGACAGAAGAAGTCGGCAACGCGCTAGACGCGCGAGTGGAAGCAAGGAGAAACGCTGCACGTGGGGGACAAGCATGGGCCCGCCAAGTCAGACTCGCAAAAGGCTTCCCCAACGGTCATGATATCGACGGCCAGGATTCGTCCAATTTAAAATGGACGGTCCTGGTTCGTCCAAAATTTTTTTATTTAAAAAAAATCTAATGAATCTATTAGAGATCTAACGGCTCACGATTGTTTGAAATTAATTTGGACGGTTTGTATTTAATTCTATTATTTTTAGTGATCTTAAATCCGAAATAATTTTTTTTTTAAATCCCAAAAAAATCCAAAATAAATTAAAAAAAATCCCAAAACAATCTGAAATAAATTTTAAAAAAATTATTACTACTATTATTTAGTAATTACTTTGTATAATGTAAAACACATTATTATTATATAATAATTAATATTGTACTAATATAATATAATATAACACAACAACAACAAACAATATTAATTCATATAGGTTTGAGTTTGGGTTTAGAGTTAGGGTTGGAGATGTCAATATATGTTTTGAGTTTGGGTTTAGGATTTAGGGTTGGAGATGCCCAAACCTATATGAATAGTGCAATTTTTGAGACTCAAATATAGGATTTGAGTTTAGGTTTGAGTCCAAGGGTTGGAGATGCCCTAAGTAAAGTTTAGGAATATATAAGCCCTCTGAATTGATTACAATTTTGGAAAACACAAACGAGATTCGGCGGCAAAATCTGACTCGCTTTAACGGCACTCCAAAAAGTTAGCAGGGTACGTAATACAGACTAATAATTAACAGACACTTGGGTTTCTGAGTTTGATTTGACTGTGAAGCCAAAGCACATTTGAAATTTCAAAACCCTAATAATTGACAAACAACAGTAAGTCGGACTTCCAGTTCCAGTCAAGTCGTGTCCAACACAACCAAAGTATATATATGGATATATGGGAGTTGATTTTCTATTCTTGAATTGAAGATCTTCTTCTATCTGGTGATGGAGTCGTACATTATTTTCTTGACTTTCGATTAATGGAATTTGTCTATAATAATGTCCGAATGATTTTCGGGTTTCTGAGCTTATCTTATTAAAATCTTATCATCAGATGTCAACTTTTAGATGTACACCTAGCTATGATATAAGATGCTAATTAAACTCTGTCAACCCATGCTTGCTAAATATGCGACGTGCCCCAAAGTGTTTGATCAATTAGTTGGTTTCCATAAACCTTGTAAAGGCTTTGAGAAAATTAGAAAAATCAATTATTAAATTGTTGACTATAACCTATGGAAAAGGAGATAGTGAGAATACTTGGATGGATATCTAAAAAAACTTATGGACAGGAATATGCTTATTAAGGGAGTGTATTATATTTATAATTTTTCAAAGTCAGAATACAAAAAAATTTATAAAAAAAAAGTTAGAGATTTTTTAGTTCCGTCAATTGGAACACCCTCTAAAAATAACATTTTACCAATGATGAGATTATGTCACTTGCAAGTTTAAGAAAAAATGGTGTTAACAAGGTTTGACATGTTTCGGCATGTCATGATACCTCTAAACGTGCCAAAGCATGTCAAACATTTTTTTTTTAAATTTTCCATGTCATAATTTCACAATTGGTAAAACATGATTTTTAAAAGGTGTTCCAATCGATGAAACATTGAAATCTCGATCCGTTTTTTTTTTACGATTTTTCAAAGTTGAAAAACTAGAAAATTCATTAAAAAAAAAATTGCTCCTGCTTTTCGAGATCCATCGATTGGAAAACCATCTATAAATCATGCTTTACGAATGATTAGATTATGGAACAGGAAAATTTCAAACGAAAACAACAGTTTACAAGGAGGCATGCCAAGGTGTTCCCTGCCACGTCCAAACATGCGAAATCATGCCTAGACTCATTTTTATTCAAATTTCCCGTGCCATGATCGCACCATCGATAAAATATGATTTTTAGAAGTTTTTTCAAATGACGGAAATCAAACATCTCGATCCTTTTATTTTTTTACGATTTTTCCTGTTTTCCAACTTTGAAAAATAAAAATAATAATTTCTATGTCAAAAAAATTCTAAAGTTTTTTCTGGTAATAGATTACATTATTTTTAGTGTTCGTACAAAAAATCACAATTTTTTTTACCTTATAATGAATGTTTTATGGACCAGCCCATTCTAGTGATTAAGCCCTTGCCTTTGTTCATTCTATTGGCTGAGCTCTTGCCTTTGTTCATTCTAGTGGCCAAGCCCCTGCCCTAACCTATTCTTGTGGCCAAGCCAATGCAAATGCATGTGCCCATTCGAATGCTCTTGTCTATCAGTTTAGGGTTAAGGGCAAGTACTCCGTGTCCTAATCTGTGCCATTTCTATGCTTGTACTGTTAACCATGTCTATGCAAGCGAGGCTAACTGTGTCTAATTTTGAATGTCCAACCACACGGTGTCACCAAAAACGATGTTCTAACACTGTGGAGACCAATCTCAAAACTTTATTTAAAAAAAAAAATCCAAGACCTTGGTTTCTTACTCAAAACTGTGGACTATAACACATATTTTGTAGGCCAAAATCGCATGATATTATTTTCTCACCAAAATCTTCCCACCCTCACCATACTCAAACTCATTTTATTCAAATTTTCTCGAGCATGTCATGATCTCACCATTGATAAAACATGATTTTTAGAAGATTTTTCAAATAACGGAACTCAAAAATCTCGATTCGTTTATTTATTTATTTATTTTTTTACGATTTTTCCCGTTTTTCAACTTTGAAAAATAAATTAAAAAAAATTTCGTGCCGAAAATATTTTGAAATTTTTTCTTGTCATCAATCACATTATTCTTAGTGTTCGTACAAAAAATCACAATTTTTTTTGCCTTATAATGAATGTTTTATGGCCCAGCCTATTCTAGTGGTTGGGCCCTTACCTTCGCTCAAAGAATGGTCAAGTCAATGCAAATGCATATGTCCATTCCAATGCTCTTGTCCATCAGTTTAGAGTTAAGGGCAAATACTCTGTGTCTTAATCTGTGCCATTTTCATGCTCGTACCGTTAATTATGTCAATGCAAGTGAGGCTAAGTGTGTCCAATTTTGGCAGTTTAACCACACGATGTCACCCAACAACGATGTTCTATCACCATTGAGACCAACCCCAAAACTTTCCCTAAAAAAAAAAAAATCCAAGACCTTGGTTTCTCACCCAAAACTGTGGACTATAGCACACAGATTTTTTGGCCAAAATCCCATGAATCCATTTTTGGCGAGTTCTCTACTTTGGCCCTAGGCATCCTAAAGTAAGGACAAAGCTGAATATTTTACAGTCTTTTAATTAGTTATGAAACTTGTTTTACTATAATTTTTCATACTGAACACTAAAATTGTTTAGTTCTTTCAATCGAGACCACAATTAGTAAGCCTCATTCAAATTTTTGCCCTAGGTCTTTGAAATTTCAAGACGGCCCTTTGGTAAAGTAGAGAGAATTTTCTGCTACTAAGCCAAGGCTTAATACTTGAGTTCCTTAATTGTAAGAAGTAGCTGAATGGCAGACTTCCAGGTTTTTTTTTGTTTTTGTTTTGTTTCTTAAATAAAATACTTGGACAATATAGATATTTAGTAGGTCGAGTTGGCTTGTAATAATTACAATACGGCAGAAACATCTCTAACAAATGACTCTGGTAATGCAGGGGGTCATAATAGGACTATTTCTAACCCAAAATCAACTGGAGATAACAGCCCAAGAAAGGGAATGATCTTACCATTTCAGCCATTAACAATGACTTACCAGAATGTCAACTACTTTGTTGAATGTTCACATGCCGAAGGTGTGTTTCCTTTCAGTTTAATTTTGTTTAAGCAAATGAGCTAGAACTAATTTGTACGCTCCCAGTTTATGTATGAGATATTACAGCTGATGCAAACTGGCATCTCTGATGTTTTTAGGAACTGAAGTCACAAGGTATACCAGAATCGAGGTTGAAACTCCTGTCGAAGGTGAGCGGAGTATTATCACCAGGTGTTCTTACAGCTTTAGTTGGGTCTAGACGTCTAGTGGAGCTGGAAAGACCACTTTGATGGACGTCCTTTCTGGTAGGAAAACTGGTGGATACATAGAAGGAGATATCAAGATTTCTGGTTTACTGGTTACCCAAAAGAGCAATGCATTTGAGGCATATTTAGGGCATTCGACAGGTAAGTTAGATCATTATCTTACAGAAACCTCGTTTGAGAACTAAATATGATGAGAATATCCACTTTAAAAATATGATCATCATCTGAATTTCTGATTGGTTTGGTCCACAGCTTCTTCTTATTAAACTAGGGGGGCAAGTTATATATGGAGGAAAACTTGGCCTGCACTCAGAGACAATGATAAACTACTTTCAGGTAACATTTTCATTTTGCTACTTAATCCTCAATTGAATGAGTTCACTACTGTATCAAATTGGAATAATCTTCTGTAATGTTTTCCTGAGAGTTTGTCCTCATTACTGTATTCTTCTTCAGGGAATTAATAGAATCACTCCGATTCCAAGCAGGTACAATCCAGCAACTTGGATGCTGGAGGTAAGCACACCTGCCTGTGAACAGAGAATTGGAGAAGACTTTGCAAGCCTATACAGGAAGTCAGATCAATACAGGTACCTTAGTTTGATGTTGTGTTAATTTGTACCGTGAGCAAGACCTCTGTTGCTTCTGTCTACTTCGTTCTCTATTCTTAATTAATGGGAATTACCTCGTTATGATATTGTTTGAATAAATGTCTTCACATTCTTGCTTCAGGGAGGTGGAAGAGTCCATCATGCAGTTTAGTACTCCTCCAGCTGGCTCAGAACCTTAAAAGTTTGCTACCACGTTTTCACAAAACACGTTGGCTCAATTTAGGACCTGCTTTTGGAAACAAAATCTTGTGTATTGGAGAAGTCCACAATATAATGCCATGAGGTTAATCTTTACTATGATTTCTGCATTAATATTGGGTTCAGCATTTTGGGATGTTGGTACAAAAAGGGACTCAATTCAAGCATTGATGATGGTTGTGGGAGCTCTCCATGCTGCGTGCATGTGTCCTGGGGTCAATAACGCTGCTTCAGTTCAGCCAATTGTTTCGATTGAGAGGACAGTATTTTATCGCGAGAAAGCAGCTGGAATGTATTCTCCATTGGCTCATGCAACAGCCCAGGTAAAGTCCAATTACACTGAAAATTTAGATTAGCAAACTGTATTCTGGAAAGAAGATGTGATATATATATATATCTTATTTGCCTAAATATTGACCTGCAGGGCCTTGTAGAGATCTCATACATTGCTGTACAGACAATAGTACATAGTCTGATCACTTACTTCATGATCAATTTTGAAAGGACAATCAGTAAGTTTTCTAATTCTTCCTTTGGAAATGAACATACTCTTCATTAACCATGATATCATCCTCACTAATGTTTTGTTCTCTGTTGCAGCAAAATTCTTGCTCTATATTCTGTTCATGTTCCTCTCATTCACCCACTTCACCTTTTACGGCATGACGGCTGTTGGTCTCACTCCTTCTCTACACCTGGCAGCTGTCATCTCTTCTGCATTTTACTCTTTGTGGAATCTCCTCTCTGGTTTCCTCGTTCCCAAATCAGTAAGTAACATATATATCCTTCTGCCATAAAATAATATGTCCTACTAATTCATGTTACGTTGATAGACATTAATTGTTGACGCGTTCTCTAAACCTTTGTTCATTAACCAACTAACTCTTGTTTTTTGTATAAATATATATCATTTTAGAACATCCCGGGCTGGTGGCTTTGGTTCTACTACATCTGCCCAGTTGCAGGGACACTTAAAGGTATTATCACTTCCCAACTTGGTGATATTGAGACCACGCTTGTCGAACCTGCATTTAAGGGCACTGTGAAAGAATACTTGCAAGTAGTCAGCATTGGCTATGTCCCTGGGATGATTCGAGTTTCAGTAGCTGTTCTTGTTGGCTTCAACGTCCTTTTCTTCGGGATCTTTGCCTTCTCCATCAAAGCTCTCAACTTCCAGAAAAGATAGACAGGTGAAGGTTCAGTTATATACACAATCATTCTTAATTCTACTTTCTTTGTGAACTCATCATTGATTTGAAGATATGGCGGGCTATTACTGACCCAATATCTTTGGGGCCCTTGGTTAAATTTAGTATAGATCAGAAAACACAACACAAACGTGATGTACGTACGATCTTAGTTCGAAGATGAATACCAAACTACGTACCGGATTGGGTCGTAATTTCAGAAAAAGTCGACTCCAAAAGTTGAGCATGCATATGAAAGAACGTGATTATTAGTACTAGTTGTTGAATATTAGTTTCATCATGTTGGTGATGAATGATATATATTGTTATGATTCTATTTGGTACAAGTTACTAAATATGGTATAATAAAGCTAGCCCATCGCCATCATTGGTTCGGAAAAATTTGCACATGATCGATCATCAATCTGTTCTTTTTTGCCACCAGAAATGATAAGACAACTCAATCTTTTAATAAACTTATTAGCACCAAAAAGTTTTTTGTGAGCACAAGTAGTCACTGGCTAGCTGCTAGCTACTTCAGAATAGTTGAGTAACTTAACCAAGATGTTAATTAGTAAATCAATTCATACACGGAGTTTGGTTGCAGATCTATTTAATACAT
Organism: Rubus parviflorus; assembly: GCA_029955375.1. NCBI lineage: Eukaryota > Viridiplantae > Streptophyta > Magnoliopsida > Rosales > Rosaceae > Rubus > Rubus parviflorus. Next base: position 10,477,870 of record JARGGL010000008.1, on the reverse strand, counting down.
CTAACCAAGATGGAGAAAGGACCTTTAGGAATTAAGTTGAGATATTTATGTAAGGTTTCTATGCTTCCCCAATTACTTTTATCTTTAGCTCTTTTGAACAATTTGGCGAATATGTTTTGATTTTTTTTCGTAACTAACTTTACAAATACAGTCTTAAATAACAAATAATCAATAAATTTATTGAGATTTTAATATATTAGCTTGAATCATGACGATTGGCTTCATTAGCTCCACCTATATCCGCCTTTCAACTCTTGACCGTAGCTATTAAGTTCATTTTTTTTGTTCGTCGAGAAAGCTGTACATGTTCAATATTTTATGTTTAACCTTTAAAAAAAAAAGCTAGCTTGCTGCATACTAATCGAAATTCAATTTATTCAAACCTGTGAGCCAACGCCACAAGTTACATTAGAAAAAATTATCTTTCACAAATCACAACATAGTATACTATTTTTAATTATTTCCAAAAAATATAAGAGGAAGTATTTATTTGCAGTTAGAAAAATGCCTCCCAGATAGGCTACGAGTCTACAACTAATTAAACAAAGAAAAATGTTGCTGCCAGAATGATTTTCGAATTAGAAAAAGGATTTGCCTTTTACCAAGTCAACTTATTCCAGCATATTTTACTGATTATATTCACTTGGATACAATTTGCCAAAGAAAAACTGGTAATATATCTACCACTAGCAAGCTTTCCGATCAGTTCCCATGGAATCTGTCTAGTTTTTCCAATAAAAATCCAGAGAGTTCGATTTGTTCTCGCACCTTGAATAAAGAAAAAGGCCAAAATCTAGGAATGTCTTTGATAAGACCATCTTCCATGGTAAGCCAAATTTGCCTTTCAATATAGCTTACCAACTTGGCATATTCCAATAAATATGCCTTCCAATCCCTAAACCACTCCCACCATAAGCTATAACACTAAGCCAAATTTTAATAAAAGGCAAATTATGTATTAAAATTATTTTGATCAGATGTAAACAATATTAGGCTCAAATGAAAGATCTCGTTGAGATCTTCGTAATAATATAATTTTTATTATTAAAAAATATTTATAAGTATAAATTTTTATAAAAAAAAAATTAGTAGTTCAAAATATTATGGACACAAATGGAATTGTAAACTTGTTTAGTGAAGTTGGAAGGGCAAAAGAGGAAAACAAATATAATATAATAAAAAAAAGTTGGATTTGGCTTACGGTTTGTGTAAGCCATATATAGCTTACCAATTCTATGAAAGCCAAATTTGGCTTACGGGTAGTGGGACTTGGCTTACCATGGGAGCATGTCATTCCCCATATTTGGGTATTTAGCTTACCATGGAAGATGGTCTAAGGAGAAAAATGTAGCTAGATAGTAGGTTTGGTTGCACCACTTGCACCTACCTATTAATTTGTTTGTGGGTTTGGCATAACCACACATTTTGTTTACCCTAGGACGCTTTAATTCAAACTTCTTTTTTTTTACAAAGTTTTGATTATTGACTTTCAATTGATATATTCTTATAATTAATTAAATAATACCATGATTTTCCTATTAAAAGCATTTATCCCTATACTTAGAGGCGGTGTGCCGGTGTCCCTGTTTTTGTTGCTGAAAGTGTTATAGTTGAGGAAATACAAAACCTCTTTGTACATTTATATGTGTCGAAGATGTTTTTGAGGCCACTTTCAATAAGGCATGTTTAGAATATGAATTATGTTGTTCAAGATTTTCTATAAGCTCTAATTTATGAGATATAGGCATTACTTTCTCCCAATTATTTTAATACATTACTTAGCCTTTGTAAAAAAAAAAAATCTGAAGATTCGATATTCCCGATATCATTCAATAAAAAAGAAAAAAAGTAAGTCTCCTTTTATGCAATTTTTTCTTGTTTGGAAATAAGTAACTCATACACATTTCATATAGTGCACAACTAACCTAAGATCTTATTATTTGCACATTTATTGCAAATTACTAATATGGAAGTGAAAAACAAAAAAATAATTGCCAAGATCACCTACCACTGGGCACTGGTGACTGGCCATATCAATCTCATATAGCTTATGTACATTGAACCAAACTCTATCTAAGTTGGACCATCTATATTTCTATGTAATGTCTTCAAAAAAAAAAGTAGAAAAAAGAAAAGAAAAGGAAATTAGGAATAGTAGCTAGCAAATAGTCAAGTCAACTGGGTCATTGACTTGAAACCTCATCCAGAAGCTTGTACCTCCTCACCTTATTCCTAAACACCTGCCTTGTGATCCCATGATTACTGATTCTCTTTATGTTTGATATCTCCTCTGATCGTGTCCTCCTAATCTTCTCAGCCTTCTCCTTTTCTCCATTTGTGATGATCCTCTTTCTGGCCAGAGATGGAGATTTTGGTGATGATGGTGATAATAAGACCTGATTGTGATGATAATCAAGTGATCTCTGTTTCTTTATAGGGCCACTTGGTTGAAGCTTCATACTGCCTCTTAGACCAGAACCATAGGGATGATGATCATGACTGGTTTTTGGTGAATTCTTTTTGATTTTGTTGATCTTGGTATCATGATTATGATGGAGATGATCTTGATCTTTTTTGCATGAAGATGAAGAATTTGAAGAATTTTGTGACTTTTCTTTCGTTTCTTCCTTCTGGGTAAGGCACCAATTGCAAATTCTGTAAGACTCTGCATTTGGGTAAAGATTGCTACAGTACCTATATGATAATCATGAAATTGAATTAATTTTTGAATTCAATGACCCAAAAACTATATATACAAAGCAATTGAAATAACAGGGACTGAGAATATTACCTGTGCTGAGATCTGAACTGGCAAGCCTTGCATTGGAAAAGCTCGTAGGAGAAGCCAAAATCTCCACACATGCAACACTCATGACTACCTTCTACCGTGCTTCCTGCTTTGTTTGTTGTCATATTGCTTGCTTGCTTGTTCTTGTTCTGGTTGGATCTTCGATTTTCATGCACAGAGAGAGAGAGAGAGAGAGAGAGAGAGAGAGAGAGATGTAAATGTGATGAATGATGATGGACTTGGTAGGCCGACGGCCACACAACAGAAGCCGTGTTAGAGGGTGTTCTTTTATAGGTGATGAAAAAGAATATTATTTATTTATAAAAACACAATCATTTTCGGTGTCCCTTGACCTTGTGTGAAATCATTGTATTTTTATTTTTCGGAAGGGAAATATAATTTCATTTAAATTTTAAAAAAAAACTAGAAATCATACATTAGGGAGCAAATAATCAAAACCTTTATATTGTTAAAAAAAAATAATCAAAACCTCTAGAGAATTAGCAGCTATAGACATTATGAGTCATAAAGATCCACACTCTAACTAATAAATGTCATTTTTCATAGCTACTAAGATCAACCAATTGTGAGAGTTATGGTAAATTTTTATATTCAACAACAAGAATAATTGCACCATTTTATAAGTATCACAACGGTTTTAGACCACGTGTAAGGGCGGCTCACCAACATGTTGACAACGGAAGTATAAGTATCGCTGGTTTTTTTTTTTTAGTTCCACTCAATTTAGAAAGCTGAAACACTAGTTTACCCAATTTATTGAACAATTGGTCTTCAAGACAATGAGAGCCAATATTCAAGCTTTGTTGCAACAAGTTAGGTTTTCTCCCTAGTTTTTTCGTTCCCAAGCTTTGAGGCGGTATCATAAGCACAAACTGGACATCAGAGCAAAGAGTTATGAAGACTCAAAGTTTGGTCTTTTGGTTGCCCATTTGCGCACACATCAATCTGGTAAGAACTTATTTGGATATATAATATATTGTCTCGAAGCTCTGGACGGGACGAAGAATTATGACACGTTCGATTATTTTTTATTTGCATGTTTTTTATTTTTTAGGGAAGTGACTTTGACACTCCACTTTATCGATCACTTGCACTCCACTTTCAATTATTCAAGACAATGAAAGCCGATATTCAAGTTTTGTGACAACAAGCTAGGTTTTCTCCCTAGTTGTTCCTTTCCCAAGATTCGAGATGGTATCATAGGCATGAATTGAATGTCGGAGCAAAGAGTTATGAAGACTCAAAGTTTATCTTTTTAGTGGCTCATTTACGCGTTTGTCAATCTAGTAAGAACTTTTATCGTCCGTAACTTCAGTCTTCAATATCCTATTTGGGCAGATAATATATCGTCTTGAAGCTCTTGACGGGATGAAAAATCCTAACACGTGTGATTATTTTTTAGTTGCATGTTTCTATTTTGTAGGATAGTTTTGACACTTTATTTAATCACGTGCACCCTACTTTTAACTACATAAAAGTATAGTGTAAGTGTTAAAATATATGGTAAAGTGAAATGTCAAAATCATTAAAAAAAATTAAAAACAATTAAAAACAATTCAGTCAGTTTAACATCTTTGGAACTGCAGTATCGATCTCCTATTAAAAAATCTGTTTGGACCTCTATCAACAAACCTTTCAAGGATTGGCAAAACAATGCCTTTCCGTCTCTTGGTCGGAACAGTCGATCAATAGTTGGTGATTGTTATGTTGGTCAACAATTCACTTAATTAATCCAATTCCAGTGTATTGTCTGACATACATATGGCTAATATTAACAGACTATATTAACTTATGAAGAAAAAATTCTACAATCAAGTATGTCAGCAATAATCTGGATCATTGGATCTGTAAATCTCTATTTTGCCCCTTATAAGTGAGGTCTTAAAAAAATTCAGAGCACAAGTGCCCAAAACACTCAAGACGTTCTCCAATACAAGTAATACAACACATAATGAATTCGATATGGAAAGTTTACAAGCACTCAAAACTGAAGGGAAATTCTGCAATCACCCGAACACTTAGTGTTCGGGCACGTGGCAAGCATCCAACCCACCTCTACCCCACCCCACCCCCCCTGCAAATGCATCCCCACCCTCCCCCCTCCTTCCCTCGGGTACTGAAGAAGCACCCCTCAAAAATGTCCAGCTGTTATGAAACAAGAAAATCAATATTGGACTATTCCTTGGAAGACATGCTAAAAGCTAAATACACGGTCCGAATGAACTGTTAATTTAATTGTTCAACAACAGGTCGGTTCAGATACAACAAAAATAAGTTTAATGATGATAAGACCACATTTAAATTCATGTATAGACATTGATTAAACCCCTAATTTTTGCATTGGCATTCATTAGTTTAATGTGTTTTTGGTTCTAGTAGTTTCATCAACTTATTGCACAACATTAATTTACTTGTGTCCTTCCTATGAATTTGATGTTAAAAAGAGAATTTGGTTCTTATGCACAAAGCTTATTTGTTTTCAGTAAGAATATGACATTGATTTAGAATTGAAGGAAATGAAAAAATTGGCCATGTATGTGAGAGGCACGTCTACTTTTCTCATTGCAAACATAATTGAGTATCTGATCGAGGGACCAAGACAAAAGATCCTGTGCTCCATACTTTGTGATGCACTGATGCTCCTCTCAATTGAATTGCACTAGATTTGCTGCTTCTATTCAACTAGCAAGGAGTAGAATTGCAAAATTCAAAAGAGAGGACCAAAATAATAGTCCCGCCTAGCTGTAACAAGCAAAATAGTTATTGAAATGGTAACATTATTATTAATATTGATGACAGCAAGACTTATACGAGTGTATTTATTTTGGTTTGAAGCATCAAGTATAGGTGGATTATATGATCACAGCTCTCTGGCGTTTGCCAGTTACACCCCCATTTGGGTAGCGATCAACAGCCATATATAGTGCGTCTGCTATTGAATAGGTTGAACAACTCATACCATATGATATTATCTCCAAAAGCTAGCCAACCATGTCCGACGGACCAACATGTTCTCCAAATAGGATTTAAATTAATATATGCAGGAACGAATCCTCTGAAGCTAGTGGTATTATTATTCCATTTATAACATATCTGGCCGACAACAATACTTGGGACTATACAAAAATATGATTTTTCTTTTGCAGTCAAAACCATACGGCCACTCACTTAATTGTTTAGCACTATTCTATTCTACTGATCTCACTCCATAGGGAGCTTTACAATAATAATCTCAAGCATGTACATATTACACAAATTAACCTCAATTTATGGGTATCTGATATAACAGGAAGCTGGTTGGAAATGCATTTTGGCTTGTTTACCAAGTTCAACTATCCACTGCAAAAGGATACAGATTGATTCCAAGTCATTTGCTTAAAGACATATATAATTGATGATTATTTTATTCAAACATGTATACATAATTGGTAAGCTTACCCTAAAGCTATGATATGTTAACATTTATCATATATATATAATGAGGAGAGAAAGTCCTCGTTAAGATAAATAAGGTCTCCATTAATGTAAAATATGTTATTGTTTGAGTAATTAATTAAGTCCTAAAAGTGATAATTGTAATATTTTACAACTTGACGATACATGTTACCATTTCGACAACTCATAGTGCTATTGATGCAGAGATTCTTGCGGTGCTTGAGGCCCTTAAGGTGGCTTGGGTTCGCCGTTGGACTCATATATGGCTAGAAACCGATTCTGCATTGGTGGTGCAGTACTTCAAATCTCCCCATTTGGTAGCTTGGCGCCTGCGTATTCAATGGAAAAACTGTTTATATCTCTCTGGTTTGATGCATTTTCGTATTTCGCATATCTTTTGAGAAGGGAATTCCTTGGCTGATGGTCTTGCTAATTATGGTGTTGATAATGAGGGATCGGTCTGGCGGAGGTCTATTCCAATTTTCATTGCTTCTGCTTATGGTTGTGACCTTTGTTTCAGGCCATATTTTAGGCGTGTCTAGTCTTCTTCCCTTGGTTTGGTTGCTACTTCTCTTCTTCTTGATTCTGTCTGTTCCAAAAAAAAAAGAGTTTCTCTTGATTTTGCCTCTTGTGGCAAGGCTAGTGGTCTTCTGCGGGTGTTGTGTTCTTTATTTTGGGTGCCCTTAGTGATTGTTCTTCTTGGGTGTACTATGGTGTGCCTTATGTTTCTTTTGGTCAAGCTCTTGGTGATGGGTATTGTTCTCCATTCTAAGAGCATCAGCAGTGGGGACTCATTTTTTGGACCCAAATATGGGTCCAAATTGACCGTAATCCAAATTTGAGTCCATCGGAATAGTGAATAAAATGACTTACTTTTTTGAGTGTCACAGTGGTGCAGGACTCATTTTTGGATTCATATTTTTGGACTTATATTTTTGGACTCAAATTTGGGTCCTAAATTTGAGTCATCTCCACTGTGGCATATACATATTGGACCCAAAAACCCCACTTGTTCTCTCTCATTGATGAATCATCAATTTCTCTCTCCAAAATTCTCTCAAATTAGTTGCACATGGGGGGACCCACAAATATAGGTCCAAAAATTTTGAGTCCAAACTGGACCTATATTTGGGTCCAACATTTAGGTCTCCGGCAACTATAAGTCATACTCCTCCGATCCACTGTGGGTGTTTTTGGACTCAAATATAGGTTTTGGACCCAAATTTGGGTCCCCATTGTGGATGCTCTAAGAGAACTAGTCTCACGTGCATCTACATCATCAATGAAGGTAGAATAAAGTGCAGCTCTTTAATTGCTTATGAGTATGGATCTCCAGTTCCTTGCAATGTTAATCATGCACGTGGAGGAGGTTTTCTTCATTAGCCTAGGTTATCAAGTAGAGCTTTGCACAATCTCATCTTTGCTCATGCAATTGGTGGGTCTTGTATTACTTTTGTTCTTTAATTGAAAAAGAGTTTGGCTTTGTCCTTTCTTTTTCCAATTAAATAAAATTTATGTTATAAAAAAAAAAAGTAGAAGATTTAGGTGAAAAAGCTGGTTTATTAGTATAATACAGTACTGCTCTGAAGATTAAATACAGCTTCAATAGAAACTAATTGGGATTATTATCTGATTGACTGTAGCAAATCCAAAGATGAACATCGATCATGAATAGCATTAGAATTCAATCCACGGTTTGATTTTCTTGTTGAATATTCCAGGTCCATAAGTAGAGATGAAAGTCTGAACAAGGAGGGGAAACAACATCCACATAAATGAGATGACTGGAATACTAGCAACCAAAATGCTCGGAATAGCGACCCATGAATATCTTCCACGAAGCATAATGACAAGGCCACAAGAAAATGCAGACATCATGGTGGCAATAGAGATAAAAAGGGTGAAAAGGCCTATCATCATCTTTGTGGGCAAATTTTTGAGAAAATCATCTTCTGCATAACGTGACGTGAGGATTCCCAAAAATATAATGACTGAAGTTGTGGAAGAAACAAGAGCTGTGGTATCTGAAACTATGAAAACAAGAAACAAGTTTTCATCTATGAACATGGGAAGACCTGTGTCACCATTGTTTCCACCAGGAATTGTGAATGCTACAGCAAACATGATAGTAACAATGAGAGCACCTACAACTGTACAAGACGTTGCCGTCCCTTTCATTGATAGCTCAGCTTCCTCCATCAATTTTCTGTGATTCTTGTGAAATAGTTCACGTGCTGTCAAATTTTCTGAATCATTTCGAAACTCGTGTATTCCTATAGGTACAACACTCTTCACCTCCTGCATTTCATTTTGAATAAAGACTAAAAATGTGAGCACAAACTAACTACAATTCTCCTAATTACATCGTCCTGCAAATTCGTGAACATTTACATTGGTATCACTAGCTTTATGAAATTCACATTGGTATTATTGAGGAGTCACGTTGGCTATTATGGCTAGAGGAGTGAGAGTGACAAAGAGAGATTTTTTCCACTATGGGAATTTTTTTTTGTTCAATATGAGAGAGAGAGAGAGAGGCTCCATCTAAAACCTTGGGATGACCAATTTGACCATGTGAGACTTGTGACTGTTTGTGCAACTCTTATTGAGTTTCATGAATAGTAAGAAAATACCCCACCAAAGAAAAAAGAACAAAATAGATCGGAGAGTCTTTAGTACACAGCATGTAGTTACACGGTCGTCCGTCAACCATCCAAAGGTTAAAAAAAAATGCTAACTCATTTTTCTGATCCGGTTTGGACGGTTCAGATTGCATCGTGTATGTACACGCCGTGGACTGAAGAATTTTCGAAAATCGATAGAGGGAAGGTAATATACACATGGAGATAAAAAAAAATAGAATATATATTTAGAAATTCTAACCTTGAACCATTGTAGTTCTCTTTGCATTTGTAAACTTGCACCTTGAATACGATTAAACTGTGGTTGTGGAGATAAATTTCCTGCACCATGTAGCATATTATTGTTGAAGCTCGCTACTTGAAGTCCAAATGCATTTCTCTTTTCTTTCTTGAGCCCGTATATAAGACTATAAATTTCTTCTTGACGGCATTCAATGGCAAAATGAAAAATACTCCTTTCTTTATCACCTAACATGTCTACGAGATTTGGATTTGCTTTACACATATGAGTAACAAACTCAACATTCCCTTGTTCTATAGCTTCGAACATTGATTTGTTCAACTGGTTAAGTTGCGCTAGTGTAAGCTCCTCCATATTTCTGACTGCTTCACCCATGCAACATATAAATTCAAAGATTCGGGCATGGATCGATTTCATTTCATATATCCGATTGATTCCTAGTAGATATGTATCAAAAATAATGTTAACTACGTTTTCAAATAGCGCGCTAACTGAAAACAGAAATGAGAAATAGAAAGATAAAAAACTGTGTATGTAGCATACTTACCCAAAAGTTCAAGCAAACCTTTAACAAGTCTTCTCAATAAACTCATAACTACATTGCACATAAATATGTTGGTGAAAACTCTTTTAAAACAGTTGTACATCTATTGCATAATAAAATAAATTTAGGAAAATCAGAGTGGTACTTCTTACCTGAGCTAATGAGACCCCTTTGATTACCTCGATCATCTTCTGAGTTTGAAACGTTTATAGAAATTTCAAGAATGTTAGAATCAGCAGAAGGTTGGATCCTTATACCTATCAAAAAAATAAGAACGTAGAAGCACTATTATTTTTCAAAGTAGGAATATTCTACTGTCATGAGCTATGATAATGGAGATATTTAAATATAAGCCCCAATCATTTTCATTTTTTAAGACTCAACCCAAATGTCTATAGATTAGGCCCATTCTTAAATGGCTGATGCCATATAAGTTTTTTCCATGATTTATAGTCTGCCTATCGTCACTCAATGAGGAGGAGCCTGCTGAAAATCAAAGAAAAATGGTCCATTTCCCACGTAGTTAGCCATCTACTTGAAGAGATCATTCTCAAGCAATTTCATAATATAACTTATCGTTATGTAGTAAGTAGTAACAAAATAATAATAATGTTGTCCATCAAATTACCATCTTCCCTATCTAATATGTAACAAAAGCTAGCCATGTGTTAAATAAAAAAATCACAAACAACACTTGAATTTTTGGTCAACTGACACTTTGGTACCTCAACTTCTAAAACTATCATTTTGATATCTCAATTTCATATTTCGTCATTCACTTTAGTACATGTCATCTATCTTTTTCGTTAATATTTAGGGATTTCATCAAACAATGATTTTCTAATAACAAAAAGACATGTGCATTTAGGATTAAAAATTACAAACAATATATAAATTTTAAGTTAATCGATATTTTGGTACCTCAAATTTAAAAACTATCACTTTGATACCACAATTTCAAATTTCATCATTCACTTTGGTATTAACAGTGCAAGTATACTGGATTTAGGTTTAGTGACAAGTAGTTTTCTGAATACTGGGCTTTAGTGGCTAATTTAGGATATAAATAATAGAGTAAAAAAGAAATGAATGTTTTCTATCCAAACATGAAAACAACAACAAAAAATATTGCGATGGACTGGACAGACTTTTGTTTTGTCAAAGTCTTTTGTGTTTTTTACTGTCTAATCAATTTCAGTTTTTGGATGAAATCCTCCTAAATTAAAAGAAACAAAAAGAAGCTAAAAAAAATTAGTACATGGTATATTAAAAAATTATTGTCTGAAGTACAATCGAATGTTTTTATTGTCTGATAGTAAAAAATTTATACGGCAAAAAATATTTATTAATTAAATAGGAATTTTTTGTGAAAATTTATCAGTTTGATTATGTCCCACTTTCTATTCTCATACCATTTTTTATGGTATCAATTTGCTATAACCAATACATAAGGTATGATTACTTAAGTAGTGATTTTGTCTATAGTACAAAAAACAATGACATCAATATTTGTAATCTCGCTTTTAATGAAATAAATTAACGTCTTCTGCTAAAAAAAACGTATAATCTGATGATGAAGAAAAAAAGGCTTACATGCAATATGAACAGTACCAATATTGTTGAGTTTTGTTGCAACAGTTGATTTCATTCTATATGAAGAGTAATCTTGACGTTGTATATGCCTCCAAAAAAGTGTGGGATAAAGAGACGAATCAATACGTTGTTTAATATCTATAAAGAAGAGAATGTAGTACTTACGGTCATAGATCCACTTTTGCCAGAATCTCAGTCGCATGTCCCTTAAGAATGCAGAATGCACACGAGCCAATATCACGATTGGAGAACCCTTCCCTAACGTTTCCAATGTTGTCAGACTTGGGCAACGTGAAAGTAAGTCCCATGCAATATCTGAAGGAGAGAGAACGAAAAAGAATTACATATATGCGGGAAGCATTGTAAATGACTTAAGGAGCCGGCCCCTAGTAATTGGTACAATATATATAAATTATATATATTTGAAACTCTTACCGAATTTTTTTCTGTTTAAACAGTAACAAATAAGTGAAGTCCCGTGTGATCCGTTCTCTGGGGGCGTTAGAGCTTCAAGTGGAGTGACGGAATAAAGATAGCGGGTCAGTTCCCATCTTTCCCAAACAGAAGCCTCCACAGCAGGAATGTAATTGTAGTAGCCAATGACGGTGCTAAGAATCTTTTTGTTCTTTTCAACCATGTATTTAGTCATTTTGATCACGTCTCCCTCGTCTACACCGTTGTGGCTTACATCTACAGCACGGCATAAAGGTGTCATATATGCGTCTTTTATTTCCAAAGCTTCTTCTCTCATGGACGACACCAACTCTTTCACAATATCCACATTGCCCTGACATACTGCTTCATGAAGAGCTGTGCAACCATCATTAGCTTTTATTTCTAAATCTTCTTGTGTCATCAACGACGTCAACTCTTTTATAATATGCACGTGCCCTTTCCAAGCTGCCAAGTGAAGAGCAGTACATCCATCACGTGGACGTCTTGCTCTTACGGCGTCAGGATGTAGTGTCGCAAGACACTCCTTTGCATGATCCCAATCACCATCGATCACATAATCAAAGAAAGGCTTATAGCTGGAGTCGTATTCATAAGTGACATTGTTCTCATTTCCTGCATATATGCCAATCAATTAGTTGGTATTAATAATGATTATGTTAATATTATTTCCTCAATAAACTCTTCTTGTACGTTTCAGCACTTATTCACTTAATAATATTAATTAATAGCATCTTCTAACTAAACTCGGCTCTCAGGTGTCTTACAATATAAAATCAAACATGAAAAAAAAAACTGAAAACTGAAAACTACATTTGACAATTAATGCAAAATTACCTCCTTCATTGGCTTTTATTTGCAATTCTTCATCATCATCAGCTGGCACCAACTCCTCCACTGTATCACGGGTTTGCCTAGTATCCATTGCGATATGAAGAGATGTCTCTCCCTCTAAATCTTATTAATTGAGCAACCAAGGGTTAGAATTGTTAAATTTTTAAAACCCCAACCTTCCCTTGGTTTATTAAAAATCTAAAAGTAAAAAAATGAAGAAAAAAAAATGTAAGTTAATAAATAAAAAGGTAAAATTTTCAAATAATACATGAATTATCAAGAAATGCAATTTTGCTACCAAAACTTTCCAAAAGAATCTAGTGGTACACAAACTACAACTTTGTTTGCCATTATAATACCTCCATCAAATATTCCATTAAATTGCTTACGTGACACCTATAATGCACTAATTTGGTGACTAGAGTACATGCAAAACAATCATTTCATTTATATTCAATTCCAAGCAAGTAAAGTTTTTATACTATTAAATTAAAAAATAAAAATAAATTAAATATATAAAAAAAATACAGATTTTATTAATTTAAAAATAAAAAAATTATATTCAAAAAAGTAATTAATTTTTTTTGTTATATTAAAAATAATTATAATTTTTTTACTAATATTTAATTATTTAATTATTTTATATTTTAAAATTTAATAACAGAACCCCCTAAATGTCACTGAATTATATTAAGAAATAAAAATAATTTATCGCATTTTTAAACTGGAATATTTGGGAATAAAAACACTTATTTGATTATGTTAATATAAATCTTATTTTTTTAAGTAAAATTTATTTTTATTTTAAAATTTAACATAAAAAAGCTTAGTCAACTTGGAATTGAATATAAATTACTGATTTGTAATGATAAAAATTATATTTTTTTTCCATGTATTTGGTTTTAATATTAAATTTTAAAATTAAAATAAATTATATTCAAAAAATAATTTAATTTTTTTAATATTAATAAAAAATTTATAATTATTTTATTTAGGGATAAAAACCCTAGTTTGCTTATGATTTTTCTTTGGTATAATTTAATTTAATTTTTAATTTTAATAATAAAAAAATATAATCTACTACTTATAATTCAATATAAATGAAATGACTATTTTGTTCATGATCTAGTCACCAAATTAGTGTCATGTAAGAAATTTAATGGAATATTTGACATATGTACTATAATGGCAAATCGATGAGCAGTTCATATACCACCAGATTTTTTATGAAAATTTAGGTACAAAAAATTACAATCCGTGATAATTCATGCACCATTTTAAGATTATATCCTAATTTAAAATACATAGTACTTACACATCAAAGATGAACAAAAACAAAACCAAAATTAAATTACGTTGGACAAATTGATGCAAAAAGAATACCTCCTTCTGTCGGTTTTATCTCCAAGGCTTCATTAGCTTGTACTAACTCCTTCCTTTTATCACGGGTCTGCCCAGCAACATTTATAGGTGTATGAAGAGATCTCTCTCTCTCTTCTCTCTCTGAAAAATAGAGTTGCTCTCTAATTGATTTTTATTCTAACTTCTTAAATTGTTAGGTGTGAATAGCAACAATCTGGGTGATATTAGACTAGCTAGCTATATTAAACCAGATCGACACCTCTATGGTGTGTGTGTGCAACGTTTGTCAGACGTCAAAACCATGTAGATCTACCTTCAAAATTTTAAATTAAAAAATGAAACAGGAATGATACGTTTTATTTTGAAAATGTAAATATTGTTGGCATGAGTCACTTTCCTCTGCAAAATATTGTTTGTGGAATCAGAGTAAACACTAATCTTACCGGCTGTACTTTGAGTTCCTAGCTTGTAATATTTCTTATTTCGACAAAGAGGAGCAGAGCATACCTTTTTTTTCTAAATGTAATGTTTGAGGTGATTTGAACTGTTTCTCCAAGACCTCCCAGGCTATCTTGGCTGTGCGAGTATCCCTGATAAAAGAAAACAGTTGAGTCCCGCAAGAATTTTTAATTGCATGTAAAGCCTTGGCATTCTTTGTTGTCCAAGCCTTGTATTCAGCTTCCCCCTCTAAACCTTGTGGTTTATTAGGAGGTTCTGCGTTGACGACATCCCAAAGATCTTCAGCCAACAAGTAAGTCTCAACCCGAGAACTCCAATCCTCATAATTATGTTGCTCCAGAACTTCGCGGACAAATGCATTGGAGGCAACTGTAGTGCTCGCCATGCTCTATCTGATGCTCAATCTGCCAATTGATTTAAGGTGATTTTAACTCGAGCGTTTGTGGAATTAAGAAAAAGAATATACATACATATATAGAATGAAACCAATTATAAGCTGTATAACTACTCACAGATATTGATCGAATTGGTTGGAGAAATCTTCTCAAAGCTGCTGCTTGAATATGTACAGAGGCAGTAGCCAAACTTGTAATTTATAATAGCAAATCACTAATTAAAAATGACTCGGGCAATAGACTTAATTATTAGATGCTGCTCATTAGGCAGGTGAATGAAGACAGTTGAATTACGTGGAGATTTGCAATTAAATAGAGAAGCTCAGTCTGCCATGGGTACCACATTAATTGGCAGCGTTTATCTTTAATATAAACAAAGACTAAACGATCGACAAGTTAACTTATATAGTTTATAAACAAGATTCACATCTGAAATGTCACTAGAATTTGATATCTGCATTGACTTGATAACATTTTAGTTCTAATTAATGGTGGTTGTGGCATTGATCGTCTAGCGTCCAGGTTGATCTAATATATACTCCACTAAGTTGAGCTGTTTGGGATAAAAATTCAACTGTGAGGCCTACACTTGTTAATTAAACTTACTTGATGACCACATGCAAAATAATGACTTAATTATTTATTATAATATGACTTGATAAAATACAACCCACAATTGCTCAATACTAGCCCTTACCCTATCAGTATTATATAATTTACATGTAGGCCTGCTCCCAGCAAGAAATAGTTAATTGAAAAAGCAAACTAGGAGCTGAAATTAAACAATGACAAAAAAAAAATAGAGTAGGGAATTTACTAAAATACCTACAAATAATAGAATTGCAGGTTTTTTTTGGGCAATTAGTAATTCCATAAATCAAAACAGAAGCTTACAATAGGATAACAAGCAACCAGTTGCATACTTGCATCATAAAGTAAAACTAGTCTGCCTATTTTAATTTTTCCTCATTATTTGTTTTTCTGTTTTATCATACTATTTTTTTAAATTAAATAATAAATAATGTTAAAAAATAAAATAAGAGAAGAAATATAAAAAAATAAAAATAGTAATAAAAAATAAGCAAGTGGGCAAGTTGATATAAAGTACTATACAATTTTATTTATTGTTTTGATTATACTATTTACTGCTTTACTTTTAATATATTTAATATTATCTAATATAGTGTTAGAGAGATAAATTTTGAATTTTTAAATGTTTACTAAAAACTCAAGTGTTGACATTATATATATATTTAATCTCTTATTTTTTGCACTTAATTATTAGAAAATAAAAAATAATCCAACTAGGCAAACCCACTTTTAAGGTTCCAATAAAAATAGGGGAGTGAAATTGGCACTCCCCTGTTTACATTCCACACTCCCACTACTACTTGTGTGTTATTTTATTGCTATAGCTTCCAACTTTGCCCTCAAAAGCAAACAACCATGCATAGCCTCATCACTCTTTGACTTGCTTCCATCCAAAAACCAAAACCTCTGAAACTTTCAGTGCTCCTCACTGGAAACCCAGCCACAATTGAAGCTTTGTACATTGAAATTTATCATCGTCCTCATCATGATGTGGAGGGGAATAAGTAAAGATTTGAGCTTTGAAGCTTTCAATCTGGGTGGAACCAGAGTTTGGAGAGCAAAGTGTTGGCTTCTAAGAGCATTTTCACCAAGGGAGTTTGGCCATGTTGCCACATAGATGCAGCTCCAAAAAGCAAAAAATGATGAAAATCCAACTTGCACCCATGATTTCTAGCCTAGTCCAAAACTGCACTGGGGCAATCCTCAAGGTAAGACTAGCCCCAAGTCTTGACCTAGTTGCCATGTGGCAACCTAAAAAAGTAGTGGACCTCATAGAATTTAATCCTCACATGACTAGATTTTTCATTCACATGAGATGTTATTTTTATTTAACTTATATTGGAATATGAGATGTTGCATTTATTTAACATTTGCAAGAAATAATATTTTACTTTTGCAACAAATAAAAGAATATATCCTTCTCAAAAATATTAAAAAATAAAAATGTAACTTTGCTCTTGCCCTAACGGGTGGAACCAATTATCAAAAAGTACATAAATAGTAGTTGCCCTAGAGCCCTAAAGCCCCTGCCCCAAAGCCCAAACGGGTGAACATGCTCTAAGGGCAAATATGGACACTCAATTAATAAAGTAATATAAATTATAAAATGCTTGGTGGGAGTGTGAAATGTAAATAGGGGAGTGCCAAGTTCAGTCCCCTAAAAATAATCACCTTATATGAACTCACATTTTTTTTTTTTTTTTGAATTATATGAACTCACATTAATTGGTACATAAGGTGACTTCTAAGCCCTACATTACTATAAGAAAAAGAGTCAATTAGACATAAGGTCATTTTGGGTGACCTTATTTTTTAAAATGCCACCTAATATTTTTTACTGAAATAAGGCCACAGTAGCTTTAGTGTTCTTGGACAGTAACTTTATTGTGCTTGGACAGTAGCTTTATTGTGCTTGGACAGTAGCTTTATTGTTCGTAGACAGTAGCTTTATTGTTCGTGGACAGTAGCTTTATTGTTCTTGGACAGTAGCTTTATTGGTCTTTGACAATAGCTTTATTGGTTTTTTCGTATCCAGTATTGGACAGTAGCTTTATTGTTCGTAGACAGTAGCTTTATTGTTCTTAGACAGTAGCTTTATTGTTCTTAGACAGTAGCTTTAGTGTTCTTTAACAGTAGCTTTAGTGTTCTTTGTTTTATTGTGATGCAAAAGTGTTCTTTGTTCTTTGACAGTAGCTTTAGTGGTCTTCGACAATAGCTTTAGTGGTCTTTGACAGTAGCTTTATCGATTTTTTCATATCTAATGGTATTTTTGTAAATAATAGCAAAAAAAATGCGGTGGCATTTTTGTAAATATTAGTGGCCTTATTTCAGAAAAAAATGTTTGGTGGCTTTTTGAATAATAAGGCCACCCAAAGTGGCCTTATGGCTAATTTTTTATAAGAAAAATAACAAGTCAGTTTTGATTATTGATATTTTGGTCCGACTCCACTTGCTTTGATTCTCAAAAGTACATCTGGAATGGAAGCGTCACCAATATCATGTTTACCAACCCGCTCCAAGTAACTTTCCGGCCAAAATGTTCTCCAGGGTTTTCAAATTCTACTAAATACATGAAATTACAATAAAAATACATGCATCTATATACACAAACCGCAGTTTAATTTAACGAACACCAAATCCAGCAAATGATGATCATTAGTGGGCACGAGTATGGCAACCTACTGGAGCTGACTGTCATTGCTGGCTTGAGTTGATTCGGAATGCTGGCTTGAATCAAACAGAAAACTGTACTGGGATTGCAAGGAACCTTTGTGAGTATCTGATAATATAGCTGCAGTATCTGAGACATCTCTCTTCATTTCTGCAATCCTTGATTGCACATATTCTTTGTATTTTGAGACGGAGTCAATTATGGCAATGAGTTCACGAGCACATTTCTGAGTTTCTTCTTCACTTTGTTTGGTTACTTCCTGCAATTTCAATTTGGACGTCTACAAGAAACAAGAAGTTGATTAGGAATCGTTTGAGACTTCACAAATTTCTGATTAATTAGTTAAGGCTGTTCATGTAGCATAAAAATAATGACCATGAGGTAATAAAGACCAACTTATATGTGATAATCCTATTCTGACTTTCAGAAAGAGACTATTTTGCTCAATTGTATTGCCCTGGACCGTTTTAACCCGCAAAAACAGCACTTTGAAGTTAATAAGTGAACAAAGAATAAGTAGCAAACAAGGTCAGACCTTCAGAATCTCAGCAGCTTCTCTTTCAACAATGTTCATGTCATGAGCCTCCTTTTTAACTTCATCCATCATCTTTCTAGCTTCTTCTTCACATCTATGAGTGTAGTCCTGTGTCTCTTTCCTCAACAAATTCAGTTGAGCTTCCACCTGGTGAATAAGTTATTCACGAGTAACACATCAAATCAAAGAAAAATTCTTGCAAAATAGTTGTTCATCCATACTTCAGTGATGAGCAATAAACAATTAGATAAAATTTAAATCATATAATACCACAAGTTTCAATTGCCAAACGGTCAAAAAACATGAAAAACATTCAAAATGTATGGTGAACTTAACAAGTCACCATAGGACCAGCATATGGAAATGAACCTTTCTTCCTCTAGAGGGTAAATTCCAGCTTCCAAAGACCAATACCAACTTTTTGGTCAAGTCAATAAGAACCATCTAAAGGCAGTGCTTTTAGATAATAATTGACAGAAATTTCTAAGAGATGTCAATAGACATATAATATCCGGTGGCATCATCAGACTCCATTAAGTACAAGCTTGTTTTCTTACAGAATTTCATTATAATGCTAGTTTTATGTCAAAGTTGCAAACGACCATGACTTGCACAATTTACTTTCTACCAGGTAACATATACAATACTGATTGGTGATTCATTATATTCAGCAACTTAACATGGTATGAGGGAAAAAACAAAAAAGTATCTTAGGGCCACCTTCAAATGTGATACTCATAAAACATGTCAGGTTTATGCATATAAGAGACAGAGAATTAGTTCAACAAAACAACAATCCTACCAATAAAAACAAGAAGAGAACCTGTTTACCAAAAATCAGGCGGTAAAATTATCACAGGAATTTTTTTCAAACCTATTTATCAACAAGTTATCTGCTGTTTGATGAACTCCTCTTTCATCCTACTTGTCTATCTTACTTCTTTAAAAATAAAAACTGTGCTACTTAAATGAAGTGAATTGTAAAAAGAATACCCAGTAGACAAGCAGTCGAAATTCCAACCAAACAACTATTTGATCAGCTTCAAATTTCACAACACTTCATAAATGAGTAACGACCCAAAGCAATTTTATTATAACCCAATTTGTGACAATCAATAGTAGAAAGCTTGTGCCAGGATCAGATTAGATTTATTTGAGACACAAACAAAAGTTGCTAAGAATAAGAACTTGGTGCACAAAAATTTCAGGAGAAGGACCATAACAATCACAAAAATGTATTTATATATATATATATAACCAGAAAGCTCGCATGACCAGAAAGAGAAACGCTCGCCAGACATGTAACAAGACTAGCACATAATCGTTGATGCGGTGAAAACAGCATCAAACCTCCAAAACTGACAGCTCCTTCAGACCACTTTTGTAATACCTGCCAGTGCTGCCACGATAATATCATCTTTGGTTTACCCAAAATGGATTGGTTTCAGATGGTGGTTTGTATTTATTGGGCCTTTCTCCTATGTACAGCATAATACATTCCCCTCATCTACAACTCTCTATAGTTGGTGGTAGGTACAGTGGGATAACCAAGGATGATTGTTCAAACCCAAAGCATGCAGTCAGGCGAGCCAGACGTAAACTTCAAATGAAGTCATGCACTTCAACTTTTCCAGACTTTTTCTCATAGAGCCTTTTCATAGAACCATACTCAACAAAAAAGCCTTAAGGTTAGCTCCAAGTATATTCTATCAGTTACTTTGTCTAAAATCTAGAGCCACGTTCTATATAAATCCTTTGTCATTTTTTGCCAAACTAAATCTGCTTATGTAATTCTTAGCCTTCCCTTCTTGCTTTTGCATCTTCAAATTGATTATACCACTGTAATGGACCCAGTACACTCCATTCTACTAAAAAGAGATTATGGTCCACCTTGTCATCTTGAAAATCTTAAAAGTAGCCTAACCAGAGATATTCTGCTGAGCTTTATGTAGGTGATAATGCACATGAGAACATGATTCTTAGACGGTTAATATTCTATTCTACGAGGCAAACACCAACACTAAAAATATATACCTAGAGAGGTTATCACCAACAAAGATACCCTTTAATTTCACGAACTCTCTGATAGCCATAAGGCTATGATAGTTTTAGGAATAAAAATAGGTCATTTATTTGTTAAATGTACGACTATGGGACTTAAACTCCTGGAAATATATCTAGCAAATGTGTGGTGTTTGTACTTGCATACATAAAATCCGAAATAATATCTGAATTAATTTTGTCAAGCAGTTGAAAAGTTTTTCATCAAAGCAAGTAACAGTATGGTTGTAAATACTATGGTCTTGTCATTTATGACAACAATAACCAGGCCAGGAAAGGTTGCTTCAATATATATATATATATATATATATATATATATATATATATATATATATATATATTACTCCTTGGGTACTTTTTAAATAACCTAACAAATAAAAGAACTCATTCCCTTTCCTATGCAAAAACAGCAATCTGTCTAAAAGGCTTGGTGTTGATCCACTTACTTCATCAAGATGTGACTGAAATGTCGCTATATCATTTCTTTTTTCCTCAATATTAGCAGAGAGTGCACTTGACTGATGCTGAAGCGAAATCAACTCATCCAATGTTTCCACAGAATCTTTCTTTATCTTTTGAGAATATGATTCAAGTGCAGGCTTTATAGTTGATTTATAGTCAACCCCCATCACCTCAGCTGGTGTTGATCCCTTAGGATTCAACACATACTGAAAGCCGTTGCAAAGTTTCAACCTGTTAAGACCAAAGAGATGCCAATTACATCAAAAAGCAGCTAAAACATGGGGTGTAAACAAAACAACCTAAGAACATTTATAAAGCGTACAAGGAACTAAGGGGTTTCTTTACATTGTCAAGACTAAGCAAGCAACTGGCACTGACAAAGGTAAAGAATTGGCTCAAGTTACCACTGTCATGTGTCATCAAATCTAGTGATGGAACTCAAAATAATAATAAATAAAAAACAAAATCTAATATACTGGCAACCTAAAAATCGAAAAATCAAGGAGGACAAACCTCCTCATAACTTGGTTGCACTCCATAGCCAAAGCCTCCAGCTCCTTAACCTTAGGGCCTAGTGTGTTATCAAGATCCCAAACCTTCTCCTCCCACACATTCCTAGCCAGCTCCGCTTCCCCAATGTCCCTCTCCACAGCCTGCAATTCCCTCTTCATTCGCTCCACATCCCTCTCATTAAAACTCTGCGATTCGACTCTCTTCTTCAACTCCTCATTCTCCTGTAAAATCCTCTTTTTCTCTTCCCTTTTGGCCTCCAATGCCCTCTCTTTTTCCTCCAAAACCTTTTGCAATTTCTTCACATTCTTGTCAAGATTCTCAATCATCTCATGGAACTTGCTCACATCCTCTTCCAACATACTCTTCTCCTTCTCCAATGCCTCCCTCGGCGACGGCTCCGACCTCAAGGCCTCCACTTCCGCCTCCAGCTCCGCCGCGTGCTGCTGCAGAACCCTCAATTGCTCCTCCGATTCGTCCCTCTGCCTCTCGAACTTGCCCACAAACTCACGATCCACCTCATCGGCTTCGTCATCTTGCCCCCTTATATAATGCAAGTAGCTCTGCAAAGTGTAATGACCCACGGGGTTGTTATCCAGAAACGCCTGCGAATTCTCCTCTAGGTGGTCGTTGTAACGCACGAGCTGGAACAGCCAGTGAATCACGGCGAGCAGATTTGGCCACTGGTGGGAATTGACGGTAGGGTTTCGAATCATGGACTTGTTGAGCTTGAAAGGGCATTTTAGAGATTTCAGAATGACTGGGAGGTCGTCTTCGAGCTTCGGCGAAGGCCAATCGAGGCGGGCGACGAGGAATTTCAGGGTTTCGGTGATCTCTCTCGCGGGAGGGATCGGGAATTTGAGGAAGACTTGGAGAGAGTGAGAGGATAAGTAGGAATTGATGGCGGAGAGTGCGGATTGCTGGTAGGAGCGGTCTTTGTAGAGGTCGATGTTGGCGATGGAGCCGCCGGCGCCGCCGATTCCGATCGACGAGGGACGGCTGCTTGCGAAGCTAGCGTCGGAGTCGCGGTGGCGGAAGTGCTCGAGCGGTGTTGATGGTGGCGGTGGCCGTGGGTTCATGGACGGCTTTGGTCGCCGACTGCCTCTCATAGTGTGTATGCTCTCTAATTTTTCAGGTGGGTTTCCAAATTGACAGTAGGGTAAGTGGAGACAAGAGATTGGAAAAACTTAGGGTTTTGAAATTTAAAAACTGTGTATTTTCCTTTACTCTCTTACTTCCCGCCCAGAGAGGTCATGTCAACTTTACTGTTTTTTTTTCCTTTTCTTTTTAAATTTTAGAGATAATAATGTTAAATAAAACTGATTTTTGTTTTTCTTTTCGTGATAAGTATGAAAATATTTTTGCATAATATACTGTTATATACTTTCAAGACACTCGTATCACGTTTACTGATTTCATCTCTCATATGAATAAACACTATGTCCCTACACATGTTGGTTAAAACTAAATGAAATTAAAAGTAAACTCTATTTTAAAACAACAATAATAATAAAGTTATTTTCTCTATTACTTTCAGTGAGAGTTAGGGTTTTCCTACGGCCATCCTTATTTGCCTACGTTACAAACTCTTAAAAAAATTATAATAATAATAATAAAAAATGATTTTTGTTATTCTTTTGGTTACAAATTTTAAGAGATTTTGGCATAAGTTTTCATCATTTTGATGAAGAGAGTCATACACAAGTTATATTTTCTTGTACGATATTTACTTAATATGTATTCCAATTATTACTCAAAAACAAAATCTGTATTTCAATTCTTCAAATGCTTTGGGTGGCTAAGATTGATGATTGCCTAATTGGAACAATAATGAAGACTTATAATTTGGAGTTATATTTGGTTCCAAACTTTTTGGATAGCAATATAGGTGTATCTGAGTAGTGTAAAAATGAAGTTACATTGCTTAGCCTACAGTGATGCATCTCTAGACACATATTTGGATCCTAAACTTGTTGTTGCAACTTGTAACTTGCAAAAATTTAAAAATTGACCATTGGATTTGAATGGAGAACAAATCTTTACATTTTATTTAGTGGGCAGACCCGTGCAACATATGTTGTCTTGTATTATCTTATCATGTCCATCCCACCAACTTTGAGTCCTTTCTCGACTCCAATTTGGTTCAGCATTTGGATCTATGGCCAATTAGACCCCAAAAATTTTCAACCAACTATAACCATGTTTTTTCTTTCGTTGTTTTGGACCTCAATTTGAGTCTCTACTGCTGATGCTCTAAAGTGTGATAATTGAAACTATACTTGGTTTCCTCCAATCTCTCACTCAAATTATATTGAAAAGGATATTATCCAAACTCTAATGTTGATTTAAAGTCTGTGATTCCCTCAGGGAATAACGTTTGGAATTAGACCTGATACCATTCTTCAGCTCCACTTTATATACACAATTATTGTTTAAAATTTGTCAGTGTTCAAAGATGTTGAAATAGAACATAATATTCATTTACAGTCATATAGTAATGGTGATTATTTGGTGATTACAACATCATAACAAATGTGTTCTTTTTTTCAAATAAGTTTTTGAACTCATGATGCACAACAATTGCAGGCGCCGATTAATGATTATGGGGCAACAGGTGGGAGTTTCCTTTGGTCGGGATAAATTTAAAATTGCAACACGTAGTATGAAGTTGAAATTATAAAGAAGGATTTACATTCCTAAACCTTTCACAGGTCGGAGATCGCAAGTCGCAAGAGTATCACAACATAACATACTACTGTTCCAGCTAACAAGACGTGTGAAGTATCACAATGGAAACAGGTCCAGCGAACGTAGTTCTGGTAATCAGATCAAACAAAACAAAAAAATGATTTACTAATGTATACATATCTAAATATATTAATTAGTATTAACTGTAAGAGACCCAAAAAAGGAGTTCTCGCTCCTTATACTGTACACAAGGAAGAAGCAAAATTAAATACATAATCATGAGAGCAAAGAACAACACGCAAATGAAGAGCATTCTCAAGTTGAGAATCTCTACTGTACTATACAGGGGATTTTCAACAATTTATCAGCAAGGCAAATGGTCGGAGGGGGGAGGGATAATGACAAATTGTAATGGGGAAAACTTTACAGCTGAACACAGCACAACAGCAACTCTATTTTCAACTTATTTTAGGCCTATCCCATAATGCTTTACATGATCCGCAACGTTCCTGGTAGTCTCATTTACAGTCGAGCATAATTTATCTGTAATAACAAAGATAAAATCAGAGCTAGAATCAATACATACTTGTCAAAATCTGTGAACTCATCCTCAGTTCAAGATAAAATAAAAAAATTGCAGACTTTCAACCTCTATCAAATTTAAAGTTCAGGTTTCAAAGTGACACGACCAGACTAGTCCAGAGTCTGTTAAACCATAACATTTTCTTATTAAAATACCTACACTCGGGAATAAATAATGGTCACACCAACTTTGCTACGGGCAAAAACTAAGCAATTATATCCTTCTACCAAAAAAAAAAGCAATTATATTATCCAGTAGAGTAGTAGACCACTGTTAGCTACACCAAACATCCTCAAACGTTTGAGCCATTGATAAAGTTGAAGCATTTTACACAAAAGAATTCCAATATTTATACAGCAAACTTTATTCGGCTAAAGTAATTTTCATAAATCAACAACAGCATAAAAATATAAGTGGAACATTAGCTCACATTCAAAATTTATGTCCAAATAACATTAAACCTCAAATGTATGCCTTGTATCAATCCCCATGTTCCTCTTAGACTATTTAATCACATTTTAAATTTTTAAGTCCATGTGTATGGGAGAATATACAGTGTTAGTCTTCTTGTTTGTGTCCGGCCACATACACGTATTAGAATCATAACAAACAAGAATCATAACTGTGACGCATCAAGCTACGGCCACTACATTATTCTTAACTCACTATGATGACACTCATTAATCATGTACATGAACTCAGGAAGAACAAGAATCAAAACGAATTTCAGAATTTAAAATATGTTCTTTACCTCCATGCTTGAGTTATAACCTTGTTTAGCTCTGAGCACACTCAAACGGGTGCAAGCTTCCTTCAGTAAACTCATGCATTCGAAAATGCTCCAAAATTTCAGAACGGCTGTACCTAACATAAATTACATTAGTCATTGGATAAAACAATATACATGGGCTAGACTACTTTAAACTAATATGCCTGAATTCATCTCAACATGCATGACAACTTGCAGAGTTTTTGCAACTGCATAGTCGTCTTAATCTCTGAGTCTGAAGCATAGGCCTCATACATTTTGAGATTAAGTTTAAAGTTTCAGGTTAGAATGGGAAACCAGCAGTCGGCAAAAAACACAGATATGCGTGAATTCAGCTCAACATGCATGAGAACTTGCAGTACTGAATAGCTACAGTTCCCAGTGGAACATTGTATAAAAGGTTCAGGAGAAGGAGAGGAGTGTGGTGTTGGGATGATGTAAAATACAGTTGGAAATGTATAATGTTTTGATAGGTTATATTGTATAACTCAAGAAAACAATCTTAAGTTACAATACGTACCACTGACCTAGGTAGATAACATAAAAGATTTGCTGAGCAATACTAGCAAACAAGTATGCAAATTTGCCAACAGAGTTTCAAGACAAAAATGAATGAAAACCATGTAGAAGCATGGACCTTTGGTTTTATAACATTAAAACTAATTTCTAAAAAGAAATTTTTCTTTACAACAAGTGGGGCAACAGTTCAGAATTTGATAAGCCTTACAGGATGGTTTCACGATTATGGCTTAATCTGCGCTGATTGGCTACCAAAACGTTAGTAACGTTAGCAGTTTCTGGTCCTGCGGCTCCACCAGCTACAATAGATGGGACTGAAGCACTTGGGGTCCATAACTAAAACAATCAACCAGACAAAAATCAGAATGTTTTCTTACATCCCCCAACCCAATAAATGAAAGAAAAAAATGGACACGGTGAGTTCAGAATACACACCTTTATTGTATTGTCAATCCCACTAGTTGCCACAACACAATCGGAGGGATGGCACTGTACACAGTTCACAACTGCAGAGGAACATGAAAAAATGTTATGAAAACTACTACAGGAAGTTGCTAGTCCTAGTATTTTTTGCTGCAGGGAAAAGAGTTACCAGCTTCATCTCCTTGAAGCATTTTTATCAGTCTGCCAGTTCGTTTCTCCCAGATGAACCATCTACCATCATCACTTCCGCTAGCGACATATTCACCTGCAAATCAATACAGAAAACAGTATTTATGATTATAACAGTTTCCTGAAAACTCACTTTTTCTTTTACTTGACATAAATAGTAATAACTGAAGCAAAATAACAATGCATATTCTTATAAAAATCAACAAAATCATGAATCCTCGCATCATCAATATGCAGGTCGGTGGGCATTGATGCATTTATATATATATGCTCTTTGATTGTTTATAGGAAACCTAAACTTTGATTAAATAAAGAAAGATGAATCACAGAAAATTCTAATCACACTACCCTCCAAGTAACAATCACAGTTCACAACTGCACTGAAAACATTATAGATGTCATACCTCTCCACCAATGCCCGAGTGGTTATATCTGATATTTTTCTTTTGAACCACATACAAGACATAGGTTGTCATGAAGGACTTCTATAAGGAGGCATTGAAGCAAAAGCTCTAGCACCGTGCATAAGTAGAGAATAAAGGTATACATCATTTACCAAAATCCAAACTTTTAACATTGAACAGTAACACTCAACCCTAAAGAATGACTGAGGACTATTGTTTATTTGCATGGCATCCTTATCCCTAACGTACCTCTCTGACCAAGAAAGCTGGCCTGTTTTATGTCAGTTCCAACATTACAATGGCCAACATATCTCTGTTTCATATCAATAACTGCCTCGGGCTGCAATATATAATGAAAAAGAAAAGACACAATTAAATTCATTTGAAGAAACTCTTTCATTAATGTTAAGGACGAAAAACAATCAGAATTAACTTTGAGGCAATCCCTGCACGAAGTTGGGCAATTTGACCAACAAAACAAAAGAACCAGTGCAAATATAAAATGGATTTCTCTATTGCTAAGGCTGATGCAGAATAGAGAAAGAAAGGGGAACTAAACCTAACTCATGACAACAACAACCATATCTTCTATTCTCAATGTGCTAGGCAGAACTTAAATCAACATTCTTGATCAATTTGAATTATATGCCATAATTTTGAAAGGACGATGCTAAACATGCCTTCTTGTACCACATTTGAACCGTATGATGTGGCATTTTTTTGAGAAGTCTATGATGGCATTTAAACATTGGTTTGACACCATGTCCTATAGCATTGTCCAATGTCTAAATGCCCCATCATGTGGTTAAATGTGCTATAAGAAAATGTGGTCCATTTAGCATTATTCATTTTAAAATCCAAAATAAGGCCTCTTTATATAGCCAGTCTCATATAACAAAATATCCAAAATAACTGATAATAGCAAAGCAAATAATTAGATCCAAGTTATTTTAAAAATAAAATGATGTCCTATGCTTCTGCAAATAATAGTCACTTTTTTTTTCTGCATAGAAAGACATATCACGAAAAAAATAAGGCAGATGAAGAATCTCTCGTGTGCAATTTATGCAAAACATCAGGTCGAAAGAAATAAATAGATGACATAAGCAAATTACTTTTTATGCTAAACAGTGATCCATATTTGGACCAATTATTCGAAAGATTAAAAACAATTGTAATCAAGCCTTGAAAAGCATAGTTAGAGTATAATAAGATATAACTGCCATATCAGCTGCATATAAAATAAGGCCTACGCGAAAGCGACTCAACAACACCATTACAAATCACCAATCTGGAAACAGAATTTACACCATAGGTGTGAAAAGCACCTGATATGGCAGTCTTTCATTTTGAGATGATGATGAAGGTGATCCACAAAAGCCATTTGCCCCTTCAACTTCTCTAGAAGAATCACTTCTTCGATGAATTCTCAGGTTTACACTTCCATGTAGAATATTAGGCTCGATATCTTGCTCTTCATCACCTGAGATTGACGTTTCGAAGTCCAACTCCAATTCCTCATCATAATCAGAATCTTCTCTTTCAGATCTTGGACCATCTTGTGAAGCATCACTATTACCCTCCGACCGGTACAGTATGTCACTAAGTGATAGCACTCTTTCACCTCGAGGTTCAGACCTGGGTGCTCCATCATTTGGCTTACCATTTCTTTCAGACTCAGCTAGTCACAAAACCATACAGTTAGAATTACATAACAAGAATAAAGATAAAGATGCCAAAAATAATGTCCTTACAAATTCTTAATAGATTCATTTTATATGACGATTTGCATTAGCCTTAAACATTTGAATGAGTAGCAGTGAAGTACATTTGATCTCTTAACATCACTAATGTATTTAGAGGCCTCCTCTCCACTCAGTGTCAACAGAAAAACTCATGTCTGTCTACAACAGAATATAACGAAACGAATTATTAAAAAAAAAATACACCACTCCCGTATACTATTACCCTAGTTATCTACAAAGACAAAGCTTTTAGTCTCAGTTCAACATATAAAGGCCACACCGTTACTATACTGGATAAAATTAGCAGCTGAATTAAAAATCTACAATCTTGGCAATCAAAGAATGCACAGCATACTCAAAGTCACAAACCTGCAGCAAGATCTCTTTTTACCCTCTCCAATTGTTCTGCTACCTCAGGATTTGATGGAGCTAAAGATTGGGCTGCTATAGCAAACTCTAGAGCTTCTTTATGTTTGGCCAACTGCTAGAAAATAGCATTTATCAATCAAAAAATGCTTTACAAAACAAAGACAGGTCCAAAGTCCAAAATCACCAAAATTTTCACTTCATTCATAATCTAACATTCTAACACATGTTCCTTAGCAATTAACAGTAAATATCTAATCACTGACTAAATTTCACAGTAGTGTATAAAGCCAAGCTGACAAAATTTTAAGAGCATGAAGCACCAGATATTGCATGAAATGAGGTAATAAATATTTCAGTACATTCAAAAAACTAGAGATTCTATTTCATATTCTGTACCACTCATTCACTCTTGTGAATTTTAGTCCCTCTTACTCTCAATCCTGTCCTGCCCTACTGAGGAGTGAAGACCAAAATTTAAATGTGACATGAAAAGAATCATAACAGCTATACTCTACCAAAAGAAAAAGGAATATGTCCAGTAAATTGGCCAAACTGGAAGACCAAGATGACTGAATAGGCTTAGTGATCTAAGTGACTGGAACAGTGCAACACTTGGTGACGGCAAGCGATGACTGACCAACATCATACAAACTGCAGTACAATATTACCTGTGATAAAGCTTCAGACATATAGTAAAGAGCTCTGAAAGAGGAGCTATTGATTTTCCGAGCATTATAGCAATCTCTTATAGCCATATGAGCATCATTTTTCCACTTACGCTGGGAAAACAAAAGGAAATAAGTAAGCGCCAGAGAATCTCAAAATAATGAACCAGTATCCAACCATGTAACTTTGCATGATATCAAAAAAACCTTCAGCAACAAAGCGGCACGAATACAGAGACAATCAAGCTTTGGTATGGCCCCAATATCACGACCATATCCATCCAAGACCTCATTGCATGCCTCAATGCCATGATAAAAATCCTCCTCCTCCAACGATTTCTCAGCAATTTGAGTTAGTTTACTGCACTTTTCATGCTGAAGCAACTATGTTAGATACTAGCTATAACCATTTCCTATCAGATAAACGAACATAAAAGTGACTAGAATGCCCAAACTCCAAAAGCAAAGATGCACACCATAGCAGTGGCCTTGCGTCTTTTAGGAAGACGACTTGTGAAGACATTGGATGCTGGTTGCTGCAGTTCTAACCCATTGAGTATAGGCGTGAAGCTCATTATCTTTGCAGCATCTCCTGAAGTATACTTCACAGCACTTCCACCAGCTGCAAATTGCAAAAAGCAATATAAATTATTAAGCTGGGCTTTTCGATATCAAGAAAAATTAACAACTAAATGCATGGAAATATGTCAATAACATCATTCAACTACATTATCAGACAAGGCTGCCAGGCTGATTAACATACCATGATTTACGTTCATCAAATATACATGCTCCCCACTATAACTAAGTAGAACCTCTTCTCCATCTGGGCTAAATGTAACATGAGTTAAGTGCAAGCTTGTACGTCCCTGAGAAAAAATTAAAACCGCATTCAAATGAATGTTTCGCAACCCAATTCGATATAACTTCAATGTAGTGATTACAAACCAAAACTTTGATTGGCAATTACTTCTTCCCTGTCCTAGAGGAAATTAGATGCGAGAAAAAGATCAGGATGCACTAAAGAGCTTTTCCTTTTAAAAGTTAAAAAGTTCTTTCAATTCTTACACAAGGATAACGATCAAATTTCAGCAGGTTAATTAAGAAACTGAAAACTTACACGATCAGAAAGATGCATTGGACAGAAATAGTTAACACAAGGAGGTGGAGACGTCCTTTTCCGGCAGGATGTCAGAGGAGGTAGCATCCTTCTATCATATAAACGCGCAAATGCATCACTGAAAAGATTCAGGGAAGAGAAATCAGCTGAAATAGAAAAATTAGCAGAAATATACTCAACCTCGATAATTAAGCATCAACAACAAATACCTCCCACCAACTAATAGCAAATGAGGCCTAGTGGAACTGATATCACAAGATTTTAGAGCAAATGTTTGTTTTGGGGGATCATTTAGTGACTTCTTTGCTCCAGACCGCAAGTCAAGCTGCGATAAAGAACTATATGTGAAATAATGATTTCCAAGGAAAGAGAGGCAAAAAAGCAACTAACATTCTGGCTTCCAGATATAAGTTTACTGAAGAAAAATTGCAACAAAAAGAGTTTCATAGTTACATCAGAGAAGTGAACTACAGCAAAAAATTTATGCAGATGAGATTTTACATTTAAGTATCTGTTCTGGAGCCTGGTCAACACAGCTAATTCCATGCGGTGGAAAATGTGGAATCCAGTTTTAAATGTCATATTAATATCTACATAGAAGGATAGGACCTATTCGGTGGTAAATGATGGAACTTGCATAAATTTTTATGACTTTATGGAAGGAACTTGAACCAACAGGACTTTATATCTCTTCCTACAGGTCGAACTAATAAAAATAAAAAAGCAACTGAGCTTTTCATCTTATATATAAGATGAACTTAAAAGAGGTCTAATTAGCATAAGCACTTACTAAAACATTGCGACATTCTTGATGAGCAGATCCAGCAGGAGGGCAAGAAGTGCCCTCTCGAAAGTCATGCTGTCTCAAAGTTCCATCTTCACTTGCACTCCATACCACATTGGGATTTCCAACTTCAACCTACAATAAAGAAAGGCAGTAAGTATGAGACCCTAGAAAGTATAGAAGAGTTTGATATACATGAAACAATGAACATCCCCACATCCCCCAAGGAATAAGTATAATAAATGGATTTGATGTATCCTTTCTCTACATCCGAAAATCTTACAGCTAACTTTTTTACTCTTCTCGTGTGACATTGATACAGAGCTGATGGAGGAACAGCATTATCTTCAGGTCCTCTCCCACTTAATCGAGACAAATTAAATAACCGAACCTGCAAAAACATAAGTGTACATAAATGATAGTCAACTGTAAGCAAATAGCATTAAAAATAACAATTGAAATGTTTAGACGTTACTTCTGCATCTCCAGCTCCAGAGACAACAAGCTCATCAGAAGTCTCAGGGACAAATTTTGTACAAAATATGTTTGCGCAGTGCCCAGTCTCAATAGAATGCAAAAGCTTCTGACCAGAGTAGCTCCATATATTTATCTGCACAACATGGAGGTATTGACAATTTTTCATGTTGCAATTCATATATAACTCCATGTCTCAAAATTTCATCTTCTTTTGCACTTTAAGAAGTGTTACCAAGTTCTTAACCTCAACAACAACACAATGATCGCAATGAAAAAGTAGTCTAGCTTCTGTTTAACCACCATATATCTCATACATACTTCTTCATCCATGCAGAGATAGTGACAGAAAGTGCATATTATAAAATAGGAAACTAATTTCCACAAAAAAATATATGATCCATACAATAACTTAGTTCATAGGATGAAAGTAAAAGTACTCTTGATCATCAAGTATGTCCTGAACACATCATGTGTGAAGAATACCTTCTATAATTTTACTCTTCCTTTTCATTATGCTAATGTTTCTTTTATTATGCTGCCTATCTATCAGCTGGGATAATTTGAAATGACAATATAAACTAAGATTAGCATACCCGTGTGTCATCTGATCCAGATATCAAAAGTGAACCTCTAGAATTCCAAGCAATCGAATTAACACAACCCTGATGCCCCTGTAGACCAAAAAGATAGAGGTATAGAGAGATGGATACTTAAACAAGGTTAGAAGAGAGTCATAAAACGACAATGGTAGAAATGCCAGCTTAAAATCACAATATTGATAAAAATTTACAAATGAAGGGAATTTTTCACGTCCCAATAATAAAAATAATTTAAAATAAAAAAGGGTACTCGAGAGGAAAATGAAGAATTGTTCACTAACATCAGTAACCATAGCAAATACGCTAAATACAAATTCATTGCATTCCTCCAAATTCAATATACAATTGCCAACATTTCAGATTTTCTAACTGAGTCCTTCACACAAGAAGCTTATCCTAAAAGTTATACGAGTTTGATATGCCAAAGAAACTTAAGCACCAATAGTTGTACCGTTGTTTTTGTACATATTTGCCAGAATGAGGCTTCATCTATAAGATAGTCTACACTACTTCCATCTATTTAAAGAATTATAGATATCTTTATCATCAATTGGGAAAGAGTCTCGGGGCACATGTGATATGAAGAACACCAGTATGATATCTAGGTCCCCCAAGTCATAAGAACTTACAAAATGACTTCAGCCCCATGTGCAAAAGTTTGATCTTCAGTTGTCACCACCAAGAAAAGTTTGTTCACCCAGCTGACTCACCACTGTTATTACAGTGTCCAACTCATCCTGAGATAATTAATGGGAATCTCCTACTCGAGTACAAAAGCGGTGGTGTTTCCCGGATTAGTGATCTAATTTGGTATCATCTTTAAACAATTTGTTCACTTTAACTGTTAACACACAAGTATTCAACTGAAGAACCGACCGCCAAAAAGTTCTAGGGTCTGGACTAATATGCTTTAGTTGAATTCGGTTGAAAAGCTTACAAAAACACATCAAACGTCTACACTTGGTCTAAATCTTAACTTTGCCAATAAAATTACCTTACTTCTGCAGTTGTTGGAACCAATGAGATTACACAATAGAAGATTACAAATTCTTTGGATGCTTAATATTGCTAAATTCGAAATGCCTTAAATTATCACATTCTTTACTTCACGTACAGTGCATCCATAGCATGGCATTATTAACAAATAAGTGAATAACAAACCAATAAAATTGGGGAAAAAAAAACACAGAGGAAATGAATGATGCATATTTACTAAGAGGAATTCCAATTTCCATTATCGTTTAGCAAAAATTAAGTTGTGAAGTTGAGGCGAACCTCCAATTCCGGCTCCTGAGAAAGCCGTCGTACCAATGACGAGTGCATCTGCAAGTTGTGATTGACATCCTATATACAGCACGCAAAATCATTCACGAAGCTCGAGCAATCAATCAAAAAAAAAAGAATCACAAAAAAATTGAAACCCTATCGGGTTCAGAAATGAATCGCTGAAGTACTTACTTGCCGAACGTCGACGTATCGGCTCTCAATCAAGTCGTGGATGTTCCCGTCGTGAAAAGGCACAGCCTCCATTGAAGAACCGAAACCCCTAAAAACCCGAACGGCGATCGTCGTGCAGTGTCCGATTCTCGTTTTTACTTGCTTCGTTCAATTTTGAGGAACGCGAATTACACTCTCAGCTTTCCCCTGTAATTTTTATTTCACTAAATAAATTTTCCGATTTTATTTATATACGAACGAAATGACAATCCCATTAAAATTGCCCGAAATGATTTTCTATCTGTATGTTGCCCGATGTCGCCGTGTCGAGCTCGCACCTTCTACTTTCTAGTCACACTACGGCTCACTGTGGGACGTCATGTCACGTCATGTTTGTAACCGCCAAAAGGTTATCGTGTCCGGACAAAACGACGACGTCGGTTTGTGCAAGAAGATAAAATGTATGAACAGAGTGCGGGAAAGGATATTTGATCCTTAAAATTTGGTTAGAGGGAGGTAAAACTTATGATGCAGTGAAAAAATGACTATCACACAAAAATACAAGAGGTTTATTGTAATTTCCCAACTCCAAATTGTCTAACTTAAGAGTGAAAGTGAAGTTATACAATTGTCAACAAGGGTTGGTTCAGTTGGTAAGAGCGTGCTGTTGGTTGAGTCTCACTTTCAGTTCGATCTCCGCTGACAGCAATCTCTTATTTGGTAGCGATCTGTAAATCCTGGTAGGCTGGTACAAAAAGTCTGAAATATGCCTTAGACCCTAGGTGTGAGGATAGTCTCTCCCTCCCCTAAAGTCTATGTAACCATCAAAAAAAACAAGTGAAGTTATACAAGTGCAGTCACACACAAAGTGACAAAACACGAGAGATTCAATATACATTATGAAAGAAATTAAGGCTTCTTTATTGTCGGAAACCTTTAAGATTGGTTCTCTTTGAAACCAGGTTTTAAGTCCAGGCCCAATGCTAAGTGACTGAAACTATGAGGTATGAAGCCCTTGATCCAATCCAAGGTCGAAGGTCTACCGTAAGGGTCCATGACTCTAGGACAATAACACTATACTCGTATAAAAAGTGATGCAACATCCTACTTGTGTATTAGCCTATAGATTATATTGAACATATTTACATTACATATGGTCAAAAAATTACTTAATTTCCCCCATTCACAAACTTGAAAAAAAAAAAAAATTTGTTACATTGAGTGAGATCGAAACTTTGATCTAACATAATCTTCATATAATTCTTCATACCGTTGAACTAACAAAGCATCTTCATACATAAACTAGCATAATAAAAATTCTTCACGCACAGACGTTATTTATTATTCTTCTCACTAATAATGCAACTCTGTGGTCCCCTACACATCCATAATGAAAGAAACTTTGCAACACAATCACAATTGCAAAAACAATAAGGAATCACACAACACATCACTGTCTCATACCACAAACGCGTGCATGCGACGTAAATACATACACATCAGGGCCACTAACACCAACCTTCTCTCTCTTATTACAACATCAATAATATCCAACCCCATTACATACTCACATCCGAGTCCTTTCACCATCACATTAACAGTGAAAATTCTATATGGGTTTGGTTAGTCTCTGTTGACATAGCTGGCTCGAAGCGAAAAACGGTGGGATTTGGGCCCGCGTTTGGGCTCCATTAGGGCCCATTTGCATGATAGGAGTGGAGAAAGCGCTCTGCTCGTGCAAACTTGAACATCAGAAAAAGAGCTCCACAGAAGATAAACATGGACAAGTAAACAAAAAGGGAGGAGAAAGTGAGAGTTGGGACCCAAACACAACCAAGAGCGTGCACCTCTTTCTCTTCTCTTTTGGGTCCCTCCAGAATAAAACTACCGAGTCTTTCAATTCACCTCATGCCCAGGTGCGGTAGTCACTTTCTCTTAACCCTAAAAACATGATTCACCACCCTTTATTGGGACATAATGTAAAAAGCACCACTCTTCTTTATCTCAATATCCCAAACCAGAGCTCTGCTGATTTCCAATCGTATCCAATCATTGAACAAAATACTTCAAGCTACAGTTTTCACCACCGCCCCAGCTGAAAACACTTCATGTCCTACCATGTCCACAAGCAACACATGTACACCACAAACTTATTCTGCACAATCACATTAACTGTTTCTAAATGACAAGAACTGATGATGTCAAACTGCTACTACAAATACTACTGGAACAGATGGGTTAAGACTCAGAAAGACTCGAGTCCAAAAGCTTTGGCTTTGAGCTTCAGCGATTTCAAGTAGTGGATGGCTTCGTCGAGCACCACCATTGCATCTTTCCCCTTGACACCGGGAATTATGTTCTGCAGAATGCTCACAGTCTCGCGTATTTTCTCCTTTTTCATCTTCTTGTTGCTGGATAAGAAATCCAATTCTCTTGACCCAGAACTTCTGTTGCAGGCACAGCTGGATTCTGCATCATCCTCTAACTCAACTGATCTGTTGGGTTTCATGGAACTCGCAGTGTCCATTACGGATGGGACATCATCATAACCTCCATCAAATAGCTTTCGCTTTTTAGTTATTCCACAAGAACTAGCAACTTCTTCAGCCCTTCCTTCAAACCAATTCTGCTTATCATGAACTGTCATTGTACTAGGGGAATGACCTGTGCTAGTAACTTCATCGTCCTCCTCGGTATAATCGCTCTCTTCATCTTCATCAGAGTAGAGCAAGGCATTCAGTTCTTCCGTGTCTTCATGCATCTCACTTTGAGCACCAGTTTCATCGTTTCCTTTCAACTCATCAGTCAAAATTGCTCCTGAGAGGTTTTGAAAACCTCTATCAGTTCCTTGATCATTCCCATCGACATAATAAGCACCATGTTGGTTCTGGATCCAAGAAGTACGGCACTGCAAAGGATTAGCTATTCCAGAATTATAGACCAAACTTGTTTGATCCCCTGACGGATTGCTGACAAGCAATCTCTTCTGTTCACTGCCAGGGTCTACACAGGGTACCAATGGATTTTGGAAAGAGCAAGTAGAAAGTTTCTCTTTGAGAACTGAGTGTGAAGCAGGCATGAAGGCCTGTCGGATACTGGGCAAGCAATAGAACCAACCGTGAGGCTCATTTGGTCTGCCTACTTGTGGATGGGGCAACCCAGAAGGCGCATATACTGGCAGAGTTCCATTTGTGAAAAGCATACTGGTGCCAGGGTTTCTATATGCAGAAATGAAATTATGTTGCCCCAAGTCAAGTGGAGCACCCAAGGAATTCGGATCAGGTGGTTGCCAATCGTGCAGCTGTGGAATCCAAGTTCCAAAATCTTCACCCATCCAAGCAAATCAACTACCTACAATTGTATCAAAAATAACACATTATACGGCAACTTAGACAAAAACCAAGAACAACAAATATAATTCACCAAATGGAATATGTAAAACATACCAGAAGGTTGTATGTACAACTAGAAACAGTTGATTAATGTCTCTCTTTCAGCAACAATGAAATTAACAAAAAATCCAGCTTAACTTGAACGCAAAAGCACAGAAATTATCTACGTGACAGGTTTCAGCAAATGACGAAAATATTCAGCCTGGAAATACCAAATAAACATGTCAGCCATCATCAAGCAATACCTTTGACATGGAAAATGAAGAAACAAGGAATCTAAGGAAACAAAAGCGATTGAAACAAAGATAAGATCAAACAGCCTCATCTGATTCTTCTCATAGATAATACTAAAGAATCTTAGACTCACCTGGCAATCCTGGAGAGGTTGAAAGCATGCTATAACTCTAATAATTATGGTGGCGCTCCCATCGATCCCATTTTCATGTTTCAATGCACGAAATCTTGTTTGGCTCGCTGCTTGGCTTACCATAACTAAACAATTTCCCAGCACTTGAATATGTTTTAGGAAGATGAACAGACTTCCAGAGCACAACAATTTCACGAAAACAGAAAATCCCACACCAAATTTGAGCTGATTGATCGCCGGAAAAGAGAGACTAAATCAACAAAACCAAAAGGGTTTGCGGAATACCAAGAACCAGAAAGAGAATACGAAAAGGATAACCAACAAGAAGAAACCAAAAACGGACTGAAACAAAATTTCAGTAAAAAGGTTCGATTTCGATTCAACTAATCTGACGGACATACCAAGGAACGACGATGAAAAAAGTGGATCCCATGGAGAATATCAGGTATGAAAATTTGTTCAAAACTGAAACTGAAGGGTTTAAGTACGCAGGAACAATTACAGAATAACTCTACAATACAGGTTCAAAGAGATGACTTTGCGAAAAACATCAACAGAACGAGTCAGCCACCACCGCATGCTTTTCTGGTCTTAACCCTCAAACAAATCGATAGATCCCCACCACTCTTCCTCAATCCCCTGCAATTGTATCAGTTTATCAGAAACCACTTCTTTTCTATATCAATCTAATTCATACTAAGGCAGCGTTTGGCTAATCAAAATTTACAGATCCAAATGTTTGGAAATTCATTTTCCACCTTTTTCTTTTCACTTTCCCGGTAACCAAACAGAGAGTCCGGAATCCCAAATATGATTGCGAAAATGAAAATCCCTACACTGAAACTATATACAAAACCCCCAATTCTTTCGAGTAGCATAAAATCAAGGAGAAAAGAGCAGAATCTGTACAGAAGAAGCAACAACTTACAGTGAACCAAAGCCAATCTGAGAGCAAGATTGCTTAAGCCGTGCGTGAGAGGAGTCTGAGATCGAATCGAACACAGGCAATCAGGAAGCTTTCAGGAGAAGCAGAGGAAAGTGGGTGAGAAAAGAGAGAGAGAGAGAGTACAGAATGCAGAGACAGTCAAAAGCTTAAGCGTGAATAAGAGCACGGGGAGGCAGAGAGAGATTATATAGAAATGAATTTTACAGAAATGTCCCTGTTTGGGGATCAAATTTTGTTTTTTTTTTTTTTTCTCTAAGATATTACCCTTTTTCTGTTACTCCGTGGGTGGTGTTATCATCACCTGGCGTTGTCGATGTTGACCATATCGTTGGGTTCGAACCATGCCACTAACTCTGGTTGGATTCGGTTTTAGAATTGGGACGCTTCTCTGCTGCACTGCACAAGAATCTTGCTCAATCCCGGATGTTATTATTCTCTATTTTCAGAGTTCCTAAAATACCCTCCTGATTTTATTTAGATGGCAGCGCCTAATATTTTCTTGGTTTTTTTTTCTTTGCAAACTATTACTTCTTTATAGCATCTCCAACAGAGTAGCTAAAATGAGTTTTTAGTAATATTATAGCTATTTTGTATCAAAAAACAGCTCCAGCAGAGTAGCTAAACTAAAGTTAAATTTAACTTTTTGTTAAACTAGTAGCTAAATATAGCTAAAAAATCTGAATAGCTAAACCAATACTTATATTTCTCTTTCTTCTTTTCTCTTCTCTTTCTCCACGTGTCAATGTATTATTTGATGAAATTTTTTATATGACTACAAAATAGCTAGTGCTGTTGGAATGAGATTGTTAAATTGCTAGCTAAATCTCATTTTTCTAGATATTTTAACTTAAAAAATGGCTATTATTGTTGGAGATGCTCTTAGTTTAATTATATTTTATTATCATATAATTTGTTTTTTTTGTATTTAGGGTAATAAATAAATTCATTGATGTAAATCATACGAGCGTACGAGATTAATGACAGGACAATACATATGTCAGAACTTAAGTTCCCGAACGAAACAAAAAAACTATTTAAGCCACATACGGCCTAACCGGGAGAAAACCCTAGTAAGTAACGCTCATTGGAACCACTAGATGCACACTTTATTAGCGACGACAAAGGAAACCAAACTAAAAAACTAAAAACCTTAGAACTCTATCAACAAACGAACAAAGGTCGCCTAAATCACGGATCGTGGTACGACAATTGAACATCGAATTATTTGGGATGTCACAGACATAGTTAATAAATAACTAGGATTACTACAAAAGCTTAAGCAAAAAAAACCCTAAAGCCTAGGAAACGAGCGTTCCTGAGAGGTACATTCGGCTAGTGCCAAATCTGGAAGCCACCACCGAACTGCCACACCGGCGACGCCCCAATCTCCGCTAGTCAGGCAGTCAACCTCTTCCTTCAGCCATGGAACTGCTACAAAAAACAAACAAACTACCGGCCTGTGAAGAAACCCAAAACAAAATCACAACACCACAAGCACGACCCAAGGTGCACGAATGGCTTTCACCCTTCCCCTTACTGAGTAAAGCACCAAACAAAAGCCACCGAGATCTGGACAAAGGCACACCAGATCGAAAACCCAAGAAACTAGGGGATCCGATCAGAGAAGATGAGCGAAAAACTCGAACAAAAAAACTAGTACCTTTATACCATGGAGAGTACTTGTCGTGCAACAAGTTCGAAGACTTTACCGTACTCAGCAAATGGATGCTAAAAGTTTCCTCCGCCATCTACCACGAAACCCTAGGGCTCGCTCTGCATAGAGAGTTACATTTGTGACGTTCTTTTTAATTTTGAAAAGTCACTACTCACTACAATTAATTTTTCAAAATATTTCAAGGTTGCTTAACTGTTAGCTTATAAATTAGAATAATTTCACGTTTTTTTATTCTCATTCAAGTAAGTAAACATGTCATAAATTTATTGTTTAAACGTTAAGTGGAGCGTAAATAGTGAAATATTAAAGAATAGGAATGTAAAAGTGCAAGAAGTATCAATTGTAAATTTTGAAGTGATAAAGCGAAAGCTAAAGGTAAAAATATATATATATTTAAATTAAATGCATAAGATATTACATTGAAATGTGTTTTTGGTGATGGACCCTTAAGTTAAGGTCCACCTTTTCTACTAGCTACAACCGTGAAGTATTGTAATTTCGACAAACAAATAATAATAATAATAATAATAAAAATGAGCCCAATTTTGGAGTTGTCTTTAATTGCAAAATTAAATATTCCCGCCACTAAAACTTGATCAATCTTGATTTCAAATTTGACTTTCAGTTTCAAAAACATAAACCACTAGATCAAGTGACCGCTCATTGTCATCTACAAAAAATTTGGATAAAATCCATCACTTATAACTTCCATCTTGTTCTTACTTTTAAGTGGAGTGCCCGGGAAGGTGAACACCTTATGTCAGGTCGAGATACACGCCTGACTTGTATCACGCCACGCTTGTACTTTCGAATTGCTTAGGCCGAGTTTAGATGTTTTTGGGTAGCTGGTTTGTGCCGAATTATCCGTTGGTGTACTTTGCCCAATTTAGGTACAAATAATATCTAAGTCGTTAATTTAGTTTAGCACAAGACCAATTTTGTCCCTTCATATTCATAATTAAAGAATAATTAATATTTATGCATCACGAACAAATTATTTATTGGACAAAAAAGAGTTTTTTATCTATACTATATTTAAGAGAAGAGCCGTTGTTAATCAAAACAGAATTTTTTTACGTAAAGAACCTTTAAATATTAAAAAAACTTTGGAAACCAAATAACCATAAAGGGTAATTGTGTCAAATTATAAATAATTTTTAATATAATAAATAAATAAATATTATCTCATTATCCACTTTTTTCTTCTACTTTTTTTTTCTCTCAGCAATAACTGTTTCACCACATGCATAACATGTAAGAGGTTGCTAGTATCTCTTATACAAGGATCAACGATCTCAAATCCCCAAAGTTTTACAATTATAAATTATAATCAAATGCATCTAATTGTATCCATTTCTTATATATATATATATATATATATATATATATGTTTTCTCCACTACATAGGATTCTACACTTTTAAATACATAATTCTAATGTCAACAGTCATATATGTTTAAATAATATAATCTAACGGTTGAGAAAAATCTATTATAGATGTACGTAGTGGAGAAAAATCTTATATATATATATATATATATATATATATATATATTTTATGTTTTATTTTGGGTGCAATCCATTTCTTATATATTAACAACTGACAATCATCTATCCGTAAAAATTGTTATATTCACCGTCTAACAA
This sequence comes from Rubus parviflorus, assembly GCA_029955375.1. Lineage (NCBI taxonomy): Eukaryota > Viridiplantae > Streptophyta > Magnoliopsida > Rosales > Rosaceae > Rubus > Rubus parviflorus. The sequence continues at coordinate 10,435,475 of JARGGL010000008.1, read as the reverse complement.
ATTACATACTTGAGCTGAATTTGACCGTTTATCTTGAGAGTGAAAACCATAGAACCGTTTCCAACTTTAGATGGCAACATGAAGTCAAATTTAGGCGGTAGCTTTTCACTTTCACCGCCATGAAATGATGCAGGAAGAACACAGGGATGGTAAAACTGTAAAAGAAAGAGAGAAAAGGTAACTTAGGCAATATACATATAGATTAAAAGATAAAAAGTGGGATGGTATCCAATGTTTTACATGAACACCAATTATTTGGAGCTTGACCATTCAAACCATGAATTATAGATTCATAAAATAAGGTCCCACTGATCTTGATTGGGTATGTGATATATATATTTATCAGACTCACACTCCACCTGACTCTTTGCTACTATTATCCGTCATCAATGGCCTACTTTAGGGTTAGGGTTGGCTTAAAAGGCCAATAGGTATAGAGAATATAGACCCCGCAATACTGCTTTTCTTTGACGTGATGCATAGATGCGTCTTAACCATCAATGTGTGCATCAATGGTTGGCTAGCTCCAAGCCTCCAACCAAGAATAAAGAGTCGGGTACTCGGGTGCATTTGATTAAGCTTTAATATAATTCAAGTTCAGCTCGTGTTCGTAAGAGAAATGAGTCGGACTTGAAGTCAATATTAAGCTTGATAAGAAAGACGAGCTGAGCTTGAATTTTAGTGTATATTCGGCTCAAAAAGCTCATGAAGAGTCAAACTCAGAATCTCTTATGAGTCAACATTTGTGTCAAACCACTACATCAATCATCTTAGGTGTCAGGATGAGATGATGTAGGGGTGTGTGTGTAAAAAAAAAATTAACTCGTATGTCTTTAGAAACAAATTTTAATAGTTAAAATATTAAAAACTTAAAAATCTAAGTGTTATTGTTTATTTTGAGTATGCAATATTAAAATATTAACTATTAATGCTTTTGTGTTTTTTCATAATTATATTTATTAGAAATTTGCTAGTTTTTCAACATCTTTTGTACATTGACATAAGATCGAGCCAACCAAATCTAACTGAAACTTGAGCTCATTCCATAATCAAGCCAAGCCGAGCTCGAACTTGGAAAAAATCAATCAACTTAGCTCGGCTCGACTTGAGCTGGAAATAAATAGTTCAAGCTTGAGTTGATCTCGAGCTCATTAAAAACATGACTCAAGCTTGATCACTTAAGTATTTGCCTTAGTTCGGCTCGTTTACATATGTGAAAAGACAATAACGTTTACTCAAATTTTCATTCGAAAAGTAAAGTGTTGAGTGACTTTATGTTTAAGAGCTCAAGGGAAAAATACATTTGTTATATTATTGGAAAGAAGCGTAAGGTATAAGTTAAAGAAGCAACATGAAAAAAAAAGGCTAAATTAAGTAAGCTATTAGACGAATTGTGTTAAAGAAAGTAAGATAAAAACAAATAAGCAAACGTGCAAATTTATTCATCTCGCCTCTTGAAATAAAATTATGGAGTATGAAAGTATGCATATAATTAATTAATTATCAATTTAATAACCAAAAACTAAAAATAAAACAAAGCTTTATTTGCTGTTATCATAGGATCCTAATTTGATATTTGACTGTCTTTAGAAACCAGACCAAACAGAACCTGCAATATTTTTAAAAAAAAAACTTAAAATTAAAAAATTAAAGAAGTGGAGCCAAAGAGGCAATAGTGAGCTAAGCATGGTATGGTTTTTACCAAAAGTATATATAATAAGGTAGACCCATGATTTGCTCACCTGAAAGAGATCTAATGCACAGGTAAGAAGATCCATGGCACCCAATTATATAATAAAATTGGAGGGTTATTAAATTGATAATTATATGCATACTTTCATGCCCTCTTGTTTGGAGTGGAGGGAACAATAGCCACGCCCAATCAAGTCCTTCCTTCCCTTCCCAATCTCATTGGGTCTACCCTTTTGGTAGCACTAAAACACTCTCCCTTGTACAAAATACAAAATGAGATGTAAAGCAGCAAAGGATTCCTAGCTTTGTTCAATGTTCATCTAAAAAAAAAAAACCCTAATCCTTTCAAAAGAATTCTTGCTTTTTTTTTTTTAATTTAAAATAAAATAATCAAATATTGCTTTCCTCCGCACGTCTTATGTGTTATTTAATCATCATCATAACCACTAGCCACTTTGAAATATCATGGGATTTAAAAAAAAAAACTTTTTGAGAAAATGAAAATAAAAATATAGTGAAGGGTCCAATTAGATATGCAACAATGACACAAGAATGGTGGTTGTGGATTGACCACTTGACTAAAGTATAGCAACACTTCCTTTTAAGAAAAAAAAAGTTCCAAGATTAGAAGTAGCAAGTAGCAAGCTTGCCCACCAAGAAGAGAGGAATGGATGATTCAGTGTAACGCACAAATACATAGTCCTCACTATTTTTTTTAACCGAGTAATCACAGCCAGTGGACCCTCCATATTCTGTGGATGTCCTCATGTCCATCGCATATTTCTTTCAAAATTATGTTAATGTGTACACCATGCTCTCAATACTACCAATAATGTTTTGGGAAAGTATCGAAATGAACGTGTTATATTGTTGGTGAACAAAAAAGGTATGTTTTGATAATCTTGACAAAAATGACTCTTTTTTGACGTGAATTGTTTAGACTATTTTTTATTTACGAAACACTGTGAAGTTAACAAAAAATTGTGAAAGACTAAAAAATGTTACTGAATTCTATATATATGGTCGTTAATGAGTGAAACTCCATTAGAAATACGTTGCGAAACGCAATATATTTGTAGATAAAGGATATTTTGGGAAAAAAAATTAATAGTAAAATGACATTTCGTTTGTTTGAAAAATGACCATTGTGTTGATGTTGAAAAGATACTGCTTATGTTCAACCATGAGGCAAGGTTGCAATTTTTTTAAACTCTCTAATGTTTTGTATAATCTAGTGTAGTAGGGTGTTAGCCAATGAGCAGTGACCTGTTGGTTATAGGTATAACTAACACTGTAGAGTATTGTAAATTTAGTCAGTCAATTACATAATACAAAGTTCATTGTCTTTTTAAAACCTAATGTGTAATGAGATTACACAATCCGAACCGTGTGCATTGAAGTATGGCGGTGGCAAAACACTAGAAGCATAAGGTTGTGTAGTTAAATGCCTAAAAGACATGCGCATTTTCCTTTGAGGTGTACACCGTGCATTAGAAAAGTGCGAAAAGTGCAAAAAAGTGCGCTATAACATAAGAAGTAGATACTATTTGGACAAATTGAGAAAGTTCTAGTAACAAACTTATAATAGAATTTACATGTAAAAAATAATCGACAATGTTGGAGACATTTTCAATAGGAAGTCAATGGCTATAACAAACTTTGAGCAGCCCTAAGGTGTTTAGGGTTTAGGTTATGTTCGCCGGTGGCTGGTCTTTGTCCGTCAGGACAAAGTAATCACGGACACTGTTTGCGGTGGATTATCTCAATCTCATTAGGGTTTTAGCCCTAATTCACTGCAAAAAAAAATCCACTGGTTGCAGTGAATTATCTTTGGCCCATTATGAGTCAAAAAGTTTGAGTCCGATCTAGATCGTGTGTTGTTATCCTAGAATACGTATTGTTCTTTATTATGAAGCAGCTCGTTTCTGAAAGGAAGTACAAGATGTTGAATCTGGATCCAGCTTTAGAGGCGGTGACCTCGATCTCTTTTTTGGTTCAAGGGCAAATATATGTGCTGGTGTACATAGGTTTATGATTGACATATATGATTTCTTTCAACAATTAATCATAAGCTTATGCTTTTAGGTATGGCTTGCTTTCAAATCATATAGAGCACAAGCTCACGGTCATGGGTGAAAAGCATAGGGACAACTTCTGCCAAGCATGATCGATGAACATTTTCTTTTTATTGTTAAATATATTTAAAGCTTTGATTGTGACATTTAATTTTTGATCTTGATGTACGTATGTTTTATTTATATTATCCGATCCATGGTGTGTTTTGTGTTTTATTTCCTCGTTCAAATATGGAAGTGTTACAATTCATGGTAGTGTTCAGACTTTGAGTGAATGCAAATATTTTCTTTGTAAATGAGATCTCGAGTTTGAGTTTAGGGTATAGATTTACTAGAGTGTAAGTTTAGAGTTTAGTTATCAAACAAGTAAAAGCTAAATCAACCTTAAGCGATAAATGAGATCTACAAAATAGTAAAGGATTTTGTACTACTTAGGTCAGTTTACAATTGATTAAGTTGATGAAATCCAACAACTGGTGTTATTATTGTAAACAACTCTATTTGAAACATCCTTTACCATACTGGGAGCTTCTCTAGTGAGGACCATTATAATGAGTATCACTTAAGTACCACTCGATTAGACCTACTTTTTTATTACATCTCGACAAATCAACCGTTCAATATTTAGATATTTATGAGTAGATCACTTCTACAAATTTTCAATGAAATCGGAAATCGTTAAGTCATCTATAATTGTGATTTACCATTTATGAATATGAATGGTTCAAAATTGACAGATTTAGTTCGTCCATTTATTTGGTGTAGTTCGGTACCTTAACAATTTCAAATTTTGTTGAAAATTTATAGAAGTGATCTACTCATGAATATCTTAATATTGAACAGTTTGATTTGTCGAGATGTAATCGAAAAATAAATATCACAACCATTAATCAAGTGGTACTCATTTAAGTGGTCCTCACTAGATAATCTCCCTTACTATATAACTATCATAGTAATGAGCATTTACCTTGCATCCTTGGTAGAGACCGTCTTTCACCTTTGTTTTTCTTTCAAGTTAAAAGAAAAAAATTCTAATTCATGAAACATAACACGTTTCAAAATACGATTAACCGACATCTTTTTTTATTAATTTTTAATATAGAGAATAAGGGGAGTTCCTTGTTGAAGAGACCAATATTGGCATTAACACTAATTTTGAGTTTTGGTGGGTCATGAGACCATGGAGCCATTTGGTTGTGGATTCTCCAACAAAAACATCCACGCTTGGAAAGCTAAAACAATACCATTCTTTCTCCACCAGCCCGCACTAAAAAGGATCATATTCATATGCCGTGTGCTTTTCTTATAAATATCAACACAAAACTAATTAAAAGCAACAGGCTAGAGCAAAAGGAGGAGGGAATCCATGCCCTCACTCCTCCCATATTTTAAGCTACACACAACCCACTTCCTTGGACTTTTCCCCACTCATACTTTATATTAATGCTTGCACTAATAATTTTACCTAAAGAAAAATGGTCCATTATATTAGAAAGTGTCAACCCTCATCTCCATCTCTTTCTTTAATTAAGGAGGTGTTTGGAAGCCAATATACATATAGTAGTTGTTCGAGATTGCACGATTGATTGAGTAGGTTTGGTTAGGGTTGAATTTTAGATCATCAAACACGTGCAACCAAGCACGCTTCCTTGAAAATTAATTCGGTGATGGGCAAGTTTCAATTGTCTTAATCCCTTGTTTTCATTGTGATATTATTAAGGTCTTGATGTGAAAGTTTGGTATTCATACGATTTGGGTTTTAACCGATTAGCTATATCGATATATCTCTCTAAGTTTTTTCGTTAGTTCTTGCATATGAATTTTTTTAGCACTTATAAGAGCAATTCTCAACCTCTAAATGAAATGCTCTATCAAAAAACACGAGTACTTCTAACATATTCGCTTGCAAGTACATTTTAAGTGTTGTTCTAATTTGAATCTCTTTGAGAGGCCGAATATAATGATAACAATGTGTTCATTGAAAGCGTTTCTAGAACCACCAACAGCGCACACAAAACTAGTTCGATGCTTGCTTGTGAAAATGCTATAAGTGGTTAAACATGAAGCGTGATTGCTTGAAATACTTTGTTGCACATTTTATGTCTCTTTAATGGCCGAAATAGAAACTTTCGCATCAACAAGTCTTATTATAGATGTGATGTCGAAAGGTGAACTTCTCCTCCGTGTATACAATGGCCACTAGTTAAGTACTGAAATGTTATGTGAAGGGTTGGAGCCTTTTGAAGCGATAATTACATAATTTACATGTTATTTTGAAAAAAATTGGAACAGGGAGGATGTATATATGGTGGTAAACTTAATCATGATCACGCCAGCTCTATATAGTTGGACTCAAACACGCACTACAAAAATGCACATTGAGCATTAGTTAAAGGCAGGTTTAAGGCATAATTGCCAAAATGCTCCCTAAACTTGGTCATAATTGTCAATTTACACCTTTAACTTGCAATTGCGTCAATTTACCCCCTGAATTTGGTAAAAATTGTCAATTTGCACCCTATACGTCAATTTCAACTTTTTCCATTCAATTTTTTGACATGTTACCTTCATGTGAGGGGTATTTTGGTTATTTTATGATCAAAACTCCGCACCTTAAAAAGTAAAGACCTCCGTAATGGAGAAACTATGTATATATAATATATATATATATCGATACCGATATTTAAGATATGAGCAAGTCAGTAATAAAACAATAATGCACAAACCTCATTACATCCATTAGTATGTAAAACATACAATCTTTGTTGGTACAATGATTTTTTATTGAGGGTTTTTCTCGAACAATACTATTGTGCGTCTAAATGAGTTTGGACACACTGGTCAAAGCTCTCTCGTATGTTTTTCATTACATGGTATAGTATCATGATCATAACCGTTTATTTCCTAAATCATTTTGTAGAGATTGTCTCTGAAAAAAAAAAACAAAACAAAAAATAATCAAATTTAAAACTATTTAATCATTCAATGAGATGAACTCTTGATCATGAGTTCATAAGTTTGCGAGTCCTCTTGCGTGCTCACGAAATGAGCACTAGGATATTAATTGGTCCAACGCAGGCAAACCTTGTAATGGTTTGAAAAACGGTAGCTTAAGCCTCGGTCGGGACGATTAACACGATTACTTCATTACGTGTCGGTGTAATTGTACTTATGGCTTTCATAATATGACCAAATACTAAGCTAAGAAAAGTGTTCCCACTATATTGAATAAAGGAATCACATTATGTTAGTGGCCGCTAATTAAGCTGCAATGAATTCCACCGTGCGTTTATTTCTGAGTAATAATTTGTTTGGTTCACAATCCTCCTGAGTAATAATGAGGCTTTAGGAGTCTAAGGAGCTCCTCATGCTTCCACATTACTCCTCTTCTATGCTAATCAAGGTTGGAAAGGGACAATGACACATAATTAGGCTGCTTATCGTTCACATTTGCGTTTTCACCCAACCAATTAAGGGCGAGTGTTCCATTACAATTTCAAATATGGGTAACTTTCTATTAATTGGTTAGTACCACGAAGTCAATTATATCCACCCATAGCAGTGCTGTAATTATTGTATTGACCATAATCGAGTTACTTTCAATTTATTCGGTGTGTATTAGACTAATCCCTATTCCCACATGATATTTCATTGTGCCGCCGAGGGGAATGAATTTGCTCATCACAATCACTAAGTGGTGATACAACCACTTAATATGAAGGTGTCATGTGTAATAAAATTTACTATGGTTCCATGATGAACTTAATTATCATGAGAGAAAAAAAAAAATTAACATATAACAAATATTTATTGGATGGTGATATCACCAACAAATAAATGTGGTGAGCAAATTCATTCTCGCCGCCGAGTATTACAACTCTAGATCGTTAGATAACGATTAGTTCAATGTGTGAGATACATTGCAAGTTGTGACTAATCTACCGACTTATGTCTATGGAGTTTTAATAATCCGAAGGACTCTAGAACTTTTGTATTCACCATTCAGGAAAGCATAGGAGACAAAAAGTAGAGGGTAATAAGAGCGCAAGCACACTAAGCAAGTAAACTCCCTTCTTGTTCATCAATTAGAAATCAAGACAAATCGAGCACTACCGTGAGACTTGAAAGACCCAACCTCATTATGACCTTGATATTTGGAATTATCTTGCGCCATATGTACTGAGATTGTTCGAGAGACATGGTCCAAGCCCGCTACATTGCATAGGAATTGAATTATGCCATCTCAATATTGTAAGGCTTATATCTTTTGATTCAAATCATATTTTTGTCTTTTCAAAACCAAATGGTTTTTGAAGTTTTCGAAATAAAGTGAAAATAAGGGGAATTCTCTTTAACCATTCAGATGCCTACTTCTTACGTTGGTTATTTGGCCAAAATTGCGAGTAATGAGACTCATTAAAGCATTTCGTATCATAAAATTGCGAGAACTATTGAAAATTAGGATCCCTCTCTGACTCATACTCTTTTGAGATTTTATATTTTATTTTTTTTAGTCGTTGAAGGTTCCTATAAAATGACAAAGAAAAACGAAAAAAAGGGAACACGAAAAACAAATTGATGTCTAAAAGTGTAATTCACCACTGGGTGGGTAACTAAACTAATCACTGAGCTTGTAAGAGCAAATGCAGTAAAGTAATAGAAGGTTTTAAAATAAGAGGAATTAAAAAAAAGAAATAAAATCTTGAAAACCCAGACCACCAAATCTCCGTTACAGTAAACAAGCAGCAGACTTTAGGCGAAAAAGTTGGTCACGCGACTCCCAAACTTTAATTAAATTAAGCAGCCACACCAAAGCCGTCTCTACACATCCGCCACGTGTCAGGACGTCACGTCGACAGAAGGGCGAGGATAAGAGAAATGGGACAGAAGAAAGAGAGAAATGATGAGCGTGAAAAGTACGACTGATACGCACCGTATCGGCGCATGGGGATCAGGCTCGTCGTTCCAGAATGAGGACATGACTTTCTTTTTTTTTGTTTGGTTCGGTCAAACCATAGTTAATTGGGCTGAGCGTGAGCCCATGCACGCGAGCCTCTGTCTCTGTTTCTGGGCCGTATGCCATGGTTGACACGTGGAATGGAGCCCCGTGGGGTGTGGGGTCCACCGCATCAGCGGAAATTATTGCCAACGCGTAAGCCGCCAGTTAAGCGTGCTCGTGCTCGCTTTAGGCAGGGACAGGGTGTGCTGTTTTTCTTTTTTTACTTTTTTACCGGGCCTTTTTTGCATTTTTTGCGGTGGTTTCTTCTTACATCTTTGACCCTAATTTTTGGGAATTTGCAATACGCCCCCTCTACTTTCGTCATTTTGTTGTTCTCAGTTTTTTTTTTTTCACCAAAACCAAATAAAATTTCAACTATGGGGTTAAGTTAGTAATATTATTCGACGTCATCCATATGGCCTATGGGTAGTTCAATAGTAATATACAAAAGATATGATATAACATACAAGCACTAAATTTTGTAAATTTGAGAATTTAAAAACATGACAACAATCAAGTTTATTTGATACATATGGTTTGCAAGTGATTGCACGTATTCAAATATTATCTTATAAAAGTTCATATACCCCATTTGAAAAGGAATTGAATCTCGAAAGGCTAAAAAATTTATTTGTTACCTAGAGAAAATGCTCTTTCAAGAAAGTATGTTATGAGTAGTTTGAGAATTCATCTAAAAGTAATATAAACTAATAATATGGCAAATTGGCAATATAGGATGTAATTGAACAAACAAATCTTCCTAATCAAAGCTTTTCATTGTACGTCTCCTAAACACTTTTTATCTCTATCAAAAGCATAAACTAAACTAGACAAGTTTTAGGTAAAAAGTTGTAGCCGTTAACAATTTTTGTAATGACTAGTTCTTATACACGAGTTGCCAAACTTGTAGAATATATGATATGTAGGCTTTATACTTGGCAGACTATTTCACATTCCTAAGCTCACGTGCATATATTAGGCGCACATATACATGTACCAAGCAATGAATCTCATAGCCCTAACAAACTAATTAGGTACTTGTTTCATCATCTCCACTTTTTCTAGGCCATATGGTTGTTGTGTTCCCACTAAACTTGATGATTATTTTCCATACATCACACCTAGGCAATGCTAGCCATAATTATAACTCCAAATCAACCTTGAAAGTCAAAATTCAATTTTATAAATAACTATGTCTTTGCCTTGACAATTGCAATTTGATCAATATATAACTATTTGGGCTAGTAGTATATTGATATCGATAGATATATCAATAATTAATATTTACAGAAAATAAAATATTTGTAAATATCAGCACTCATAAATTAGTTTCGAATAAATTTTGAATATCGTTCAAATATCAATAAAATAAAATAACGTAAATTCCAACGTAAATTTTGGTTTCTTCTGTGATATCTAAACCGGAAGTGCAAACTGCAAAGTGGATGGAAATAGGGTAGGATATTAGAAATACTACAGAATCCTGGTGGCTGTAAAGAATAATGGTAAAGTGTGAGGGCATGAGTAAAAAACCAAAATGGTAAGTTCAGTTAAGCTTTAAAGTAATTTGCGCGTGGGGTCAAACCCATCAAACTCAGTAGTGTACATAAAAGAAAGTACGTTGTACAGCTAGTATCAGTCTGTACCTTGATAGCGATCAAGTCCTTTAGATTCGGAATTTCGGAACCTTTATTACCCCGCAGTTAAACAAAGTGGTCAATTTAATAAGAATACCAAGGCTAGAGTAGAGTATAGTCTGAAAAGAAAGTTGGTCTTACTTTCCTGCCCATTATAGTGACTCTACATAAAGAAAGAAAGAAATTAGGCCGATATGAGCTGAAATTGTGGTGGTGTTTTGTGGTCCATTCGCACTCACCCTCCCTAACCTGTTCTTCTTGTCCATTCTGAAATTTTTTAGGGTTGAGTTGAGTTTTCTCTTAAATTTCACCTCCTGGTCAAGCACGTTAATGCGTCAGTTCGATTCCTGGAAGTTTATCTATTTCCTAGGGTCAACTTGACCTATCGAAATCGGGTGTGGATCATCTTGTCCCTTGTGGACTGAGTCTACTCATAACCTCAATATTCGAATTACGATCTAGGGCAAGAGTCTTTTCGATTTGGACCAACTTGGTCTTGGTTGTTAGTTATATTTTGAGACCAACTTAAAGATTTAGATCTCATTTGGTTTGCAGAATTGAGGCATTTGGAAAGGAAACTCAATCATTTCATGCGTTTGAAATGCAAAAGGAAATGAAATACTTTTTTGAAATAAGGAAAAATATGGGGGAAATTGGTTTCTTCCATACTTCAAGAGAATTATTTTTCCTACTTATTTTTCTGTATTTATTGCACTAATTTAGCATTAATTACATTAATTTTATAAGTAAAATAACCATTTATGAAATTATAAAAGTTAATTTTGTTTCATATATTGTTATTTATTAATTCATTTCCTCAGTGTTGCCAAACACTTGAAATGAAAACTAATAAAAATTTCAATTTCCCATGCCTATGGAAAGAGTAAGAAATTGATTTCTTTTCATTACCGTGAAACAAACGAGGCCTTACTTCAGCTGGATTTTGCAAGCAATATATTGGGTACAACTTTTGGACGTACTTGAATTAGATTTATATTCTTAAAATAATACACTTCCATCATCTAACAACTTTTTGGGACGAGAGCCCTTTGGATCAGAGAGACGATCCTCTCCAATGTAATCAAAAGAAAGGAAAAAAAAAAAACTTACAGAAGCACACTTGCAATCCATTTTCCTAGTATATGGACCCCGTAGGAAAAGCTTTTCAAGTTTTGGGGTAACGAATTAACGATGCCCGTTACCTCATATCTTATCGTTGATCTTGTTTTATTTGGGCCGGTTTTTTCCCATCTGTATCAAAAAAATGGCCAGGTCAAGCCCAGACCAAGTTTTGAGTTCTACAGCATCAAGGCCCATCTCAAAGTTGGCCCATTCAGTTGAAATCAAAACCAGTCAGTTGTCCCGCCTAAACGTTTCCCTATTTAAACTCTCCCCCTCCCACCGCCGATTCCAGCTCACATCCAGCTCTGATCCCTAATACACAGACCGAAACAGAGAAAGAGAAAAACCAAATCCGCAGGGATCGAGCAATCGAATCGCGGCCGTCTTCTTCGCCGATCGACGATCAAGGTCAGTACCGCTCGATTCGACGATTTCAGTTCTGTAATAGAATGTGGAATTCATTTTATGTATGTGTGAATTCATCCGATTTAATACGCGAAACAAACTGATCTGGTTTTGATCGATAGTGAATGGAATTGAATCAACAATAATAAACGAAAAATTGGCAAGAGTTCCTTATGGAAATGCATATTCTATTCAGATTGATGTGATCGACTACATGATCAAGTCGCTTTAGTTATGGTTGATTGGAAATGGAATTTGCCTATGGCATATGATCCCTTTAGTTATGATCAATAATGTAGATATTGGATGAATTGTGTGTTTTGGATTTGGGACTAAACATAATTTGACATACCTCCTAGCACTATGATCTAGGTTTTGTATATGATCTCTCAACATCTGCATAAACCACGTATGAGTATTCTTATTCTTTGGCTGCTTATATTGTTCGAAATTGGATATGCATGGTTAGGCCCAAATTTGATTTGAGATTGAGATTCATGCTTGTTTTAAGAACTCCCCTCTTTTCCGAACCAATCGTCTGCGAAATAGAATAGAATTATGTAGGTTAAGTTGCAACTTTGGTTGTATAAGTCTTTCTGTTCCATTAAGAACCTTGGATTGTATGTTTTCGGCACAATATACATTGTTATTTTTTTCTAAAGCGCTTTCCATTTGATTTAAATCAGAACAGTAGAATACTCAGTAGTTGTGCCTCCCAAGTTTAGTGGGCATGTTCTTCTTTCTATTCCCAAGTTTGTTTTGCTTTTGAGATTACAGGGAATGAAGTGTTGCCCAATATGATCAAACCACCTGTACATTATTTTGTAGCATCAATTTTCTCAGACAGTTGAGTTTTTGTTACTTAAAGGTTAATCCTCTATTTTGGCCAATACTTGAAGCTTAATTGAAGAAACTTGAAAGTGTTCATCAGCCATTACCCACATGCATGCTTGTTGATTAATGCCACATGCTTTCTGAGATATAAAGTGAAAGCATTTTGTTGTTTGTGATTTCTACTGTCTTTATAACAACACCCTTTTCTTCCAAAAGAATTGACAAGTTGAACCCTCATCTCTCCCCATCTTAAGATTCTGGACAAATCATTGATTCTCACAACCCTCATCTCTCCCCATCTTAAGTTTCTGGACAAATCATTGATTCCCACAACCCTCATGGTTGGTGAAACTGGCCAAAGAGATAACTCACTCAAATTTTGGTTGGTAGGATAATCAATAATGTGAACTCCCATCTATCTATGAATCTATCTATCTACCTTTGTTTTTTCATTAATTTAATGTTTTAGGATTATTTGCTATTCCTCCTCATCTACAGCTTTTAAGTGTAACAAGACTTATATTATCTAAATTTTTATGGGTTCTGAACACAGTGAATTGTCTTTTCCCTCTTAAATGATTGTCTGAGCCATCTGGCCCAATCCAATGGAACAATTGATGACAAGTTTACAATTACTGTGCTTGCTTCCAAAGGTTTCTTTAATAATTCTTTGTACAGTTTTTCCTTCTTTTTTTCTTGATATTTCAGGCATCAGTCAAAATGATTTTGACATTAGAGTCTGCTCTTTCTACAGCTTTGCACCTCCTGTTCGTTCAAATTGATGTTCTGAACCCTAAAACCCTAAAGCAATCGTTTGATTAAAGCTTCAAGACTCCTGTTCTCTGCTTCATATATTTATCTATATTCCATTACCATTCTCAGGATTCTCTGCTATTTATTTTGTGTAAAGTATTGTTTAAATAATGAAAATCGACATTACTTAGTGGAGAACAAATGTCTCTTCACACATTATTGATCAGACCTGGTATTATTCTGTGTTTTTCTTTTTCATTTGTGCAACTTTTAATTCTCATAGATTGTCACTTAAATCCTGCAGATTGTTGGTCTTGTACTGCATATCAATTGATTATCAACCTCTTGCTTAATTTAATACCCAGCTGACTAACCTTGTACAGTTTTTTTTTTTTTTTTCCTGGGGGAATAATGTTCCCCACATTGTAATTTCTTAGTAATAGTTTATGTGAGGGGAGACTCAACATTGTCAGTAAACTTAGTTTGTAAAATTCTAGGTGCACATGACACAGTAAATGCTGGTAAGGCAGTTTAACCAGTTCTGGGTGAGCACGTACAATACATCGGATAAGTTATTCTTTTTAAAGTTCTGTCCCAAAAAAATAAAATAAAATGATTTTCAAGGCTCTGATTAGTTTGTGAAATGGAAAGAATTCAAATTCTCAAAAATAGGAAAAATAATTAAGAGGCTAAAATTTTCCAATTTACTCGTTTTCTGCATTTTTTTTTGTTCCAAACATGAAATATTTTTTCTTCTTAAATCTCTTATCAGCAAATCCAACAAGGTCCTAAAGTTTCGTTGATTATATTATGTGATGTTCATTGTTGTCGACACTTTTTTTTATTCTTCTCAGCATCACATCTTTGAGCTAGAGAATCATTATTTATTCGATAGTTGTATTTAAGGTGTCTTTTGGAATATTTAAACAAGAGAAATCATACAAGAGTTGTTTACGTGCTAGTAAGTAGAAATATCCTTACCTTAAAGCTTAGGAAGAGTATTTTTTTTACTTGAAATCTTATCTGCATTTCCTAATTGTATTTCTGCAGTTTTTAAAAGTGTAATATTTGATAGTAATGTTATTTGCATTTCTGCACAAAAGTTAAAAGACACAGTTGGGGAGTTCAAATAACATTCCCTTAATAAATGTTAGGATGGTTGATAAGTCATTATCTAGTAGATATTACTGTTCCCTCTGTAACTCTGACAAAGATTGTCAATTGGTAACCATTTTTTTTCCTTAAATTTTTAATGGTAGGTTGGGTGAGACTTGAGCATTAGGATATTGCATTCAAAAAGTTCCAAGTCCACTCACCAAAGCTGCAGAGACCCCATTACTCTCACGGTCTATATAGACATTCAGTCAAACAGAAACAAAGCACAACCAGGTCACCCTGACAATAAATAAAATACCCTAAAATTCAAAAAATAAACAAAGAATAAAAACACTGACAGAAGAAACATAAGAATATATATATATATAAATTCCTGCAATCATATAAATAATTTTTTACTGTTCACATATTTTCTCTTTTTTCCTAAACCAATAAAACTCCAAAACATATAAATCTCACAAAACAACACCAGCTTATAAAATTTTTCCCCATTTTGTTCCTTCCCATCACTTTTCTCTACTCACAGCCTCTTTGCTGTTAAGAAGTCTAATATTTAACAGCTGGAGAGGTTTTCTCTTCATAGTTCATACCAAAAGCATGAGACATATAGATTCCATTCTCCATCCTCAGCCCATGACCTAACTTATTCAATTCCTTCCTCTCTCTCTTTCTCTCTCTCTTCTTTGTTCTCAGTTCACCCCTCCTTTTTTGTTTTCTTTGATCAACTTCATCAACACAACACAACAATCTACTTAACGCAACCCTAAACCACATACTTGGCTTTTCTCTATAACTCCACTTCATAGGATCTGTTTAGCTTCCTTCTTTTGGTATCTGAGCCATTATGAAAAGAATTAGCACATGACCCAACTGCGGTGTGATCATCACTTTTATAGCTGAAGCATGCAACATCCAACACCCCAATGGGACTTTGTGGCACAGACCCAATGGGACTTTGTGGCACAGACCCAATGGGACTTTGTGGCACAGACTGCACAGAACCACTACCATTATTCTTAAAGGCCCCACTCATTAAACCCACCTCTTGAACCAAATTTACACACTTGAGCACTCTATCCTGCAAAAACCAAAAAACAAAATCAATATTACACTGTCTGCATTAATCATGTTTGATATTTGTATTGTGTATGATTGTAATCAGCACCAAAATGATAAGATCAAAAGCAAAAGTCATCATTTATGCACCTTTTCTAAGTCTACATGTTGGATGAGCACAGTGATTGCTTTCTCAGTGTGATCTAATGCTTTGCTTTCTCCTGCAACAGAAATGGCCACTGCTGCTGCAACCTCTGAGGGCCTGTATTCCAAGAAGTCAATTCCTGCATTCAATTCCCACCCACCACCAACATCAGCCCCTCTTTCATAATTGGTACTATAATTTCATTATTTCACCAATAATCTATAACATTTTAGCAAAAATGTAAAAGTGGGTACCCTTAGTTGTGCTCAAAATGAGTTGGACTGATCTCAAGATTGAAGCTTTAAGTGGGATTTGATCTTCATTGATCTTGAGGAGGAAGGAATCTATGAAGGAGAATGGAGTAACTGCTTGCATTCTCCATCTCAATGTGCTCAAAACCAGTAGCTCCATTCTCTGAATAGTTCTAGCCTCAAATACATATTTTGACTCAGCCACCTGTTTGAAAGCTCAAACCTTTAGGACTCTAAACATCTAAATTAGAAAATTTAAGAAAGATCAAATTAAAAAGAGACCAAGCCCCTAACCTGTAAATCAAGGGAGAGTGGGACATCAATCTCCTCCATTTTGGCTGCAAGCGACAAACATGCCACAGCCAACAATTGCATAGTCCAAGCTTTGCCATTCTACATTTTGGTTTATGCAGAAAACAATAGATGCAATCAGCAATGGACTTTGATGCAATAAAACACACAATGTACTAAGTAGTCCTCTTATTCCTCCACTTACAGGTATTTCATAGGCCGAAAGGAAGCGATCCAAGTAGTTCACAGATAGATATTGACACAGAGGTCCAAAGCTGAAATGGGCATTTGCCTGTTGAACAATGGTAGCAATTTATCAATGACTGAATCAAACAAAAGATTGAGTAGAGACGGTTCATAAGAGAACAGAAGAAAATAAAAGCTAGAGGGAAAATGAAGTCAGAATTTGCTAGCTGGGTGACTCTGGTCCTCGGCATTTACAGCTTAGAATAGGGTAAAGTGTAAAACCACAAAACACAAATCAAATATCCCAATTGGCTTAGGCCCCAAAAGCAAAACAGAAAAGATTCTCCACCAAACCAAAATAAGATTATGGGATTACATAATGAGATGTCCAAACAAAAGACAAGTCCAACCCATTATCATCAAACACCCTAAACATAAAAAAAAGAAGATAAAATTTCAGATTCTTCTGCAAAATAGCCTCTAATTTCTTTGAATCCCAAAAACAGTGTAAAGATTAAAACTTTTCGGATCGAAGAATAATACCCATCTAATATTACTGATGAATGTTCATACGCATGATTCAACAACCATCCAAACAAGTAAAATGCCAAAAATGAAAAACCCACCTTTCGAATCCAATCAGCAGCCTCATTTCTAGCCCCAAGGTCCAAATCCCCACTCTGCAATCTCTTCAAGTAATCAAGACGAGGCAAGTGGTGGGATTCATTTTCAACAATAGATGCCAAATACTCATCACTACTCTGCAATGGCAACCCATCTTCTTCATCATCACCAAAGCCCCGGTTTTGATTATGGTTTCGACGAATTCTATGATGATTCCAAGTAATCTCCTCAGACCCAAAATCATTATCATCAAATATGTTGTCTTCTGCGCAAAGCAGGCTTGAAACTGCAGAGTCAAAACTGGGTGCCATTGCAACAAGAACAAAAGGGAACCAAAACTCTCTCTCTCTCTTTCTCACTCTCTCTCTCACTTGGGATTAAGGAAATCTCATTCACTATGAAACCAAAAGACAAAAAGACTGAAACTTTGGGTTGGGTTTTATCTCTTTATTTAGTCCGTGTTCTTGAGAGTGGTTATAGATGATAAAGATTGAAGCTTGTAATCAATCAAAGAATCAACAGGAGAAGAAAGAACAATAAATATGATGCAAGACCAAAACCCAAAAATGAAGAGAACCCAATAGAGTATTTCAGACCCTCTCTTCTTCTCTCTGGTCTCTCTCACTCTGTCTTAACTATTAAAGCCTGGGCTGAAAAGACTGCTGCTTGAGAGGTGCTTATGAAGAAAATGAGTGGCTCTTTTTAGGGTAGAGAGAGAGAGAGAGAGAGAGAGAGAGGCAACCAATGCAATACGGAATCAGAAAGAACGGGATTGACAAAGAAAAGAGTAATTGCAAAAATTACAAGATTTTGTGTGTGACAGAGTGAAATATGCCTTAAAGGGTGTGCGTGAGAAGAAGAATTTAATGGAATTTTTAATTCTTTTGGGGATATTTTCATGGCAATATTGATTATTGAAGCACTAATAAATTCCACCGTATGCTACCTACTCTGTTTTTATGTTTTTTTTTTCCATCTAAAATTAAATCACATAATTTTATTTTGCATTTTTGCACCATGGAATCAATCCAACTACATTACAAAAGATATTATTACCCAAAACAAAACCCAATTCTTTTTCTCTTATGAAGTGATATATGGGTATGTAACTTTGACTATATTATAATGAAATGTTTCTCCTTTTTTTTTGTGAGGCCATGCTACTGAATTTTCGTAATAACAATAATGCTTTTCACCTAGACCAGCTATGTTGTGGCTGTGTTAGAGGTTTTGTTGTGTAATTTTATTTTCCTCATCGAAAAAAAAATGATGATCATCTTAGTTTTCTACTATTTCTAATTTTCAGATTATAATATATGTAAATCTATTTCTATAACAAAAATTTCTTTGTTTGTGAAAAATGCTATCAAAGTTTATGTATTGGGGAATTCCCAAAAAAGATGCAAATAAAAACAGATTTTTGGGGGAGTAATATGGGGGAAACTACAAGGACAGAAATGTAATTGTGATTGATAAAGATTGAACAATGGTCATGAGGCTGCTTTTTGCTCCCACGCTGACGCGTGTACCCTGGTACAAAGCAGCTGATTGCTGGAACCAAACCGTTTCATTTATGAAATTACAATAATGTGACTGCTTTTTCTGATACGACCTTTCAGTTATGACTTATAACAAAACAACCTTATTTACTGTCTTTACCTTGTTCTCCATTTGTTGACCATGTTGAACCTCCACGTTTTAACCAAACATTTTAGTTTTGTCTAAGAGATAAACCTCTGTTCTAATCCCACCTTGAATCCTAATACTTCTTTTAGTTTAATGGTGAAGAAACCACATTCGACAGAAAGGTGTTTGATGTGTTCTGAATCAATACTTAAAAGGTTTTGCACATTTATAAGGATTTTCAGTCCGTTACGAGTGACTTTAGTCTACAGGTAAAACTACTAAATTCATGAGATGGCTTAAGTAATGGTCACTTTTGTGCGGTGATAAAACTGAAAAATTAAAATAAAAAAAATTATGAGATAGAGTATATCCCCCCTCATCCCTATTAATGAATAAAACAAAAAAGATAAGTTACACTTAATCTAGCGAAACATAAAATTTGTTTCTTGGAGAGGTAACTACAAGAGAGGTGACGATCTAGTGTATCATGATAATTGATCTTAAAGTGCTATCAAGACAATTAGACGATTTTGGTAAAAGGCAAAATTACACTTATGAACTGTCCATTCATTTGCTACAGTTATATAACTAAAAGGTTTCTAATATTGTTTGGTAGGCGATTTGTAAATTTCTCTGTAAATTCTGACACAAAAAGTATGAGATATGTCATGGCTCTAGGTGTGGGGTAGCCTTTATGCCCTAAAATTTTTGTAACAAAAAAAAAGTAAAATATGCAAAGTTAATATTTATTAGTTTATTATCAACTACCAAATTATATGGGTAAATAAATGTGATTTCTCTAATGTACCATGGTATTTCTTTTATCCTTTTGATGCCTTTACATTTTATTTTACTTATTTATTATTATTATTATTATTATTATTTTGATAAGAACATTAGTTTTTTTTTATCGAGATCGTGGTATCCCAAAGGTTTCTTAGGCCCAAGGACTAATCCATTTGGGGGCAGTGTCAGTAGCATTCCTCCCCTGGCCAGCCACAGAATGAATTAGGATTTAACTCCAATATATAGTCGGCAGGATTTGAACCCAGGTGGGGGGGTTCCACACATGAGCTCTTACCAACTCGACCACCAGTGATGGTTATAAGAACATAACTA
This sequence comes from Rubus parviflorus, assembly GCA_029955375.1. Lineage (NCBI taxonomy): Eukaryota > Viridiplantae > Streptophyta > Magnoliopsida > Rosales > Rosaceae > Rubus > Rubus parviflorus. The sequence continues at coordinate 10,415,544 of JARGGL010000008.1, read as the reverse complement.
ATTAGTTATGCTTTGATGTCCACACCTGGGTTCTTACCAACTCGACCACCAGTGGTGGTTATAAGAACATAACTAATTAGTTATGGTTTGATGTTTTTCTCTATATTTTCACTTAGAAGGAAAACAAAACAAAACTTATTCCTAGACATCGAAGTTGCTTTATGATAATTATTATCAAGTACAGAGTTCCTAACATAAACCTTGGCACTACTAGAATAAAATAGAATGTCACATCAAAAAAAAAATACACACTGCCCACTGCCAAACAAGCTTAGCTATTTAATCCCTCAATTTTCTTAAAACAACCAAAGAATTAAATATTTCTGTACATAACCCACAAATTTGCTAATTTAAGCAAGAAATTTACAGATAATTCACCATTAAGTTAGCCTTAACCTAATGTGTACCAGCAAGTTACACATGCATGTATGCATCAAAAGTTGTGTTGGATTGGAGGAAATTAAAGGGTTGTCTTTTATAGTGCCCCTAAAAATCCCAAAAAGAGAGAGATGCACTTTAGCTTTATTTTTTTTTCACTTTTAGGAGCGTATATCTCCTTTTGGGATGTGACAAATGTGGATTTTCAAGTACAAATATTTTTCCATAACATTCAGCGATGACTGTTACCCTCTTACCCTACTAGATTAGGACACTTAATTAGATAGAAAATAAACACTAAAGGAAAATGACAAATAGATTACAGCTTTAGATACCTAAATGATTAATGAGGTCACATAGTGGAAATGGAGTCTTTGTCAAGCTGTGTTAAACCTCATCAGTCAATACACATAATATCTTTTTTCTTGAGAATGCTGTTGATTATTTACTAAGTTTAAGTTTTAGGGGACATGAATCATGGAAATTACTACTTTAAAGGGTTGTTTACAATTGCTAGTCCATTTCATAAGGTTCAAAACCCAGATGCTCCTCGACTAGGCTTTGCATGGTTTGAAACTTGGAATTTAAGCTTTCTTTTTGCAGGTTGAATGCAGATTCTTATTTATATATATACCAAGTCATTTAATGATGGGATTTGGTCATCCAATGCAAGATTACAGTAGTAAAAATTAAGCATAAGAAGAAGTTGTAAATTTTTAGCTTTGCAGTCAAACGAAGCATGCAGTTAGTTAACATGTCACTTCTTTGGCATAAAGGCTTGTACTTGGGTGAATTTCTTCCACCGTCTTATTCCATAGGACATGACTAAGACACCTAAACCCTAAACCCTAAAGTCCAAAACCATAAACCCTTTGAATGGGATCCCATTTGTTGGATCATTTTGACCATGCATATGGATTCTATCATTTCCAACAATGACCATGACCATCACAGTGGTAAACAGTTAATTGGGTTTGACCACATGTTAGATTACAAGGTAACTATGTTGTTTTTATTTTTAACCTTGGATGCTTGTTCCTTGGATTCAATATTAAGACATGCTCAAATATTATAGATCCAAAAAAGAGACTTTAGCACAAATTTCTAACCCTTTTCCATTCTGCATTCTTTGAAATGCTCCTTTTTCTAATTCTCTTTGGAATTCACCTTTCCTCTTTTGCAGTTCCATACTCAAATTTTTTCTTCTTTAATTGAAACCCAAATATTAAACACTTGGAAATGTCAGATTTTGTGCTAACTTCAAAGACTATATCCCACTTTATTTCAAGCAGATAGAGGGTAGTGTGAGGCCCCTCCTCCAATCTAAGACTTTTCCTTTTGGTATGAATCTTAAAGAGAGTCTTACCTGTTTGAGATCCGAGCTCCTCAGAGTGTGTCACTCACATATCATACCCACTACTCAATTTTTTAACTCATCCATTGCTATATTGTTCTCTCTGAAGTCCATTGGCCAATGTTGAGTCATATGATAAATTCACTTAGGCTGGTCAATTCGTTGAACTTTAATCTGAAGTTGATACTATTAATAGGAGATGAATTTGGGGTTATTCTAATTTAGGGCTAAAATTACTAAAAAATATGAATATGAGTTGATCCGATCGAATAATAATTTGATTGGTTACACATCATTGTAATTCAATAGATCATATATAATAAAATAACCCTTCAATTAGTGAATTTAAATAAAGTAGATTTCATATATATACGATTCATTGACACATCTATATTTACCGTCTCCTTATTTTATTTTGCGTTACAAATAACTTATTTACATCATGTCTTCACGCGGGTTATTCTTTGAACTCTTTAAGCATGCATGAATTTTTTTTTTGAGAATTATTAAAGAAGAGTTACTTTTATTAGTTTATATTCAATGTTCTCTACCTCTAATTTAGGCTCCAACATAAGCAAATTGTTCATTTGAATCACGCTCGACGATAATTATATATAATCAAGCTGTTCTTCTGTTGACCATTAACAATGGAGCAGTCATCAGCTGCAGCATTGGCTAAAAAATTGGATTAAAAATGCATTTGCAAGCTACCTAGCAATTAAACTAAACCTAGGTAGTCCTTGAGATTCACCACTTCATTAGTTAAACCATCCTTGACCGACCTTAATCAAGTGGAAGGGATTTACTGATAAAACCCAAGTAATGTTAGAGACACTACATAACTCATATATATTTTACATTTTTAATCAAACGACATGATAGTGTTTTATTCATTTGTCTAGGAATTTACATTGATTTTTTTTTATTTCTAGAAAATGAACATGATAAATTTTTATTTTTAGTATAGTAAAATTTTCGCAAAAAAGAACTATAAGTTTAGAGACATATCTTCCTATTATGTGTGTATCGTTCTACTCAAATGATGACATGCGTGAAAATAAAATATTTTATCATAACGGTTTAGTGTTTAGAATTTTTTTTTATTACATTGGAGATAATCAAACTTCTGGGGGTAGGCTAGGGTACGATGATGTATGCCATACCCCCATTTACAATTTTTTTGAACAAAAAATTACATCTAATTGAACTAAAATTACTACATTGACAACAAAGTTACCACATTCGTTTTACACTATTTACATATAATTGAACCAAAATTACAACTTTGACAACAAATTGTTCATAAACTTGTAACAAGGTCATAGATGGAGTAATTACCTCTAATAGAACAAAGATTACACAAAAAAAGACTCTCGTTACCATAATGACAACACATGTTGTTGTTATATTTGTAAATGGAGATATGACATGCATCTTAGTATTGTAGAACTTCCCCAAACTTCTGACCTATCGTCATTCTAACCCAATTGATGAAGAATTAGACGTAACATGCAATACTTAACCAATGATCTCTTGATCATCAAGCAACATGGAATATTACTCGAGTGAATTTACTAATTAAGGAAAAAGTCTATAACTATCAACTAAAATTTAAACTACTCATTCAATGGAGATCCTCTACTAGAAAAATCTAAACGAGAAACTAAAGTGAAGACATTATTAACAAGGACACTTAAAGAAAAAAAAATGAAAATCCCAAGTAGAAACAAGAGAATTGAGGTGTAGAGGTGAGCATCGAGTTTGGAACCTGTTTGAGTTTGAGATATATAGCAGCTTCAACTTCAACGCCGTGGTCCGCCATCCACAACATCCGCCATATCTTCCGTGTCCCCACGACACAAAAGTCCACGTGTTATACGATTGGGTCCACAGTTCCTCCCTTTTCGTGCCTCTCGTGTAATTTTATATTCACCCATGTCTCTTAGTTTGGTCTCCCATTACCACTAACATTCTAATATTACAATAACTTGTTTCCAAACCAGATTGAGCTGGCATGTTCAAGCTTTTTTTGTCTTTATCAAACTTCTCAAAGGTTCTGCAGGTTAGAAATAAAGAAAAAAACAATGGAACAAATTACTTTTTATACCTCTTCCTACGATCAACGTTATAACTTAGTTTTTTCTGAACGATCTAATTTAATTCTAGCTCAATTTTTCACATTCGCTCACCATTTGAGTTCATCTGAATTTTTTTTTAAGTTCCACATTATGTATGAAAAATCTTAAAGACCACATTATGTTATTGATGTAAACATTTTTAAGTCCCACATCGGTCACGTGAGATGGCCGGAGAGATCTAAGATACTTGACCAATACCTAAAAACCTAAATTAGGTTGACTTGAGTTAGTACTTCTATAAGATGCCTTGAATTGTTTCAATTAATTAATGCATAATCTATCTTATCACCTGGTTAAAAAATTAAGTAATTTTAACAGTTGCTGATGGCTTATGGCTTAGGGATTATGTGTTTTGTGGTTAATTTTGGGACCATATGCTTGGAAAGAGGGAGGTACATTTGATTTTTCAGTCACTCATGTCCTTATTAGACTAAATTAATGACTTAATCACTAAATTGGGAATCCCAGTCCATGATTAGTTTCATGTTAATAAGTCAAATGCAGATGCTAACACCAGTTAGGAAAATGTCATAGCAAGCAACAAAACCTCTCATGGAGTAGTTCTTGTTTTGCTCTTAGGACCAGTTAACGACATTACTAATCACCACTTGTTTATTAGTCATGTCTTTGCTTCATTTGTCATCACATCTTTACATTTTTAATCTTGTAAGTAATTAACTTAATTCAGTCTTTGTTTATTGACTATGAGTTGTCTTTGTCCTTCTACTTCCAGTTACCACAGTAAATGGTGCCTTGATGTGTAATAAATTAAAGAACATATTGGGACTGAAGGAATATACACCTTTGGAGTAAATAGATCCAAAGAATTGTTGATGTTTTCATGTGTCTAATAGTGCCATAACCCGTTGATAGGGGTTGTAATTTGTCTTCATTTTTTTTTTCCCAACAAAAAATTTGTCTTCATTTGGATTGTGTATATTGTTTTCAAGTTAGGCAACCGTGTTATAAACGAGTAAGACATGTTGTCCAAAACACGAACTGTTTACTAGTTCTATTAAACAAAGACAAAATTACAATATGAACGAGATTATGTCAAACATGATTTCATTTTATTTCGTGTTCTCTCTGAGTGTGTTGCATATTGCCACCCACAATTTCTAAATCAAGACCGACTGCTTGGTTCAAACTAACCAGTGATTAAAGAAGTTCGGGTTTGAGACTCTGCCTTGAAGCCCAACTCAAATACACGGCAAAAAAGATCCAAATGCTAATTGTTACACTGTTGTGGAGATGATTTATGCAATCTTATTTTAGTGACTTTCCTCTGAAACAAGTCTTGGTGAGACTAGTTGTGTACCCGATTAGTCTTAAGCAACCAGACTTTTGCCGTTCTTTATTTTAGAACCTTATTGTGAATCGGTGCTAATATTATTAGAATTTGATTAATGCACCAGATGCATATTTACATGTCTTTATGTGTTTACACGCCCATTTGAGACCCGAAAGATAACAAAACAAACGAACATAATATTTTTTTACAAACACTAAAGCAATTGACTAAATTTTTTTGCATGACCACTCATAAATGAGGGCCTATAAGATAGATGGTAAAGATGATTACCACACACTGAACTGACTCTCAAGTCCCTAGTCTAAATCTCTCCTCCCTCAAATTTTTTCCATCTTTTTTTGCCTTTTGGAAGATTGGGCTTGGGTCAAGTAATCAACGGGCCTAATTGTGAAGATTGAAACCAAGAAGAGGCCCAATGATGACCCGCAACAAAATATTACATACAGAGCAATTGCTTCTCACAAATGGCATCCACACTGTGCTGCAGAGCCAAAGCAATACGCACCTTCTCCTCCTCCACCACTCTACGACGTCGTTTGCCTCTGGTCGGAGCATTTTGCGTACTCAGCTTGGGCATCCCCAATCTCTTCCCAACCCTTTCCTTCTCCGCTCCCTTCAGAGCGAGCCGTGCTCAGTCTCTCCCTTTTGCCCCTCTCTTGAGGTATCTTCGTCGCCTTCTTTCTCTCATTCCCAAAGGGTTTTGCTGCAATTTCTGTTTCACTGTAATAATTGGTGTGTGGGAATTGTGGGTTTTAGATCAAAGTTTGGTGGCCAAGCTAGGGCTGAGGGCCTTCATTCTGTGGCAATGGAAGGTAGTGGCAGCAGCAGCACTGTACCAAGCATTGTTGTTTATGTGACTGTACCCAACAAAGAAGTAGGTTCGTATTTTTTTCTGAAAGTTTTGAAATTGGGTTTTCTTTGTTTTGCTTTCTCTTCGGAGAATTTATATGATTGATCATCATTTGCTGGGTGTGTTAATATTCATTATTTGGTGCACTTAACAATACAGAAAAAGAGGGGTTATGCTTGAAAGTTAGGGATTTCTGTGAAACCATGGAGCTGGGTAATTGGGATTTGAGGTTTTTGTATTGTAGTTGAGGTGATTGATCAAAGAGTCCTGCTTGGAGTTCATATTCTTAGTTGTATTTTCGTTAATGATTCCCCTCCATTAGGTCTCTTAGTCTTAGGCTTGTTAAATCTCACTTCTCATAGTAATCAAGTTCTCAATTTTTTGGTTCATTGGCTTGGTTTGATCTTTCTCTTTTCAAATTGTGCAAGCTGTTTATGGCTAATTAGTTTCCAAGTCTTTAATCTCTTGATACAAAGCAAGAACTTGATTATTAGTTCTTTGCCTCTTCAGAAATTGGTTGTTTGGAACTTAGATACTCGTAATTTTGTTCCACCCAAGGATTCATGAGATGAGTGCCTGAGCCCAGGGATGTTTGGATGTGGGTGCATTATTAGCTGATAAAGTTAAGCTACCCATTTTAAATCTTCCTGGTAATTATCTGATGTATGAATTTAGGTAAAAAGAATTCAACTTGGAGATATTCTCACAAGATATCAGCAAGAAACATTTAAAGTTAGAGCTGTAGACTGTTCTTCTGTTTATCTTTTTCTTTTTCCTGTCTTCTGGTAGCGGGTTCAATGATTGGATTTATTTAAGAAGTAACGGTTGTAGGAATGTTGTGATACATTTGTATTACACTCCAATGATGAACAAAATATGGGTCATGAGTCTTTCTAATATGTTGTGATACATTTGTATTACATTTCTTCTGTGTCATACAGTAGCTTCTGTGTGCATTTGTACTCGATTTGATACATTGCACTATTTGTTCATCCTGTCAAAGCTGCATAATTACGAACTTCTTTTAAAGATTGGAAGACCCAATTTTAAACCACTTTATATTCTTTATGGCATACTATTGTTGTGCAGGAAAGAAGTTAGCTGAAAGCTTGGTCAGAGAAAAACTTGCAGCATGTGTTAACATAGTACCAGGTATCAACGTCAGCTTCATAGTTTCGTTTATGCGGGTACATTGCATTTCCTACTGCTTTTATTTGTTGGCCAACTGAAGTTATTCTTATATATTAGGCTGCCAAGTTTAAATTTGCTTGTTCTGATGATATTACTGAAATCTTTTTCCTAAAACCCAAAATAAGAGCGGAAAATACTGAACTCATTCCTACAAGTTGATCTTATAATTTTTTGCCATGTGACTTGTGTCCGAGTAAACTATAATTTTCTGGTCAACATAAAAAACTTCCCCAAGGGTAAAGGATCATCTGTAACAATCGAATCTTTCTTGTACGGTTGTACCATATGCTAAAACATGGTTATGGCCCTTAGTTCTTGCTGAAGGTAGCTGTCAATACATTTTGTACTTTATTTTTACCTTATTTTTCTAGCGTGGAGCTTGGGATATGTTACTGATGGACTACTTATTGGTTTGAACAGCTTAGCTACAGAGAACATGGATTCTTGAGAAATTTCCCAAGCTATCTATGTCTTAACACTTGGCATACAACTGTTATTTGCTTCTTTAAAGTTTAAAAAAATAAAAAGGATTTACCTCTTCCTTTTATTGGTGTTATATTGGATTATAATCTTGAACTGAGAATTGAATTTATCATGTCTAACTCATGATGAACTTTGTTGGTGCAGGCATCGAGTCCATCTATCAGTGGGAAGGTGAGGTAAGGATCTCATAGAGTGTCTGTAGTACCATCTGACAATAGAGAAGGATGGATGGTCTGTGTCTTTCACATGTTATTCTGTTAGAATTGAAGTTTGTAACTTTGTATAATTGCACAACTAAGCATGAGATATGAGTATTATATTGTACTTATTTCACTGTCTACTATTGGGTTATAGGTTCAGACAGATTCTGAGGAGCTTCTTATAATCAAGACTAGGCAATCCCTTTTCGAAGCTCTCACAGAGCATGTCAAGACAAACCATCCATATGAGTAAGCACAAATCTTCTGCAGTATGAATTTCACATAACTGATTTACTTTGCTGAAAATGCCATATACATGAAAAATGTGGTAGCCACAGTACTCCATTTATAGACAAACTCTTCCTGGTAGAATCTCAATGTTTCTGCAATACCTGATGGCTGAAAGTAGAACTCAACATAAATGAAGTAATTCTTTCTCTTTTTCATGTTTTCTTTTACCAGTGTTCCAGAAGTTATTGCCTTGCCCATCAACGCGGGCAGTCTCAAGTACCTAGAATGGATCAAGAACAGCACAAGGGACTGACTCAAAGCTCACTATAGGGGTTCAAGTACATAGAACCATTCAAGCGTTTCTTCAAGTGGCAAGCAGATGGTCCATGTGTCTGTGTGTATATATAACCATTCCAAATAATTAATCTGCATGTGACGCAGCTTTTTAATGTTTGTTGCCATAGTAATTGAGAATCTCTTATGACCTGTGGGTTACTTTGTAAGGTAATATGTGGACCTTTTAGTATAAGCTTAAGTATGCCTTTTTATGGAATTAGGTTTTACTTTCAGGAGTGTAGTTTCTGCCTCCTGCTCTTGGTGTTCTGACGCTGAATGTTCCAGAAATGGCACCAACATACGAGCTTTGATGTAACTAGCATTTGACCCATCATCTACCCCATGTATTCTGTTATAAATTTCTGTAACACTAGGTGAGCATGGATCAGAGCAGGAGCAAAATTGAACGAATATTTGCTTACATCGGAATCTAAAGTGAATCGAGTGAGAGTGAGCAACTCTATCGGCTCGACATTCATGTTGAAGTGTAAACTGAGGAGCAGCTAGGGAGAACTTGATGTCTTCGATCAATTATAAAACTTAAAGAGACTGATCGACAATAGGCAACTGAATAGCTTGAACCAATTGCAAGCAATCACTTTCAAGAACATAATACAACTCAATCGTGATCCAACATTTCAGTAAAGAAAATGGCTTCCCTAAAAAATAAAGTCCCCATTTGTTGGGGTGAGAAGCAAAATTCACAGGCCTTAAGAAACTCGCCAAGAAGCACTCACAAACTCGTTTCTCATTCTATTGTGTAAGATTATCTTAGTCACAACAACTTTTCCATATGACTTGTAGAATAAGTAATTAGATTTACCAGGTCCAATTGTCTCAACTCTTTTAGCTTTGTAGTTTTGCAATGAGTCTATTGTGTAAGATTATCTTAGTCACAACAACTTTTCCATATGACTTGTAGAATAAGTAATTAGATTTACCAGGTCCAATTGTCTCAACTCTTTTAGCTTTGTAGTTTTGCAGTGAGTTTTCTGCACCAAAGAACAAGCTAAAACATGGGCTGCTGGGATACTCGTCGGGGGCTTCGGCCCAAATTGCATGCGTTCTTAGATGGGTGCTGGTTCCTGACCGGCCCATCTCCCGAGGATCAAAAAAAAAAGAACAAGCTAAAACACTTCAAAGACACCACAACCATGCGATTTGCATCGCGACAAGCAGAAAAAAAGTTGTAGGGTCAATTTTTGCTTGGTGGCACAAAACTAAATATGTCCGTTTTTTGGTTTTTTGTTTTTTTGTTACATTGGAGGGGATCGAACATCTAATTTATTTTAATTTTAACCTAATTTCTTATACTCCGTTACCATTTGAATTAATCCCAAGAGCTTGTTTTTATGTTTATTTTTGTACCTAATGAATTTGACTTTTCAACTAGTAATATTTTTGAAAATTCAAAAGTCGTAGTAGAAAATTTGAAAAATATGAACGTTTTAGCATTTTATTTATAAAAAAACCCCAAAATATTTACTCTACTTCTAACTTAAAAGTTATAACTTATAAGTGACAGTAAAAACTGTTAGGTGAAAAAGTTAGATATTTGGACATTGAAGACTGTTTCTTTTTCCATGATAGCACGTTTAACCTTTTTACCAGAAGATCCTTTATTACTCGGTTTAGTAAGATTCTCGAGGAATCATGTCCGTCAGATTTTGACACTTTAGATCGAACGGTCACAATCAAGTTTTGTAGAGCCCATTTGCCAATTTTGAATACTCTGAGTCTGATACCCGCTGAAAACTTGAGAAACGATCACACCCTTCTCCTTCTTCTCATTGCACTCACATTCCCTTCTTCTAAAGTTTTCTCCTTTTTCTTCAAATTGAATCGCCATTCTCCACCAATACGACGTCGTCCTACAGTTAGGGTTTTTACAGGCAGCGATGATGAAAATTGTAGCGTCGGAGTCTGAAAACCTTCTGAACAAGCTTCCGCTGAGCGTGATCACGCTTCGGAATTGAGAACCTGGGTTGAAGAAGAAACCAGTCACATTCTCTCTTCTTTCTGTTTGGTAAATTTCTCTCCTTTTCTTCTAATTTATCGCCATTCCCCACCGAGGTCCGTACAGTTAGGGTTTTCACAGGCGGCGATGATGGAAATTGTAGCGTCGTCGGAGTTGGAGCAGAGCGAGTTTGGCAAAGCGTGCCAGAGCTTGCATTCCGAAGCGTCTTCCCTCCTGGACCAAGTGACCTTCGAGTGGAAGGACCATGTGGCCCGATTGCAAGAGCTTGAACGGAAAGAGAGGCAACTTGAACGGCTTACACATGAGCTTAATTTAAAGGAGATGAATGTCGATGAACGCCTCAATGAGGTTCAATCGAAGGAGAAGCATTTGGATTCACTGTCCCAGAGACTCGAAAGGAAAGAGAGGGAAGTGGAACGGCAGACCAAAGAGCTCGAATCGAAGCGAAAACATTTCAAGTCTCAAGTCAAGATTGAGCAATTGGAGCATGAGGATGATGAATCCATTACCAATATGGATGGTAGCAGCTTGTTGTTGTTCATGAATGAGCAACTGAAAAAGATTGATTTAGCAGGTAGCCGGATGTCAGCTGTTCTTCAAGCATCAGCAGACCCCGGAAAATTGGTTCTGGATGCAGTGCGAGGGTTCTATCCTTCGAATCCGACTGTGGACAACCTAGAGTCTGAGTCTAATTTGAGGAGTATTAGGAAGAGTTGTATTCTTTTGTTACAGGAGTTGAAGAGAATGTCACCACAGATTAATCTTAAGGTGAGAGTAGAAGCAATGAAGTTAGCAGCTGAGTGGAAAGATATGATGGCACTGGCCATTGAGAATAGTTGGGAGGTTTTGGGATTCTTGCGGCTTATTGCTGCGTATGGATGCACTGGAATTTGTGATGCTGGGGAGCTTCAGAGTCTTATTGCTATGGTGGAGCAGCCTGAACAAGCTGCTGAGTTAAGTAGGGCCCTTGGTATCACAGATGAGGTACCTGGTAAGCGCTTCTTTTTTATCTTTCCAAGTCTTCTTGCCGTAAATCTTTCTCACTTAAAACATTGAAATGTTGATGTCTTGCCCTATACTTGTTGCATTGTATAGGGAGCACTGGTTACATTCAGCATTTGGGAGTGCCTCAGTATTGAGCGATACTTTTGTATTGAAGATGATGTTTTTCTTTTTCTTTTTAGTTAAGTAAACTGGTTCTCCTTTTGGTGGCTTGAAATCATAAAACAGTTTCCTTTGTCCATATCTATACTTATGTTATTTAAGGCTTCTAGCATTTTGCTCTTCTTTAGATTCTGTTTCATTGTAGGTGCCACAATAGCCTTTCTTTTGCTATTGCAAATTTTGCATGTCTTCAACTTGCACACAATTAGGATCTTAAATTTGACATACGTGAAACAAGCATTGCCTTGTTCATCTATAGTTCTGCTGATTTGAATGTTGTAGGTGCCTGCCCTGCAGCCACAACCCCATGGCTAACCACTTGAGTCAAAACATGAGTGGCACACAGTGTTATAAATATCTTTTGACATGCATGCTCAATTCTAAATCATTGAGTAATTAATCTGTTTACTCCTACCTTCTCTTTGTTTCCTATTGCAATTGAATAGGGACCAAGATCAATTCTTCCATTGTTAAGATTGAGGGACCAGGGGACAGACAGACTGGTAAAACAGCAGAATCCTCAATGGCTAGAAATGCAGCGATTCTTTCTTCTCTGAATTATTCTTTGCCTAATGAAATGTTGGCTTCTCTTCAATTGTCATCGGACCCAGCAAAACTTGTGTTGAATTTGATACAAAGATCTTTTACGCCATACTGGACCAATGGAGATGTTAGTTCCAAAGAAAGGGTTGTATCGAGTAACATTTCTCTATTGAAGCTTCTAATGGGAGTCTCAAAGCATGTTGGACCTCATCTGAAAGAAGATGCAACAAATCTAGCATCCCAGTGGAAAGCAAAAATGACAGCTGATAGTGAAAATTCATTGGAGAGTTTGGGATTTTTGCTGTTTACTTCTATATATGGATTGCTTTCCACCTTAAATGAAGATGAGATTGTACAGCTTCTTGGAAGGATTTGTCAGCATAAACGGTCTCTAGAACTATGTCAGACACATGGTTTTGCAGATAAGATTGCTGGTAAGTTTCTTGAGAAGTAGCTTTCATATTTTGTTGTTTCTGGTATGCTTTGTAATTTATAAGTTTGGGTGTGATACCATGCAATTCTCCCTTTGATGAACCCTTCAATTTTGTTTTACACACAGCAGATTTTATTGGGAAACTTATTGAAAAGAATAAACTGATTGAGGCTATTAGATCTCTTTGCACGCTCAAGTTAAAAGACAAGTTCCCCACCGTATCACTCTTAAAAGCATATGTGGAGGATGCAAAGAAGTGGTCCGAAGTAATTTGCAGCTTAAAGATATCACTTGCTGAGAAGGTATCTTAGCTCTTCTTTGGATTTCTCATACTGCTTTTCTTAAATAGCTTAAACTCTAGGACGACCCTCAATGTAAATATGCATGTATCAAGGCTTACTTTTTCTCACAGGATAAGGCTGTTAATGGGAAAATAGCTGATCTAAGAGCTGTCAGTCAATGCATCAAAGATTACAACCTTGAGTCTGAATACCCCTCCAAGACCGTTGAAATGCAAATAGTTCAGCTGGAAATACTCAAGGAGAATTGGAGTAGTTTGGCACCATCTCTTGTCTCCGATATTGAACAACAAGAGGAGAGAAAAAGGAAGAGACCTAATACTAGCTCTTCTGCCCCTAAGTTTCAACTAGGACAGCGGTGTAAAATAAGATTCGTCTGTGGTGCTACTAGACCCTAGTATGAAGCTCTACAGATGCTAACTATGAAGGACCAGTGTACATCCTAATTCTGAAAATCCTTGCCCAGTGAATAGTGCTGATTAGGTTTGAAACTTTATGTTGCTTAAAGTATAGTAATGACTCCTCAAGGCATGCAGTTTCTCATTACTGCATTGATGCAGAATCCATTGCTCTTGTTATATATGGTTGATCCCACCGTTTTAGTGCCTTTTGTTTTAAGTACAATTTTTCTTTTTGTTGAATGTTTTTAAGTACAATTGGGTTTGGCAGGTTGTGCAATTTTTTGCTGGAATGTACAAGTCTGTCACATAGCTATTTCCATATTTATTTTCCCACAAGCATAAGTAACTTTTTTTTTTCTCCTGAAAGAAAAACAAATTACAACACAAAACCACCAGAACAACCACAACCATGAAAGTTGAAAACAGAATCACAAGAACCTTTTTTCTTTATTTTTTAATTACTATTATTCTTATTCTTATTATTTATTTATTTCGATGTACCATACTAATAGGAGGTAGATGTGTCTTGCTATTCTATGTAATACTGACAGTATTGACAGTACTTTTGCTCCTGTTACAAGTAAGCAGATTTTCCTTACAGTTCAAGACTTAGCAATCAATATTTACATGCTGCGCATCATTTTTCAGAATTCTTCAACCACCTGAGACTTACTTCATGTGCAGGTTATTCGTGACGAATATGAAGTTGAAACTACTAATGGAAGGCAATTAAACAGAAAATAATAATCCAGATTACTCTCGGTGCAAGATATGATCTTGAATTGGCCAGTAGTCAGTTTAGACTCAATTTGAGTATGATATATACATTTTAATATTGTTTCTGCAACTGGTTTGAAAACCCTTGAAAGAGCTGCAGTACATGTACACCCTACACTACAAAGATCAAGTGTAACAGCTAAAGAGAGAAAAGAAAATGCAAAGTTGATTGATTTCATCGAAGAGAAATTGATTTACGGTGTAGTGTATTCACCAATTAATTGGTTTCTGAATCGAAAACTCTACATGTGGGAATATCACCAAAGGATGTCAGAATACTGATACTGATCATCACCATCTAACCACTGCAGTGCTGTGGGTTGATCTTGATCAATGTAGAATCCATTAAATTCATCTGACTGTAAGTAGGCAGTATCGAGTGGAGTATCATAGTCATGATGACCATAAACCATCAGATCATCATCACCGAGGAGCTGCTGCTGCTGCTGGTGAAAATGAGAGGGAGAGTACAGCAGTTGCTGCTCATCTTGTTGCTGTTTCTGGTGTTGTTCCTCAGACGTCTTGTTAGGTTCCACTTGTTGTTGCGGCACTAGTGAATAATCATCCGAAAGATGTTGTTTTTCCTCATCACCACTAGCTAACGATTGAGCAACAGAAGCCGCCATCAGATTCGGATCATCATTCAACATCTCATCATTATTACCGAACAGGGCAGTAGTAGAGAACATTAGATTCTCATCATCCAAATAACCATGATCATCAATGAGGAGGAGCTGCTGCTCATGACAATTATAACTGTCCTCCTGAACCCGAACCACCTGATCATCATCATAATGAGGTGCTCTCGGTTGATAAGAAACCATCAGATCATCATCACCGAGGAGCTGCTGCTGCTCATCTTGTTGTTGTTGTTGTTGTTGTTCCTCTTCTTCACACCTCTCGTTAAGTTCCAATTCTTGTAGTTGCTTCAGTGAATAATCCGAAAACTGTTGTTGTTGTTGTTGTTCGTCATACCTTTGATCAATAGAAGCCATAAACTGATCATCATTCCACATGTCATGATTATTATCATGATGAACCTGAACCAAGGGGTCATCACGATGAACCTGAACTACCTGATCATCTTCATATTGAGAAGGAGAGGACAGTTGCTGTGTAGTAGTACTAGTACTAGTGAAGGAGGCACTGCCCTTTAGTTGCTCACACACGTTGTTTTGGACTTGATCTCTTTCTGATTCAATTTTTTGGCTTTTGAAAGACTTTGTCTTTCTGCCATTCTCCTCCTCAGAAAACTTCTTCCTCTTGTTTCTTCCTCCTCCTTTATCATTGATTTTGAGTCGGCACAGAGCCAAATGTGGTGCTTGGTTAATGGTGAACTCATCCATTAACCAAGCAGTATGGTGCTCAAAGCCTTTGTCTTTGTTCTTTTCGTATCGAAACTTTCGCAGTTTGCCAAAAGGCTGTTGAATTCCATTGACATAGACAGGCTTAGCAGCTTCGGTCTCGCTCCATGTGCCCCCATCACAACCAATTGTGCGAGCAAAGCGTGAACCACCGTTGGGGTTCAATTTCTTGACCGG
Organism: Rubus parviflorus; assembly: GCA_029955375.1. Classification (NCBI taxonomy): domain Eukaryota; kingdom Viridiplantae; phylum Streptophyta; class Magnoliopsida; order Rosales; family Rosaceae; genus Rubus; species Rubus parviflorus. The sequence continues at coordinate 10,399,935 of JARGGL010000008.1, read as the reverse complement.
GGAGAAGAAGTAGATAAAATCTTGATGCGGAAACTTGAATGGCTCATAGATTCTCCATATATCCCAAGGCGGTAAACCTGTGGAGCCATATATATCAATCTCTGGGAATGTCGACTTCAGACCAAATGGAGCTATGAAGATCTTGTTGTAGAGATAGTTACCCACCAATTGGGCATCAGTGGGCTGAAATGTCTTCACAACTCCCTCATCAAGCTCCTCCAGAGTCATGAATTGAATTGAAGAAGAAGAAGAAGCAGCCATTAATCAATGGGTACGTTGAATTGAATTGAAATGATGAGATGAAAGACAGAATAGGAAAATTTTGAGGGTTTAGCTAGCTCTTTCCAACTTGACTTTGATCCTTTAGGCTGTGCGAAATACTGACATGACAAGGAAATTGTGAGGGACTAGGAATATATATAGAGGATTAGGGCGGGTAGTTCCCTAGCAGATAAGGAAAGTTTACTTCATGACCGTTGAATGATGACGTCAGCAGGAGCGTCTCCCATCTTTTCCTTTTTTTTCCTGGGAAACGATATATGGATATCTCAACTTATTAAAAGGCCCAGTTTTTTTTTTCTTTTTCGATTTCAAAGACTCCCAGTTTCTTTTCTTATATATTGTTTTTATTTTGAAAAAGAGAAGAATGTTTTAATGCTTCATTCTTTTTTGTCTTAACCCAAATGCAAAAAGAATGTTTCAGTCTCTCGATACCGGCCACCACTGACGATGCCTTTGACAAGGCCGGAGCTGACATGGTATGGGACTATGGGCTATTGAGTTTGATCTTACAGTAGGCTTCGAATTTCGGTGTTTTGTGGGGATTAATTGATTTAGAGTTGTATCTGGCTTCATTTTAAGATTCATCTATACATACCTCCCACATTATATCTATAGCTCCAAATTATGAAATTTAGGAAAGAAACAATCGAGCTGTTTGGCTTAATCACTGAAAAAATGGACTAGTTGATTATATAATATATCCAACCTTGCACTTGATTAATTATTAAAATTGATGGCGATTGTGATAACTGTGGAGTGTGGACAATGATTTCTTATAAGGCCATGGGCTAAGCATGAATGGGTCAGAACTAGATCTTTCTTTCAGTTTAGACTCATTGTGAGTTTGATTTAAATTTTCGTGTTTCTGCAAATGCTTTGAAAACCTTTGAGAGTCTTCATTACATGTAGACGTACACTACAAAGAATCGAACCTTATTTCAGCTTTCCTCTTTTGTTTCAGGTCAGGAAAGAGATCTCTGTGGTACCTCTGAACTGCTTCACTGAGCTATTCGGAATGTGATTTGTTCGCGGACAGGATGTGGTGTTCATTCTTTCTCTTGTGTGTATATTTACATAGGATTGGAGCATTTTTACTGATTTGAAGGTTCCATTTGGATCATCACTTCCGAACTCTTTTGTCCATGTGAGCTTTGTATTGTAATGACATTAGACTCTTTGTACTTGTGAAATTAGTATGCACTGCATCTATAATCTATATGCTGTGTTGAACAGATCGATTTGGAAATGTTTGTTTAATAGAGAAGTAAAGTATCATACATTGTTATCTATCAAACTGCTGGTTAAGCCTCTAATTTCAATTATTGGGGAATCAAGTACAAAAATTGAAATTCATTCAGTCTATCTCTACAATAAATAGCATACAGTAAGAGTGGAATAACACTTGAGAAAACAAATTTGATCTTTATTGATTTTGTGCAGAGATCTGCAGATGCAGCTGTTACAATTGTCTCATTTCAGCTAAAGAGAGAAAAGCCAGGAGAAGTAGAATGTAATCAAACAACTAGTCAACCGGCATCTATGGTATTCGCAGGGGGGCAGAACTCATCAAAGGAGGAGAAGATCATCAATAACACGAGATTGAAGTAATGAGCAGTGATCCTCCACACCCTCAGAAAGATCGATACTCCAATGCTCCAATGGAATCGGAATATGGTTCTTGAAATTGCTTGGCCAAATCCTTACAATCGACAGATACAATAGAGTTAATGCTTTGGCTGTATGAAGAACCTGCTGCATTGTCATTGTGAGCAACATCACATAAAATATCATCATTAATAACAGGTGATGTCAGTAAAGAAGAATAAGAACCCAATGGTTCAAACTGGTTAGCCTGACAATCAACATTAATGCTAGAGCTGTCGCTTTGCATCTGTGATGAGGAATCTGCATTGTCAATAACACGAAACAGATTATGATCAATAATAGCAGGTAAAGAAGAATAGATATCCTCCTGATCCACACAAGAAAAACCCAAACCAGACTCTCCAAGATTGTCACTGAATGAGGAATTGTGGGTGAAATCATCAATAGAGCTGATGCTGCTTTGCTGATCAACCAAATTTGCAATCGTTGATTGCTGATAATCAACCATCTGCAGCCATGAACAATCTGCATTCTGATCATAATCAGAATAATTAGAAAAATTCATACCCGCAATACTGGTGGTGGTTGCAGCAGCTTGTTCAATTCTCAACCTCTTGGCTTTGTTTCGATCATCCTCATCATCACAAGCACTGTTACAACTACCACTACTAGTGCTGCATTGTTCCTCCACATAACTAGTCTCTTGCTTTCTCTTTTTATCATCAACAGCAGTAGTAGTCTTCTTCTTGATATTCTTATTCTTCTGGACTACATGAGTACTAGTAGTAGTGGTAGTTGGTGCTGCTCTTTTGGGATTTTTTCTCAAGGTGCAAAGCACAGTAACATCTTTCTCAGAGATCTCAAACTCCTGCATCAGCCAAGCATTGTTTTGATCAGAATCCGATCCGCCTTCGTAGCGAAACTCCCTCTTAACCCCAATAACCACACGATCTTCCACAACCTCTCTCGAATATTGGGCGCTCCATGTACCGGAGCCCATTTTCCGATCAAAGTGTTTCCCCTTGGGATTCAGTTTGTGCCTTTTGGCGAACAAGTGGAGGGCTTCTCCCTCCTCCAGTTTGGGACCGCCGTACTTGTCCCAGATAACCCAGGGCTCTGTTTTGCCGTAAAAATCGGGACATTCGGCGAAGAAACTGGGCCGGAATTGGGCAGCCATAGCAGATCTGTTGTGGAGATAGTAACTGACGAGCTCGTCGTCTGTAGGATGAAACCGGAAACCCACTGGGTATCCTTCCATCTCAGAATTCTAAGGGTTTCGCAAGATTCTCTGGGAAAATTAAGAATAACTGGATCTGGGTGATCGAATTGAAACGAGAATTTAGGGCTTCTTTTCCCTATTTCTGAATTGAAATTGAAAGGTTGAGAATTTAGGGTTTCGAGAATTCAATTCAGATGTAAAGAGAGAAACTGAGAATTGTGGAGTTGAGATAGTAGATTGTTGGGTTTGTATTTATAGATTTGGGTCAAACTAGCCGTTGGAGAGGAGTGACCTCATACGCGCGTTAAGGCGCTCTTGTTTTCTCTTATTTTGACGCGCTTTAATTAAGATTATGATGATGGGATTAATGTCCGTCGTCCGATGTTGTTTTGAATTTCAGATTAGTTTCGTACAAATTAAAAAATACCTATAATATTTATTTATTTATTTTTCTATCAATAAAATTGTCTTTCATCAGCAAGACTTGAAGTTGAAAGTGACTCAGCTATTGTTGTTAACCTTATGAATTTCATCCCTTAGCTACTATAATTGGTAACGGTCATGTCATCATGCAAATTTTTGATTCTTGCCATTTGCACCATGTCCATCATGAACGCAATGTTGTTGCTGACATCTTGGCCAAGGATAGCATGCATTGCTATTTCTAGAGGTATTGTCTTTTTCAGCAGCCCTCCTGCTTATGTTGCTCACCTGGTGTATGATGATATTGATAGAACTGGTCGCTCTAGATTAATGAGCTTAAATAGGCTGCGTAGTTAGCCATTTATTTTTTATTTTTGGCTTTGTGAGCTTTCCGTGTACCCAACACAATTTGAGTGAGACCCAAACGACACCATTATGTTTGGTGCTGCGATATGGTCCAATTCTTCGCTGCCTTATGCGAAAGGTGGACTCTTGGGTTTTTGTGCTCAAGCTGTTGGGAAGAAGCAAATTTATGAGGGCACCCAAAACTCCATCTTGATTTTCAGGTACGCATCTTCCTTATCTTCTTTCCCATTTTTCTTTTATTTGTGATTTTCAGCTAATTGGGTTGGTTTGTTTCCTAGATGTTTGGAAAAGTAACAAATCAAGGGTTTTTTTTTTTCCACAAAATTACTTTTCCTAATCTATTGTTAATTTGATTATTATGTATAATCAAGTGATTTTTGTCATAAATGTTGAAAAATTCGAGATAGACGATGTTACAAGCTTGGGAATGTCATGTATGGTGTTAAAAGAACAGAACAGAGAGGAGTAAAAAGGTTAGGGTCGAGGAATTTTAGCAGAGAAAATTCTTTCTTAGCATAATTAGAAGAATTGTGCACTTGTTCCATGAATTTTTGGAAAAATGTGAGGCCGTCACTAGCTAAGAAAGTTAAGCTTCCCATTTCAAATCATCCTAACTTGTTCATTTCTTTTTTCAATCTCATTCACTGTTATATTAAAAGTTTAAAACAGATGAATTCAAAGCAAGTATAACTAGAAAATGATCCAGATATCTGTGTCAAGCATGAAATGAAGAATCACATGAACTCAAATAGTGGAGGTAATCAACTGAAAACATAAGTTGACCTTAACAATTAGGCTTGAATCCATGTTTCAGTACTCAAACAAGTGCAGTTATATTACTGCAGCTTTCTGCTTGGGGCCTTAGGCAATCATCATATGCTCTTTAGGCATCCTGCAGGTTTCAATTAGCAATTCCCTTACTACACATAATTCTTGTACTTCATGGTTAATCTTCTTTTTCTCTCTAGGCAGTTTGTCTTGTTCTTGGTCTGTCACGAAAAATCTCCTGCCCAATGAAAGCATTTTTTATATGGTATAGTTCCCTGGTGACATCCTGCATGTTCATTCTTTTTCTTGGCGATTCTTCCGAGCATGCAAGTCTGATCTTAAGGATTGGAAGTATGCACTTCCTCACATACGCGTTCATCTCGCTTATAGTCTCATAGTCTACATTTTCTTCTTCTGCTTCTATTTCGTTGTTATAACCACTGATGTAGCTCACTTCATTTTCTGATGCTGCAGGTGTTGTCTCTTCTATACTGGCAAGAAGAGCAGGGTCTACAATTTGCACAAGTCTTCCAGGCATTGCCATTCTAACAAAGTTATGGAGATTTAATCCGTCTTAAAAAATTTCGTCTATGGGTCTTCTTCGTTGTTATACAATTGAGTGAGGTTTCCTATGGAAGATGGGATCTGCCCTGATAATAGATTTTCGCTCAAACCCAACACTTGCAGCTTTTGGAACTTCCCAAACGAAGTAGGAATGACACCAGTAAACAGGTTACCAAACAGGGCCAAGACTATTAGATTGTTGAGATTTACTAGTGTTGCAGGTATCGTTCCAGCTATGTGATTGACTCCAAAATAGAGTCCAGTGAGTTGGGTTGACAAGTTGGCCACAGAGTTGGGTAAAACACCACCAAAAATTGTTCCAACTCATGCCAAGTGTTTCCAGTTTGCTGCAATTTGTCAAGTGTGTTATAAAACCCAAGTTATTGGTTGAATTACTTCCTAGATTATTGTAACTTAAACTGAGCCAGGAGTTCTCCAAGATTTCCAAAAGTTGCTGGAAGTTGCCCCACAAAATTGTTTTTCCCGATATCAAGTGTGTGATGTTGAGAAGCATTGGAAAATGAAGCCGGGATTTGCCTAGAGAATTCACCATTGTCAAATTCTCGGAGATTAGGCATGTTAAGGCCTATGCCAGGTGGAATACTGCCCTTAAGTTCATTATGTGTAGTTGAGAAGGTTTTCATAGATGAGATGTTGAATAGGGAAGGAGGGAGCATACTAGAGAGATTATTGGGCCCAATTGCGAAAAAATACAAGCTTTTCAATCGGCTTAATTCCTCCAGAACAGCGCCCACCAAATTGTTATATGCCAAGGAAAGTAGTGTGAGTGATGAAAGATTTCCCAAGGAAGGTGGGATGCCTCCAGTCAGATTGTTTTTCTCAAGATTAAGCTGCAAAAGCTTCATCAATGAACCAAGGTCCGACGGAATTTTGCCAATAAGGTGGTTTGATCCAAAATTTATGATGTTCAGTTAAGGGCAGCTGGACAAGTTGACTGGAATTTCCCCCTCCAACATGTTGTGACCAAGATTGAGATGCTGCAGTAGGAGCAGATGATCAACTTGCTGTGGAATCTTGCCAAAGAAGCTGTTGTTTCGAAGGTTGATGAACGTTAGAAGAGAGAGGTTGTCAATGTGAGGTGATATTGTTCCATGCAAATCATAGCCTTCAAGGTTCAAGGCTATTACTCTTTGATCCCTTGTGCTACAAGTAACTCCATGCCAGTTGCAGAAGTGAAAGGAGTCATTCCATGAGTTCAAGAACCCGCCTGGATTGGTGACTATGGATTCTTTGAACTTGTGTAAAGCCAATCAATCAGTTCATTTCCAAATGCATTTGCAACAGTGCTGATAGATTGGAAAAAGAAGATAAAAAGGAGAAGGGTCATCATGTACAGCTCCATTCAGTGTTCACAAGCAGGAAGCTGGAGCTAAAATTAAGCAAGGTATGCAGAAGGAAAAAACTAAAGAACTATATATCAAAATGCTGCATTTGAATCGTTTAAAACTAGTGCTTGAAATACAATGGTGTTAACCCTATTTGTTAGTAGAAGGTAATATAATTAGGTCACCCGGAATTTGAGGTGGCTCTTTAGCTTGAGCTATCACTAGATCTACAGAAACTGGGTTCGCACATTAAAGAAATGATGAAGACGTGATGTCACCTTGACCAACTGGTTCGAGTCGCCGGACAATTAGTTGAATACTTAATGCCATCACCAACGAGCTTCACTTAGAATAACTTGTTTATGGTGATAATGTTGATTGATGCTACACACTATAGTCTATAGAGACTAGGGATGGCAAAAATCCCCACCGGATAGGGTATCCATCGGGTATTCGACCCTAACGGGGATAAATTCGAGGGGTATCGGGTAACGGGGACGGGGATCCCCAATATTCGATTTTTGAAATCGGGTACAGGGCGGGGATGGTATTTTGATCCCCATCCCCACCCAATAAGAATTATTTAGAAAATATATATAATAATATTATTATTTATTATATTTTTTTTAATATAATAAATATTTATGTAAATTTTTTTGTTGGTTTGAATGAGCAAGTTGTGAAATTCTATCCAACGGCCAATTGTGGAATTTTTTTTGCCAACACATAAACTTTTATTTACTTTTGCTGTTCTTTTTAAGCGAGACTTGTATTTATTTTTTTGGATTGAAATAAGGAACTTATATTAATTTGATATTTTGATTTTAACTTTATATTTTTTAAACCTTTAAGAATTTTTGTATAATAAATTAGTAATATTTGTTAACGGGGATCGGGGCGGGTATGGGGATCTCATCCCCAATAGGGACGGGGACGGGGAATCTCCAGTATCTTATTATGGGGATTGGGGCGGGGATGGGGACGGAAAATGACTTCGGGGACGGGGATGATATTTTAATCCCCTTACCCTACCCGCCCCATTGCCATCCCTAATAGAGACCCTAGTAAATAAAGTAACTACATTATAGACAACATCAACTTTTATCAACTTTAGTCCTATATTGGAGAAGAGAATAATGATTGTTTTGTAATTTTCATTAATTTTGTGTTGGATCCAATATTTTGAATGGTTTCCAATTATAAAAATGAAAAGAATAAGGGCTTGTTCGGTATCATTTTACAAAACCGTTTTTTATTTTTCAAATATAGAATCTCAGGTAATTTGCGTTTGGTGCGTCAATTTGAAAAACACGGGAAACAATTTTTTAAATACAACTTTAAAACTGCGTATAAATTCTGAGAACGAGTTTAGCTCGTTTTCATCGTTTTGGAAAACACCCAACGCCAAATAAAAATACGGGGTATCCTTTTCAAATAGAAACAATCCACGCAACTCTCCTCCCTCTCCCTCTCTCTCTCCCTCTCCCTCTCCCTTTCTCTGTCCATGATTTTCTCTAGTCTCTCTCCTCCTCCAACCATTCTTTTTATAAATCTGGACTTTTTGTGAATTAATCGCAAAACAAATGAACTAAGGCAATATCTCGTCTTTTGTTTGGAGGTGATTAAGAGAAATTTGGGATTGGGCAAGGTTGCAAGATCTGGTTTGTATATCGTTTGGTGTTTGGGACTTTGGTATGTTTGCAGTTAGATTAAACAGAATTGATGATTTGTATAAGCTCCAAAAGTATTGATTAATTTGCAGTTAAAAATTGAAGATATGCAATCAAATAATTTGATTTATGGGTTTTGGGGGAATTCTGTTAGATCTGCAATTCAAGCTTCAACAAATAAATTAATTATGTCTTCTTCAAGCTCTTCAAAACAAAAAAAAATTGTTGATCGAAAATTACATAGTTAACTAATCAAATCACCTTATTGAAGATAGTTGTTTATCTTGACTGCATGTGGAGAAAAAGTTATTAAAATAAAAAAAGACCTGAAGAGAAGACTAAATTTTTTAATTCAAATAGATTAAAATTTAATAAGTACGTTGTACCAAATAGATTTTCATTGTTTTCATTTTTTAAAATAGCAGTCATTTTTTAAAATCCGAAATATTGTTACCAAACACGTTTTTAGATTTGAAAAATTCAGATTCAATTTCTCGTTTTCGTTTTGTAAAACAATTTTTTGAAAATCGTTTTGTAAAACGTTACCGGACGAGCCCTAAGTCTCTCCATAACTACATAAAAGTTCATAATCTCCATGATTCAATAAATAAATGAATTTTGTATCAATGGAAGTTGGCAATCGTCGGATCGAAGATTTCAATCTCATTCACTTTTCATCAACCACATAGGAGAGCTTCAGATGAAGAGTTTCCGATGAAGAGTTTCCGATGAAGAGTTTGAGAAAAGACGCTTCATAGACTCGTTTTTTTTTTTAATGTGAAGTTGACACGTTAAAAATGTCAATCAACTCTTTAAAGAATAAAAATTGAAAACATTCTCTTAATTTCATTTTCTGTGTTTTGTGAATTCAACCAACCAAAAGATTGTCGATTGTTTTCATTTTCAAAAAACGAGAAATTGAGAATGTTGTCGAATGGAGTGAAACGGACCCTATGTCTCTATATATTTCATTATTTTGGAATTATACACGTCTTACAATATCAAATAGTAAAATCCACCAAATAGATTAACTAATCGGATTGGGTTGTTTATTTTACCAAAGAGTAAATGATATGCCTTCCCCTTCAAGTTTCAAGTTTCAAGTTTCGTTTTCGTTCAAGAGGCAATGGATTTTTGTGTTTTCATGAAAATGGGTTCATCCAATAGAGTTAGGCACTTAGGACTCTTCAAAACAAAAGATTACCTCTGCTTTTTGAGAAAATCCTTGGGGACAAAAAGTATGAGCAAAACCACGAACTCAATTTGATTCATTCTTTTGGGAGGTAAGCAGCTACATGCTCATAATCATGACCCATGAATAAAATAAAATAAAATAAAAATCCAAAGATAAAAAGTTGCTTGGATGAAAAAGATTGCCACATAATCACTCCAATCCTATGGCCAAGCAAATTGCGTCACTCTGAGTCACACAGACAATACTATTCTATAGCATGATTATCCTCGACTGTTATATATGCTACGATTCCATTACCATAAACCAAATCCAAATTAAAAGTTGCTGAAAAAGACAGCTGGTTGCTGCTAACATCACTTAAACAATTCGAGAACAAGTTCAGTTTCAATGCTGGCCAATATACAAATCAACACACTTGCTTCCGATCAGCATATTCAACACAAGTAAATGACATTCAAAGCCTCCATCAGGATGCATAGGACCCTTCGGGCCATCTATGGTTCATCTAACTGGTCCTGCAACAATAACATTAATCTCAATCAGGTTTTGCATATAAAGCATTCACTCATCATATGAAGAAAAAATTATTTCGGCGTTCATGCACAGCTGGATTTGTGTGTGCATATGTGAGAGAGAGGGCGAGAGAGAGAGTAATGAGTTCTTAGGGGTTCTCCTATTGTGAATTTGCAACCACCTCTCACAGGAGTGAGCCCCTCAAACATGAATGAGAGGAGAGGTGGGAGCACTACGATGACCAGCCTATGCAAGAAAATTTCAAGAGAAGGACACTAACCGTCACATCTGAAGTCCAAAGAGTGAGGTTGTCCCTCAAAAGTTGCATGATAAGAGTGCTGTCCTTGTAAGATTCTTCTCCCAAAGTGTCTAGCTCAGCAATAGCTTCCTCAAATGCCTAATTATATTACACGCAACTTAGTAAACAGTTATCCAAATACAATGTTCAAAGAGAAACTCAACTCTCAAGGAGAGCACTGCCAGTAATTAAAAATTTGGATAGATGAGCCACTGATGGTTTGTGTTGAATTTTAAATGCATAAAAGTCAAGAAGCATATTAATCTGGTATATTTCTAGAGAAAAAAAAATCTCTCATTTCATATAGCAATCAGCCAGTGGTTTCTTAATGACAAGTTGAAATATCAGTCACCGCAGGAGACAATACTTTTTCCATCACATTTAAAAAGACATAATAAAGGAGATCAACACAATAGTCAAATGAAGCATTTCAAAAACAGAAACTCAACAACATTTTACCCAGACAGGCAGACACCGCCCACTCCCAAACACATGGTATTACTAATAAACAATTATAGCCCCAATAATTCATGTAGCTAGTACAGCAGATATGGGAACAACAACAATAACATATACACAAGTCAATTTATAGATGGGAGAATTCTGTAAAACTCGAAAAACCAAAACCGAATAAAAGTCCCCCTTCCACACAAAATCATTTATCCAGCAACTCAAATCCAGTTTTATAATGAATATTCAGACTTTATGCTTAAAAACACACTATACCAGAAACCACTTCTGACAAATTAAAATTGACACCAATCACAACTATTAGAACATAGGAAGGGAGTGTAGCATAGATCTTCAAATATATAGATAGAAAGCACCTTAGTAAGACGCTATAAGATTGAGAGACAACAGAACATGCATATCATGACATAACCACACAACTCCAATATCAATGCCCACAATGATTAGGAAGATGAAATAATAAAAAGAAAGATGCATATACTTAAACCAATGCTGGAAAATGATGGTTGGGTATGATGGGTACCTGTTTGGCCATGCTACAAGCTTTATCAGACTGATTGAGAATCTCATAGTAGAACACTGAGAAATTCAGAGCCAGACCCAATCTTATTGGGTGAGTTGGTGCCAGATCCGCAGCCGCTACGTCCTTCCCAAAAAAATCAAGACTCAAAACTTCAGATTTCAATTTCCAATCAATAAAAAAAACTTCAAAAATTGAAACCCAATTGCGCTCAAAGTCACTACATACTCACTGATTCAAGGTTTCAATTCTGTATTTTACGAAATTCAAACTGTAATTTTACTTTCACTTGCAACCCTAAAATAATCAACACCAGAACTTCAAAAATTGAAACCCAATTACATACTCACTGATTCAAGGTTTCAATTCTGTATTTTACCGATTTCAAACTGTGTTCGTACTTTTTGCTGACAACCCCAAAACAATAACTAAATCAAATGTCAAAGCAGACTAGGAGGCTCAAAATCCCTAAAATTGACACCAAAACGTTGAAAGTTGAAAACAAGGAGAACACTGAAACGGCGTCGTTACCTGAGCAGCCTTGTAAGAGATCATAGTGTCCTCAGCAGCAGCTTTCCTCTCCTCGGCAGACTTGAACTCAGCCAAGTAGCGATGGTAATCCCCCTTCATCTTCAAGTAGAAGACCTTGGACTCACTGGAGGCAGCGGACGGCACCAGATTGGAGTCCAAGATCCTCAAGATGCTGGCACAGACCTCAGAGAGTTCAGCCTCCACCTTGGATCTGTACTCCTTGACGAGCGCCACGTGTTCCTCGTTCTTGCGGCCCTCCTCCTTCTGCTCGATCGACGAGACGATCCGCCAGGCGGCCCGGAGCGACCCGATCACGTTCTTGTAAGCGACGGAGAGGAGGTTGCGCTCCTCGACGGTGAGCTCAGAGGCCGGGGTTGAGCCGACGACGAGCTTCTCCATGAACTGGACCATCTCTTCGTAGCGCTCGGCCTGCTCGGCGAGCTTGGCTAAGTAAACGTACTGCTCCCTGGTTAGGTTATCGGGGATTGAGGACGCCATTGGAGTCGACTCTGCGTGCTGTGATTTGTGCCTTGTAGGTGTTTGTGAAAATGACTGAGAGAGAGAGAGAGAAGGAGAATATAAAGGTGGGTGATGGGCCCAAGTGATGATGGGTTGAACGATGGCCGTCGGATCTGAGAGTGGGTAGTGACAGATAGCTAAAGATAATTATTGACGGAATTAATCAATTATCGATTACTCTTTCCTTAATTAACCTTTTCTCGTGGGAAACAATGACTTTTAACCTTTTCCCAATGCCGTCAATATTCTTCTTCTTGTAAGATTGAGGAAAGGAATATTCTCAGACCCAATCGGAATTCCAACCCCGGTGACCTATTAGAGCATGTTCACCCGTTGGGGCTCTAGAGCTCTAGGGCAGTTACTATTTATATAATTTTTGATTGTTGCTTCCACCCGTCGGGGCAGGGGCTAGGTCACTTTTTTGTTTTTTGCATTATTGAGAAGGATATATTGTTTTATTTAATTCAAATGTGAAATATTATTCATTGAAAATGTGAAAGACAATTTTTTCATGATAGAAAAAATTTGGAATAATTTTTTTTTTGCAACTAGAAATGACAAATTTGGGTGTGAAATATTGAAATGATAAAATGATCAATGTAGGTATTTATAGACGTTTGTTACCATTTTTTTTAAATTAATCTGACCATTATTTTTTTAAAAAAAATTGACATTTGCAAAAATAATAGGCCATTCATTTAAATTATCCATCATCCAATGATGGGAATTAAGTTTACTTTTGATGAGAAGAGCAGCGGCTCTTTGGAACAATCCCATATGAGAAAAAAAAAATGTTGTGGGGTCCCCCATATGCTGAGATTGCCATGTGGCAATTAGGTCAACAACTGGGGCTAGAAGTGACCTGATGAGATTGCCCTAGGTTAGAAACTGACAGGGCTAGAAGTGCACGGTGAAAGTGAGTTTTTTTCTAATTTTTCACTTTTTGGGGCTATGTCTTGCTGGCAACCGAGCTAGAAGTGAACAGTGAAAATGCTCTTAGAAAATTTGTTGACAAAGGAATGGGATTTTGATTCCTAATGTGTTGTCGTTTTTTGCCTGGTTTGGAAGCGGTGGATCCATCGCGCTGGGGTGGCGTGGTAGTCAACGCGTCTCATTTCGCACCCACATCGAATCAAGTTGCAAAGGTAACACTTTGTGACTTGATTTCACTTTCTATATGATTTGTGAGCATTTACATCCAATAAATTCTTCGCTAGTTACCAGCACTTTCGCTTTAATTACTAAGTTGCACATTACAAAGATCTAAAAGAGTAAGCCCACTCTGTCACTCACCTTATACAAAATACTTTATTGCAAGGCAAACATAATTTGAGGCGGACAATAGCATTCGTACCCAAATAAAGACATTTAGTTCTCATACATTAATATAGGGGTGAACTTTTTGACATCGAAAAACCGCACCGGAGATAATCGGAACCGGACAATCGGTACCAGAAACCGCACCGAACCGGCCATCTCGGTGCAGGTTATCGGTTTTGCCTTTTAAAAAACCGAAAATCAAGCCATTTCTTCTCATTTTCTTGGATTATTTTTTATTCTTCTCTTGGATTTGCTGGTGTTCACATTAGCCATCGAGTTGCAAGTTGTTTTGTGAATAATGAACTTGATATGCAGGTGATTTCTATACGACTGGGGAAATTCACCGAAACCGAAGTTAACCGAACTGGTATTCCGGTAAACTGAAGAGATTGGTTCTCAAATCTTTTGGGCGATTTAAGTGCCTGAAATTCGGAAAACTGACTAACCGATGCGGTTGTCGGTTCCGGCCAAAAAACCGCACGGTTCAAATTGAGTCTAGCCCTACATTAATACTAGAAATATCCACACACCCATCGAGTGTGAGAGTGAAAGTAGTTACTTAAAAAAAGATAATTTTTAGGATCACCTCCTGGGTGAATCCATCCGTTCACCCCCTCCCATATTAGTCAATCAGGTTTTGACACATATATTCTTATTAATAATGTAAAAACTTTATAAATTATTTATATAATAAAAATAAATTAAAAAAATACAAAAAAATGTGTTAATAACAACATCTTTTTTTATTTATTTAATAAGAATACATGTGTCAAAGCCTAATTGACTAATGTGGGAGGGGGTGAACAGATGGGTGAACCTAAGAATTATTTCCTAAAGAATGTGAAATAGTTATTTAAGCGAGGTTCACAAATCAGTTTTTTCGTTTTCGTTTCAACCGTTGGATCATATTTTTATGAGGTGGCAGCTCCACGTTACAAACTATTGAAACTAAGCAGATCTTCCTAGGCTCTAAGCTTGTCCTCAACTCAACTTCTTCTCTCTCTCTCTCTCTCTCTCTCTCTCACAATCGCAGACCGACTCCGACCGTCGTCGACGACCCATTTCAGCCACTGAACCCTTCTGGGTATGTTTTAGGTATTAGAGTTTTTCATTCTCAGTATGCGTATATAATATGTAAACACACTACTACTACTGTTAGACCAAAAACCCTGATTCTTGTTTTCAATTCCATATCCCCTTCAGGTCATTTAGGTGTTGATTCTTCTTTCACACTAGTTACGCAATTTCTATCTATTGCTTTATCCTGGAAATTTTCATGATTAATTATCTTGTGTATATATATGTCTAACAACTACTCCTTGCATCTTGAAATTTTTGCATTTAATTTTGATGTCACTGACATATAATGACCCATTGTTATCAATTTGGTGCATGATTCAGAATTAAATTACTCAACTTTACACTCCCAATTCTATGCTTATATGGCTTTCGTCTATTTTTGTGGTTGCTGTCATCTGTTATTGTTAACTGGGCTACTTCCTGCACTGATTTTTCAGCACTGGTTTTACCCTATTTCTCTAAAACTTCTCACATGATCAGGTATCCTCTTCAGATTGCAGGGCCCTATTAAAACAGCGGTATTTTTCATGAATCTGAGGAGAGTTCATTTTAGTTGGCGCCGTTGGTTCTCTTCCTCTCCTTCGACAAAATCATCATCTGTTTCATGGATCTCTCCTCTTCAGTTATCAAAATTCAATGCTCAAAAACCAGATCCCCCTCCCGAAACACAGACAGAAGCTAGGAGGAAAACAAAATACATTTCTCATGATACTGCCGTCAACTTAATCAAACGTGAGAGAGATCCACAACATGCCTTGGAAATATTTAACATGGTTTCAGAGCAGAAGGGCTTTAACCACAACAATGCCACCTATGCAACTATCCTCAATAAGCTTGCTCAGTCCAAGAAGTTTAAGGCTATTGATGCAGTTCTCTATCAAATGAAGTACGATACCTGCAAATTTCATGAGGGTATATTCCTTAATCTCATGAGGCATTTTTCAAAATCCTATATGCATGAAAGAGTGCTTGAAATGTTCTCTGCTATCCAGCCAATAGTTCGAGAAAAGCCCTCTCTGAAAGCCATCAGTACCTGTCTTAATTTACTGATTGACTCGAATCAGGTTGGTTTGGCCCAACAGTTTCTCATGCATTTGAAGAAGAGTCTTAACTTGAAGCCAAATACATGCATTGTCAACATCTTGGTTAAGCACCATTGCAAAAATGGGGATCTTGAATCTGCCTTTGAGGTTGTGAAGGAAATGAAAAAGTCTAAACTTTCCTATCCTAATTTGATTACTTACTCAACTCTAATTGATGGTTTATGTGAAAGTGGAAGACTTACAGAAGCAATGGATCTGTTTGAGGAAATGATCTCGAAGGATCAAATATTGCCTGATGTCCTAACGTACAATATTTTGATTAATGGATTTTGCCGTGGTGAGAAAGTTGATAGGGCTAGGAAGATATTGGATTTCATGAAGAGCCAAGGATGCAACCCAAATGTATTTAATTACTCGGCTCTGATGAATGGATTCTGTAAGGAGGGAAGGTTGGAAGAGGCCAAGGAGCTTGTGGATGAAATGAAGAGCTTCAGTATCAAACCAGATACAGTTGTGTACACTACTTTAATTAATTGCTACTGTAGGACTGGGAGAGTTGATGAAGCTTTAGAGGTCCTCAAAGAGATGAAAGAAAGTGAGTGCAAAGCTGATACTGTGACTTTCAATGTGATACTTGGAGGATTATGTAGAGAAGGTAGAACTGAGGATGCACTTAAGCTGCTGGACAAACTTCCTTATGAGGGTATCTATCTGAATAAGGGAAGCTACAGGATTGTGTTGAATTCTTTGTGTCAGAAAGGTGAATTGAACAAAGCCAAAGAGTTGTTGAGATTGATGATGGGTAGGGGGTTTGTACCACATTATGCTACCTCAAATGAGTTGCTAGTTCGCCTTTGTGAGGCTGGAATGGCAGGTGATGCAACTATGGCTTTGTTTGGATTGGTGGAGATGGGATTCAAACCATTGCCTGATTCCTGGGCTCTTTTTGTTGAATCAATTTGCAGAGAAAGAAAGTTGCTGCCTGCATTTGAACTGCTCGATGAATTAGTTAATATAGAGTACGATTAACCTCAATATGGATTTAAGATATAACAGAAACTTTAAATCGTTGGCAAGCTGCCGAGGAAGAAGCTGATGGTTCAAGAGAAAAATTATGGGATTGAAAATGCTGTTCTGATCTGCTTGGCAACCTTGATCTACTCCTTTCTGGCGAGAGGGAAGGAGAGTCATACATTATGATTTGAGGCACAGAAATTGAGTCCCCGGCATGAAAATGGAAATGGCGGGATATTAACATGCTAGAGACTGAAGTGAAAGAAAGATGCTATTTATAAAACCTCATTTGATCATCTGTTGATTCTGTTCTGCACTGACCTACACTATATCGAAAGAAAGCTCATTTGAAGCCAGTTTCGGAGGTCAAGTTAAGCTTGATGTTGTAAGAACAAAGGAAAGAAAGTAGAGAAATGGAAAATTTTACATAAGTATGTTCCAATGCTGCTGCTCTTGCGCTAGAGCACCTCAATTTGCAAGGGAGGTATACCTGTATCAGTGATCATAGTATTTCTAGTATAAGCAACAATTCACACAGCTTAGGCAAAAGAGTCCTCCTCAACTATACGTATCCCATGGGGTGAATTGAATGTTTTTGTTTCTTGGGAGGAAAGTTAAATTTGGTTCTTGCCATGGTCAATGGGTGTACATAAGAGTGGCATGAAACATGATATAAAAAATCAAAACCATCAACAATCTACCATGTGCAATCAGGTGCCTCCTGTCAGGCATTGCCATTGAATATTTCATACTTAAATGATAAGCATTACGAAGATTATACAAACACTACTCTACAAGAAAGGTAACATGGGGGGAGGAATGAGCCATCGAAAAGTGATGGTGATATCCTTGTTCTCTATTTCTATACATGAGGATATGATGATAGTAACCCCAGAATACATCTAAAACACCAGTCCTTTTACTTAACTATGCCACTTGCAGTATCGGCAAATATGTGCCATGCACAAATGGGTGTTTCTCCTCAACTATGCCGCATCGCTAAAAAGGATGTCTGTGCATATTGCTGATTACCAAATTGAATGCCTTATCCCAAGGCCATTGCATGTCAATATAAGACCTTTGTAGCGGTTAAGATACTCCTGCAGAACACAAACTAAAAGTTAAAAAGGAAAGCGAGCCACAGAAGGAAAATGTACAAGCAGAAAGAGAAATGCAACTGATAGCAGAGAAAGAGAAGAATTTCTTACAGTTATGTTATAATCATAGACGTAAAGCATCCCTTGCTTGTCATATTCTCTTCTCTTAGCTGGATCACTCAAAACTGTATGATAAAATCAAAACACAGAGGTTAGAATCAAATCTTTTGCTACACATTAGATACTGCTACTCTTGTAAATCTCTCAGTGTCTCTTGTTCCACAACAATTACTATTACTAAGGAAACACCTTCTCCAATACAAAAAGTAACTAAGGATTAAGTATGAATTGTAACTCAAATTGGTGATGCAGAATGAATTGTCAGTAAAGACAAGCTTACATTTGTGGCACCACCGAACACTCTCATTAAATATAACACTTGGAAGCTAAGTGAGTAATCTGAGTTTTACTTTCTGAATTTATAAAGGAGAAATAAATCCATATATACAAACATTCAGAGAATAGAAAAATTAAAAATGCTGAAGGCTTCACCAAGCTCAAATAAGTGAAAGTTTTCACTTAATTGACTCAGAGTGGTTTTCTTCTGCCATTACATATTTCCTACGGTAGAATAAAAAGTAAGCAAAAGTCTCATACAATCCAGTGCGTCAACCAAATGTCATTTTAGACCTTCATCAGAGTATAAAGTCTACAATTTGCACTATCCAGCTTAACAGTAATATAAGTATTAGTCTTAAGTGGGAATTAGT
The DNA here is from genome assembly GCA_029955375.1 of Rubus parviflorus. Lineage (NCBI taxonomy): Eukaryota > Viridiplantae > Streptophyta > Magnoliopsida > Rosales > Rosaceae > Rubus > Rubus parviflorus. Next base: position 10,381,321 of record JARGGL010000008.1, on the reverse strand, counting down.
AAAGAGCGGATAGCATGAACAACATTTTCATGGAAGGAGCAAGAAAACAGTTTGAAACCATAGACATGTCATTAGTGTTTCTTCCGCAAAGAGTTCACCCTGTTAAAACTTGGTGCTAGCAGTAGTGTTCCCACATGAAGATCAAAAAAGTTGCACAAAATCACGCAAATAGGACAACATAATCTTTAGTCATTCCTGCTTAATAGAAAATCTACTAGTTCATAAAACTTGTCAATTGCAACCCATACAGACACCTTTTGGCTTTTCAAAGCACTCAAATTTCATGCATTAGTTGGAAGGCTCACCACATCTAGTGATTAAACCAAAGTAATGTTCTTGGATTCTTGTTAGTCGACCAAAATGGATATAAGTACAAAGTGTGCATAGATGATCAAACTACATGATACATGCATCTACGGAATATAGGCTTATTGAATGTAAAACTAACGGCTGCATTCATGCAAGGATCTAGTCCAAATAACTGATGCCCCAATCATGCTTGTTTTGCTAACAGGCACATGTTCTTTTCAAGAAAGTAGGCACATACAGAACAGAAATCATTAGGAAACACATGATGCCTACAATCAAGTATATCATCTCAACCAGAAGTATGCCATCAGAAGGTTAATTAAAGTTAAAAAAGAAACTCAAATATAAATATATATATACACACACACATACCTATTATGAGAAACAACAGGAACTCATATTATGTAAGTGTTTCTTAAACAACACTTGTCAAGTTGGCAAATTTAGATAAACTGTGGAGTCTGAACCAGTGGATCACAAGAGATGACACCCATATCCCTTAAGGATTCACAAAAACACAGAAGAACAAACTAGACAAATCAATTCTGCAAGATACCTTTCCCTACTACTATACTCTTTTGAAACCCTCACATTGTCCATGATTCATTTGATATTTGTCATTCAAATGTCATTTCCAATATTTCAATAACAGTAGGTGTCAGTGGTTTCAATACCCAAAACATACTTCACAGTTCTTTGCCTTTCTAAAAAAAATCCAGCATATAATAGTAAAACAATCATGCATCAACTATAACATGAGCTCGATAAGTGACACAGTCTACACCTCGAAAGTGAATATGACAACAATAAATAGTGCTAAAATATTGACCATAGAATGCTTGTTGCAGCTGTACCAAACTCAAACCCACACACTCTACCAACCTCCTTCCTCTCACAACATTATTGGGCCCAAGTGGGCATCACCAAGTTCCCAAATACTACTAGTGATATTTATACCCTAGCTGAAAAGTTGACAGTCATCTACGAGGCTTCAACATCCTCCTCTCATTACCTTATCAGGCCCAAGTGGGCAAGACCAAGTTCCTAAATACTACTAGTGATACATTATACCCTGAAAAGCTGAGAGTCATCTGCAAAGCTTCAACACCTGCTAAAATGGGGGGCATGAATCAATTCTGACACCAAATTTTCGCATTAGAGTCCTCTAACAATAGGTCAACAACAGCTACAAGTGGGTTGAATGCTTGGTAGCTGGCCCAAACAACCAAGAAAACAAATAACCCCTTTCTTCAAAACATATACCAAGAACAGCACTCTACTCTTCCTAACCCAATAATTCGCTTCCGATGAATCCCAAAATCAAGACTGGAGTGTATGTGCACATATGCACAGCCAAACTGACTAAATTAGCACACAAACTACTCACATCAGATAGGATGCTCTTAGTCTTATCTCAAAGTTCTGCAACAAACCCATTATTTCTAACAGTCTAAAAATTCTAATCAAAATTTAAAAGCATAAGAATGGGAGTGACCTTGATAGGCCTCGTTTATTTCTTGAAACCTGGAGGTGGAACAGTTCTGGTCTTTTTGCTTATCCGGATGCCATTTCTGCAGTCACAGAGCAAAAAGAAGCAAACTTCATCCATTGTAACAAATTAAAAAAAATGAAAACCAACAAATTCTGCAAAATCAAAATGAGAAAAATTACAAACCAGGGCGAGACGAATGTAATTGGAGCGAATGGAATCGTCGGCGGCATCATAATCCACTTCCAGAATCTTATAGTAATCCTAAATAAGCAAGTATTTAGTATTTCATTAGCTACCCAGTTGAAAATTAACAATCAAAACTTATTGAACAAATAAAAACAAGAACAGGAACCCTAATTTATCGGGGACAGAAACACAAACCTTAGGCTTGGAGAGTTCCGAGAAGAAATCGAAGTTCAAGTGCGAATCTTGGTCGGGTTGTTGTTGCTGTTGTTGTTGTTCATCGGTGTCGGAGAAATTGGTGTCGCCCCACTCGTCCCACATCATGTTGGTGTTGTAATGAGATTTGCGATGGGTTTGAGTGAATTGAGGTAAAGGGATAAATATTAATCGACTCAGTCTGAGGTGGTCCTCTGTGTTTCTCTGTGTTTATGGAGGAACCGTAGACAGCGTATCAGTGATATATACCACGTTTTCTTTGGGGGAAAATAGCAAAATACCTTTTCTTTTTTCCCTTAAACAATTGGATATCTTCATATGTAGGATTGAACCAGAAATATTAGAGAAAAGGAAAATGGGAGAAAGAAAAATATCTAGTATTTAGTATAGATTTTTTTTTTTTGAAGATTTTTTTTTTCTGATTGATTTTTTAGGGAATGCTGCCCATAGTATTGCATTTCCGTCAGCTTTTTTAAGCCCTCATTTGTTAGGAATTTAGGATTGATTGGAATAATTCTTACTTATGATTTCATTAGCCTAAATACGATAAATAATAAATATTAATGGGATCCTGGCTCAGACTAGAGGTCCAAATCCTAATTGCATGTGAACGTAAAGAGAGTAAGAAGAGATGTGAAGAGAATGGTGGTTGAATTTTTTTTTTTTTTTTTTAATTTCATCACTCTTCGTATCTAAGAACTATTTTTTCCTTAAAAAAAAAAACTATTTTCTACTACTACTTACTTCACATGTCTTGATGAAATTGAAAAACCAACTTCTTTCTTATTGTTGTTAGAAGTGAAAAATCAATGGAAGAGTCAGAGGCGGAGCTAAGGGTGTACTTACCCAGCTCCAACCTGGTAAAATTTTCACTAAAATAAAAATAATATCCAATGCATAAGTATGATTGTTTATCACATGCTATGGTTGCGTTGGAATCCCAAAACAGGTAATAAGCCCCCTTTTTTTTGGGTTCTGCTGGACAAAAAAATACCCACATATTGTAGGCACCAAGACTCAAACATCTCAGTATCTCACCACCTACACAATATAAGTTGGGCAAATTAACCACTATTCCAACAATACATCTATTGTTTACAAGGACAAACAATAAATTTATATGTTACTTTTGAAAATTAGCCACCTAATTTTTTTTTGCCTAGCTCCGTCTCTGGGAGGAGTCGAGCTTTGTAACATTGTCGTTGCTAATTAGATAGTTGTGACAACTGGAAAAAGGAGACATACGTCACAGAGTGAGTAATACTAATGTTGCACCATTTACCGACTGGAAATGCAAGATCCTTCCAAGGTGGAAGCCTCAAATTCGTGCAGAGTCGGGCTCGAAGTGGACAACATTTTATTATATGGAAAAGTTATAACCTAATGGTATCAGGAAATGTGTCAGAGTATAAGTGTGTTGACAAGAAAGTTAGGCCTCCAAAGAAGGTGGATTATAGCAACCTTGTGTGGGCGGGTGCGAGGCATTCGCATGCTATGTGGTGCACGTACAATCTCGTCTCATATAGTTTTGAATAAGACACAATTTTGTGTGCAGGCCCAAAAACAAAATCATAAACCTCGAGCTGAAAGCATATAATATTAAGCTATATGAATTGTTCACATAACCTTTGTTCTAAAGTAATTTTCATTTTATTTAATTCGATCCTAAATGATAAAGTGATAAAATGTCTAATCGTAAAATTTTGTGAAGGATTTGAACTTTGGACCTCATCCACCATTGTGGAAATAAATATCATTGAATCAACTAGGTCTCGGCTTTATTTTGTTATGTTTGATAAATACAAATATCTAGGTTCTTAAATCTTTACGAAAGATCATAATTTGACATAATAACTAATAAGAAAAATGTATGTTTAATATTTTGATGCATCATGCGATCACATTCTCACCTTTTATGATATCAGTGGGTCAGGGAGAGAAAAAAATTATTAAAAAAGAAAAAGAGAGAAAACTTTAAATTGATTGTTTTTTTTTTTTGACGGTTAGATTTCATATTCAAAACATTTATGGAAACACTAACATGTGATTTACCCTTGAGCTATTGAAGTGTGTATGGTTTACCCCTATAGTTTTTTTTTTCTTTTTTCGAATGGTTACTTTGCCCCCTATATCCCTCCTGAGCTAGAGTGTGTATAATTTACACTTCATGATATTGTCATGTGAACCGCATGCGACTCATTTTTTAGTGCAAATTTGTTTGGTAAATATTACTTTGAGTTTGTTGAATCCTTATATTGCATTTTAAGTGATTTGGAATATAAGCATTATTTTGAATTGACTAAGTTTGTCTTGAAAAAAGTGATGGCAAAAAATCACAAATGGTCACTGATTGTGAGTGTGAGAATAAAAGATAAGATTCTAATACATGGATTCATGTCCATTTACTAACACAAAGGCAAGCATAGCATAAGTAGGTCTTCCATATAAAAAAAAAAAGTTAGTAACTTTTCCCATTCCTTCACGGTGCTTTTGGATAAGATCGTTATAAATTTTGTAGAAATTTTCTAAATGATGAAATCTATTTCATTAATTGTAATTTCTATTTATTTGGTTGTAACAAATAGAATTTAGAATGTGTAATAAATTAAGAGATTTTAAAATAAATTAAAAGATAAAATGGAAAAAACTTTGCTTTGGAAATGAATAACGAACTTAAAAGAAAATTTTGCAAAGAAATTTGAAATGACACATATTTTGGTGAGAATTTAAATCAAGATATTGGGTAATCAATTCTTTGGTTTTTTTTTTTACAAAGAAATTAAAATTTTCAAGTTTTTTTTAGAATACCAAACAAGGTAATTCATGTGTGGTTAAATTCCATTTTTTCGGTACCAAAGTTGGGTTGGGATTAAAATGTGGGGTACTAATATGAAATAAAAAAAAAATTCCATTTTTTCTCTTCATCAAACACATCCTCATGGATTAAGTAAAGTGGTGGGGTGTATGTAATTGAATTCCCATAACTTTAGGATAATTCTCTACTTCAGACAAGTAATGGTACAATTAAAGTTTTGACGATAAGAAATGAATTATCTACACTATTATTTAAGAGAAAAATTTTGGTCAACAATAATCGAATTTTATTATTTTAATAACTCTCAAATATTAAATTGCTTTGAATAAAATGTAAACTATCAAGACAAATATGTAACATCAGTCATTAGAATAAAAAAAAAACCAACCGCTCACTACTTTAACCGTTAAGTATCAACTCTCACATTCGTAGGGTGTGTTGCCGTTTCTAGTTTATAGTAATATAAACCTGGTTAAGTTTATTAAAAGGTTGTAGAGTAGAAAGGGAGTAATTTGTTTTTTTTCACTAGAATTATGGGCAGTAATTTTTTTTTTGGCAATTAGAATTATGGGCAGTAACTTTACTCACCGCTTTGACCGAAACTTTTTGTCTCCGTCACATTTTTGGTTAGATCAGTTGGAAGGAAGGAGCTTCGTTTTTCCGCGAACGAGAGTAACAGCTGGCCCTTATGTCATGAGACTCGTGTGTCGTGACTCACTATCTTTCTTTCTTTAATAAAACTCGTGAGTCGTGACTGTACTCGTCGATTCTAGGCTTGATCCACGATATTTGACTCTTCAGGACACCGGCGAGTCTCCGCCGGCAAATGACGACCCCTCAAAACACGAATATTCAAGGGCGTTTCCGTAAATAAAACGCCAACCGATGCCCATTTCCGTCAACGACTAAAACAACACCAGCAAATCAATGTGTGAAGGACAACTCCGCCCGCAGAAATATAGAGGCCACAAGAAGCCAACAAAATTTCAACTCCAATTCCTCCCAAGCACACAACACAAAGCTTCAGAGCTATGGAGTGAGTGAGTGAGAGTCGCTGATTGTGACCGAGAAACCCCCAAATTCCTTAATTTCAAAACTCCAATGGCTTCAATTTCGGGCATTTGTTCGTCTTCTCCAACTCTCAAGCGCCAGAAACCGCTCCTGAGACCGACGACGAGTCTATTACGCAAAGACTCCGTTTCGTTTCCGACGACCCGGTCCAAACCCGCTGTTCGGAGCTGTTTCGCTCAGTCCGTGGCGCGGGAGATCTCGGCCGAGTTGACCAAGACCGATGGGGCTTTGAGCAAGGAGAAGAAGAAGGTTCTGGAGAAGGATCGTCAGGCGCTGTGGCGGAGGTACGTTGATTGGTTGTACCAGCACAAGGACCTCGGGTTGTATGTGGATGTGAGTCGGGTCGGGTTCACGGATGAGTTCATCGAGGAGATGGAGCCCCGGTTCCAGGCAGCGTTTAAGGCCATGGAGGAGTTGGAAAAAGGCGCGATTGCCAATCCCGACGAGGGGCGAATGGTCGGACATTACTGGCTTAGGAACCCTAAGCGCGCCCCCAACTCATTCCTCAGGTTGCAGATTGAGAACACGCTCGAGGCACTCCTTAAGTTCTCCGACGACGTCGTCAGCGGTAAGGTCAGAATTGTAATTCAATGTCTATTGGTTGTTAATTTCGATTCGTTATTGAAAGTTTGATACCAATGGTGGTAGGCTAATTGAGGAATGGTTAATTGAAAATTGCAGATTAAGCCGCCATCTTCTCCGGCGGGTCGTTTTACTCAGGTACTTTCCGTTGGAATTGGAGGTTCAGCACTTGGACCACAGTTTGTTGCTGAGGCATTGGCACCTGATGTTCCTCCTCTTAAGGTACATTAATAAGTAGGTAGTGGGAATTTTACTATAAACTGATGAAACAGCATGCAATTGCTTGTAAGGTATAGGCTTCCCATTAGACTAAGAGAGGTCTACAATCTTTATCTGCTAGTTACTGGTGACGCAGAATCATACTATCCCCTCCTATTTTGATGAACATGTGTTTTATCTTGGCAGATACGATTCATTGACAATACCGATCCAGCAGGAATTGATCATCAGATTGCACAGCTAGGTCCCGAGCTGGCTTCTACTCTTGTTATAGTGATTTCAAAGGTTTGAACCGACATTTTCTTTGCCATTTTTCTGTTGGTATGTGCTAATGCTACCATATGAAGTTACGAACTACATAGTAAACGCTCCCTGTGAATAGGCATGATGTTGAAGCATGAAACAAATCCAATAAACACCTGATGTATATACCTTATGCTATAGCAAACAATTTTATTTCATCCCCACTTTCCTGAGAAAAATCTAAGGCTTTCATTTTCTTTTTCAATTTATTCTCTGAGAGCATGTCCAATCATGCTTCCTATTTTATTTGTTTGGTTAAATTTTAACAAAAATGACTACAAAGTTATCTTAAGATTTTTTTTTAATGGCTGCTCCCTTAGTTCTGGGGGTCATTATTTTTTTTTGTTCTTTATAAAATTCAATATTTTGATTTAACAATTATATTTCAGATGAAATAAATACTATGAATAATGACACACAGATTAAAAGTTTAAAACATTAATTATTCTACTAGGACTCTTCTAATTTTGGAGGTCCTAGAGGTTTTGCTTTTACAGGAATCAGGAGCATTGTTGAAATAAGTTATTTTAATTTTTCCCCAAATTTTAACTTAGGAGCTCATTTAGAGATCTCCTAGAGAATGTTCTAATACCTTCAGTTTAAAGACAAATAAGCCTTAAAGTGTATGATAAATGTGAGAGCTAAATTGAGAAAAGATGGAGGCCTGTAGTGTGCATCTATAATCCTTGTTCTTGCTTATTATGTAATGCACATTTCTGATATATTGTTAATTTCAATCGTTTTCAGAGTGGAGGTACTCCTGAAACTAGAAATGGTTTACTCGAAGTACAGAAGGCCTTTCGTGAGGCTGGCCTGAATTTCTCAAAACAGGTTTTGATCTCAGGTTTTTCTTTCTGCTTTGTTAAAATTCCCATGCTTTGTAGTAGAAATGTAGGAACCTGTTTTGTTGCAATTGGAGTTGTGGTAGGATATTGAGTGGTTCGTTGACTAGCTGGACGCTGATTGCTGTTCATTTACTCATTTGAGAGTACTCATTCTTGTATCTAATAGTGGATGTTACCATGTGGACTCCATAAGTTATTTGATTTGTCACTTTTCCAGTATCTGGTTGACCAACTTGCTTATATTTCATATGCATTTACTCTAGCTGTAGGTCTTTGCCCCTCATATTTTAATTGTTTCATGTCATTTATTTCTCATGCTCTTTTTGTCTCTGTTTAGGGTGTCGCTATAACTCAAGAAAATTCATTATTAGACAACACTGCTAGAATTGAGGGCTGGTTAGCTCGATTCCCCATGTTTGACTGGGTTGGTGGCAGAACATCTGAAATGTCTGCAGTTGGTCTTCTTCCAGCAGCACTTCAGGTTGGTAATCTAGAATTCAGGTTTTGACGTGATCTTCTCTCATGTTTTAATTTTATTTATTTATTTTGGTGGTTATCCATCTTGATCCTTGCTTCAGGGAATTGACATTAGAGAAATGCTCGCTGGTGGACTGTTGATGGATGAGGCAAATAGAACCACTGTGGTAAGCATCAGTCTTTAGTTATGCTTTTAATGCTTGGACATATTGCTACCTCTTTTGTGAAAAGAAGTTTCTGAATCATAATGTCAGTTAGTATCTTGCTTTGCAATTTTTATATTGAGTTCTAATTCCTGTCATGTACATATTTGTGGCAAATGAGCAAGGTTATCTACGAGTTAAGATTTTGTAAAAATGGAAAAAACCATTGGTTTATTGTGAATTTCTGACTTGTATATTAAAAATTGGAATTGAGAAATTGACATTATGTTGATTGCTTAATTTTATGAAACTATCCCTTGTATCGAAAAATATGAATGAAGTAATTGGCCCTGCTACACCATAGGTTTCCAGTATAATGATTTCCAGTATAATTATATGCCTTCCTCTACCTGCTTCCCAAATTTTGTAGTTCTGTGTTAGTCATATACATACCCTATCTACTACTGTTGTAGTCTGTTGCTTTCAGCATTAAAGCCATTTCTCGTTGTTCTTTGCTGGTAATATAATGAGTTTCTTTCCCAATGGTCAATGATTCTCATTTCTGACCTCCAAATTGAGGTTTTGCTCCATGAGAACAAAATTGCAAAACTAATTGTGAATAGAGGTTCTTTTGTTCCTTCTCTCTAGTTTCCCCTAACCAAAACAGGAGTGGAAAACAAAAGATAAAAGTATTTCATATTTTCTTCGTTCAGGTTAGGAATAATCCTGCTGCATTGCTTGCTTTATGCTGGTATTGGGCTTCTGATGGAGTGGGATCAAAGGTATTGTATGCTCTCTCTATTATACCTCTAAATTGCGTCATATTTCAGTGTTATTTCTTTATGGTTAGTTTTTCTTTCTAAAGATATAAGAATGTTCCCCTTTGGCTTTTCTCAGGATATGGTCGTTCTTCCTTACAAGGACAGCTTATTATTATTTAGTCGGTATTTGCAGCAGTTGGTCATGGAATCAATTGGGAAAGAATTTGACCTTGATGGTAATCGGGTATGTGTGATTTGTTACTTTATTATGGGAGGGGAAAAATTGACCATCCAGAAAATATTTAGTTAGATTGTCACTGTAAAGATGTGTTTGTAGTATTTTGAATGGTACTTATATATAATGGTGATTGGGAGTCTATTTTAGGTGCCACTCTGGTACCATATTTTTGCTCTTGGATCCCCAGAGCAAGGAAAACCACCCAATTTTTTTTTTTTTTTTTTTCTGTTTTTTGTGTATTGTTGGGGGTGGGGGCATGATTTTTAGTTTAAACATGGTTATTTCTTTGACCAGTAAACTCATTAAGACAGCTAGGTCAACAACGAAGTTATCTCTGGTCAGTTAGCTAAAAGATAAATGCAATTTATTAATTTATTTTTCAATTGATCGACTCATTTGTTTTATGATACTGTTGAGTGCCAGTAAAATTGCATGAAAATTATGTTTATAAATGATGAATTTTGTAGTGCATAGTAATATGATACTTTAAACACAAACTGAGGTAGAGATGCATTGTGTTAGTGGATTAGCCTAGAAGATAGTGTCAAGCTTCTATCAAGTTATACGAGTCTTGATTACCTAACCCCTCAAAATGCATGTAATTTCATGAGTCAACTTGGATCAGATTTGATAACTGATTAAGTTGACATGGGTTGTTTTCTGAATTTTTCAGTGTGTTTGTTCTCTGGATTGTTTCAGTCTGTCCTTTAAGTAGTACTATCCATTATTAAGATGGTTCTGCCCTAGGTTCTTTGTATGTCAAGAATTTGTAATTTATAATTTTAGCTTGGTTTGAAGCTCACCTTTTAAATTTACAGGTGAATCAAGGACTTACTGTATATGGAAATAAAGGGAGCACGGACCAGCATGCGTGAGTTTTCAGTTTACTTTTTTAAGTTTATAAATATCTTGATGTAAACTATTTTGCGAGTCTGATGCACTAGTTTGTGCAGCTACATCCAACAACTGAGAGACGGAGTGCACAATTTCTTTGTGACATTCATTGAAGTACTACGAGATAGGCCCCCTGGTCATGATTGGGAGCTTGAACCAGGCGTCACATGTGGCGACTACCTTTTTGGAATGCTACATGTAAGATTCATCACATTAGCCAGCTAATTTTATCTGGAGAGGAGATTTCATTTTTATTGTACTTGTTCGCTATGTTCTTATTCCAGTCTATCTAAACTGAGTTTTTACAGGGAACACGATCGGCTCTTTATTCAAATGATCGAGAGTCGATTACGGTTTCTGTGCAAGAAGTGACACCTAGATCTGTAGGAGCTCTTATAGCACTTTATGAGAGAGCAGTTGGAATTTATGCCTCACTTGTCAACATTAATGCTTACCATCAACCTGGTAAGTAGATATGTTTTGACCATCCTTAGGTTTGGAAATGAGAGATAAAATGTTCTTTTTTGTTGTCTCTGCAATATGCATTTGTCCCTGATATTGGTCACTGAATTCACCTATAATGTCTGACTAATGATTTTTCTTTCATCCGTCTTTGTTAATCCTGCATTTATTGTTGTTTCAGGTGTGGAGGCCGGGAAGAAAGCAGCCGGAGAAGTATTAGCTCTTCAGAAACGGGTTTTAGCAGTACTTAATGAGGCCAGGTATGATGTCAATTATAAGCAATATAAGCTCTCTTTGTGTATAGGTTCTGAAATGAGGAGATGTTGCAATTCTTTAGTTATGTTCTGGCTTAAAATTTTGTATTTTCACAAAAAAGGATAAAGACAATTTGCTTCAGAATAAAATTTGTCTTTAAGTTCTGTTTTGTTGTTTTGGGCCTTTGGCCCCCTTTTCACCAAAAAAAAATAAATTTGTCTTTTAAGGACATTGTTGTATTGAATTTCTTTCTTGATTTTCAAAGTCTTATGAATATAGCAAAAAGAAAATATTTGGAAGGTTTTACCTGCTATACTTCTGAGAATATGACAACATATCATTATTTAGAAAGATTCTCACAGGCAAAATCTGGAATATTATGAAATCACAAGGAAAAATGCCCTTTGCTGTGGACCAAAATTGTTGTCACATCCTTGTATTGAAATGTCATAAAATTTTTGAGTGCGACAGTTTTTGTGACATTTTTGAGTATTGAAATGTCATAGCAAAAAGATATGTGGAAGGTTTTACCAGCTATGCTAGTAAGATATATGCGGGGGGGGGGGACCGCTTCTAAAATGTGACATATGCTAAAGATATGACTGGGTTGTCTTTGTTTATAACTATCACCCCGTTCTTTCTGTTTTCAGCTGTAAAGAGCCTGTTGAACCATTGACACTTGAGGAAGTAGCCGATCGGTGCCACTCTACTGAAGATGTATTACCAATTTTCTGTTTTCATTCCCATTTTTTTTCTTTCTGAAAACTCATTTCCAGAATTAGTTGATTGCTTTGCTAACTTCCTCTCCTAATTGCTTTACTTGTTTCAGATTGAAATGATTTACAAGATCATCGCCCACATGGCCGCCAATGATAGAGCTCTTATCGCTGAAGGCAGTTGCGGTTCACCGCGGAGCATCAAAGTTTTCCTGGGGGAGTGTAATGTGGATGCGTTGTATACTTAAGTCCGTTCATCTCCAATCTCCATGTGCCATATAAAGAAAAAGAAAAGAACAGAAAAGAGTACACCTCTATGTGACATAAACAAAGAGTTCATCTCCATGTATTAGTAAGCATCATGTATTTGATTCCATTCCCATTGTATCTGTCTTTTTTTGGAATCGAGAATCTGGTTTAAATTAAACGAGTAAATAATATTCCAGTTCGAGGTTCTGTCATAGACTACAGTTTCTAGACGGTATTGGGGAATAAGCTGTTTTTTTTGTAACGGAAATATAATACAAATAATCTTGGGGTCATAATCTTCATTCTCTGCCAACATTGTCTGCTCTGCTTGTTGCTTTCACATGGTTGTGGTTATTGGCTCAAAGCCTTAAAAGGGTTATCAAAGCTCACAAGCTTTTATGCCTTCATTTTGGCATTTTCACATTTGATATGCTTTTGGAATTTCGCTTATTGATATTGAAGTGATAAATATTTTCGACATTAGCTTATCATATTGCCGATATTCTAATCGATATTTGGTATTTTCTTTTATATTTTCATAAATATGGATGTTCGATATATCTACTGTTATTTGATACCATGATTCATAGTTTAACTAGTTCGGTGGCAGATCATGTCCATAACCCAGTGATTCGAAATTTCAAATACTTGTCTTGTACTCTTGTTGGTTCACGATTCAAATACTTTTGAAAGTGAAGTGATACTAGAAATTGACAAACTGTCTCAATAATCAAATTGGTCCAAGAGTCAGAACGAGCGGAAAAGACAATTTATGGTGTGAGAAATCCAGGGGTCCAATAATTCATGTCATTGTTGATATCCAACTGTCAACCTACTAGTTTTTCTGCTTCATTAAGCTATGCATTATTGGCTTAAGTTTAATTAGTGCAGTAGTGAAAGACGAACATGGCTGGGTCCTTGTTACAGAATAAAGTACACTGAATATGAAAGTACATCAAGTTTTACTCGCATGAAAGTGTAGCTACTTATGAAGTCTTTAGCTGGCCGTATTTAATTAGGTCAATTTTCTGGCCGGCCAAAGTAGAATCTCTATTTAATGATAAGAGAGATTAATTGGGTTGATCACAATAATAGCGTTTGACATTTTATCCATACCCATAATTTTTTTTTACGGTTCTTTCATTATTTTTTCATCGCCGAAGCAAATCCATTAATAAAACTAAATTACATTAGAAAAATCAACCAATTTGATGGATTTTCCATTCATTAAGTTTCAACCTTACATCTCAATGGAAATGTAGCTAATTGATGAGCTACATTGTTACAAACTAGGGGCACATTTATAAAAAAACTTTGTGAAATAATGAGTATCCTTAGCCTCATCAAGTACATCTCCATCGGGTGCTAAGCTACACTGCTTACAGAGATCATGAACATCATTCAACGCACCCAACTCTACAATAATAGGAGAGGAGCCCAACTGAAGCGCCATTTTAAGCCGATACGCTATTGCAATGATCTCAACATGCTTGATAGAGGAAGCACTAACGAGGAGAAGGACATTGCAACAATAATCTCCTCATTAAAGCCGGTACACTCTATAACGTATGTTAAACGTGAAATTCATCAATTTTTGTGGACAGAAATATCATTAGACTAACTATTTTTTTATTAATGAAATTTTTTCCACTTTCAAAACAAAGAAAGAAGGAAAAATCTAAACCCTTATTTTGTGCTAGCACACTTTCATCTTTCAAAGTCTACCCCAGTAGAAAGTAGACGGTAAAAAGAAAATCAGACCGAAAAAGGTTACCCAGTAAAAAACAAGGAAACAGAGAGGAGAGGACCGAGGTTTGATTGGCGGAGTGAGACTCAGGACTGTCATACAATAGCTTAAGCCTTAAGGTTTAAGGTATAAAGCCACATTTAATTAATTAATAAACTAATCTTTTTCTGCCAAGTAATTAATTAAAGTAATTTTTTAAAAATTGGATATTCTTTTTCAAATTAAAGTTCTTCCCCAATGATTTTTTTTCCTTCTTTCTCATTTCACACACGAAACAAAAATAGGTAAGAAAAAAGAAAAGCATGTTGCGCGGGACCCACGACCATGTGAGTGGATTCTAGTTTAGCGGGAACTTGGAAGTCATTAGCTTAGACTAAAAAAGCGTGTCCCCACTACAACGTTCGACTTTGAGAAACATTTTTTTGTCACAAAAATTATTTTCTTAAAAAAAACAAAACACACGCCGGAAAGCAACAAAACCGGAGCGCCTCCGGTTTGCCACGTCAACTACCCGTTACTGTGTGGACAACTACGTGCGCTTTATTTTCGGAATGTTCATTAAGAATCTCCGTTTAGGCGTGATCCCACTTTATTCATTCCCTTATACGACATCGTTTCGTCAACTGCATAATATTCTCACCGACCAGTTCTAGATTTGTTGGGAGATTTTTGATTTTTGAAATCTAAAAAATGAAAAATCCGCATTAAAAAAATGGAAACAAAAAGGAAAATACAGTTCACTCAGTGAGAGAGAGAGAGAGAGAGAGAGAGTAACAAAACCTAAGAGAGATCATAGTTGGCCATTTTTCCCACAGCTCAAAATCAATAAACAGCGGAAGCTTTTGTCAGAAGCCAACTTTGTTTTTCTATTTCTCTCTTCCAAAATCTCGCGCATTTAAGTTGATCTTCTCTGAAAAATCCCTCTCTTTCTCTCTCTTCCCTGTCTCTGTAAACCCTTCCCTTCGGCATTGTTGTTGTTCTGCTTTTTCACTAGCCCAAACCCACAAGTTCGATTCATATGTCAGTTTTTTTATAGTGTTTGCTTTTGAAATTTGGGGTTTTCTGGTTTGTGGGTTTTTGATTGTTTTGATTCTTGGTGCAGGTAAAGGAACAAAACCCAGAAGATATGTTCACTGAAGGACTGGATAGGAGTGCCCTTCGTTGGGTTAGAGAGGTTTGCTTCTTCACATTCTCATTAGCCCTTCTCTTTTTACTTTCGATTTTACCTTTTTTTTTTTTCTCAATTTTTGTGAAATTTTTACTTGTACTATTGTCTGAGTGAATTCTGCTTTTGTTTTAGTGTTGTTAGGATCTGGGTATGTGTGAACTTGTATGTGTTCTTAAGAGTAGGAAAGTGTTTTTGAAACTGACACTTAATGGATTTTGTTGTTAATCAGAAGAAGGAAGTTCCATTCTCCGCAACGTCCAATTTGAGACCCAGAATTGATCCAATTACACACATCCGGAGTGGTAGTGGCGGCAGAGGATTTGGGCTCCCCCCACCGTCTAAATTTAGAAGTGGCCACTTGCCCTCCAATGCCATACCCGTTTCTCGGACAATTCCTGCTGATGGGGATGAAAGTGGGTCTGCTTCTGATAATGACAGAACCACTGATTCAGAAGACGGCGTATATGGAGGTAGATACTCACTGGATTCATCACCACAAGATGAGAGGATTCCAAGTGCCACTAGTGCTCATAGATATGGGAAACCGTCAAATGGGCAACCACATTACAGCAGTGATTATATGTACTCGGATGTCAGTTCATCGATGGACACTGTTGTGGGGAGACAAAAACCAGTGACAGAGAGGTTGGCAAGGGGAAGTGAGAAGTATCCTGTTGGGCGGAATGGTTATGCTGAGGATGAGTCATCTGATTCGGCTGCGAGCTCAGAGTTTTCTACTTCACAAGCGGGAGGAAGCATCAACAATGCGGTGCCATGTAGTAGAGCTTATGCTTCGGAGGGATATGCCTCGAGTGTGCAGTCAAAGGGGAACTTGGGAAGTACTGCTGAAAAGGTTTGTGTTGTTTTAATTGTATTTGCATTGTTGTTGGATATCAAAAGTAGCATCCTGTTGAAGTCCTACTTGAGACATTTAAATCCTTGTGTCATATTAGTGATAAATGGAGGATACTATGACTTTGTTAATGTTATACGTCAGAAAAGCGAAATTGTTGAGTGAATCTACTATAGTACTGATACTCTTTCTCAATCTGTCAATTTTTCAGGGTTTGCATTCCAGGAACCTGCAGAGTGAAAAGTTATCCGACGACGATGATGTTCCCAGTGCACCACCATTTTGTGGTGCAACTCAGGAAATTAAACAGGACAATGAGACAAGTCCATCTAGAATACCTAGGACACAACATACAACCTCTTCATCTGACCAGTTTGTAAGGTATGTATGTTTTATCAATGTTTTTAGTTTGAAAAAATGGCATCCATTAATGCTTGTGTTTTGAAAGACATATGAGTTTTGTTTTCCCAAACATATGCCCTTGAGGCATACTGCTATTATTTTTATGTTTTCCAAAAAAGACAAGCACATTCATACACATACCCACACATACACACTCATACAGAAACATAACATTTGGTTAAGCGACCAACTCATTATTGTCTGTTCACAGAAATACTAATAGTTCCGAAGCTGCTGCTTCATCATGTCCAGCTCGTGTTCCCACTTTTTATGCAAGGTATCTCTAACCAGTACCATAACTGCAGATGGTGTATATGCTGATAACCTTTGTTTCCGCCATATAAGAGTTTATTAACTGTGCTTGTGCTTCTTGCAAATCAATACCAGTGCTCTAGGGCCATGGCATGGTGTCATCGCATACGATGCATGTGTACGTCTTTGCCTTCATGCTTGGGCAATGGAGTGCATGGAAGCTCCCATGTTTTTGGAAAATGAATGTGCTCTATTACGAGATGCATTTAGGTGAGTCTACGCGCTATTCTTCATTTAGTTGACCTTTTGATACATTCTTGGACTAGACCCTGTTATGTGTGTCCCAAGTTTGGGGTTAAGTCAGGCTCGAATTCCTCATGTAAACATATTTTGCTGAACTGCTGCACCAGGTGATTCAGTGCGATCCCTGATTTCTTGCTTTAGCTAGGTTTTTTGTAGCACATTAATAAAACTGCGATATTTTTTGCAACTTTGTAATTTGGCTGAATGCTAAAAGTAAAAGGTTAGGTAACAATGGGTATCCAGATAGTAAATTCGAATATTATGGGAGTTCAATAACGTTAACAATGTTTTGATCTGACTAGTTGGTGTCCTGTTTAGTTCTGAAAACTTAACACTCCAACTGTACTTGCATAATATAAAATAGTACAGTGAACGATATGCAAAATCATCTTGAATTTTATCTTTTTGACTGTTGACACTTCTAATCTTGTTATAACCTTGTTAAAAATGTAGTTTACGGCAAGTGCTTTTACAATCAGAGGAAGAATTGTTGGCAAAGCGCACTTCAGAGCTTGCCCTTGAGAAAGCTGCTCCAAAACCTAAGAAAATAGTTGGGAAGATGAAAGTGCAAGGTAGTATTTCATACCAGTTTTTGTATTCTTACTGATCAGGTGCTTGGTAATGAGACCGTCCTGAATTTGTTCATTCTGCAGTGCGTAAAATTAAATTGGGTCTGGACCCCCCTACTGGATGTAGTATTTCGGCTCTAAGGCCACCAGTTATCAAACTGGAATCCATTCGATCTCGCTTCTCCAGCTTACAGTCTACAATCACTTCTGGATGGCAAGCCCTTCGGAACATTCGTGTTGCACCTCGCATACCTGCAAATGGTTCTTTTTCACGTCAAAGTTTGGCATACGTGCATGCTGGTACTCAGTATATAAAACAGGTGTCTGGACTCTTGAAAACTGGGGTAACTACTCTGCGCAGCAGTTCGTCATCATATGAAGTTGTGCAAGGTAAGAGAATGGAAAGCTTCATGAGGGAAACCCATGATTATATATATAGTAGATAAAAACAAAATACACAGTTCAATGTTTCCCAACAATTTTTGTACTATAATTGGCAAATCTATATATCCAGACCATCTTAAAGGTTTTAGGGCTTACATGCCTTTAAAAATATTATGTCCTTGGATTATCTAACAAATTGTTTTTATGTCCGGGCATGATGTTCAGGAATTTATGTCTGTTTATTAGGCAGTCTTATTAGCTTCTTGTTTGCATGATACAATTTTCTGATATATACTGTTATATCAGCAATTCAATAGCGTATAAAATTTCATAATCTTCAGATATATTTTTTTTTCCATGAAAAACTTGAGGTTTTTAACGCTTACTGTTAATTGGAATCAGAAACGTACTCTTGTCTGTTAAGACTGAAAAGTTCAGCTGAAGATGATGTCATCAGGATGCAACCTGGATCTGGTGAAACTCATGTGTTGTATGTTATCTTGTCCCTATTGTTATTATTATTATTATTTTTGTAAACTATATCTGCTGGAAAAAGGTACTGACAACTCTTACAGCTTTCCAGAGAGTTTGGGAGATGAGCTAATAATTGAAGTCCTTGATTCAAAGGCAAAGCATTTCGGCCGGGTCCTTGCTCAAGTGGCAACTATTGCTGATGATCCGGTAATAATCCTTAATCCTGACAGTACGAGATGGATAAATTAAATTGATAATGCTTCTGGTAAAAAGGCTCATCTCAATGTTGAATGCAGGCTGACAAGCAGCGCTGGTTCTCTGTCTATCGGGAACCAGAACATGAGCTCGTAGGAAAGATACAGCTTTCTGTATATTATTCAACAAGTTCAGATGAGACCCCCAAGGTGTGCTTTTATACTTCAGTAGCCTTTAAATATATTAGCCATGTTTGTTAAGAGTTTCTCGGTTGTGCCATAAATGAATTTTCTAATGTTTTGATTACACAAAAAAGGAAAAAAAAGAAAAGGGAAAAAAGTATAGATGTTTCTTTGTTATTTGAACTTTTAATATTGTTTGAAGGATGCTCACTAATTTATTACCTGAATATGGGAATATAGATATTTCATTTTATAAAATGGATTACAAACTAGCTTTGTGATATTATTTGCCTTGTCGTTCAGTGTGGCTCGGTTGCGGAAACGGTGGCATATGACATCGTTTTAGAAGTTGCTATGAAGGTTCAGCATTTTCAACAAAGGAGTCTATTGTTGCATGGTCCATGGAAATGGCTTTTAACAGAGTTTGCATCATATTATGGTGTCTCTGATGTATACACCAAGCTAAGGTAATACATGTGATGGGTTGGTTGGTTGTTCCTATTAAAATGATATGGCCATGTAAAACATTGTTATTTTTTCCCTGGTTTCATATCTGAATCATGCTTTTGATTTGTGATCCCGACAGATACCTGTCTTATGTTATGGATGTAGCAACACCAACAGCTGATTGCCTGAATTTGGTGTATGATTTGCTAAGGCCTGTTTTAATGAAAGGCCACAATAAGAGCATGTTGAGTTTCCAAGAGGTAGAAATTGCACTGTCTTGAAATTTTAATGTTTTGACTAGCTAATGTTGTTTTGGCTTGTCTAATACTTTTGGTTGTCACAGAACCGTATATTAGGAGAAACTAAGGACCAAATAGAACGAATTCTTGCTCAAGCATTTGAGAACTATAAGTCCTTGGATGAATCATCGCTTTCGGGTATTATGGAGGTTTTTCGACCTGCAACTGGGCATGCTGCACCTGCATTGGAACCTGCTGTTAAACTTTACACTCTTCTTCACGATGTCTTGTCTCCTGAGGTTCAGACTGCTTTATGCCACTATTTCCAGGTTTGAGGAACTTTCAGTATATTTAACAATGGTTGATGTCATTGAGATATCTGTTTGTTTTTCTAAGTGGTAGTATGTTGCCAGGTTGCTGCAAGAAAGAGATCCAGAAGGCACTTGGCTGAGACAGACGAATATATTACCAACAACAGTGAAGGACTTTTGACGGATCCTTTGAGTATTACGACAGCTTACCAGAAAATGAAATCCCTGTGCCTTAATATTAGGAATGAAATCCGTACTGATATTGAGATCCATAATCAGCATATACTCCCCAGGTATGTACCTCTAACCATCTAGTGAACACATCTAAATTTGATATCAGTTTTTTGCCATAAAACCTACTATTATGTTTTGATGCTTTTTTATTTCTTCAACCAGTAGCTTATTCTAGTGTTATCTAAATGATGAGTTGTTGACAAAGATATGCCATGCATATTCTAGGAGTCATTTGTTGTTTACAGATATTAAATTTTGTCTAGGTATTTATATACGATCCTGTCAAAATGTCATTAGTAACAATAATGTTTTTTATTTTTATTTCTACATATATTTATTCATGTGCATAAGCTCTGATGTTGGACAAAGTGGTTGCTGTTTACAGATAATAAAATCTTGTCTAGATATTTATATACGATCCTGTCAAAATGTCATTAGTAACAATAATGTTTTTATTTTTATTTCAACATATATTTATTCATGTGCATAAGCTCTTATGTCGGACAAAATGGTTCTGCTATGTGCAACATAACAACTCAATGGTTTAATTGAATAGCTAAACAAAATAGATCTTGTCCCTTTCAAATTTTGAGGCCTTGGGTGAAAACTGTAAATTGCCACACTTTGATACTTAATATATTATAAAAAATATAACTAAAGTTTTATATTATCTGAAATCATTTTCATCAAATTTTGAGATGCAAAACCACTGTTTAAGTCCTTGATATTATTAATTATTACTTTTAACTATATCCTTCTCAATAGATTGTGTAAGTTAAGGTTTGGGTTTTTTTTGTGTTTTTCTTAATGGTTTTTCTGTTCCTTCTGTTTCCTTCTATTGCACAAATTTAGAAAGATCATATCTTTTGTTATTCACACTGCAGTTGTGGAAAGTCTCCAAATGTATACCATAGTGAATCACTGAATCATGACATATCTACATTATTTCCTTTCCATAGTGGAAATCATTCTTTCTCCTAGATGTTCAAAAATATGGAAGCTGCATCACTACTTCATGTCATGCAATCTGTTTCCATGTTGCTAATCAGAGTACTTGTTTTTGCTTTGGTGGTTTTTCTGGTGTCTGATGGCGATCATTTATTCTAATGGTTGTGAACTTTCATGGATCAGTTTCATAGACCTCCCACATCTGGCATCATCCATATACAGCACAGAGCTATGCAGTAGATTGCGAGCTTTCCTCATTGCTTGCCCACCATCAGGCCCGTCACCTCCCGTAGCAGAACTTGTTATAGCCACAGCAGATTTTCAGAGGGACCTTGCCAGCTGGAACATCAGGTAATGCTAACTTTGTTCCAACTACTATTGTTAATTTATTGAGAATTTGGTTTATGTGGTTCTCACTAATTTTTTGTTAGTTCAGTCATATTAAAGGTGGAGTTGATGCAAAAGAATTGTTCCACCTATATATTATGTTGTGGATTCAAGATAAGCGCCTTTCTATGCTCGAAGTATGCAAATTAGACAAGGTACATATGTTAAACAATAGCATTGTTGTATACATATCTGACTTTCCTTTTGGATTATAACCATGATATATTGGACAGAAAACAGTTAGATAACACATATATATTCAATTATTCAGAAATGTATGTATTCTAATTTCTTGGGGAATATTTTAACATATCAGTTTAATAAGGTACCTAAAGTTTTGTACTTGCAGGTGAAATGGTCGGGAGTTAAGACGCGACATTCCACGACTCCTTTTGTTGATGAAATGTATGACCGTCTCAAAGGAACTTTGAGTGACTATGAGGTCATCATTTGCCGATGGCCGGAATATACCCTTGTTTTGGAGAATGTATGTCAGATTTCTCATGCCTCAAACTTCTATCTTCTAATTTGGTATCTGTCAATTGTCATCACACCCACCTCCATCACCACCATCCACTTGGAACAGATTCCCAGGAATTTATTGTTTGATCTCAACGATGTTTCAATAACAGGCTATTGCTGATGTTGAGAAGGCGATAATAGAGTCCCTAGACAAGCAGTATGCAGATGTACTGGCTCCTTTGAAGGAAAATTTGGCACCAAAGAAGTTTGGCCTTAAATATGTTCAGAAACTTGCCAAACGATCTGTGTGCTCTTATACTGTCCCTGATGAGGTTAGTTGACATTTCAAACTTGTTGTGTTGACCTTTATCTTGATGTTGCATATGGGTAAAATTTTGATGTTGCTTTTCAGCTCGGAGTTTTGTTAAATTCGTTAAAGAGAATGCTTGATGTCCTCCGGCCCCAAATAGAAGTTCAATTCAGGTCGTGGGCTTCCTGTATCCCAGATGGTGGACAGTCAGCTCCTGGAGAGCGTCTGAGTGAAGTTACTGTAATGCTGAGAGCCAAGTTCAGAAACTACATCCAAGTAGTTGTGGAAAAACTGGCAGAGAATGTGAGTGTCTTTCTGATGATGGCACATTTCTGGTTGAATTAGTTGCTATACAAGACTACAAGAGTGTCATAAAATGAGAATTAGTTTGTGTTGGACAAAAAATAATTAGGTCATCTAGTCAAGATATATGCAAAGAGAAAACATGTTTGCAGAGTTTACTGAGTGAATATAGATACTATTAATCTTTCACAACGTACAAAATGAATTGTTTATTCTCATAGAATAGTTAAGCAAGTGCAGGTTAAGTAATAAGTGTGTTTCATACTGTAGTGTCTCCTGTACATGTTCTTGTGTGCCTTGTTTATTCTCATAGAATAGTTAAGCAAGTGCAGGTTAAGTAATAAGTGTGTTGCATACTGTAGTGTCTCCTGTACATGTTCTTGTGTGCCCTCTCTGGGAATGGATCCTATTCCAACTTATCTTTCATAACCGTTGCGGCCGCATTGAATATTAGTGTGTAAAAGGAATTCTTGGTGTTCTCCACATGCTTGCAGTATAAGCAAGCTGCAAGCTGCAAGCTGTCTCTTGTTCCATTCAGTGTGCTGACTGGATACTTAAGTAGTGATTGTATTTTGAAGTTCCACTGATTTCTATCTTTTTCATTATTCCAGACAAAGTTGCAGAGTGCTACAAAACTGAAAAAGATTCTACAAGATTCAAAGGAAACTGTGGTAGAATCTGATGTGAGAAGTAGAATGCAGCCTTTGAAAGACCAGCTAACAAGTACAATAAACCACCTCCATACAGTCCTTGAGACTCACGTCTTCATTGCAGTCTGCCGAGGTTATTGGGATCGAATGGGACAAGTAAGTTCTTCAATTTGGTTATTTCAAGAATCCAGGCTCTGGGATGACAATTTTGCTCGTCTAATATGGCCCAGGCTCTGGGATGACGATTTTGCTCGTCTAACATGGCTGTTTTCTGCCACAGGATGTACTAAGTTTCTTGGAAAACCGAAAAGAAAATAGATCATGGTACAAGGGATCACGAGTTGCTGTCTCTGTAAGTGGCTGATACAACCCTCATCCCCTTTTTTTGACCTTTCTACTTCTGGATCTGTAATTTCCCTTCTAATATGCAACCACCCCGTTTTTTCACGATTTGCAGGTTCTGGATGACACATTTGCATCACAGATGCAGCAGTTGTTGGGAAATGCACTACTGGAGAAGGACCTGGAGGCCCCGAGATGCATAATGGAAGTCAGATCGATGCTGTGCAAGGATGCTGCCCATCAGAAGGACAACAACTATTACTTTTAGATACCAACTTGTTAATGTGAGTTGAGGGCATGGATTGTGTCTTCAAGATGTGGTAATGCTGAACTTGGGGGATGATAGGGTTTCCGACAGATCATCTTTATGGCCTGCTCAGTATCAAAAACCATGTCACTTTGGTTACTGATGTGTATAAAGCCCAGTGCTGCTAATTAATTTTGTAGAGGGAGCAAGCAACTCGGCTGCTCCAGTACCAATTCCAAAAGCCTGCTCTGCTCTGTTCTACGTTTCACATGTATTTTCTTCTCATAGATCATAGCAACTAGAAACTCGATTCACATTTTTGTAATACACATATGGCCCAGCCAATAGCCTTGTCTTGAACTCTTGACACAATTTTGTCCTAGTATTTTGAATATGATCGATGTGAACAAGTTGCCTGCCACTATAGCATAGCATAGATTCTGTTTTTACTGCATTTCTGGGTTTTGATTTGATTGAGACTTGATTGAGAGAGGAGGTATAGGCTTTTCAGAGAAACCCATCATCATTAATTGCATTGAGAAAATAATTGAATGAAATGGACTGTTCGTAATGCAGAGACTTGACTGACTCTTGGATAATGGATATACAGTATAGTGAATGCAGTTGCTGGTTCAGTGCGTTGTGTTGTACACTTTGACGCACAAGTGGACTGAATTGGAGAAGAACGATCTATCATTTGACTGCCTTAATTAGACCGAAACCATGTTGTAGTACTAATGCCTATTGATTCAACCCCGTCCTCCTCAGAAGTAATAAGATGTGTGCACGTTGGGCTTCTTTGTGTACAAGATAGATAATGCTGCGGATAGACCAAACAAACCATGACAGATGTTGTCATATACATATGCTAACAGGCATTGAAGGACTGTTACATCACAAGGGTATAGCATATTTGAATTATAGCAGAAACATATCAATTTTTATGTATGTGTTTTTTTTTTGTCAAGTTTATTGTGGTGTAAAATAATTATATTATTTTCGTAGAACCTTCCCGCTAAAAGGGTTGAAAACTCAGTGCATGGGATATCGCACGCGTTTTGCTGATACGACTTTGATTTTAGGGTGTGAAGTTGTTGACAGGCGAAATGTGAGTAGTGCGTTTTCTGCCAAAGCACGTTTTTCAAACCAGGCTGAAATGTGAGAAGTGCGGAGGTAATTTGTACAGAAAAAGGGGACTAAAACTTTAGACATTCCTTTCACTAGTCTTGTCTTTTTCATTACTGTACCTTGATGGGGCTTTATTACCGTTTATTGGAATCTTCCTCTCCAATATGAACATCGATCTTCAAAGTCTACCGACCAGGCGACCATGACTTTGAGAATAAGTTAGTTAACTAGCTTCAATATGAATAAGTATATATCTTCACAAAGTTTGCATCTGAGTTTCTACATGACCAACCTTTTATTGCAGTATATGATTGTCATTGTTACTTTTTATGAACAACATGTTGGGATTGGGAGTGCAAATGGGTAGTACTGGTGGAGCTGAAAGCTTTAGTATTTTAAATTTCTCCATGTTCTTCTTCTTCTTATTCATTTTCAGCTTATTGCTTCCATCGCATTATCATTGTGCTCAAGTTTATAACATAACTCGTACGCAACCATTAGCACATGGACAAACTCTTGTCTCCTCTGGCCACATTTTCGAATTGGGCTTCTTCAGTCCTAATGGTTCTGCTAATATGTTTGTAGGGTTATGGCAAAAGAATATACTTCCGCGTAAAGTTGTGTGGGTGGCCAACCGAGAAAAGCCTCTTGAAGCTGCAGACAGCTTGGCTAGTTTGAGAGTTAGCAGCAATGGGACTCTGGAGCTTGTAGATGGGAAGCAGAATTCCGTCTGGTCTACGAATATGTCTTTGCCATCTAATAGTACTTCAACTGTTGCACTTCTTTTGGACAATGGAACCTTTGTTGTCAATTATCATATGGGAGCCGAGTTATGGAAGAGCTTTGATTATCCTGGTGACACAATCCTACCAAACATGGTGATTGGATTCGATCAATCTGGAAATGGGAATTTCTTGAGTTCCTGGAGAAGTGAAAATGATCCATCAACTGGGTCATTCTTGCTTGGACTGGCACCACAGACGCCGTCACAGGTGTTCATCTGGACTACTAAAAATGGATCATCAACAACTTCAACTACTCCCCACTGGAGAAGTGGACCGTGGGATAAAACAAGTTTCATTGGTGTACCAGAAATGGATTATCAATATTTAAATGTCTTTAATCTCAATGATGACTTGAAGCAGCGAAAACAGTATTTCTCTTATAATACATATATAAGACCTGCATACATAGACCTCTCCTCAGAAGGAATAGTAAGGCTTATGTATTCCAAAAATGACGGGAAGTGGTATGTGTACTGGGAGGCACCGAAGCATTCATGTGACATTTATGGAGCATGTGGACCTTTTGGGGTTTGCAAGGCTTCTGGATCACCAATCTGCAAGTGTTTGAAAGGGTTTGTACCCAAGTCCAACGACGAATGGAGCCAACGAAACTGGACAGGAGGGTGCGTGAGGCAGACCAAATTGTTCTGTGAGAGACGTCGAACCGATCATAAGCCAGTCCCATTGGAATTAGGAAAACAAGATGATGATGATGATGGGTTTTGGAAGATCGTAGGGGCCAAAGTACCAGATTATCACGAGTATATCAATACATATTTTAATGCGGAAGACTGCAAGTTACAGTGCCTAAATAATTGTTCTTGCCTGGCTTATGCATTTGTTAATAATATTGGGTGTTTGGTCTGGTCCAAACACCTTATTGATATACAGCAGTTTTCCTCCGGAGGAGTTGATATATATGTTCGCCTAGCACGCAAAGAACTAGGTAATGTCCTAAATGATAACAATGCTTAATTGCAAAAATCTAACTAGCAATCTTATCTTTTCTTATATATATATGTTGCTTTAATTCGTATTTATAGTAATTAAATTCATTTTGCAGGTGAAGGAAAGCCTATTAAGTTGATTGCCAGCCTTACAGCTAGTGGTTTTGTGAGCATCTTGGTTGCCCTAGTGTTCGGTTTGCTCAGGTTGCGAGCTAACCAAAAGGGTAAGCTAGAGAGATCAATTAATATATTATGATGCATTAATTATTGTTATATCCCTCTCAAGAACTAATCAAATTGGTATAACTTCCGTGCATATATAACTTGTTTGTTGTTTTAATCTGACTCGGTGTTGATGTTAATTTATATTTACAAAATCAGGACACATCAAATTTATAGAATTATGGAAGTACAAAACTATGGCAGAATGGTTAATTGTATTCATTCGTGTGTGATATATACAGAGTACCTACTGCACATCTTGTGGTTCTCCAACAAGTTAGGAAACCAGCAAGGAAAGACATTAATTACAATTACAATTGGAAACAAAGAAGATACAGACTATCCTAACAATCAAACCTACTTAATAAAATATATTCTTACACTATCAACCCAATCTCAATTGAATGCAGCAAGATATACTTTCCAACACTCCCCCTCAAGTTGGAGAGTGTATATCAATAACTCCCAACTTGCACATGAGTTGTCTGAACTTTTCTTTTCCCAAAGCTTTTGTAAATACGTCTGCCAATTGTTGTGAAGAAGTCACAAATCGAGTAACAACTTCACCTTTAACAATTTTGTCCCGAATAAAATGACAATCCATTTCAATATGCCGAGTTCTCTCATGAAACACAGGATTCTTAGCAATATGCAAAGCAGCTTGATTATCACAATGTAAAACGGCAGGACTTGAAACAGGCATATGTAAATCTGTTAACAAATAACGTAGCCAAGTAAGCTCACAGCAAGTACCTGCCATTGCTCTGTATTCTGCTTCTGCACTTGATAAAGATACAGTCTTTTGCCTCTTGGTCCTCCATGAAATTAAAGAATCTCCAAGGAATACACAATAACCAGTAGTAGAGCGGCGGGTAATAGGACATCCTGCCCAATCAGAGTCACAGAACGCCTTCAGGTTTAAAGAATTATTGGCATGGAGAAGTAAACCTTGACCAGGAGATGACTTTAAGTAACGAACAACTCGAAGGGCAGCAGTCATATGTTGTAAACGAGGTTCATGCATAAACCGGCTGAGAATGTGTACTGAATATGTGATGTCGGGTCTAGTAATGGTCAAATAAATTAGCCGACCAACTATGCGCCGATAAGCAGCAGGATCTTTGAGTAATTCTCCTTTGTCTGAAAGCTTGGATTCTTCCATGGGAAACTCAACCGGCTTAGCACCCAAATAACCGCTATCTTTGATAATTTCCAAGGCATATTTGCGTTGGGATATGTAAATCCCTTTCTTGGAACGAGCTACTTCAATGCCAAAGAAGAACTTTAGATCACCAAGGTCCTTGATGCGAAAACGAGTGTGGAGGAACTGTTTCAGAGCGTTAATGGACTCCATATTGTTCCCAGTTATCAAAATATCGTCCACATAGATTAACAAAACAGTGAGAGATGTACCATGCTTACGGACAAACAAGGAATAATCGGCTTTGGACTGAGAGAAACCAGCCAGCAAGAATGGCATCTGTAAACTTAGAAAACCATTGACGAGAGGCCTGTTTCAGTCCGTACAACGACTTGTGAAGGCAACACACTAGATTCTCCCCCTGTCGCCGAAGACCAGGAGGAGGAGACATGTAAATTTCTTCCAATAAATCACCATTCAAAAAAGCATTATTGACATCTAATTGATGTAAGGACCAATTTAGACTAGCAGCAATAGCAAGAAGGCAGCAGACAGTGATCATTTTTGCAGTAGGAGAAAAAGTATCGTGATAGTCGATACCTGCGGTCTGAGTAAAACCCCGAGCGACAAGACGAGCCTTATAGCGCTCGATAGAACCGTCAGCCTTGCGCTTGACTCGATACACCCATTTACAACTAATGGGGCGTTTGCCAGCTGGCAAAGGAACGAGACTCCATGTCTGATTATCAATGAGAACTTGAAGCTCAGAATTCATAGCCTCCTGCCATTTTGGATCGGCTGAGGCAATCTCATAAGAAGTCGGTTCCTCATCCCGACTAACATTAGCAATATAACATAGGTGAGCAGGAGAATACTGATGATATGAAATGTAGTGACAAAGTGGATACCTCGTACCTGGTGTGAAATTGGACGAGGCCGAGGACGATGGATGTGGAGGCAGTATCACCTGCGAGCAAACGTAGTCCTTGAGGCGAACATTGGCTTCTCGAGAGCGCTGAGAACGACGAAGCGGCTCAGCAGGAACAATGGGAAGAGGGTCAGGAAGGACGACATCAACTGGTGGAATTTCTGGTGGCTGTTCGGAAGGAATGTCTGGTGGAATAGGCAAATCGGAATTGACTGAAGGAATTGTATGAGGAGAAGAAGATGAATGAGGGAGGGCCGAAAAAGAATCAGAATTGACTGAGTCGGTCGACGCAGGCAGAGGAGAGGATGACGACGCCAACATTGGTACTGTAGGGCGTCGGACATACGTCTTCAAAGTTGAGGGCGGCAGCAGATTTGGTGGTGGAGAAGGCGGTGATGGGTTAGGTGGTGGAGAAAGCGTGTTGTCTGAATTTGGGAAAGGAGAAGACGTGTTTGCTGAATTTGGGGAAGGAGAAAACGTTTTTTCTGAATGAGGAGAAGAAGAACACGTGTTTTGGGGTGAGAAAGGGTCAGAGGTGATAGGAATAGGAATGGGCTGGGTTGTTGGGTTATTTTTAGTTGGACTTGTGTTTGGTAAGTGGTGAAATTTGTCCTCAAGAAAGATTACATCTCTATTAGTGAAAATTTTTCTTGTCTCAATATCGTAGAGTTTGTAAGCCTTCTGTCCCATGGGGTAACCCAGAAAAATACATTTGGTGGCACGAGGAGAAAATTTTGAAGACGGATTAGGAATGGTTGCGAAAGCAATACACCCAAAAACTCGCATCCGAGAATAATCAGGAATTTTATTGTGAAGAATTTGAAAAGGTGTTTTCTTGTGAAGCAGCAAAGTAGGAAGACGATTGATTAGATATACGGCAGTGAGAACACATTCTCCCCAAAAATTAATGGGTAAATGTGATTGAAAACGAAGAGCACGAGCGATTTCAAGGATATGTCGATGTTTCCGCTCAACGACACCATTTTGTTGTGGTGTATAAACACAAGAATGTTGAAAAAGAATACCTTCTTCAAGAAAGAAATTTTGTAACGAAAGAAATTCAGCCCCATTATCAGAACGAAGTTGTTGAACTTTTGTATTGAATTGAGTATTAACATAATGAAAAAAACGACGAAGTAAATTCTGTGTCTCACTCTTGTGACGCATTAAGAAAACCCATGTAAATCGGGAAAAATCATCCACGATAGTCAAGAAATAAGTAGCACCAGAAAGAGAAGGAGTTTTATGACGACCCCAAATATCACAATGAATAAGGGAAAAACATTTTGAAGTTCTTATTGAACTAGAAGGAAAAGGTTGACGAGTTTGTTTCGCCAATGGACAAATGTCACAATTATGACTAGAATCAAAGTTGAAATTAAGCCAATTATTAGCTAAAAATTGTAAACGAGCAGAGGAGGGATGACCTAAGCGGCGATGCCAAAGGTCCGAGGAGATGATCAAATTGCAAGCAAAATGAGAAGAAGGGGAAGTCGAAGCCAACGCCACGAGGTAATAGAGGTCACCACGTCGCTTACCCACACCAATTATCGTCCTCGTAGCCAAGTCCTGTAGAATACACCAAGACGGAAAAAAAGTCACTGAACAATGTAAATCATCAATTGTCTTTCCAACAGACATAAGATCAACTCGAAAGCTTGGCACACAAAGAACATTATTCAATTGAAATGAATCATTAAACCGAATTGAACCGGTCATAGTAATTCCAGCCTTCGCTCCACTTGGTAAAGAAACGGGTGCCAATGAAGGATTCTCATCTATACTCATCAAAGAATCTGGAGAAGAAGTAATGTGATGGGTTGCTCCGCTATCAATTATCCAACGATTGGGAGCAACTGGCAATAAATTTGATGAAGAATGTGGTGAACTTGTAGAATTCGCTTGAGAGAATAAAACACGCTTACTCTGTACTAGTGCCATAATGTGTAGGCATTGTTCAGCGGTAAGATGGGGAGCAATTGCTTGAAGTTTGCGGATGATTGAGTGAACTGGAGCCATGGAAAAAAAACGAGAGAGAAGTCAACAGCTTCTCAAAGAAATACCAACACTAGTTGGAAAAATTGATAATTTAGGTCCAAGAGCGTTTTTGCTCTGATACCATATAGAATTATGGAAGTACAAAACTATGGCAGAATGGTTAATTGTATTCATTCGTGTGTGATATATACAGAGTACCTACTGCACATCTTGTGGTTCTCCAACAAGTTAGGAAACCAGCAAGGAAAGACATTAATTACAATTACAATTGGAAACAAAGAAGATACAGACTATCCTAACAATCAAACCTACTTAATAAAATATATTCTTACACTATCAACCCAATCTCAATTGAATGCAGCAAGATATACTTTCCAACAAAATTAACAAAACCTACTTCTCTTTGAATCAACAGAAAAGATTCCAACTTCAAGGGACACTCTTCGAGAATATATTGGAAAACATGATCCATCAGAGCTATTGATCTATGACTTTGATACCATATTAACTGCTACAGACAATTTCAGCATTACAAACAAACTCGGGCAAGGAGGCTTTGGTCCTGTTTACAAGGTACGTACTTACTTGTTTACTTAAAGGGTAATATAGCATTGTACGTACAGGTAGAAGATACAGACATGAACGAACACCACCATTAATTTGTGGACCTCGATCGTGTAGGGTATGCTACAAGATGGGAAGGAAATAGCTGTAAAAAGACTATCTAGTAGCTCAAGACAAGGCATTGAAGAGTTCAAGAATGAGATGCTGTTAATCTCCAATCTTCAACACAAAAATCTTGTTAGGATCATGGGTTGCTGCGTTAAAGGGGATGAGAAGTTACTGGTTTATGAGTTCATGCCAAACAAAAGCTTGGATACGTTTCTATTCGGTTAGTTTCACTGACACTTTATGTTGGATACTTGGATGCAGTTCTTATAGTTAGTATATATATATATATCTTCTTCTTTTGATATTATTAGTCGTCTTTGAGCTCTTTGTGACGTGTCGAACTTGGGGGATTTTGATCAAATAAGACATGCAGCAAAATGCTCATAACTATTAAATAATGAAATGTGCCGATCCAATACTCTGTTTTTATTTTTTATATTTTCAGTTCATAAATTCTCTATTATGCATCCACAAATGTTCATACCACTATCTATATGTCCAAACAGTTAAAGGCCGGCTAGATTTATTTTTAGAAGAGTTAAAGGCTAGATTTGAAATCTAGTTTTAATCAGAGGACAAAGGCTAGAAGTACGTCTTGTGATGAAAAATCTTTTCATCATATGGTCAATATATGTTTCATTGATGAATGCATTGGAAATATGAATAACATTGTTAATATAGAACATTGTAATGGGTGTATTGATTGATTATTTGATCAGATCCGATGAGGAGAGGTGAGCTTGAGTGGGCTAGACGCTTTAATATCATTCAGGGAGTTGCTAGAGGACTTCTTTATCTCCATCATGATTCCTACGTGAAGGTGATTCATAGAGATTTAAAAGTGAGTAACATTCTCTTGGACGAGAAAATGAATCCGAAAATTTCAGATTTTGGATTGGCACGCATAGTTGAAGGAACACAAAGTCTAGAAAATACTCAGAAGATTGTGGGAACCCGGTAAGAATCAATTCTTTTAGTTATATGTATTTTTCTTTAAGCCGGCCAGAAATGGAGAAACCAAAAGAAGCAATTTTTCCAGTTACATTATAATGTGTTTTCTGTACAGTGGCTATATGTCTCCGGAGTATGCCATGGGAGGGATATTTTCCAAAAAATCCGATATCTACAGCTTTGGGGTCATGGTATTGGAGATTATAAGCAGCAACAAGAATACCAGTTTTTTTTATATGACCAACAACTAGGCTTTTTGGCCTATGTAAGTTCAATGTAAAATAGTGAGTTTTATGAGGAGTCGAGCTATTTCATATAGTTTAGACCATAAATATAAAGCTAAATACAGCAGAGTTTTAACAAATTTTGACGACAAATATTAATTTTTTCAGGCATGGAACTTGTGGAATGAAGGCAGGGGATTGGCGTTAGTAGATGAAGTATTAGGTGATTCATACTCCTCATCAGAAGTAATGAGATGCGTTCAAATTGGGCTTCTTTGTGTACAAGACAATGCAGTGGATAGGCCAACTATGTCTGATGTTGTTTTCATGCTAAGTAGTGAGACAGATGGTCCACAACCAAAGCAGCCCATATTTACTATCCAAAACTCAGTTTATCATCCTCACTATGGAAATACTAATTCCTCCAAAAATGAAGCTACCATTACACTGATTGAAGGACGATGAGCGACCAAAAAATTTGTTACATCAAAATGCAATGACGTTTGGCCATTCTGAAGAGTTCTTATACATATTGAAGTACGTTTTGGTGTAGAAAACAATCCGTTTGCTCTTGGGATAGTATATATATTTATATATATGTAGGTTTTTCCCTCAAGTAAGCCCGGACCTTCATTGATTGCTATTACACTTTGTAATGACAATTCCTTTGCTTCTTTTTACCTCATCATGCACGTATACATCTTTGTGTTTTAGGTCAATGATTCAATGGCTGGAAAAATAGTTAAACCACATTCCTCAGCCGGCCATGATCGACTTGTGTATGAGTCAATATTGATTGTACACACGTATATCCTCCAAACTACGAATTTGCTACCGTCATTTTATAGAAAAATAGTTGCACTTGATGGGGAAGTATTGTTCTATAGGTTTTCCACTTTTCCTGTTTTTGATTTGATTTTATATTTCTTACTTTGTTGTCTTCTAATTATACAAAAAGTAAGTAAGAGTATTTCAGATATGGAAAGTAAACAATATTCTTTTGCTTGATTATGAAATTAGGGTTTGATCCATTTTAATTAACATTCTTAAACTTTTTATAATTCAAAGAAGATCAAATAGCATGAGCGTTTCCGATAGACCTGTAAATGGAGCGGGTTTGGAGCGGATCGATCTAAATCAGGATCCGTTTAGCAACAACAAATTTTCAACCCGATCCAATCCGTTAACCCGACGGATCACTGATAAGCCAATCCAAATCCGTATCCGGCGGATTAACGAATACTCAGTTCACGATTCGGATTCGTTTATTATATCAAGTATTATTAAATTTTAAACAAAAATATTAAATTTTTATGATGATACCAGATAAAACTTTGATAAAACATTGAGACTCTTAACTCTTTAAGGCCTTAATTAGTTAATTATTAAAAGAAAGACTTTTAGTCTTCTGCAAAATTTCTTTATAATTTGTATATATTTATTATTTTATAAAATAATATTTTATTATTATAAATACGGATCAGATTATTAACAGACCGGATCAACGTAAATCCGTATATGAACCGTTAAGTAAACGGGTTAACGAATCAGGACCATAAACAGATCAACAGATCAAATTTTCAATCAAAATCCGTCAAATAGCAACAGATCCGGAGCGGATCCGGATCAAAATCCGGTCCATTGACATTTCTAGTTCCCGAGGATGACAAGCAATTCTAAATTGTAACACTATATATATATTTTAATTTTTGAACACTGACAATTTTGGCTTATATAGCACGACTTGAAATCCACGAGACCACAAGGTACTAAAATGGGTTGACCCGCACAAAAAAGAAAAAGAAAAGCCCACGGATTAAAAAATGGGTCAATTACTGTCAACCACCCTCATAAAAAAAAATACAATTTCACGACCAACAAGGAGAAAATTTTCATTGTGGTCCAGCGACCAAGAATTTTGTGAAATAAGAGAAAATGAAGAAGATGAAAGAAAATAAAGAAAAGAAGAAAAGCCGTCCATGGAGGCTTGTTGGATCTCCTGTCGGCCTTTCTCATTCTCTTAGATTAAAAAAAAAATAAAAAATTGCAGCATCCAATTCAAATGAATTTAAACAAGAATGAAAGAAACAGTCTTGCTCTGGGTTACTCTCTCGCAAGTCGCAAGTCGCAAGAAAGCAAGTGAATTTTGGCCGCACGATCAA
Source organism: Rubus parviflorus (assembly GCA_029955375.1). Classification (NCBI taxonomy): domain Eukaryota; kingdom Viridiplantae; phylum Streptophyta; class Magnoliopsida; order Rosales; family Rosaceae; genus Rubus; species Rubus parviflorus. The sequence continues at coordinate 10,346,524 of JARGGL010000008.1, read as the reverse complement.
ACTGGACGGCCACGATTGAGCTACTGCGATTGGATATTGAACGAATGGTAACTTCTCCTTTTTTACCTCTTTTGTCAAATTACTACTATGCCCTTGCTGACCTATCATTTCTATTTTTTTCCCCTTCAAAAATATCTATGGTTACCGTTGGTGTTAGGGTTTTAAGAACCAGGATGGCATTAATGGCTTTGTGACCGTTGCATTGCGTGGGGTTTGGGTTTTGCGAACAACAACCGCCCTCTGGCGCCAGAGTGTCTATATAATCCTTGATCCACTTCACAATCACAATCACAATCCCAATTTCAATTTCTCTTGAAATTCTTTAATTCAGTCTCTCTCTCTCTCTCGCTCTTTGCCCTCTTTAATCTTTCCATCGGTTTCAGACCCACTTGGGAAACCCTAATCGTCAATCAGATCCATCTCGATCGATCTGAAACAGTTTGAAGAAATCTTGCGACTTTGTGCGGAAACAATGAAGGGCGATTTTGCGGTTGATCTGTCTTCGTTGAATCTTCTCTCGGAGGTTGCACTACTTGTCCAATCGGAGGTCGACAAGCCCATGTCACTTCCTCGATTTGATGGGACTATAAAGAAAAGGGCTTCAACTTCTCCGGCCATGACAAAATTTGACCCACATCATAGAATGGACGATTTTGGATGTGATCGGTATTCTTGGGATGTGCTGGTCGGTGCTTCAACTCAGAAATTAATGGAGTTTGAGATTATGAAGAAGAAAGGGTTGCTGGCAGATCTAGAGAAGGGCTTCTTGATACCCAAGAAGACAAGATCTAAGCTTCCAATGAGGGCTGAGAAGAAAAGGTCTAAGCTTCCAATGAGGACGGACTTGTTGGGTTTCATACCCAAGAAGAAAAGGTCTAAGCTTGCTTCTCATCAGAAGAACAGGACAAATAACATGAAAAGGAAGAGGCTTTATTCTGCGGAAGATGATGATCAAAACATTAATATTCAAATTCAAGGAGTCAAAAGGCAGAGAACTACTGCACATCACTTGGATTCTTCACTAGTATCATCCTCACTACCATTGGGCATGCCTTCTCATTCTCAAGAAATCACAAACAAGATTAGCAGCCACGTTGGTGGTGGAGACAAACCACTCTGGTCATTCCAAAGGAAATCCCAGCTTCGCTTTTCTCTGATCAAGCTTAATGTATCTTCCAGGACAACTATGGTTAGCTAGTTCATATGATGAGGTATTTTATTTTCTGGTTTTTTTTTGGGGTTTCTTGCTTCATCTGAAACCAATTTCTTAGTAACCACATCATTAATCAAATTTTAGATACTGAATGATTGAATTGAGTAGTTGTAGTCCCTTCAGTCGAATCAAATTAAATATTCATGTGGTTTTTTTATATACCGAATTGATCGCAACTCATTCTGTTTTTTGTTTTTTTTTTCTCGAGCTCTGTACCATTTCTTGTCTTTCAGGATCATCATCCTCCTACTTGCGCTCCAGCAGAGACTTCCAGCACTGAAAAGATGAACATGCATGTGTTGGTTTTCAAAGCTGGTCACTTGTAGATTCATGAGACAACCATAAGAGATCCAGTAAGAATAGATATATGTTCTGATTAGTATTTACTAGAGCATTAGTTTTTTTTTTTTTCAGGAACACTAACTTCTAATTTCAACCCTGCAAACAAATTGGTTTGTTATTATAAGAAACGAATCTTATTGATATACATATGCTAAAAATCATAGAGGTAGAAAGCTTACAATCGGTATTGTGTTTTAAAGTTTATTGGATTACTTGTGTTCCAAATCAAAGTTGGTTAGTGATTACTTGCACGTTCAAAGCTGGCAGTGGTCAGAAATGGTAGGTGATGCTGTGGATTTGAAATTCTTCCTCTTTTTTTGTTTCTGTTATTCTCCATCTCTTTGTTCTCTTGTTGCAATATATACTGAGCTCTTTCAGGAAAGCAGTAGTGTGATATTAATTGTTGTCATTTCACATTTTCTTTTCCTCCTCTGTTAGCACTTGAAAAAAAAATCTTTGTTTAGTCTTGTGTAGCTATTGACAATTAGTACAAAGCCAACTTGGAGGCAATTTTTGTACGCTCCCCACACGCTCACTCTCTGAAGTGAGACCTACAAGGTGGACGTTCATACGGCTTCGCAGGTTCCAGGTAAGTATGCTAGGGTTTGTGTTGAAATTGATTTGACAAAACCTCTGAAAATCTGAATTATGTGTTAAGGATCATTGGACCTGACTTGAGTATGATAATCTTCCACCATTTTGCTTAAAATGTGGGTTAATTGGCATGTTAGAGGTAACCGTGTTGAGAATATTGATTCTGAGATGCCTGTGACTATGGTGGTTGTTGATGATAATACTGCTGATTTGCTTATGCCTATACTAGCTCTAGCTCTGTGCCTTCTTCTACTGTTTTGGGAAGATTGTGACGGATCCTAATATGGTTTGTATGGGCTCGTGGAATGTTGTGAGTAGGAAAGGTCAAAGGTGTTAACAAGAATGTTGCTTCTTATGTTCCCCTGCCTGACAATGTAGTACATCCTACTTCTTCTGTTAAACCTGCGACCTCCTTTGTGCCAAAGCAGGAAACTGCTTCATTTGTAGCAATTGCCAGTGGATCTAGATTTGATGTGCTTCATTGCGAACAACTGTAATGTGGCCATGAGTACTCAACCTGAGAGAGTTCAAACTTGGGGGTTTGTTCAGAACAAAATGGGGAAATTAAGCACTTAGGTTGAGAAGCTACTACTAGTGGTGCAAGGAAAAACAAGGTATCTCTTTCTGATCCCGTTGAGTCTAAATGCAAATCTGTTGCTTCAGCTACTGTTGCTCCTCTGCCTGTTTCTGTTAATGTTCTAAGCACTGGTGGTAAGAAAAAGGTGGGAAGGCCTCAAATGAAAACCATTGCAACCCCTGCAATGGATAGTGGTTCCCCTTTTTCCCTGAATGATCTTCTTTCTCTTCAAAGTCTTCCTTCAATGCTTGTAAGGTACTTGCAATATATCATGGCGGATTGGCGGCAGGTGTTTCCTGATGGGTTTATGCAACACCTCCCTAGTGTGAAGTCAGACCACTGTTCCTTCAACACCGATGCTACTTAATTTTGTAGAGGGCACAAGCGACTCCGGCTAATCCAGATTAAAAGTCTGCTCTGCTCCATGATTTAATTACATGTATTTTCTTTTCGCAGATCATAAACTGGAAACTCGATTGTACATTTTTTGTAATACAAACATATGGCCTTTAACACAATTTTATCTTTCTATTTTAAATATGCTGTGAACTTATTCTTCCATCTCCCAAAGCTTTGTGGCATTCAATACTTTTCCATCCGCTTTGGTTTTTGGTTAAAGTGGAAAGCTGAGTAGTTTATAAACTAGGACTTTAAATAAGCTACAGAAATTTTTTCCTCTCATGATAAATCTGGTCCTTCTTGCTTGTTAACTCTTTATAGTTGTCTGCACTCTGCATTTTGTTTTGGCTTGTTGCCTGGCCTTGTATTTTGAGTTTTCTAAAATATAAGTCCGGAAAGAATAACTAGTATCTTCTTTTCGCAGATCATAAACTGGAAACTCGATTGTACATTGAAAAAATATATATGTGAATGAAATACTTTTCCCGACGAACTTTTCGTCGGTACAAGTCATTACTAATTATTTTTTAATTTTTAACTAATTTCTTTTCCTACTCAAAAAATAAAATATTAAACCATGGACTTTTAGGGCAGGCGATAAGTTCACATGGGATTAGAGCTCTAGAAGAAATCCCGAAGTCACACTTTTTATGTTTAACGTGTGCTAAAGTAAAGAAATTTTGCAACTTTTACAAAAATAAAATATTGCCTACAACAAATTCCACTCAAGTTTTGGCCACCCATTTGCTTCTTAGAGCTCGTTTAAGAGCCTAAGAGGATCGACCATCAATGGCCATCGGAATTCGTTTCATAAAACTAACCAAATAAATTTGAAAAAATAAATATGAATAAAATACTTTTTCCAACGAAACTTTCGTTGTTAAAAGTCATTGCTAATTTTTTAAAATTTTAATTAATTTCTTTTCCTACTTAGGAAAATAAGAAATAAAATATTAAACTATGGACTTTCAGGCCAAGCGATAAGTTCACTATACATTAGAGATTTAGAGGTCTAGAAGAAATCCCGATGTCACACTTTTTAGGTTTAATGTGTGCTAAAGTAAAGAAATTTTGCAAGATTTCACAAGAATAAAAAAATTGCCTAGCACATGATTTCTTTGAAAAATGATACCTTTGAAATTCTTAAAACTGGTTTGCATGAGTTTCAAAAATTATTTTAGAGTCTCAAGAAATCAAATGCGAGACCATACGAGAAGCGGAAGAGTTTTTTTTTTATTTGGTAAAAAAATAAAAATAATATAAGGAACAACTTGTAGCGACAAATCATTCGTCGCTAGAGGTGTTTCAAAATAAATATTTTATTTATTTATTAAAGCTCTTGGCCTCTATATTTAAACATTGCAAACGAGCTTTGGTGACATAGTGACAATTGTAATCAAGTTTTCGGTTAGTTAATTTGGTGTATTGTGTCAAATTGAGGAAAATTTTCTTACATTATTTCTTTGAAAAATTGTATCTTTAAAATTCTCAAGACCGGTTTGCATAAGTTTCAAAAATTATCTAGAGTTTCAATGAAATCAAAAGCGAGACCTTACGAGGACCGGACGAATTTATGTTTTATAGTGTCAAATGTAAAAGAGTTTAGTTATTAAAACTCTTAGCTTCTATATTTAAACATTGCAAATGTGCTTTGGAAACACAATGACAATCGAAATCGGCTTTTCGCTTAGTTTGGTGAATTGTGTCAAATTGAGGAAATTTTGCTTATTATAACACATGATTTCTTTTAAAAATTGTATATTTGAAATTCTCAAGACCGGTTTGCAAGAGTTTCAAAAATTATTTTAGAGTCTCAATGAAATCAAACGCTTACCAGGACTGGAAGAGTTTCTTTTTTATTTCGTAAAAAAAAAATATCTAGGATTCGTTACTACAGGTGTTTCAAAATAAATAAATTTTTTTTTTTTAAGTGTGAACAAATATAAATTAATTTAGTTATTAAAGCTTGGAAAATTATAGTGTATGTTAACGTATCTCATACGTACAATTACTACTTTTAGGACGTAATTACTCAAACGAGAACCTATTTACTCTAATGAGGACCAAATTTACAAAAAGGAGGGTTTTTTTCGTAGTTACCACATGAGTTGTCAAAGTGGTAATATGTGTCCTCAAGTTGTAAAACATTACAATTACCATTTTTAGGACTTAATTACTCAAACGAGAACCTAATTTACTCTAATGAGGACCTTATTTACCTTATTAAGGATTTTCTCTCCGCATTATGTATGAGAAATGTTAACATACCATAGCCTTACTCTTAAAGCTTTTGGCCTCCATATTTAAACATTGCTAACAAACTTTGGCAACACAATGTCAATCGAAATCGGGTTTTCGGTTAGTTTGGTGAATTATGTCAAATTATGGAAACTTTCCTTATTATATAGCACATGATTATTTTCAAAAGGGAAAGTTTTACAATACTGAGATGCATGTCATACCTCCATTTACAAATATAACAACAAAATGTGTTGTCATTATGGTAACGAGAGTCTTTTTTTGTGTAATCTTTGTTCTATTAGAGGTAATTACTCCATCTATGACCTTGTTACAAGTTTATGAACAATTTGTTGTCAAAATTGTAATTTTAGTTCAATTATATGTAAATAGTGTAAAACGAATGTGGTAACTTTGTCGTCAATGTAGTAATTTTGGTTCAATTAGATGTAATTTTTTGTTCAAAAAAATTGTAAATGGGGGTATGACATACATCACCGTACCCTAGCATACCCCTTTGAAAAGTTGTATCTTTGAAATTTTCAATACTTGTTTGCATGGGTTTCAAAAATTATTTTAGAGTCTCAATGAAATCAAACGAGTAACCTTACAAGGACCGAAAAAGTTTTTTTTTTCTATTTCATTAAATAAAAAGAATATTAGGAACAGCTTGTAGCGATGAACATTTCGTCGCTACTTCTGTTTCAAAATAAATATTATATTTATTTCTTTTTTAAGTTTGAACAATGTGAAAGAATTTAGGGCTTGTTCGGTATCATTTTACAAAACCGTTTTTTATTTTTCAAATATAGAATCTCAGGTAATTTGCGTTTGGTGCGTCAATTTGAAAAACACGGGAAACAATTTTTTAAATACAACTTTAAAACTGCGTATAAATTCTGAGAACGAGTTTAGCTCGTTTTCATCGTTTTGGAAAACACCCAACGCCAAATAAAAATACGGGGTATCCTTTTCAAATAGAAACAATCCACGCAACTCTCCTCCCTCTCCCTCTCTCTCTCCCTCTCCCTCTCCCTTTCTCTGTCCATGATTTTCTCTAGTCTCTCTCCTCCTCCAACCATTCTTTTTATAAATCTGGACTTTTTGTGAATTAATCGCAAAACAAATGAACTAAGGCAATATCTCGTCTTTTGTTTGGAGGTGATTAAGAGAAATTTGGGATTGGGCAAGGTTGCAAGATCTGGTTTGTATATCGTTTGGTGTTTGGGACTTTGGTATGTTTGCAGTTAGATTAAACAGAATTGATGATTTGTATAAGCTCCAAAAGTATTGATTAATTTGCAGTTAAAAATTGAAGATATGCAATCAAATAATTTGATTTATGGGTTTTGGGGGAATTCTGTTAGATCTGCAATTCAAGCTTCAACAAATAAATTAATTATGTCTTCTTCAAGCTCTTCAAAACAAAAAAAAATTGTTGATCGAAAATTACATAGTTAACTAATCAAATCACCTTATTGAAGATAGTTGTTTATCTTGACTGCATGTGGAGAAAAAGTTATTAAAATAAAAAAAGACCTGAAGAGAAGACTAAATTTTTTAATTCAAATAGATTAAAATTTAATAAGTACGTTGTACCAAATAGATTTTCATTGTTTTCATTTTTTAAAATAGCAGTCATTTTTTAAAATCCGAAATATTGTTACCAAACACGTTTTTAGATTTGAAAAATTCAGATTCAATTTCTCGTTTTCGTTTTGTAAAACAATTTTTTGAAAATCGTTTTGTAAAACGTTACCGGACGAGCCCTTAGTTATTAAAACTCTTGGCCTCTATATTTAAACATTGCAAAAGAGCTTTGGCAATGGACTGTCAATCGAAATAGGATTTTCGGTTAGTTTGGTGAATTGTGTCAAATTGAGAAAATTTTCCTTATTATAGCACATAATTTCTTTGAAAAATTGTATCTTTGAAATTCTCAAGATCGGTTTGCTTGGGTTTCAAAAATTGTTATAGAATCTCAATGAAATTAAACGCGAGACCTTACAAGGATTGGAAGTATTTCTTTTTTATTTCGTCAAATTAAAATAAAATTAAAATTTAGGAACACCTTTTAGCGACGAATAATTCGTCGCTACAGGTGTTTCAAAATAAAAATTATATTTTTTTTAAGTTTGAACAAATGTAAAAGAATTTAGTTATTAAAGCTCTTGGCCTCTATGTTTAAACAATATAAATGAGGTTTGACAACACATTGTCTATCGAAATGGGGTTTTTTGCTTAGTTTGATGAATTGTGTCAAACTGAGAAAATTTTCCTTAGTATAACACATGATTTCTTTGAAAAATGGTTTCTTTGAAATTCTTCAGACCGGTTTGCATGGGTTTCAAAAACAATTTTAGAGTCTCAATTAAATAAAATGCGAGACTTTACGAGGACTGGAAGAGTTTCTTTTTTATTTCGTTAAAAAATAGAAAAAAAAAATTAGGAACAGCTACAGGTGTTTATATTTATTTCTTTTTCAAGTTTGAACAAATGTAAAATAATTTAGTTATTAAAAATCTTGGTCTCTATATTTAAACATTGCAAACGAGCTTTGGCGATACAATGTCAATCAAAATTGGATTTTTCAGTTAGTTTGATGTATTAGGTCAAATTGAGGAAATTTTTCTTATTATAGTACATGATTTTTTTGAAAAATTGTATCTTTGAAATTCTGAAGACCGGTTTGCATGAGTTTCAAAAATTATTTTAGAGTCACAAGGATATCAAACGCAAGAGTAATAGGCGAGACCTCATGAAAACCGGAAGAGTTTCTCTTTTATTTCGTCAAAAAAAAATAAAAAATTTAAGAACACCTTGTAGCGACAAATCGCAACGAATGATTCGTCACTACAGGAGTTTCAAAATAAATATTATATTTATGTTTTGTTTTTTTATTTTGAATAAATGTAAACAAATTTAATTATTAAAGCTCTTAGCCTCTATGTTTATACAATACAAACAAACTTTGACAACACATTGTCTATCACAATGAAATTTTCACTTGGTTTGGTGAATTGTTTCATAACGACATTTTACATCAGCAAATAAATATCATTAACACACGGTGCTTGCAGAGATAGATCTATGTAACATGCTCATTTTTGGTAATTTCCCAATGCTATGCTACCAATGAATTTGAATTGCACTCTTCAACTAGAAGGAAATATTTACAAGATTGAATTTCATCAAGCCATCTGTAGCACGAAAAGAATGCCAGTACCGTTACAGAACTTGGGGAACACGAAGCCTTCGTGTTCAGAGTACAAAGCTTAAACACAACAAGTCAATCCTGAACACTAAAAACCCTTTCCACAGCAGCAAAGATAAACTAGAGAAGCTTTGATATAACTTGGCAAGATGTCCAGAAGGCTTTTGTGGCGGCCCTTACGATTACAGGGTTCTGATATATCCTGTCAAAAGATTGAAAAAAAGGTCAAAGAACATTATAAATGTAAATTGAGACTTGAGAACTCTAGCTAGAAATTCAGCAAACATAATTAGGTTATGCCAGTGATCCAAGACACAGCATTATAATTGCGAGAAATACAAACTTCAGATTAGAAACACTAGATAAACACTAGATTTTCTTTCAGAAAAAAAAAAAAAAAAAGTCACTAGGATTTAAGTAACCTACCCAATGGCAGTTGCTCCCCATGATGCTACATTATAAATGACTTTGCTTCCATCCCATGCCTTTCGAAGCTTTCCTTTCTTCTTTTTCACTGAGAATGTTTTGCTAAGGGCTACACGAGAATTTTGGAAACGTTAGATATCACTTCTTCCATGTAGGTAGCAAACTAAATCAATTAAAATGTTTATGGAACAAAACGATTTGGAGTTGAATATAAATTTTTATATTTTCATTATTCTAGATTTAGTTAGTAACAAAAAAAAACAAATAATAAGCTCACCTTCCTGAAGTTGAGTAGGTGTCAATTCCTGCAAATCAGACATGAAACAATTAAAAAGAATACATACCATAAAATAAACTATAACATAATCCGAATGCATTAATAAACAATTTCAACTTCTGACATAACTCAATATTTTCTCAACTTTCAGAGGTCAGTTGGTATTACCTAATCCATTAGGAACCCAAAAATTTCCTTTTAACAGAATGGCTACCAATTCACTTTTGCACATTAACACACAACCGAATTGATAAAAAGACAAGAAAAGCTGCAAATCCACAATTGTGAGCACCTGCCTCACTGGCAATCATAGATTGAAAATGCCAATACTGATGCTGGTGCCTAATGGCTCATTACTAATGCACTTCGTCCTTACACACCTCATATACTCGCATTATTTGATAGGTTAAAGACAATAGTAAAAACTAACACCAACAAACTATGGTGAACTACATATACAGTAAACCTTGTTCTCTTAAGGTATGTAACAGTCATTAAGGCATCCTATCGAGAAATAAAAGAGTCATTATGGCATAACAAATCAAACACCTATCTACTTTATTACAGTATAACAAGTAAACTAAAAGGTAAAGTTCTGTAGAACTGTCAGTAAGTAAACTATTCATTATGGGCTTTAATACAAAAGCAAGAGCAACACATCAACTTAACCAGATATGATAAAGTAAAGATGAATGTAGGAGTGACTAGAAAATTTTGAATTAAAAATCTATGTACGTATTAGAAAAACACCGAGAATGCTGCCTAGTAATGATAAGATACGAGCAACTAAGCTATGTATGGGCAATAGAGAAAAGAATGTTAAGATTCTAAGAATTACAGAAATGCTGGGGGTGGCATCTATTGAAGATGGATACAAGAAAGTAGGCAATATGGTACAATGTAGACCACTAGATATACGCATGACAAAAGAATGTTAAGATTCTAAGTATTTGAAAAACGTTGGAGGTACATCTATTGAACACAATATACGAGAAACTAAGAAATAGAACAGAATAACGTAGACCACTAGATGCATAACCCAAGGAAGACTCGTTAAAATAAAATGTAAGAGATCAGGAGACCAACCTAGGTAACTTGCAATCAAATAATATGAAAGAATATGAACAAACGTAGTGCCCATAAATTGGCAATCCAGGTTGATGCAAAAGAAAACATACTAGGATGACAGTGGCACAAACAAGGGGGGCACAATTTTCATTTTGATAAGGTACATGCTAATAATAATATAACATATTGCTGGAATTTTCCCAGTGCATTTCAACTAAAGTTGTGGTAGTATAATAATAAAATCATTGAGGCTTTGAAAGTCCATGATAATCAGAGTTATAGGATACCTTAGTCTCTTTAAGGGACAACAAGTATGCAGCCATAAAGCATGCAATACCCTCTACTATATCTTCTTGCTTAACAAGGACATACTCTTCTTCACCCAAGTTGTCATCCTCATATTCCCATAGATCTTTCTCACTGACTAGATCCCAAGAATTGCCTTCTTCTGCTGCCAAACAAGAATAGTTCAACATGGACACTATAAAGAAAAGTCAAGAAGATGTCTTAAAAAGCCTCTCCTTCACAATCCAGATGACATATTACATGCTTATAATATTTATTTGAACATCTTCATATGCATACCAGGTATATTTTTTGGAACTGATGCTTGTGCACATTCAAGCTTTTCAAGGAAGTCGGGGCATTCAACTCTAGATTTAAGAAGATTGCACAACTGCATCCAGATGCAATGATATGTGAGTTAGAATAAGTAACTTTGATAACAAAGAGCAAAGGTCCGATTATTGAGTCATTACAGTTTGACAGAAAAAGAACTATCAGTAAAGGTTTCACTTCATACCAGATGAGTTTCATGATCACACCAAAAGTAAAAAGGTACACTTTAAATTACTATTCCTACAAAAATATATTATGAGGTCGGCGTTTATAGGTTGCAGATGCCAGATTAGGGTGATGACACATTGGTTGGGAAATATATGGTTTTACAGGGCCACTTGAAGCAATTGTCTGAATCATAAAAAACTAAATCCTTAGCCTTACAAGAAATCACTGCACTCCCGCAGTTATCCAATTCAACAATTGCCATCAATCACAATCAAGTTCAAGGTTCACAACTAAGGATAGATAGAAAATTTGTGTTGTGATTCAGCCAAACAGCTAGATTGCTTCTAAAGACCCCTGACCCCCAATCTCAAGGTTTTAACACACCGAAATTCAAAGCCTAGTCTACTCCAAGCTCAAATTGAATAAAATTAAGCTCCGATTTACCTCGTCAGCTTCGCAGTCAGCACGCGAAGTCGTCGTGGAGCCTGTTCCCTCGTCAACCGCCTCACGACCAGAACCACTGTCTCTATCTTCTTCATCTTCTTCCTCGTCGTCGTCATCATCGCCACCGTCGGCGGTGGTACCGAGAGATTCGAGAGCTCTCTGGCACTGGTCGAGCACGGCCTGCAGAGTCTTCCTCTTCACGCGTAGCCGATCCTCCTCGGAATCCCCTCTCGTCAGCTTCGCCGCGGGGGAGGGTTTCGAACGGGGGACCTCGACCTCCATCTATAACTAAATTCCCCCAAAATTGATCACTAAGTAGGCGATTGGTGACGGAATTGGAAGCCCTAGGAAGCAATCGACGTCGTCGTTTTAACGGAGGAGGAGGAGGAGAATTGGCTTTGGCTTTGGGAATTATTGAGGGGTCTCTCTCTCGGCAACAACAATAACGTTACTCAGCGTGTTTTGTTTTGTTGTGTGCGCTGCGTCTGGACTATTGTGACGTCTGTTATACTCTAGATAACTGGGTTTGGGTTTGAAGAAGAAGGAAGGGAATAATATAGGAATCAGAGACGGATATGGGTTTGGTTCCGTGGAAGGGATTTTCTCCCACTTGCACGGAATGACCCAATGCTACATTTGTTTCTCAATTATGTACTACTCAGCTCACGGTTTTGGATTTTTAGGATTTGATTAATATTAATCAACTATTTTAAGCAATCATTGCTTCCCTAATTAATTTAGCAAGCTCTTGGCTTTTACCATTAGGCCCATAACATAAGTGTTCATTATGGATGCTTAGTGTTAGGATCCATGTTTCGTTACTTGACTAGGGTTGCACATGATTCCCTCCTCTAATCGGTTAATTTGTTTGAAGAAAAATAAATTCAGCCCACGGCTATTTGGTGCCATGAGTTCGACTCTCGTTGTTGTAATAAAAAAAATCAAACACAAATCTAAAAAAGTCTCTCATTTGTAACGGGAAGATGACCATTTTGCTCTGATTGATAAGGCTTGCTTTTGTAAGTGGGAGTTATGTGAGTCGATAAGTCTTCATTTTGAATGTGAGAGGTCATAAGTTCGACTCACGAACGACTAGTTGTTGTGTAAAGTGAAAAGTTAATAGTGGAAAGGAAGTAAAAGAAATGAATTATATTTTCCTCATGATTATTCTTTTTTATCTGTAAAAATTTGTCTCTCTAACTTTGGACTTATTGAAAATCAGAGATTTCAAATTTGTACTCTTATTTTTTTACTTTGGATTTTTTTTTCTTCGGCTTTTAACTTGGTTTTATAATTCAAATGTAAACATGACCGACGAAGAATCTATGAGATGCAGATACTCAAGGATCATGATAAAGGTAAATTCAAAATAGAGAATATTGTCTCTATATGTAGACTCAATTAATGTGGGAGTGCACTAAGAGCAAATACACCCATAGGGTGATTTAGGTGCCAAAGGGAAAACTTTGGCAATTGAGGAAGAAAAAAGCTTATGTCCGACCTGGGTCGGACCTAATGTGTCCGACCCCTCTCATTTTTGTTACATTCGATGATCTTTTTTCATGATCTGAACCGTTCATCTTTTAAATCAACATTTCAAGATCATGCCTGCAAAAAATCATCCAAATTAAAGATCATTAACTCATCCATTTGTTGAAAGTTAATATCAAACAAATGAACGGTTTTGGTGAAAGTTAATATTTTCATTAACAACCGTCCATTTGTTTAATGCAATTGCATGAGTAAACGATTTCCGTTTTGGATGATTTTTTGTAGGCATGATCTTGAAATGTTGATTTAAAAGATGAACGGTCAGATCATGAAAATAGATCATCGAATGTAACAAAAAATAAAGGGGTCAGACACATTAGGTCCGACCCAGGTCAGATATAAGTATTTTCCATTGAGGAATGCACCCATGCAAATTGGGTTGATCAATTGGTGGAGCCCACATGCATGGACCAATCCGGAAGGCAATTCTTGGCCATCAAATTGGTGTGATCAATTAATGGACCCCACATGCAAGTGGGTGGCCAGCTGTAATATGGACCTTTCATTTCAAATTGAAGACAATCTAACGGCTAATAATGGTTTCCAAATTATTTTTTTCATAAGCCAAGTCCGGAAAACAATAAAAAAATTTCCAAAATTTCTTTAAAAAATAATATAAATACCTAATGCCTCTCGTTTACTTCCCACACCAAAATTAATAAATCAATTTTTTTTAATTAATAAATTTGTTAAACAAATCAATTTATTATTAAATCAAATTTATAATAAATTTTTATAACATATTTATTAATAAATTAATTCATTCAAAAATTAAGCAAATAAATCAAATTTAAAGTTTAAATAGTGCATTGGCAACATAATTTCCTTTGAATCTTTGATTGCTGTATTGCCAAACGGAAGACAATTGCCAATTTGGGTGAATAGTGGATTGGCATGGTCTAAAAAATTGACAATTGTCCTCCAAAATGGGTGAATTTGCTCTAAGAGTTCTTGTAGCTTGAAAAGATATTTGTGTTGATAAAACCAAAGGCTACGAAGTAGAGGTAGGCCTACAGCCTACTTCTCCCCTTTTCCGATTTCCTCCACCATCATTTTTTTTTACCAAGAACGGAATCACACTTTGTAAGATCATCAATTCGTACAAAGTCTAGAGAAGCGGGATCTCCTGGCCAAGAAGGGACTGCCCGATTGAGTAGTTGATTCGTTCGTCGCTTCCATTCACCAGTTGATAGGAATTTGTTTGATCCTGAAAGGTAAACAAACCCAGCCGGTGAACTAGGTCAATTAAGAATCAAATGTTGGAACCTCATGGTATGGCGAAAATAGGGCCACCCTAGCCCATTGAGTACTCTACATCGGGCCATTGACATCATATGCTCGCACTTCCACTAGAGTCGAGGCCACCACTTGGCCATAGGAGCATGTTGTGGAACCAACCATTAGAGATTGGATTCGAAATCACCTCTTGAGGGAAATAAAAAAAAAACTTTCGGGTCTCGATCCACAAATGAATAGCTATTGGGTTAGCCATTTTCGTTATTACTTTCCAAATCCTAGAGACTTCTTCCTATTAAATTTTGTCCATTTTTTTTTACATTAATGCCCTCTAATTTTAAAAGGCTTTGTGCAAAATTTCAAAATTGATTTATTGGGCCCTTTATCTTTTCTAAATTTTTATATATATGGAGCTTGAGTCAACTGATAGAGGTGCATCAAGGGTAAGTTGAGTTTACTAACACCATCCAATGTTTAATTAGAAAGAAAAATTGCCAATAAGTCCGAAACCCTAGAAAAATTTTCTAATAAGTTTAGACAATTTTGAATTTTCCAATAATGACAAAAAGTGTTTATTGGAGTCGGTAAATTGTTTACGGGAGGTCAGTGAATTTTATTGGGGGTTATTAAAGTTTTTATTAGGGTCAGTAAATTATTTACTGGGGGTTAGTAAAGGGTTTATTGGGGTCAGTGAATTTTATTGGGAGTTAGTAAACGCTTTATAGGGTTTTATTGAGAGTCAATAAAGTTTTTATTTGAGTAATTTTATTAGATTTTACTAGGGGTCACTAAAAAAACAAAAATAAAAACAAAATTCTCATTCTGCCCATTTAAATGGATCGATGGGAAACAAAAAACAAAATCTAATTGAAAATAAAATTTTGTCCTTTTGGGCCAAGGCCCCTAATTAGAAAGGGATTATTACTTTCCAAATCCTAGAGACTTCTTCCTTTTGGGCCATTTTCCAGGTTAACACCAATAATGACTTGGTCATTATTCTTTATGTTCTTTAATTGTTTTTATGTTGGTTGTTATATGCATAATTGCATTTAGGAGTCACTTTTTGAATGATGATGTCTGAGCTTTTTGGGTCTCGTTGAAAAAGCATATGTGGTGGTTTGCATCATTGCATCAATGCATATATGGTTTGGCCACTCATTAGGTCCTTGAATTTAGAGGTGGCATGGTCATGGCTGCAAAATCAGCGCTAGAAATAAATTGTCTCCTTTTAAAAGCTTGCATTTAGCACCTCCCAAATTTGGTTATAAGTACATAGGTGAACGACTTTATTTACGTGCTTCATACACTAAGAGCTATAATATTTTGTATGTGATTCTCGACATCCACTCAAACACGATGAATTAGTCAATTTATTTTTATAGTGAGTTTCAGTGAGTCTAGAGTTTAATTATCTAGATGTTTTTTTAATTTGTGAAGAAAAAATAACATCGAGACATGTTTAATAACTTACATGATATGCATGTGTACGACTTTTCCTTTAAGCAAGTATAATGGTTACGAGATGTATTTCCTCATAAATCTTGGTCACTAAATCATACACACACACACACAATTGAGAGACATCCAACTAATATCTCAACTGTCCATATGTTTTAAAGGTTACTTCATCACCTTCCAATTTGGTTCTAATTTCCATAAACTAAAGAGTTTTCCATAATCATCAAATCTAATCCAATTTGATTCACTTCCATCACTTTGGTAGATTAGAATAAAAACCGACATATTTGAATCATCAACGAGACGAAGAATTTCCCGTGAAAATGAAAAGAAACAACGCTACCCCTCAATAACGGGTAGTCAAAAAATGTTCGGACAATCGGACCAACATTCATTTCCGATTCCCAATATTTGAACGTGGTGGTTTGACGATGACACTGAAAAATTAGTGCATTAACAAGTTAGGCCTAATATGGAGGACATGATTAGAGGGAATGCAATTCCAGTTGTCAAAACAATCCATGAATAGAAAAGAAGCGAGACCTTAAAGAAAATGAATATGCAAAGTCAGAGGAAGTGGATTGGGAAATGCCCAGAATGCCTCTGCACGTTTTCCCTCCAACACGTTGAAGTCTAAGAATAGAGGTGACGTGTACAACAGCCACATATTAGGAGGGCCCGTTTTCTAAGGCCTTGCTTGACCACCCAGGTTTGTTTACGTTGGGCAAACAACAATTTCTCATTTCTCACCGGAAAACTAGAGACAAGAGAAAGCCCTCACAATTTCACAAAACACTTTTTGCGATTCAATCCTCCTCTTTCTCATCTTCCTTCTATTCCCAACTCACATTTCATTTGGTTTGTGTCCAAATTCTACACAAGGTATGTTTACCATTTCCACATTTTTTGTGTGTGTGAGTTATTCCTTGTTAAAATAGATTCTGGGTTTGATTGTTTGATGAGTAATATGGTTGTTTTTTCTGGGTTTGGGTTCGTTGGTTTATTGGGTATGATGTTTTGGGTTACATTTTGAGTTTGGTATATGTAGGTGCAGAGTGGTGGTGTTGATCCATCTTGGCTGAGGTGTGGGGCATGTTTCTCTAACGTTTGAGATCAGAGAATGACTAACATAATCCCAGAAGCGCCTCAGGTGTGTTTTGGTTTCATTGCATTCATTTTTGTGTCAAATGCTGCTTTCTTTTGTCACACAAACATTATATATTTGAAGATTGACATTGTCATACAAATATACAATACATGCTGAATTTGAATGTACATTGTTTGTCTTGTTGTTGTTGTTGTTGTGTGTTTTAGGGAGAAGGCAAAGCTCCTCCTCCCCCACCCCCGCCTGGCGGCCCTGGTCATGCTGAAACTCAGCCTTCTCGTGGTGGCAATACGGTAATTGCTGTTTTTTATTCACTCATAATACTCTTGTGGCTGAATATATTTGTGCATATGGACCCTCGGTTTGCACTAGCCTATCATCAATGATTCAATGTGCTAATGAAACAGAGTTGTCAATGTCGAGATCCTTATAGTTATACAATCTCTATCACCATTTCCTTTATTACCATGATTTCCCATGCTAGGCTTTAGAATTGGTGGAAGTATGGGTTTTATACTATTGTTGTCATGTATTCTCTGGTTTTTTTTTTTTTATCTCCCGGTCACCAAAGTTTTTGAAGAACAAACTGTTGTGCAGATTTTTAAGAGTGGGCCACTATTTATATCTTCGAAAGGAATTGGATGGACATCCTGGAAGAAAAGATGGTTTATTTTAACTCGTACTTCGCTGGTTTTCTTCAGAAGTGATCCTGTAAGTAGTTCTTTCTGTTAAATAGTGTGACTATGTTCTTTTATCTGTTGCTTCTTGTGTGATTCCCTTTTATCTTTAAGTATTTTGAAGCATCTCATAACAATATTGCAAGGAAGCAATGGAAGAAGTATTGCCATTATGAGCTGTACTAGGTTTCCTTTTTTAAGTTTTAAATCCTAGGAGCAGAGATTTTGATTTACCTGCACCATTTCCTTTACAAAGAAGTCCTTGCTTTCAAATTCAACTAATTTACCTCGACTTATTTATACTGGCTAGCATCTCTTTCTGTGGAGATCATGATATGGAATTAACATGTTATGATGCTTGCTTCATGCAAATCCTTGAGCCACTGATGAAAAATTATGATTTATAGCTATCATGGGGACATATGTTGGGTTTATTCAGTGTTCCTTTTCAGTGATTTTGGATTTCCTTTCTGATGTGGTGATAATGTCTGGAACAATATCACCAACAAGCTTGTAACCATTAATGATGAATACTCATTTATGAAGAGTGGAACTCATCCATTGAAATTGAACTTATGATGGTGCTTAAGAAATTGGTATTGGACTCCTGTTGAAGGACTTTACTGTGTCAGATCGGATCTGATTCACAGGACTTCTATTCTCTTTGCGGATATCATTCATATGTCTTAAGAAAAAGTCCAAAGAGAATCATATTTTTGTTGTTCATAGGATCATTGCTGCACTTTCTATATGTACTTTATGACATTACTTTTTAAACTTGGGTGACGTTGTGTACCTGGGAACATGCATATAGTGATGTTTATGGTTCTTTTTTGTCTATCTCTTGTGCTTGTTTCATTACTAAGGTTTCTAATTTTCTTCTTCTATACCTACAATGCCAGAGTGCTGTTCAAAAGGGGAGTGAAGTAAATTTGACTCTTGGTGGTATTGACCTCAACAATTCAGGCAGGTTGGCTTGTAATTCCAAATTAGATTTATCTGTTCTTGTATGACTGTTGTTTTCATCACAGAGACCAGAACAATCACTAATCTTTTAGCATTTGATTGTTCTTATTTCTAGTGTGGTTGTCAAAGAAGACAAGAAACTCTTGACTGTGCTCTTTCCAGATGGTCGTGATGGGCGAGCCTTCACACTTAAGGTGCGCTTTTCCTTTTTGTCTCTTCTCTAATTGTTTCCTGATTGAGATCTTGAAAGAATGAAAGGCAGAACCTTAATGGAACTTTGAATTTTTCAACTTCTGTGTTTACTTTTTTGTGAACAGATAAGAACAAAAAATCTCACAGAAAGCATATTTGACTGACTTTGAAAAGAAATTCCTTTTCGAAAATGATGCAAGACAAATAGGGAGAATTCTGTAAAACAGGGTTTTAAATGCTTAATAGACGAGAGGTCTGTTTGTTTTGGAACAAAAGGGATTTTATGAAAACAAGAACAGAGAATCAAGAAATGAAGAATAAAACTACTAGCATCATACCATTAGGGTTAGGTTGCATCACACAAACCTGGAGAGAAGCAAAAGCAAGTTGGAACTGAAAATTAAAGATTACAATGCCTCTATATATAGAGAGGCTAAGATGATTACAGAACAACTAGGATAATAAAGAACCTTCCTATTCTGCATTATGAAGAAATCCTAAAGAAATCTTAGTAATAAATCCTAATAAGTTCAGCCTTTATTTATTTAAACTTTCCCAAACCACTCAAGCAAGATCCTTCTTCCACTTGTATTCTTCATCAGAAAACCATATTCAACTGACTAGGAAAGTATGCAGTCTGTAGTACCTGAAGTATCATGCCATATAATTCTAGAAGCAATAAAATGTGTTGTTAGCTTATGATAAATATGAGTTATTTCTATAAAGTTCTATGTTCGCTGTTCTGCACTCTTTGCATTAAAATTTCCTTCCTTTATATGTTTAAAACTCCTGGTTTTTTGCCTCTAGAACTTTTTTTTTTTGGCTATTTCCATAGATAAAGAGTGATGCATAATTGCGAAATTTGTAATATTACCACACATATTTGTATATTCTTGTCTAGAGACTGTAAAGAGTTTATAGATTAAAGAATCTCACAATTTATTTGGTTTTGCCTGACCCCGTAAAGAATGACCCTTTATCATTTCAAACTTTTTGGGGAAACTGCTTTGGCCCCGTGGCCAAATTAGAACTTGAAGGGAAGAAGAATGAGACACTACTTGTTAACAACACTTTGTTCCAGAGGGAAAACATTGAGAAATTGGAAGAAAAAAAAAGTGTAGTAGTTTGAAGGCCTTTGGACCAAAAGTTGGATATGGAGGTTAGTTTGGTCTTGCTCTCTGTTGCTGATGTATTGGTTATATCTCTTACTTCTGCAGGCTGAAACTTCAAAGGATCTACATGAATGGAAGGAAGCACTTGAGAACGCTTTGGCACATGCTCCAATTGGCGCTCATGCTATGGGGCAAAATGGTATCTTAGGGAATGATCAGACGGATTCCAAAGATGGTTCTTTGGACCAGCGTAAGCTCCCCTTATAGTGATGCTTTAGAAAGTGTTTAACATTGCACATTTTTGCTAGGCTCTGTAAATTTTTCCATTAAGCTGCTAATAGTCTCATTAAAACCAGATTTGGGTATAAAAACCATTATATTTCCTGAGCCTTTATCTTTATATTTATTTGGCCTTTATGAGGCATCTACAAGCTATTGCTTTGTATTTATTTTTGAGCAAAATCTGTCTGGAAAATTCTAAAGAGACAACTTGCTTCAGAAGTATACTTATTTAACTTAAGGTATCAAGTGTTACCAATATGGTATGACTTGAAAAAATAGTCAGGTATTGATAGATATCTGTATTAGACTACACAGTTGATGACTAAACCACCTTAATCATATCCCCAATCTTTGTTATTCAGTCTTTACTTCTAAATAGTCAACATAGTCTAGGTTCAATATATAGCTACTTTTAGTACCCTGTAATTCCTTATGTTTAAATTTAGGTATAATTCTTTCCATACCTATTTAGACTCCTCTCTGAAAGATGAATATATATCCTGGAATTTAGCAACTTGTTCATCATGATATCAGAGCGGGTTGCCCCACATGTGAAGCTCAACGGCCACACGTGAGGGGGCGTGTGAGAATGTGGAGTGTTGTTCCACATTGGAGAAATATAACGCTGCCTAAGAGCTTATAAGGTTTTGGGCCTTTCCACCTATTACCAATTGGTTTTAGGTTGGATGCCCAGACTTTTTCATCAATTACGAATACAAAGAGATGAGTTATTTTATGTAGTATGTTTTCCACCTCTGATATTTAGTGTTCGTCATCATTTTTGAATTGTTGAGGATGAATTTCTATGCTAGTATCTGTTAATGGGATCAAGCAAATAATATTTTGAACTTGAAGTATATTCTTCCTATGTTTGTTCAACCTCATATTTTTTTTGGTAAGATTTCCACCTCGTTGAAATATTGGTGTTTTCTGTATTTCTTTTATAGCAAAGGAGAAACCACCTGCGAAATCTACAGTTGTTGGGATACCTGTTTTGCTGGCCTTGGAAGATGTTGATGGAGCTCCATCTTTCTTGGAAAAAGCCCTTAGGTTCGTAGAAGAACATGGTGGGTTCTCCTTATTTCACTCCAATATGTCATCTCACCTAGTATAGTTGTAACCAATCCGATGCACTGACTTAATTTCTATTGCCTATTTTTCGTTCTGAAAAGGAAGTATATTCCCAATTCTTTCATGAATTGGTTTTTCACAGAATTTTCTTAATGCCTGCATTATCAGAAACACCTTAATTGTCAGCAGGATTTAATAGGTGTTACAAAGCATTGTATAAATTAACTTGCGTTGAAGCTGTCACTTGAGGGTACTTTGTAATTACACTGCAAACGATCTCAAGTCTGACATCTTTATTATTGGTTTTGATATAGACATATTTGTTTGTTCAATTGTATGAATCTGATCATTTGATAGCAATTAATAGGAGTCAAGGTAGAAGGAATCTTGAGACAAGCTGCAGATGTTGATGACGTTGAATGTCGAATACGGGAATACGAGCAAGGTTAGTGTTTCTTTTCTTTCAATGTAATATTTGGTGTAAATCATAATTTTTGTTCTTTCATGATTATGTTTTTCTCTTAAGATATGTCACACAGCTAACCGGTAGTTTCTCTCTAATATTTATACTTAAGGGTGCTTAGCTCTAGCTCATATGCCAAATTCCTAGAGATGTGGGCCACAGAATATATAATTTTCTGAATTTTGTGCTACGTGTAGGGAACTTTTCATTTCTTCTGTAGATTCAGGGTGGCTCTGTCTTAAGTTAATTCTATAGTTATGTATCCTTCTTCGTTATGGATTAAAATAGAAGAAAAACCAAAGCCATGCACTTGAATGGTATTTAAACATGAATATGTTTTCATTTGGAGTGCACACTTAATATCTGAAATATTTTAGGTTTGTACTTTATGAATCAGGGAAAGTTGAGTTTTCTCCTGAGGAGGATTCACATGTCATTGCTGATTGTGTCAAGGTATCTCTTTGCCGAAACAAAGTGTTGATTTTTCATGTTTTTCATAGAATGTTCTGGATGGAAGCTGTTTTTAATTTTCTGTGTTTATGCATATTTCCAGTATGTCCTCCGGGAGTTGCCATCTTCTCCGGTCCCTGCATCTTGCTGCAATGCACTACTAGATTCCTTTCGCAAGTCTGGTATAATGCATTTACTTTATAATATACCATCTGTGTCTTAGTTGCTTGCTGGGTTAGTTATAATACATTACGTTTTCTGACATAAGGTTGGGAAAAAATTAACTACATGCAGCATTGAGTGCAACTTTTTTTTCAAGATCCTCTAATATGACTTTCTATCATTAAATAATATGCAAAGATAAAGCTATATGTATTTATTAAGCTTTTCAATTATAGGTCCTGAGTCATATTTATTGTACTCAAAAGCTGGCATGCCCTGATTTAAAAAATTCGAGCACAAACCAGTACCAGTCGATTGGGGGCTCTATGTCGATCGAATAGCAAATCAACTCTCAAACTTTTGCACTGCAGTGACACCCCAGCATCTCATTTATTCCTAATGAGAATCCCAATGATAAACCTATTCATCCTCCAGACCCATACTACATGGCCAAAAATTAAATCTACTATAATACATTTAAAATTTTAAATACACACTAGAAATATTAAATAATAATCAAAAAGAAAAATAAGAAAAGACATTGTCGATAATTTGGCGCTCTACGCCAACTGGTCAATTGTCCTGCAGAAGCTCAGCATTGGACCTGTGCACGAGCATTGTAGTATTTAAGATTACGGCGCCAATATCGTTGTCTGCAAATTTTAAAATGCTGCAAGGCATCTTTTTTCAGTACATTTTTTTGAGGGACCATACAGTAATTAAATATGAAGCTTTTGACAGTCTTGCTATTTGTATTCACTAAATTAGACTTTAGTTTCTAGCATTTATTTTCTATTGTATGGGTGAAGTAAATAGAATATAATATTCTGATTGTTAAATTTGTTAATTAGATAGTTTCTATTGTCCAAAATTATAAATTTTATATTCAGAAGTACTCCAATACCTATCTTTCTTTCCTATAAGCCCTGGTCCACGTTTGCTTGAAGGAAAAAGTAGTGAAGCTTTTGGAGCTTGGAAGCTAACTTGAAACATAGAGTGCTGAGGCTGGAGTCTTTCCTGATTTTATTGTTTTGTGAAATTGGAGTGGCAAATAATGATGAAAAGAAATTGAATCCTGGACATAGGACATTATCTAGCTTGGTCAAGAGAGCACTATTTGTGGATTAAAGATTGTTTTTGTCGCTGAATGTTACAGTAAATACTGCACTACTTACCCAACTTGCAAAAACTAAAGTGCTCAGAGTTCGGTTATATATCTAAGTGTCAGTGGGTATTCCTTGAGGAGAAGTTTTGCATTTTCAAGCAATTTAAGTTGGATTTTCAGTCTGTGCATGTCGTTTTCTAAGCCTTTGTGGCTGAAAATAATTAAAATGGAGCTTGTTGCAATTTTTGTTCTATAAGATTACACCAGGTTACTTTGCCATTAGATTGATTATTTTTACAAATAATTTCATAATGATCAGGCAATGATCGGACTGGTAGAATCAATGCTATGCGCACGACAATATGTGATACATTCCCGGAGCCAAACCGCCGTTTATTGCAAAGGTTATCTTACATTATTATAATTATTTGTGATTTCTGTTCTGCTCTATTTGTGTGCGTGTGTGTGTGTTTGTGTCTATTTTTGAGTGTGGTTGAAAATTTTCAAAATTGGTTGTCTGTTTTCCATGTTATTATTAATTTTTTTTTCTTTTGCATTAGAATTCAGTTTCTTGTTTCTTTAAGTATAATCTATTCTTGTTCCTTTACTTTTTTCCTTTCTTGTGGCCTTAAGGTATAATGTAAATCATTAAGAAACATGAATAGAGGGACCAATATATACAATACTTTGGAACTGTAGAGTTAATATTGTTCATATAGACATATTAGGACAAATTCATTACAATGTTTTTTTTTTATCTGAACACATATGCATGATTTGATCAGTACATTGAAGGCAACCCTATGACTTTAAATCCCTAATAACAAATACCAAAGTATTTAAATCTATGACAATTTAAGATTAGACTAATTACTTTATGAGTATCATCTCCCTTTAAGTTTAAATGTGCTAGTTATTCCATCAGTGTGAATAAACTTCAGCATTCTCTTTTGGGTATTTCCTGTTTGAAAATCAGATTGGGGATTTCTTTTCTTCAATTTTTTTCTGTATCTTCTCACTTTACCATCTTGCATTTTTTGGGGCCTTTTTTATTAATTTTTTATAACTTAATTTGTATCTTTTGCCTGATTCAGAATTCTTTTGATGATGCAAACTATTGCTTCTCACAAAGCCGTGAATCGAATGAGCTGCTCAGCTGTGGCAGCTTGCATGGCACCCTTACTTCTTCGTCCGCTGCTAGCTGGGGATTGTGAAATCGACAATGATTTTAATGTGGGTGGTGACAATTCGGTTCAGCTTTTGCAAGCAGCTGCTGCAGCTAATCATGCTCAAGCAATTGTTATCACTTTGCTGGAGGAGTATGATAACATATTTGGGGTAGACTCCAAGCCTTCCAACAAGCTGTTTCATTTTTTACAATTACTTTCTTTAAGTGATTCCTTCAAAAAACTTCCTTTTGATGACACACGCAAAATGTCTTACCTTTTGTTTTACGTAAGTGAACATTTGAATTATTACCATGTGCTGTCTCCTTGGCATTAGCCCACAATTTTTTTTTTTGGGAGCTTGGAGGTTATGACCAGTGAATATACTGAAGAACCATATCAAATTTTGAATAGTAATGTTGTTGTGCCAAAAAAAAAATAATGTTGAAAAAATGCAATAATCTTGAAGTTGAATTTGCTTAGTTGTATAAAAATTAAATTAAAGCACCTAGTTCTTTGTCCATACTCCATACTTTTGTCACTGATTACTTCATCTTGGGTTTGCACTGTTGAGTTCCATAATACTAGTGGGTTTGCAGGAAGGTTCCCTGTCCCCTGAACTATACTCTGACACAGAAGATGATGAAAGTGAAACCGAGGGGGCAACTGAAGATGATGAGTACTATGAAGATGATGAATCTGAGTCTGATGGAGAATACGACGATGATGATGATGTTGAAATTGTCAGTGGGTCATGCAGTGAGAGTGATGGAGACAGTGAACAGTCTGACAATAAGGCTCGTTTCTACTTCCTGACTTTACCTACATTAAACTATGCTTGCATTGTGATGATGGAAAATCCTAGATGCAATATAGTCCCTTTCAAAAACAAACTTCGAAAGATACATATATACTATATTCACTGTGTGCAAGTGTTTAAGTCATCCAGCTCTTTTGTCTTAAGAGTTTATCCCAATACCCAAAACCAATCTTACTCACCCACTTCTGTGGGCTTTTCACCCCGTCTAACAAATTCTTTTCTGTTCTGCTAATTCAAATCTAGTTTCCACACCGTTGCTGCGATTTTTTTCCCTCCTGTTCTCATGAATAAGGGGAATACTGCTTTCTCTTTATCTCTCTATGTGCTCTTGTACTGCATTATATGTTTCATCTGGTTCTGTGTGAATTCTATTTATCATTTCTTATTGCTTTTGTTTGGTCAGGAAACGATGAAAAATGAATAATTTCAGTACATGATGTATACTAACTGCTTGAAGGGTGCAGGATGGTGATGATCTTGGCTCACGTTCCAAGGTTCCTGATGGAGGCAATGACAGTAAAGCTCAGAAAAAGTTGTCATCAAGCTCACTTAAACTTGTGCAGCCTCAAGCTGGTGTAAAAATCAAGGAGAATGAACGGAATGCAAGTGGAAATAACTCAGCAGAGCTGGCTAATGAGTCTACTGGAGTACGAGATGTTTCTAGGGAAACAAGTTCTGTGCACCAGTCAGCTGGCCATGGTCTTCCATGCATGCAAAAATCTTCAAGTATATCCAATGGACCTGTGCATGATGCAAAGCATCGTTCTAATTGGGGACGTACCGCTGTAAGTATATGTTCTCTGGATGGGTGATATGGTGTTTTGCTTCTCAAGCCATTTGTCATTCATTCATATTTTCCCAGATTATTTTATTAAATTCTTGCTTCTCAAGCCTTTGAATTTTCTCATACACCAGTTTCAATTTTCAACTTTTCCATGTGTATGATCCTAATCTAGTGAATGTACTGAGAGGTTTTTTGTTTATCATATATATATTTTTTTCTTTTGTGTATGATTCCAGGCAAGGAAGAACCTTTCTATGGAATCCATTGACTTCGGCACTGAGGAGGAGTAAGTGATGCATTATATGATACTTTTCCGTATAAAGTTGGCTATAGTATGCTTGTGTGATTCTTCTGTCTTGTTTAGTGTCAGCGGATTCTCTGTGTTGCAGATGTGCTTGAATGATGTTATAGAGACACGTGTATGGACACACACACAATGTATAGAAGTAATAGAACAGATGTATTTTGATCATGGTGGCACATAACCAACATCAATGTTATTGATTGAATCTTGATTGTACCATTAGCATTGGCATTTAGGATGCAATAGTTTTTACATGTGTAAACTAATCAGTAACTCTTTGACTAACCAGAAAATAATGTATTTGTAACAAACGTGAAATTTTTTAAAATCTTCAACTCTTTTAATTCACTTAGTTTGTTCTAAAATATTTTTTTTTTTGCCTGTATGAAGGGATGAAGAAATCCAGAGGCTAGAGATTACAAAATCTGAGTTAGAAAATAGAATTGCAGAAGAGGTAGAGAGTGTCGCTCTTTCCAGTTCCATTTTGTCATGTTTTAACTTTCCTTTTACTAAGTTGTTTAGTTTCCTTTACAGGTTCAAGGGAATGCAGCTCTGCAAGCAAGTCTAGAAAAACAGAAGAAGGCCCTGCATGAGCGTCGTCTAGCTCTCGAACAAGATGTAAATTCCATATTGAATTCTAAGAAGCCCTTTTCTTTCCTTTATTCACCCCCCCCCCCCCCCCCCCCCCCCAACACACACAAGATTGTAGAAACAAGAAAGTTCTAAATGCTTTTGTATCCACACAATCTAATCTTACTGGATTTTGATTGAACTCTTATCAAATAATTAGTTTCATAACGGGAAACATACTCGGTGGTCACTAGCTGTGATGATGAAGCTAATTCTGATATTGATCATTAAACGCATTGCAGGTGGCAAGACTACAGGAACAGTTACAGAAGGAGAGATATTTGGCAGCAGCTCTAGAAGCAGGGCTAAAAATCTCCGAGGGCCATGTACCTAATTTAGTCAATGTTGATGAAAAAGTTGGTATTTTCTCCTTTGACTTGTATCTCATAAGATCTTTGATCATCCACCAAATATTTAACATGCACGTGTGCTATATATAGACAAGGGCAGAGCTTGAGGAAATAGCTCAGGCAGAGGCGGATTGTACCAACTTGAAAAAGAAGGTTGATGATCTAGGTGTGCAGCTTAATCAACAACGTGAACGAAACTATGGCTCTAGCTCTGTGTCTGATGCATCCTCTTCATCCCGACATAGTTGGGATCATAATACAAAACAGTAAGATCTTTGGTCAATTGATAGTTCTTTCTTGTTGGATCACCCTTTCCTGTATGTTTGTCAAAGATATTTCTTAATTTTAACTATAACAATTAATGCTTGCATGTTTTCAATATAAGATACATGAAAAAGTAGACAGGGTAGTCATACTTCGTAACTCATTTCCACTTCCTTTTTTCCCTTCTATCCTCTGTTAGGCAGACGAAGGATAGTGAAGCTGTAGCCCCTTCATATTTTGAACGGTCAAGAAGTAAGGTAAATTCATTGTGACATTTGAGATATCTTCATTAACAAACTAATTTTCCATAATATTATGTTTTTCTATAAATGGAACTAGTTATAATAATTGGATTAGGCCGATAAGTTCTCTTCACAAAATTGACTCTATATGTTAGATCACCCTAAACTCTAAACCCAATCAAGTTGGGCCATGTCAGTAGTTAAAGCTGAATGCCTTACCAAAGAATCAGACACAGAATCCAAATTGCCTGCCTGACAGAACAATTTACAGAACTTTTTGAAGATAAGGATGCTGTGAAAAAGGAATACTTAGTAAGAAAACAAAGGAGAATCTGAGTGGCCAATAATTTTTTTTTTAACCTGAAATGGAAGAAACAGAATCCTGATTTACTTGCTTAGAGAATGTGTTTGGCTTAGATCAGCAGTAGTTACAACAACAAAATGCCTACTTTAGGGGCTAAAACAAGTTCTGACTCAACTTAGCGGGGTTTGGCACTACACAAACTTCGCTTATAGGGTTATAGATCAGGCTCATAACTTATATAGTTTATGTTTTAGGTAACATAAGCCTTGAGGAAATTGGTAGGAAATAGAACCTAATCTGTTAGCAAGCAGTTTGCAGTGAAGTGAGTAATTTAAACTAGTAATTTCGTTTGAACTTGATTTCTGGATGTGGTTCAACAGGATGCTCATCAAGATGGCACAGAAAATGCAAATGAGAGAAAGGTGGATGGACTACATAAAACCAGCTCCCGACCTGTTGGGGTTGCATCTGATTCTTCTGCAGTGGAGCCAGTTGTTGCCAAGCCTTCTTCGACGAACTCCAAGAAAGGGGGTGAGGTAGGAGTCGTCATATTTGACTTTCGCTTCTTGTTTATTTTGTTCTGCTTGAAAGGATTTTAACCAACTGCAGTACTAATTATCATCAGAATGCAGATTTGTTGCACGAGTATATTGTCTCTTTTCATTAATTATCATCAAATAATTGAGCCTCTACTTACTGCTATACTTGTGCTTTGTGTAAATGTTGTTAAATTGGAAAGCATGCTTGATGAGCTCATATTATTGCTCTGAGTAGATAGATGGGTAAAAATTACTTTACACCTCATGGCCTGTGCATAACAGGGGGGTAATTCTACAACTTCAGCAATAACAAAGTTGACATCGCGACTGAACTTTTTGAAGGAGCGGCGGACCCAAATAGCAAGTGAAATTCAAGGCAGAGATAAAGGTCAACCTTCCCAAAGCTTGGAGAAAAGTCAATCGTTCCCAGACAATCCAGAAAAAGTTAAAGGATTGGAAGTGGCGGGATCAAGCCAAAAGTCAGAGAAACTTAGAAAAGCAGAGAGTCATTCTGAGAATAGAGTTAAAAAGTCAGAAGCCCAACAACAGCATATCCTGGACAGAGGAAAATCAGAAAGCCATCTGTCTGTTAACGTGGACAAAGGTCGAGTTGCTGACAGTAGTAGCAGTAGTAGTAGTAGTAAACCTTTCCCTTCTCCAAGGAAAGACACCAGATGATACCAGATGATACCAGGTTGATATGTGATCTTAAGGTTGAGAGGGATAGTTTCTTGCACATGGCATCTCCTTATTGTTTCTTACAAGACAATGCTGCTGGACATGAAATTGGACCGTAATGCGTGTTGAAGGAAGTTCATTGATATAAGATCGCTACAAAATAGCTGGATTTGATTTAAAGACGATACCAACATAGCTGCTTGAGTCCACGCAACTCTAATCCTAATCCTCAGAATTTACAGATGATGCATTTTCTTGATGAAGCTGCATTATTTGTAATCTGACTGCTCATTTTTGCTGGCACAAAGTGACAGCAGAGTTGATTAGTTATTTCCATTTGTTGTATGGATAAGTGCAATATCTAATTTTTGTTCTGGTTTCTTAGCGTAGCTGATAAATCTTAGTGGACATAATCCAAGTTTGTGTGAGTGTGCCATTACATTCCATAACAGTGTTAAATAAACGTAGTCTTTAGTTCACAATTCACATGTTTGAAGAATGTTCAGTGTTCAAACTATTTTATTATTATCGTTGTTTAATTAAATGACGTGCATAGTCAAATCAACTATCACATAATTGTTTCCAGATAGTTCACATAGCATTATTCTTTGAATAATCTCATTTTTAAAACGTTACAAATTGACTCTTTTGGTCTGTCAATGATCTAAACTGCCCTGATCGTTGAGATGGAGAAGAGGGTATTTGTGTTCTTTCATAGGCCAAAATTGCAAGTTTTGGAAGTTCTTCGAAGGGTTAGAAGAGTAAGGTGATGATATAATGATTTGACGATGAATTCTTTTAGCATTGTATTACCACACTCCAACAGTCCAACTATCTTGCTCGGTCTATTTGCTGAGTTCTAACTGAAGATATATAGTTAAATCGCTTTGGCAAGAAGAAGGCTTCTGAGCAGTGAACATTATTGGTGTCATGTTCATAGATATCAAGTTCCAGCCTTCCAGGACAACCTTTGGGGCTCATATCATTCCCATGAATGTGATTGTACTTTGTAGAATGGGCACAAAAACTTCACACAACTCTAATCCTTTATAGCATTTGGTATGATGTTGATCGAGCTGCTAATCGAAATACAATTGATATGATTTTGGTTATCCTCGATTTTCATGTGATTATAATCAATAAGCAGAGGTTATCAAAATAATCATATGCACATTATTTTTCAATACATATGTGTGTGTCTTGAATATGAAACATGTGAGATATTGGATGAAATTACACATAGCAAAAGCAAAACAAAACAATCGATATCCTTCAAATATATTCGTATTGAGTTAGTTCAGAATAAACCTGGAGATTACAGCAACTCTGTACAACCGTCAAAGGTTAATGAAGATTTTGCATTGTGGTTGCACTTACACCCTTGCAGTCGACCATAATACGAATGTAAAACTTCCAAAATCATTGCTGGTATTTTCTTTGTTCTTGTAGTGGTATTGATGTTCTTGATTAGTTGATTTTGAGCGTGTAATTCAATTATTCATGTAACAAAATAAAATGTGATGTCTTATAAATCAATAGTTAATCGATGGTTGAGAGGAAATGCATTAATTAATCAATTATTAATAATTTTTCATCATCATCAATTGAGTGAAAACAGAACTCAAAACTCCTTGAAAACCTTCCTGAGCTGTTCAAGCGTCACAAACAGCACCACAGTGAAAGGCCCCTGTCTCGAAATCGTAGGAATGAAACCCTTGTAGAGGGCCATTGGTCCTTCAGCCCTCACGGTCTTCAGGGCACAGTCGAGGGCCCCACTGTACGGGGGTTCCCTCCCGGCTTCCACCTTCATGTTCATCACCCTAGTCTTGATCACGTCCACCGGGTTCGACGCCACAGAGGCCACGAACCCCGCCGCGAAACTCGCGGTCACGTGTGTCCCGAGCCCATCGGCCATCACGTGCCTCTCGAGGATAGCCTCCTTGATCTGGTCGTACGACGCCAGCTGCGACGCCGTCACGATCATCGCGCGGTTCACCGTAAGACCCGACCCACGCCACAGGCTAGCAACGCCCTCCTGCTTCGCCATCCGAGAGATGGCGTCCACCACGTTCTTGTAATTCCGGCGCTGAGCCGCCGGAAGCCGGCCGTCAGCCTGCATCCGCACCATCGCCACGTCGGCAGGATTCCCGACTGCGGCTCCGACACCGCCGGCAATGAGCCCGGCGAGAAGCTTTTGCCCGAGTGGGAGGTTTCCGGATCCCGGGTCGGCCCACTTGGTCTTGAGGACGTCGTAGAGGCCCATTCGGGTGGTGGAGTAAAGAGTCTGGCGGAGCACGGTGGCGGATACGCCGGAGAACAAGGCTGCGACTCCTTCAGTCTGGAAGATCTTGACCCCGACGGAGATGGGGCCGACACGCGGCGGAGGCGCCACCACGTGCGGCGGAGGAGCGAGCATGGTTGCGGATCCAGAATGAGAATGGAAGGCGAAAGCGGGGCGAAGAGCGTGGATGGGCTGCGGCGCCGGGGCGGGTAGGCCCTTTTCGCCCTGGAGTTGCATTCGGACCTTGATGAGATCCAGCGGGTGGGTGGAGCAGCCGGCGACAATGGAAGCTATGCCTCCCTCAACGAAGCCTTTGACACCCATTTTCTCAAAGTTAATTAATAAAAGGTTGAAGGTTGAGTCTTTGTTGTTCAAAAAGAATGAAAGAATGGTTTTTTTTTAGGGTTAAAGGAGCAAAATTGGTGTTGCAAAAATGGGGGTGGAGTTAATTAAGATGGAAAATTGGGTGCAAGTAAGATGGAATTAAGCCCAGTTGGAGGTGGAGTTCATCTCACTGGAGACGAGGAGATGGGAATGGAGAGAGAAAGCTATGGAGGAAGAGTGAGGGACGTTGGGCCTCTGAGACATAAGCTAGCTGTACGTACTAAATTGATTTTAGGGTTTGTGTTGTGTTTGGAACAGAGTTGAGGGTTCGTATTTATAGTGGGTATAGAAACCAAGAAGGAAACGCGAAGAAGGAAGGAAGCAGATGCGAGATGCGCCGCAGGGCTTAGCTGGGTTGCATGGTCTGACTGACTGACGCGTTTGGGTTTGGGTGAGTGGGACCCTTTGGGGGACTAATTTAGGTGTCCTAGGGCGACCAGTAATTAAGTGCCGTTTGGTGACCGGGGCTTGACTTGTAAGCTAAAGCTAACTGGGACGTCATGGGTGGCTTTCCAACTTTGTAGGAGGCGGGGAGGTCATTAATTAGTTGAAAATTCTTACACGTTGTTTTAATTATTTGCGTTTTTCTTTTGGGAAATTCCTTGTCTTGCTTCTCGACGGCTTCTCAAGCATTACTACGCGTATGACTCATTCCATCGTCTACTCTCTTTTTTTAATAGAATTCCTCAACGGAAAGCAAGGTTTTAGATTCGTAATCCTTTATAATTATTTTTGCTTCAGGACTATTGAGGAAGGTTCTATACACCAGAGTGGAGCATCGACTATATCATAGTGGAGAGAGTCAAAGAAATGGAGAAGCAAAATTAAAACAGTAAAGACATTTGTGTCACTCAAATTTGCAAGTGTATATAGCACTTTCCAACAATTTATTGTAATGCTAAGTGGGTAAAGGATTCAATCCTTTTAAGAACTAAAGTTTTTGTTCGGAATGAATATTAATAAAACCGAAAGACTTTTTAACTATATAGGGGGTTATGGAATGAATCACACTTTAACCACTAAACTATACCCGCTACAATCCGATTATTGTATATAAATAGACCTTTTGTCGACCCTAATCAAAAGTTAAACAAAATATCAGAAAAGAATCATGAAAACGAGAGCATTTACGTGTTCTATCATATGACCTAATGAGATTAGGAAAAGATGATTCATTTAATTTAAATAACTAAATACCAAGTGTTTTTTTGCCCGAGGTTTTTGACCTATACGTCTTGAACTTAATTTAAGCCATAACACAAAAATGAATTGTGTCAAGAAACGACAGTTTCCTTTTTCTTATTTAAATTTGAATAAAAGGACTAATACTTTATGTATGTACAAGGGCGGAGCTATGGGATGGCTCTCTAAAAGACTAGTCAAAAGCTTTGGCTAGTCTTAGAAGCAAAACTCAGCTTTCACTTGGCTATGGCTAGTCTGTTGGAGCAGGTTTACTTCAAACTAGCCAAGTACTATTGAGATCAAATTCTGGTCTTCAAAACCATAATGAAATAGTTAGCTTTTACCTTTGTAGTAGCTAGTATTGTTGAAGCAAAAGTTTTAAGCAGTCAGTCATACTTTACTGGCCTTCTACCATTTTTTTCACTTGAAAATAACTAACACTCTTAGCGCATTTTCACCCGTTGGGACTTTAGGGCAGAGGCTCTGCCGCACTAGGTTAGTTACCTTTTATGTATTTTTTGAAGGTTTCTTCCACCCGTTGGGGTTGGAGCTATGTCACAAATTTTTTTTTTTTGCATTATTGAGAAAGATATATTATTTATTTATTGCAAATATGAAATATTTAACGTAAATAAAGTTGACAGGTACAATATGGTTTCAAAATAATTTTTTTATAAATAATCTAATCATTTTGAGAAAAATAGGATGTGGGGTCCATCACATGTTGAGGTTGCCACTTGACAACTAGATCAAGACCTGTGGCTGGAATTGCCCAGGTCAGTTTTAGACATGGCTAGAAATGATGGGTGGAAGTTGAGTTTTCTTCATTTTGTGTTTTTTGGGGCTACATCTAGGTGGCAACATGGCCAAAGTCCCTTGGTGTAAATGCTCTTAGAGATGACTCAAAGTATCATTTATCTAATGGCCTGATGTGAGTGTCTTGGCGAGGTAATTTTTTTTTAAAGAACCAAAAAACTCCAACCTTTATGTACACGGTTCAAATCTCTCTAAAATTAGTGTGGGTTAAATTAATCTCTCTAGTATGAAACTCCGATGTGGGTCTGTTGTCATGGTATGAACCAATGATCCTTAGTTCATATTAGGTTCATGATCATCCATTTTGAGCTACACTTCCATAACATATAGTTTCAATTTTTTGACTATGTGCATTCATATATAGTAGGGAAGCAAGAATCTTCCACAGCAACCCCAGGTTAAAAAGCATGGGGATCCGGAAGCATTCATAGTCAATTGCAGTCATTGTGTAGCACATAATAATGGAGTGGAGGGGAACAATGAATTTGCATCACTACTGCACTCAACAGTTTGCACCACAAAATCTCATTCCATATTCACAGCCTTTAATTAAATTATTACCAGCTTAATTCTCAAGAATTATTCTGGGTACCCTTCTAGTAGTTCTCTTCTGGGCCACTTGAGAGAATATTATTACACATTATTTTTACCACTTTTGTGTCAAGCTGGGTGAATCGTGAATATAAAGTCCACTATGCAAATGGCCAATGACATCCATCCATAATTAAGGGTCTTTAAGATTTGTGTGGTCGGTCAAGCTCTAAATACAAGTGGAATATCTAACCAAAATTTTGGTTGGACCTAAATGAGTTCAATTGGGAAAGAAGCTGTGGACTAGCTAGTGGAGGTAGGAACTGAGGAAGGAGCCAATGTAAAGGTAAGCACTAATTCTGGATCTAAATTGGGTTTCCCTAGTCAGTTTCTTTCCCATTTCCCATTTCCCAATTCACTGTTAAAATATTTGTGATAGTTTGAACGGTGAATTCTTCTAGAGGGAAGACCAGTGAGAAATGAAAAGGAGAGGGTTGGGAAAAAACTAAAAAAGGCTCAATCGTCGCCTGAGAGATTCGAACTCTCGCGGGGAAACCCCATGTACTTAGCAGGCACACGCCTTAACCACTCGGCCAAAGCGACGCTTGTTGATAAGTCACTGGACTGATTACTTTTCATTTTGGTTTGTCTCTGGTTCCGTCACACAACTTCAAAAATGGATGTATATGTGCAATTGATTCACGGAGAGATCCTTCTTGGCATTAAGGAGCTTAAGCTCAATGCAAGTGTTACAATCGTTTTTGGTCATTATGTACGTTATGGTCGAATTTCAATTTAGTCTTTGCATCACCAGGGGCAAATCATTGATATTAAATTGGGGTGGGCTAAATCAAGGCCGGTCTTGAGACCCGCTATGAAAATTAAATAAACAAAATGTGCATGAAGGGGACTGAAACCATAAACAACAAGGGATATAGCAAGCACATTTACCATTTGAACTAAGGCACATTTTTATAACTTGAGATCGAGATTTTCTTATATTATTTAACATATTTGAAAAATTTTATGGTGGACTGTATCCGTCATAGCGTTATCAACTTTAACTCAAATTCTTTCGGTTGTTTCCAGTAACCCAATCATTTACTTGATTGGAACCAAGGTGTTTACGTATGTGATTCACGTGTGACTTCTCACAACATTTTGGCAAAACAATATATTAACGTATTAACAACAAAGATTGAAAGTAATACAAAAAGAGGACAAATTGCAACACAAACATCAAAATTGAATCCACAAAGACCAAAAATGACGTTTAACAATCCAATGGGCTTAACCATTGTTAAAAAAAAAAAAAAAGAGTGGCACAACTAGTTTTTACCAGTAAAAACTAAAAAGGTAATTATAGGTTTGGGGTTGAGGGTTCCCTTTCATTTCAGAGTCGAGGGTTGCGAAGGTGGTCAAGCCGCTTCAGGAGTCCAGGGGGCCGTAGATTTCTGGTTCACGTCTGAAGCTATCTGGTACTTCTTTTTTCTACCTTTTGAATTCCTTACCATATGTTCGTTACCAAGAAAACTGACAAAACTGAAAGAAATAGAAAAATAGTAAAATACATGAGGTTTTTGTTTTTGTTTTTGTTTTTATAGCTTCTGTATATATAATGTGCTCAGTAGTTTCTTCTGGGTTCTGTTTGTTACCATCGATATGCTTTTCTAATGTAAATGGGTTTTCAACAATAGCTTCATTTCTAAAAACGAAATTTGATACTTTTGTCTATGAGTTTAGAAATTCTGTAATTGAAATGTTGAGACAAAATACACTTGGATTTTCGTGCTTTGTCTTGTAATTTCAATGTAACCAAACGGAAAATTTATGAAAAGTTTTCTATGAAATTTTACATGGAATAACTTGTTAAGCTACTGAGTTACAACATTGGTAGCAATTTGACAATGTTTATATAAATGCATCAGGGTAGAAATGGCTTTGAAGTCCAAGAGTCAATTGCGAGTTAAAGATAGGCTCAGTGACTTACCAGATCTTGTTCTTTGTCACATCCTTTCCTTTGTTCCAACAAAATATGCTGTGAGGACCAGCATTTTGTCTACAAGATGGAAGAAAGTGTGGGCCTCTGTTCCCATTCTAGACTTTGATGACGCATATTTTCCAAACTCCGAAAGCTTTTTGATGTTTGTTAACCGTGTACTTATATATCGTAACTCATCAGACATTCAAAAGTTTGATCTTGAATGTAACTGTGTTGAGCATCTCTCTCATATCGATGGTTGGATCCGCAGTGCCATTATGAGTAATCCTGTTGAACTTTATCTTTGTGTTCAAAAACTTGACCCGCAAAAGGAGGACGAGATTCTTGAATTGCCTAAAAGCCTTTTCATGTGCAAAACGCTGGTTGTTTTGGAGCTGAGGTCAAGGTTTATCATCAATACTCCTACTTCATGGTGCTTGCCACGTCTCAAGGTTCTGGTTGTTACAGTTAATTGTCCTGATAAAGACCCGATGGAAAAGCTTTTACCTTGCTGCCCTGCACTTGTAGATTTGAATATATGTGGAAATGTGGGAGAAGACGTTTATTTGAATTTCAATGTCGCTGTGCCTGAACTGAAGATGTTAAGAATTGCTTTGGACACTGGAGAAGATTGTTTGCCTTGTCATAATGATTGCAATCTTTTTATTAGAGCTCCAAAGCTTAAAAACTTTCATCTTGTATAGCGTGTATTGTCGAATTGTGTTTTGGAGAATTCAGAGTCTTTAGTCAAAGCCACTATCGATCTCGATTACCACTTAGCAACAGAAAATCCTGCCTTTGCTGTCCGTGCAACTGCTCTTCTTGCACAAATTTGCAATGTTAAGTATTTGTCTCTTTCAGCACATAGTTTGGATGTAAGTATTCCCTTACTTATTTCTTGTTCTTACTCATTAGTTGGTGGAGGCAAAATATTGTTGGTCTACTTTTCTATTTGATTTTGGATTTTATGTTTTCAAAGAGTATAATATGTATAAGCCTTTGATTTCCGCTCGAGTTTCTGCTTGATCAACAATCTATATTTCATGAAGGGTTGTGTTCTGCCTGTTTTTGGTAATTTGAACCAATTGAAGCTGGTTCTTCATCGTTGCTGTTCTTGGTGGGCAGAGTTGCTGAAGAGATCACCTAATCTAGAATCTCTTGTCTTAGAACACGTTGTAAGATATAGTTATGATACACCATACCCAATTAAGTTGTAGCTGTTAACGATTTTCATTTAATTCCTTCTTTTATATTATCTATCAGTACTGCAACTGTGATGGACTAATGGGATATGGTATTGAAGAAACAGAGCTTCTATGGGATCCACCTGAGTTGGTGCCGAATTGTTTGTTGTCACATGTCAAGACTATCTGTATAAAGGGATTCTCCGGCAGGCCCGATGAGTTTGAAGTGGCAAAATATTTGTTAAAGAACGGTGAGGTTTTGAGTAGCATGAAAGTTTATACATTTGAAAGGAGGGGTTGTCTTGCGTGTAAAAAGGAGGAGATGCTCAAGAAACTTTTAACCTTTGAAAGGGTTTCCAAGACATGTCAAGTTGAAATTGCCTGAGATTCCTTTCTAGCTTTTACAAGGAAGATGAGTTCTAGTTTTCAGAATGATATATTCAAATTAAGTCGTAAAAGTATCATCTCTATTGCTCTTCAGATGTATTTATCTGCTATCTCTTTACTCGTGGAGAGTTCGAGTTTGTTGAATGCACTGTGTATCTCAAGAGAAAGCTTGTTGACAATTTGTGAATTTGATACTTTCTAAACTTTGATCGGTTGTTTTACTTCCTTGAGAAGCAACATAAAAGAAGATAGTAGTGTTTTCCTTTGGTCATTGAGACGACGTTTGAAGAGCTTTTGGAATAATAATAATGTTTCGAGTAAATGATCAAGGCTATGCCTGAATATTTTACTTTTTACTCTCCTGGTTGGAAAACTCAAGGATTGTGCAGGTAATTTCTGGAACCTAAACGGGGTTATATGAACAGGCACACTTTGACAGTTTGACCGAAGCGAAGCTTGTTAATAACCAGAGCTGTTCTACCATTTTAAAAAGACAAAATTTATTCTAAAAATTATGCCATATATTAGATGCAATCCGGATGAATATTTTTTTTTAATTGCTGTCCAATGACTCACATGCTACATACGATTTTTTTGCTTTATAATTTTATCTAACTAATTTTGTTATTTTACTTTTGGGGAATTATCACAAACAATACCTACATTCATTAATTTGGTAGCTCATATTTAAAAACTATCATATTGATACCTCATTTTTCATTCAAACCCAATTTTCATATCCACCATCCATGACATCGTTTACCTCATGACCACGTGACTTTTTTTCATGGGCATTTTCGTCTCCCCATGTATTAACATTTTTTTTCTCTCTCTCTCCCTCTCTCTTGCCTCCTCTCTCTCTCCTTCTCACGGCCATCATCCACCACCACAACGGCACAACCGCACAACCCTAATACTCTTCTCCACAATTTCTATCATAAACAGTACTATAGTACCTCATATTTAAAAACTATGACATTGGTACCTCATAAAGGCTGTTCATTAGTTTGATACCTCATATTTTAAAAAATTATTACATTGGTATCTCATGTTTTCATCCCGACCCAATTTTCATACTCACCGTCCATGAGACCATGACGTTGTTTACTCCATGACCACGGGACTTTTTTTCATAGGTTTTTTCTTTTCTTCATTTATTAACTCAGTTTTTTTTTTCGAGTTTTTCTATTGGAACCTCCAAATTTACTTACTTGACCTCTGTACTTTTTACACATTCTAATAAATTTTCAAATACTAAATTTTACTCACTAAACTTCCTCAAATAACCTCACTCATATAATTTGCAAAAAACTTTCATCTTTAAAATAAAAAACTTAGCTATTTCAATGATATAATTACTCTATAAATCTTAATTAAATGTTCATTCCTAAATCAGACAACATAAATCTCTTATTCAATAAAAAAAAATCAAACACAAGGTATTGAGTTTCAAAAATTAATTTCTAATCAACAAGAAAATGTTTTAGCATGAATTATTCTTTGTTTTTTTTAACTATTATTTTCTCTTTTAGCTATGCAATAAAAAAAAGTAATAATTTATTCTCACTATTTATTTTTGTCCTCTATTTTTTGTAACTCATGATTAAATCTTTTATATATTTTTTTAATTGCTAGTTTTTTTTTTTGGAAATATAATAGATATAGAATATAGACTTAGATTTAGGTCATAGTAGAATTTCTTTTGTTCTCTATCACCAATATGCGTTCAACAAATGATACAAATTTTTATGTCATATGCATGATGAAAGTCCGGTATACCGGATTGTCCCAACAACGGTATAGTCGTCTTAAACACTAAACGGAGAGTAAACACAACTTTGAACAAATTAAAACTTAAGCTCTCCACAACTTAGGTTCTAACTATTGCACAAGCAATACACAATTGATTACAAACAATATGCAACAAGCACAATCAATTGTACAACCTAGAATTCCAAAGTGTGCATCATACTAGCACACCACGGACTATATCTATAAATGAACAAGCATACAATATGCTAAGCAATTAAGCACAATATAGATAACAACACAAACACACAAGCAACACAACAATGGTCACCCGGAACCTCTACCTCTAGAGGAAAACCGGAGGGGAGCCGTACCCCACGCTCTTGAATCACACTATGAAAAACGCCAATCGGCAAACACGTACAAGGGAAAATCGTTTCCAAACTCAAACACTATCAACCTATTGACTAGTGGCAGTGCTAACCTTGTGTAGTTTCCAATTGCTCCTTCAAGTGCACATTCCTCAAGCTTCTTCAATTGAACCTCACCGGCGTGAATCTTCAATCGCAAGAACCACGGCTGTGCAATGATGTATGTATGAATGTGTATTGAACCGTTCAACTCAGCAAAACAACAATTAACGTTTGCTAGAGTTGAACAAAATCTCCTTAATCCTATTAAAGGCTAAACTAGCAACTAAGTGCAAATCATATGTGTTTAGCAAGGATTATAAGTGGAGCATCAAAGGAGGAACCTATAACATGGAACTAGGCTCACTCTAATACCAAAGAACTCTCTCAAAGATGATTTTTGACTATGTGGAAAGAGTTGACCGAAATGAAACACAAGGGTTCTATTTATATAAAACAGCCCAGCAGCATTTGCGATCAATCGCACGACATTATGCAATCGATCGCACAGTGTAAAATGAAGAGACAAAAGCGTCTGGAAGTGAAAACCCTTGTTTGCGATCGATCGCATAACAGGTTGCGATCGATCGCACGAAAAGGTGCAACGGAAATATTCCGCACTACGTTTGAAATGCAACGGTCAAAATTGCTGACGTGGTGCGATCGATCGTATGAACAGTGACGATCGATCGCAAGGCATAAAACAACCTTAAACATAAAGGAATGCTAATCAAAACAAATCTATAAGAAGATCTAGCAATCCTAACATCATAAACTCAAATGTATGAACAAGT
The DNA here is from genome assembly GCA_029955375.1 of Rubus parviflorus. Taxonomy (NCBI): domain Eukaryota; kingdom Viridiplantae; phylum Streptophyta; class Magnoliopsida; order Rosales; family Rosaceae; genus Rubus; species Rubus parviflorus. The sequence goes on along the minus strand of JARGGL010000008.1, from coordinate 10,305,336 downwards.
GCATACAAAATTTGAGCCGGTCGCGTTGTGACCGGGTGCTTATAAAATAAGTACGCGAAACTTGTGATACAAGACACAAGTGTGGTAATCAAGCATCTTATACTTATGTGATTCACATCATAAGTGAAAGGAAAACAACCTAGATAAACCTAGGACAACAAGGAAGACTTAATATAAATGAAATGCATGTGCATATGCATGAGTCATACCTTGAGGTGCTTGAACGAAACCTTCGATGACCAATGATCGAAGTCCGGGGAAAAGACCGGATAAGAAAGGCGTCTTCACGAACCATCTCGAGTAAGAGCAACCTAAGCCACGACACCTAATCCCTAAACAATCTAGCATTGAATACAAAAGAAATGCTAATACAAGGGAAGAGATTTTGTCAAATAGGAAATAGCCAATAGCAAATATTTTGCCCTTACACATGATCTATCATAGTTTTAATTCTTATTAAATATATATATATGTTTTAATGAGTATGTAGTGAAATTGGAAAATGAAAATAGATAAGGAAAATAATAAAGAATGCAATCTAATATTATTGAATTGAATTGGAAACTCTAGAGAAAATAAACATAATATCTTTTTGGCATAATTATTGTCCTTAATAGTCATTTTATAAGAGGTTATAAATGTCATTTAATAATTCATAATGGAGTGAGGTCAAGTGAACAAATTTGAAGGTACCAATAGAAACACTTTTTTTTTCTCTTTCTCTCCTTTTCCTCTTCTCTTGTTAAGGATTTCTCCCATTGAATTTATATATAAAATCAAGAATATAGTATGTAAAGAGAGACATTAATTTATGCATAACCCCGGTCTTTCCCTATCCCAGCAAAAATATTAGAATAATTAATTCCCTAAGAAACGACTATATATTTGGATAATTATGACAAGATATTGAAGTTAATTTTTTTTTATCTAATTGTGATTGAGTATGCTTTAAACCACACCCTTTTTAGGATTTTATTGTAATTAATTATGCTAAATTTAATGCTCAAAGATCTTTCTTATTTTATGCTTCACCCCTCTCGAATCTCTATATAAATTTCACTTTTTCGACACTGTTTCAACTCGTGAAAGAAGTAGAGAAAAGTGAATTCTAGGTGACAAAGATGACTAAATTTACAACTGCATCTTTTGTCCTCATGCTGGTGCTTTTGTTGAGCACAGGTTTGTTTGTTTCTCTTGTTTCAATGATCTCGAATCATATTGTAAAGGGTTTTTATATTAGCTTACACTCTGGTCTTATATTAGGGTTTTGTCCAAATAGTATATAGTACGTGGGTTTTGTTTTATGCATGGGTTTATATTACAATCGAGTCCATGCATATGCATGTTGTTTTTGAGATCCAACCAAAGAATCCATCACTCGAGTCTTAATGTCTAATAGACCTGTCTGATTGTCCATCACTAGTGATTTTTTTTTCTTTTTTATTTATGATTCCATTAGTCCATGCATGTTACTTGCTGCGTGATTGTTTTTTTTTTTGGTACGGTCACTAACAATCTATTTTTGTGTAATTCTTTTATGTTCTATATATGCATATATATATATATATATATATATATATATATATATATATATATGTGTGTGTGTGTGTGTGTGTGCGTGTGGTTATGGGCTTATGGCTATTTTGGAGAACTAATAGTTCAATTTGTCTGCAATGCTTTTATTTTGCTTGACAGCAAGTGCTCAAGATTCAAGATGTTGTGCTAATCATCCGCAACTTGGAAACTGTGTGCCTGGTAAAGATGACAATCCAGAACTAGATGGAAAATGTTGGCTGTATTGCATCCACGATTGTACAAGAGGAGGAGTTTGCAACCCAGTACGCTCCGGTCATCAGTGTCATTGCTTTTGTTGATCTTTCTCTAAATCCTATATTCCGTAATAAAGTTTTGTTTTTTTTGACGGAGTTTTGGCTATATATCATGTCCGGCCGCCCTTTCATTTTGTTAGTTTCTTTAATAAATTTCCTCCTTTTGCGAGGTTTTTAATTCTGTAGTAAGTTTTTGTATTTATCGATCGACAAGTTCGAGTTTGTTCTCTCTTCCTAGTATAAGAAAATTACCGGCCGGCAACATGGTAAACAAACGACTGATGGAACAAATACATGTACGAATTCCTATCTCTTGTCAATTGAACGATCCTGTACGTATTTAAAGCTAAATTGGCTAAAGGGATGGGCCATAATTATTATGGAGAGCCCACATGACCAAATGATCTTTTATATAATTTTTCAATAGTAATTTTAGGTACTATTGACGTAGACTTAGCTATTTTAAAACCAACAATTAATGGTGAACTTGCGGTTCCATTTCCAACTCCTTAATTTAATTTGTTATAAGTTTCTTATCTTCCACTTGTGGAGAATTCGATTATTCATGTGCATCTGTAAGTAGACAAAGTGAAAGCATTGACGAAATGATAACCAGCTGATATAGTCAAAGATAAATAATTGTATCGTCTTTGAAATCATACGTACATTTCCCAATTTGAAAGGGATAAGTACTTCCACTGTTCCACATATGCTATATATCTAGCTAAGCTTGAAAAGTTTGAAACGTTATTTCAAATTAAAATGGCATGAAACGAAACTATTAGGTTTGAATGGTTGCTCAAACTAAGCCACCAGTGTAGGGCACACCTGTATGAGGCAACCAGTAATCCCCTACCAGAAAGTTGGACACTGTAAAATTAGCAGCATCAGGTGCATTAATCACATGGTAACCAGGCCATGTAACTCTGTTACTAGTGTCTGATCCAGGTCCTCTATTATCATACTCAGCATAATACAATGTGCTCAATGCAAAATCTCCATTCCACTCGAGCCAACCAGTAGGATCGATCAAACTATCCATGAAATTCTGCAAGTAAACCGTCCTCGAATACTCCTTCCACGGCCTCCCCAGATATGTCTTGACAGTAAAGTTACTCGAAGCCAAGTCTGGCGCGGCTGTAATGGTGCAGTTCTGGATGGAAGTACCCGTGTTCTGGTTCGGGTCCGTTCGACCCTGAGCCGTGATGGGATTGGATTGGCCTTTGAGGGGCTGGCGAGGGTATAAGTTACAGTTTTGTAAGACAACTGCAGCATTTCCGAATATGAAATCGACAGTTCCGTAAATGTCACATTCTCGGTAGAATTGTCGGAGGGAATGCGTGTACAAGGTGTCTTGGTAGGCCTCAAAGCTGCAGCTGTAGAAGACTGACAAATCGGCGCCGTTTCGGACCGCCACTGCCTGCATTTTGCTTGGTCCAGCCGTGTTGCGAATAGTTATGTTGACTGCCACAAACCCTTCTGCCACCACAGCTGCATTCATATATTTGATCATGACGTTAGTCATTAATTATATTTATTAAATTTTTTGGTCAAGACTATACACATTTTGATTCACACACATATATATAGTTAGGTTTTTCTTGTTGTGTCAATCTGACGTTTTACATTCTTATAGTACTGATTTGCAAATTTTATGCTAATATATTTAGAGTTGATTTTATGCTTATGTCTAAAATTACGTCATTTCAAGTTTCTATTTAATTATGGTTAATTTTAATGTAAACGAAACTTAAATCCAAAACAATGACACTAATCTTATAAGCAAAATTCAACACTGAACCATTGGTTTTATGAGAAGATTATTTCTTAGTACTTCAGATTTTTTCTTACTACTAAAAAATTCATAATTTGACAATATAACATATATTTCAGCGAGAAACTCACCTAAAGTAGCAGAGTCGAAAGTAGTCGACCCATCCACAACATTGCGGTTCCCAGTGATGATGGTCTGATTGATACCGTCTCCGATCAGCAACAAGTACTGCTTGTTCGACGCAATCGAAACATACTCTTCATAAACACCGGCAGTGATGTACACCAAGAAATACCCATCACTAGCAACCGAGTTATTCGGCGCAGCATTAATAGCATCATTGATGGTGGTGAAGTTCCCACTTCCGTCTTGGCTCACCACCACAATGTCCTTTACCACAACTTCTTCGTCTCCGGCCGCCTGAAGAAGTCGCCTTCCCGGCCGATTTATCACCCAGTCGTAAATCTCACGCGCTTTGCTCGACATTTTCAGTGACAACCTCCCCTTTCGAAAACTAAGATGGTTAGGCGTCCCGTTAGCATTTTTGTGATCCTTTGGCACCCAACCCTTTGTAAACAGAGCCAAGGAGACGCTGTACATGCTTGTACAATTGGAGAGCGGGACTAAGAGTTCGTCTTGGACATTAGTGGCGGATTGTAAGCCGTCGGAACAAGTCTGTTGATTTGTCATGATGGCACTGAGCAAGGTCTGGAGATCATCGGCGTTCGAGCTGGGAAGCACAACGTCGCCGGAGCTGTTAACGGTTTTGAGGGTGTTCGAAATGAAATCGATGTTGAGGGAAGCGAGAGATTTGCAATCCTCGAGGGCTTGAATGGCGGTTTGGGATAGAGCGGAACGGTAGCTTTGGAGGTATTGGTTGAGTGAAACCATGAGGTTTTGAGATTGGAGTAGGGAGTGTTGGACGGAGAAGCGGCCAAACTCGTAGACGTTGGCATTTTTGTGAGGGAGGACGGACAAGCAGTAAGAAGGGTGCGGGGTGGAGTTGCAGATGGTTTCGGGCGGGAGAGAAGCGTTGAGAGGAAGGTCTGCAGCTGAAGAAATGGAGATGAGCAAAGAGAAGAAGAGAACGAGGAATAGTGATGATGATGAAATGGTTACAAGAGGATTGAAGAGCTTATTAGAAGCCATGGTAATGGTATGGATTATGGACAGGTGTTTGTGTCCATATATTTATAAGGTTCAGGTTTAATATTCATTAATTAATTAATTTTCTCGAAAAGTAAACGTGCAAGACTTTTATCTAGTGGGGAAGCTAAGCTAGCTGTCATGCACGTAAATGTAATTAGGATTTAGGAGTGCTAATGGTGCATCATATTTGTACCCTAAACCACTAATCCTAATTTTTGACGAGTCAATTTATATATAATTTTACTTTACACTACACTGATTTTTTTTTTTTGCATGGGACTCGAAATAGGTAACATATACTAAGTTCATTGATAAGCACAAAGGATATAATTACAAGAGCTAGAGTTAAAAAAAATGACTAGGCCACGATCTAAGGCGAAAGTTAGGACAAAAGTAAATTTTTATTAATTAATTAATTACATTTTTTTACCTCTAATTGTAATAATGACGGCATGTGAAATTAAATGAAAATCGATCATTGGATCGAATTAAAGTTGTTATGTTATAGTAGAGATAATAAATTTGTCTAGAATACTCGTACTGTCGTATGTACATAAGATACTATATAAAACTTATGAATATTACACGTACTTTTATCACCCGTATTAAACTCTCTCGTATATAATAACCTAGCTTGGCTATGTTAGACTCTGATAGAGCATGATCATTGTAATTGTAATTGATGTGGTAAGGGGCATATATTCTTTTGCATGTTGATGAAACCCTATTTAATCCAGAAGATTAAGCGTACGTGACCTAATTGGATGTTAAAGAAATTAAAGATTTGAACAGATATGGATTCAATAGGAGGTTTTGGTTAGGTCCCCCTCCTGTGTTTTTCCTCTTGTTGGTTTATTAATTTTGGGTGTTATGGAGGTTTTTCCTCTTCTATCACTCGTTTCATCAAAAAATATATATATATATATATATATATATATATATATTATAAGTTTATACGCGTTAATTAGGCATGCATGCATATATATCATCGATCTGCGCCATTGACTAACAAATTAAGCATATCGTCTGCGACTTTTTAGTCTAGCCGAATCTTATTAATGCATGCATGTTGAAATTTCACAAGAGTATAGAACGACGTCGTCCTTCTGAGATCTTTTCACTTAATTGGGTATCAGTCCTTTGTCAACTTAATACAATTAGCTAGGGTAGGCGCCTACTTTATTGCTCATATATTATATATATATATATAGTTCCATTTCATTTTTGGATTTTTTTTATCGGAATAAGAGGTAGAAAACAATAACCTAACTACCATTTCATTGAAGAAAGAAGAATAAAAGAGTAGGGGAGGGGGACCAAACTACAACCCCCCAAAATTAGACAACAGACAATTAAGTTAACAAAAACGAAACTGAGAAAGACCATATATATATAGTTCCATTTCATTTTTGGATTAATTAAGTAAACCATATACATGTAACTGAAATGTAACTGAAATGAAGCAAAATTAAGTAAGAGCATGTGAAGTTAGATGTATGTTTGGAAAGTAGAGAACATATATATTATTATAGTCGATCGAAATACGTGGCTAGCTACCACAAATCGTCATATGAAAGTAGATTATCCAAGTAACACACACCATTTTGCATTTTGGGACAAAAATTATCTAATAAAGAAACCTATAAGACCCTCGATCACGATAAACTATCTTTCTAAACAATTAATTTAATTAACACGATTATGTTAAACAATTGAATTGTTTTGTTTTCTACCCTTTAATATAGATTTAAGAGCGATATATATATTCACCATGATCTGACTATAGTCTCTCTAGTCTAATATTACTGATCGACCAAGAGCTAGATCATTATTCATTCACCTCATTGGCCTTACTAGTTAGTACTCCCTCTAATTGGAATACCGTTGACATGCGTGGTTTCTAACTAGTATCAATTTAAAGAAAGCATCATTTAGATTAGACGTGTTTTATCCCCTCATATGTTACGTAATAAAAAAAACTAATATATTGTGTGTTCTTATAGTTCTTTTCGTGTTGATGATACATAATTTGTATGTTTTGAGTTCCACCTCCCTCTCTCCGTTTAGAAATTAAGAAAAAAAAAATACAATAAAAGCACAAGTACGTCATAAAGAATATGTGATTAACTTCCTGGTGCAATCTTGATCGATTTTCTTCATATATATATGTATGTATGCATGTAATGGCCATTGTTCTCATATTCTATATGAAGGGACCAAGAACATAAAAGACGTCCATTGATTCAAGCCTCCAATTTTAATCTTGACCCGCAAAGCATATTATATATTTATATGTACACTTGTGACTTGTGAGCGCCTGACTTTTAAAAAAAAATAAAAAATTATCACACGTTGACTCCAAAACTTTTTTCTTCATTCGCTGGAAGCTTAACTAATTCTGGTTTGACTTGATTTGTCCAAAGCGTAAGGCGAAAAGTAGAACAAAAAATGCTAGCTAGGAGGATGTGTCGTTGGACCAAGCCATTGCCGCCATCCTTAAGATGACTATATATGAGATAAAAACCAGCTTTACCTGTCAAAGTTACAGCGCCACCGCCTGTCGTAGTTGACGGCAGCCCTAAAACCTCTCAGGAGAAAGTCAGAGAGAACATCGGTAGAGAGAAAAAAAAACAAAAGTGATATTTGACTTTAGTGTTTTAAGCCAAAAGCAACCCAAAATGTTGATTTACAAGTAATATGTTAGTGGGTTGAGTTTTTGACGAGTGAGTATGTCGCTACCATGTAGGAGTATGATTTACATCTCAAGAAAATGCGAATTTTTACTCCATCTCAATAAATAAAAAATCACCGCTAGAGAGTCCAATATATAGCACTGAACATCTCACACTCTATTTGCTCGATAATCAATTTTTGTCTATATACAGTATAAACAAAATGAGCCTCTTCAAGAAATAGATCAGTCTTGTATTTTTCAAAACCTCAAGAATCACAAACTCGATCGGTCTTCTCAGCGTTCTTGTTTCTAATCGATCTGAGTTGGACAAAACTTGGGAGAAACTTGGATCGTGCCATTTCACCAACAAAACAGATGATTGAATTAGGCACACAGCAGTACCAGACCCAACTTAGTGGACAAATTCCATATGATAGGACAGTGGAACGACAAAAACGAATCGCAAAGGAAATTATATATGTATCACAAATAAACTATACATTCAAACTATATGCAACAACTCTTTTAATTAGCATTTAAGCAGGACTAAGAATAAGATTTTGAATGCTCATTCCAAATTATTTTTTAGGGCTGTAAATCGGTTCAATACAATTTATGTTTGGCTCATGTGCATAATAGAAATGAGCCGATCGAGCTTAAACTCCACATTAAGGTCAATTAGAAAATTGAGCCGAGCTTGAACACTTTAGGAAACTACTCAAATTAATATATTCGTGTTTGGCTCATTTGTTAAAGCTCAAGTAATAATAGTTGACTTTTTAGTTGTATAATTAAACGACAGTTGCAATCCGTGTATCAAACTCACAAAAAAAAAAAAAAACCGAGCCGAAGTGAGCTTGAGCTTGTTAAAAAAATATATATGCCAATAGAGCTTAATTATCATGGTTTTCACCTGGGCTCGGAAACCAGCTCTCTTAATATCAATTGTCACATTACGTGGTCAAAAATATGATCGCGATGATAGTGGTATATGTTAATTAATGAGCAAACAATTTTCTTACATATTGTCTAGTCAATTAAGATATTCTAAGAGCATCTCCAACAATTTTGAGGAAAAAAAACAGAACTTTATTAATCAATTGCGGATTACAATCCTTAACATGGACATCCTAAGAAGGAGCAATACATACCACACAAGTGGCATAATCGATGATTCTAAACTTAGAACTCTAATCGATGATTCAAAACCTAGAACAATACATACACCGTGCATCACTGTTGTCAGCCAACAGAAAAATTCCGGCAAGTATTGCCATTGAGACCAATAAAACCAATCTAGCTCAAGGACCCATGGAAAAAGAAAGTAAAACCACAATCTAAACTTACACAACTGATCATGTTTATTCTTAAACAAGAAATTAAAATAACCCAAATCAAAGAACCAAAACAGACTTGAGTTAAGTTTTAGGAGCAGCCTAATAGGAATAGGGTTGCCGACTTTGAACACCAAGGCTACTATGTAGCCAAAGCCGAGAACCCAAAACACTCCCGGATCCCAGACCTTGAAACCTTGAATCTGAAAAGCTTGGACACCCAACAGACAAGGCATCAACACCCAATCTGATATGAACACCCAACTGCTACAGAGAGTGACCAAAAGCATGGTGCAAGTTTCGTGGACAACCAGATCTGCACCACCACCAACGACCTCAACCACCGCCAATACCAACGATCTGAACCGGACCATGACAACACCGCACAGCGCCGGAGTCACCATCCACCAAAGCAAATCAGACCCGGCCAGACACGCTAGGCGCATGCTCCAGAACCAGACACCGTCGAGTGAACCATCCCAGCAAACGCCGACCAAAGACAGCACCATAGCGAGCCATAAACGACCCGGATCCCACATACTCCGCCGAGCAATACAACCCATAGAGTACGACCGCCACAGCCCAACCAGAAGGAACACCGTCATGAGAAAATAGCCGAGAAACATCGAACCCGTGCGAGCAGATCCGGGCTTTTTGTTTGCCAAACAAAAGCGGACAACTTTAAGAACAAGGAAATCGTGAGACCTCCTCCTATGCACCCCTAAGGGCTGGCAAGATCGCAAGAAGCAATCAAGGGAATTGGAGCGGCGGCCATGGCCACACACATACTGGTTGACACCAAAAGAGGCGCCGCTAGGGTTTGGGAGAGCAAAAGCTCCCATAAGATCTTTTAAGTTTATCTTTCTGCCTTAACACGTATTTTAATTAGTAATATATAGCATCTCCAACAATGATAGTCATTTTTAAAGTTAAAATACCTAGAAAAATGAGATTTAGCTAGCAATTTAACAACCTCACTCCAACAACACTAGCTATTTTGTAGTCATATAAAAAATTTCATCAAATAATACATTGACACGTGGAGAAAGAGAAATATAGGTATTGGTAATCAGATTTTCTAGCTATATTTAGCTACTAGTTTAACAAAAAGTTAAATTTAACTTTAGTTTAGCTATTCTGCTGGAGCCGTTTTTTGATACAAAATAACTATAATATTACTAAAAACTCATTTTAGCTATTCTGTTGGAGATGCTCTAACCAAATATAATTAATTCACATCATGTGTTAACGCTATGTAATGTAGTCTGAACATATTGTCTCCCTTTCACTCAAGAAACCGAAATTATCATTCTCAAGAGGATCACATGCACGTTAATAATTTGTCAAATTCAATGCATTACACCCACTAAATATTCTCTAAATTAAATAATAATCAACTTGTATCAGCTTAAATCATATAAATAGGACACAATCCCCCTTGACCAATTCACTTGCATGTGCACTACCATTCCTTCAAAGTCAAAAGGACTTCTCTCTAGCTATAGCCGGCTTAATCTCTCCAATGTTGTCCCTAGCAATGGCTAATTCTAAGCTCTTTAATCCTCTTGTAACTTCATCATCACTAATATTCCTCATCATTCTCTCTTTGTTCATATCTCAATCTTCAGCTGCAGATGTTCCTCTCAGCACTTCTGTTCCGCCAGAAACCATATGCAAGTCCACCCCACACCCTTCTGTTTGCATTTCCGTCCTCCCTCACAAAAATGCCAATGTCTATGACTTCGGCCGCTTTTCAGTCCAACACTCATTCATCCAATCCCAAAAGCTTCTGGATTTGATCAATAAGTATCTTCAAGGCGGTTCAAGTTTAACACAGCCAGAGATCCAAGCCCTCGAGGATTGCAAGTCACTTGCATTGTTAAACATTGATTTCTTATCAAACACCCTTGAAACTGTTAACAAAACAAGTGATGTTCTTCCTAGCTCGGATGCTGATGATGTCCAAACCTTGCTCAGTGCCATTTTGACCAACCAGCAAACTTGTTCCGATGGCCTTCAATCTCTGAGTTCATTCCAAAATGATCTCTCGGTCTCCATCTCCAATGGTACAAATATGTACAGTGTTTCATTGGCTCTGTTTACAAAGGGTTGGGTGCCAAAGGATCACAAAAATAATGGGACACAAAACCAGTCGAATAGGCATCTCAGTTTCCGAAAGGGGCGATTGTCACTTAAATTGTCAAGCAAATCGCGCGCAATCTATGATTCGGTTATAAATAAGAGAAGGCTTCTTCAGGCCGGAGATGAAGTTGTTTTGGTGAAGGACATTGTTGTTGTGTGCCAAGATGGAAGTGGAAACTTCACTACCATCAATGATGCTATTAATGCTGCTCCAAATAACTCTGTGGCTAGTGATGGTTACTTCTTGGTATATGTCACTGCCGGTGTCTATGAAGAGTATGTTTCGATTATATCGAAAAAGAAGTACTTGTTGGTGATCGGAGATGGTATTAATCAGACAATCATCACGGGAAGCCACAGTGTTGGAGGCGGTTCAACCACCTTCAACTCCGCCACTTTAGGTGAGTTTTATTACGATATGGTAACATAACATGTTAGACTAGTTTGATAAGAGGTAACTGATATAGTGCATGAGCTTAATAGTGTAATATAGACTTTTACATTTAAAACTATATTGTGTATGACTTAATCTTATTAACACAATGATCGTGTTGCAGCTGTGGTGGCACAAGGGTTTATAGCGGTCAACATAACTGTTCGAAACACCGCTGGACCAAGCATGGGGCAAGCAGTTGCAGTCCGAAATGGAGCCGATTTGTCAGTTTTCTACAGCTGCAGCTTCGAAGGCTACCAAGACACCTTATATACGCATTCCCTCCGACAATTCTACCGAGAATGTGATATCTATGGAACTGTTGATTTCATATTCGGCAATGCTGCTGTTGTTTTCCAAAACTGCAACATCTATCCTCGGCAACCTAATCAAGGGCAGTTCATTAATTCCCATCACTGCTCAAGGCCGAACTGACCCGAATCAGAACACAGGGACTTCAATCCAGAATTGCACCATCACAGCTGCAGCCGATTTGTCTTCGAGTAACTTTAGTGTCAAGACATATTTGGGGAGGCCATGGAAGGAGTATTCTAGGACAGTTTACATGCAAACTTTCATGGATAGTTTGATTGATCCTGCTGGTTGGCACGTGTGGAGTGGAGATTTTGCATTGAGCACATTGTATTATGCTGAGTATGATAATAGAGGGCCTGGATCAGACACTAGTAACAGAGTTACATGGCCTGGTTACCATGTGATCAGTGCAAATGATGCTGCAAATTTTACAGTGTCAAACTTCGTGCTGGGGGATAGTTGGTTGCCTCCAACAGGAGTGCCTTACACTGGTGGTTTAATTTGATTTGAGTTCTTTCATTTGTGTGATGATTGTTTGTATGTAGAACAGTAGAAGGATACTTAATTTCCTTGCTTTTCTTCTGTACAGTTTTTCTCTTCGCAGTGAAATAAATTAGGTAAATTATTGTTTGGTATCACAAATGGTGTTTATTCTATACCCTACTCTTCAAACAAGTACTCGATCTTCGATCCTGTTATCTGGTAGAATTCCATACACTGATTACTGATAAAAGACCATTTTCTTGGCACATTACCGTTTTTGTTTTTTGTCAAATCCCAAGACCCTTTTCTCTCTATTCATTTTGTTATTGGCAAACGAATACTCAGTCAAAAGCTACAAACTTAGGGATTTACAATCCTTTAAATTTGTTTATAGATAAAAATGGACTTGTCAAGCCAAAGTCGGCTGGTTTTTTAGATAATATTGTGAAGAACAATAGCAATAAGAAGAGCAAATTAAGCAATACATTAAACAACAAAGAGAGGCGACAAGTTGGTCAGGCTCATAGAAGATACCTCCGAAAGAAGGGACTCTCCTGCACTAGTGCCTTTGCAGCTTAAAGTCCGTTGGTTCAATTGCTTATCTCAGATTTCCCACATAATTTTTCGATCCTCTCATATATTCCGAGAGGGAAATAAAGTTGCCGATGCTTTAGCAAATCATGGTACATCTTTAGGTATGGTGGGATGAGTCTCCACAATTTATTTTTTCGCATTGTAACAATGACATTTTGGGTATTCCTCAATTTCGTTTTCGCTAGTGTTGTTCTTTGATGTTTGTTAGCTTTGGGAGGTTTCGGCTTGATCCCCCTTTCTTGTGCTCCTTATATTTTATTTGATTTGGGTGTTAGGGAAGGTACTCCTCGATCTCCTACCACTGGTCTTTTCAGCGGAAAAAAAAACTGCGAAAGAAAGGAGTGAGTTCCAGAAGCTACGCATAAGCGAATCGGCCGACCTATTACATTCTCTGAAAATATGACGTAGCCGGCCAAGACAATTTCGCCAAGCAACCCAAAACTTCCATGGAACAATTGGATTACGAACCGTAAGATAATGAACCACCAAAGATGAGTCACATTCCAACCATATGTGACTCACGGTTACGAACCCGACCCACTCTCAAAACCAGATTACCAATACAACTTTTGCTTCAATGGCACTTGAAACATCCGCATCCACCACAAATGCAACCAAGAAAACACCATATATTATCGAGTCAAACAGACTCCGGAACCCGACATTGAAGAATTTCAAAGTTTAACGCTTTTGGCTATTATGGTAGTCATTCTACATCACCTAGCACCCAAGCGAAAAAAATTTGTATGCTACGGTCAGGCCACGTGGCCACTGTGACCAGCCACAGTGATTGGCCACTGTGGAATAAAAAAATAATTAAGTAATAAAATATTAAATGAGTAAATGATAAAATATTTATGGTGGCCAATCACTGTACCCGGTCACAGGGACACGTGGCGTGACCGGCTCTTGGAAAAATTGCTCCACCCAAGCAGAGAACTACAGATGAAAAACCAATTGCACAACTATGTCATATAACAAGGCATTTGGACACAAAACTCGAACTCCACACGATGTCCAAAACTGACTCTTTTTTTTATTTTTATTTTCGTGCCACAATGAGGTTGTTAAAGCTAATTTGTGACTTTTATTTATTATTTTTTTATAAATTCTTTAACATGCAAGTTGAGGTTGTTCGACAGGCTTAGTTACAAGATCAAGAGTAATGGGTATGGTAATGAATTCAGACTCATCTGCAACTCTTGAAACTAAAGTTCAAGATCTTTATATATGTGTGTGAATATATTTCATCTATGAAGACAGCCTTATTTGTTTCAATATGATTCTTGTAGTGTGACTAGGACAGTAAAATTTATAACCCCTGGAGTGTTATGGATACCCAATGAAGTAGCTAGGCAGAGATGGTTTTTGAATCAAGCTTGGCTTCTTGAGCGTTGTAGGGTCTAGCTTCAGCTTTGCAACCCCAAACGTGTGTGTGATGCAGGTTAGGTCTTCTATTCTTCCACAACTCATATGGTGTCTTCACTACAGCTTTACTGCTTCAGTTCTAAAATTCTTGAATTTTTCTAAGGCTTTGGAATTTTTCTGATAGAAGAAAGATATGACAATATCCAGACTATCCAGTACCGGCCCTGAATGGGTTTGGGGAGTGTGCCCGCACAGGACCGCACGAATTGGGGATTGAATTTGCTAACCAGCTTAACTAAGCTGGTGATACCACCACCCACTCAAAAATCGACACGTGTCCTCCTCAGTAACTATGGTTAACATTTACAATAAATATTATAAAATAATCTATTTTAATTATTATATTTTTTCTTTAATTAATTGCACGACATCTCCTCCCTCCCTCACCCCCCAGCTCTCTCTCTCTCTCTCCAAATTCTCTGTTATCTCTCAGGGCAGTGAGGGAACCAACTTGGGCATGAAAACGATCTAGTCTGGAAAAAAAAAATTAGTCTGGAAAAAAAAAATTAGTCTGGAAGGCTAACGGAAGGCAGGCTGAGTTGGGGACTTGATGGTGACGACTGGTGCGGCGGCGTGGTGGTGGTTTGGATCGGGGGAGGTCCAGGTGTTTCAATGAGGGCTCTGTTGCAGATCGGAGAGGAAGATGTTTCACCGCCAGCCCGGCGAGAGCTTCGGCCGGTGTGAGAGGAGAGAGTCAACTTGATCGGGTCGACCTGGATTTATCTCGCCGGCGGTGAGCTGAGCACGGGCTGGGCTTTGAATTGCAGAGAGATCGGAGATGAAGAGCCATGGTGGCTGGGTGGTAATGATCGATGGCAGCAGCTCCAGGAAGGAGGCGCAGGCCTCTGGGCTCACGGCTGTGGCTGGGTTTCTTGCCGGCGACGTTGATGGATTGAAGAGAAGATCGATGAGGGTTTCTTGCCGGCGGCTCTGCAACAGGTCTGGGAAGGATAGAAGCAGAGGCGCGGGTCTTGGGGAGCTCGTGGCTGAGCTTCACGGGAGAGCAGCTGCTGTGATGATGAAGACGCTCGGTGGGTTGCAGCGGTGACTTGGTCGGCAGCAGCGGTGCAGAGATGATGATGATCTGGTGATGATCGACTCAGGTGGGAGCTGGAATTGCAGGTTCTGAATGTTGATCGATGGTGCTTTGGGTGTCCAAAGCTGGACTTGGGCTTGGACGTGGCCGTGTAGAAACACGGCGTGGCCCAGATACTCTCCGGATAATGTATCGGTCATCGTGCAATTAATTAAAGAAAAAATATAATAATTAAAATAGATTATTTTATAATATTTATTGTAAATGTTAACCATAGTTACTGAGGAGGACACGTGTCGATTTTTGAGTGGGTGGTGGTATCACCAGCTTAGTTAAGCTGGTTAGCAAATTCAATCCCCACGAATTGACGGGCACCAATCTGTTTTTGGCTCAACCAACCATTATATATGTGCAAAAACAAAATTTAGTAAAAAAAAATGGTAAAGTCTGACGGATTGAGACATAGAGTGATGGAAATATTAGTTTTTTTTTTTTAAAGAGCTATATCGTGCTGCGAATTTCAAGAGGGAGGGCCATGCTCTGAATTTATTTATTTATTTTAGGGGTCAATTTTCTGTTTTCTATTGTTTTCTTTATTCTAGTTTTTCCTTTTTCTGCCACACTCATGCTCTATGGTTTAATTAACCATTTGTTCATTCATCCATAGCCCACTTGCACTCTCCTAGGCTCCTGCGAACCTCTTATTTCTCTATAAATAAAGAAAACAAAATCCTTTCTTCTCAGTTCTCAAACTCTAAGCCGAACTCTTTCTTCTCAGCTTGGAGAACATAGTTACATGAAAGTTCTTCAATTTTTCAGAATTTATTTTTGGAAAAAAAAAAAAAAAACAACAACAACATTTCATTCGCACAGGGCACCCGGACCGGTCCTGACAATATCTTGTATAGTCATCTATGAAGATAATAAAATACTTGTACCACATATGGTACGTTCTTTTGGCAAATGGTCCACAAATATCTGTGTTTACATGCAAAGGCTCAGTGCTTCTATTGGATTCTTTGTTTCTCGACTTAGTTAGTTTTCCCGTTACATATTCAATGCACTTTATATATTCAATGCAGATATCAAAATCTGAGAAATCAAGTGTAGACGGTGGTTTCTCTTCTACTAATCTCTGCAATTTTCTTCTTACTTATATCATTCTGTGCATTCTCAATCAGTAAAATTTATTTGGGATAAGAACAATCAAGCATCAAATAATCATTCACAAAAGGATCACAACCAATATAATGGATTAATAGATTAATCATGGGAGATTTTTATTCCTTTAAAGTCGAGTTAGGAAAAGATGTACTTCTTTCATCGACTTTAATGGAATAAAAATCTCTCATGATTCCCATTATATTGGTTGTGCTGTTTTTGTGAATGATTATTGGATGCTTTATTGTTCTTATCCTAAAATAATTTTATTGAATGAGAATTCACAGAAACATATAAGTAAGAAGAGAAAATACAGTGTAAATTTTGCTTACCTTTGGCATAGAAGACTTGCACACATATCTAAATTTTTTTTTGCAGAGATTAGTAAAAGAGAAATTACTGCCTACACTTGATTTCTCAGAAAAAGAGTTGGGGATTAGAGAGGTCACAACGACCTAATATTTATAGTGATTAATTTAATACAGTCCTTCTCGATCATAAAAGGTTTCTGTATTTCATTATGCTTGTATCTCTATTAATTTAAAACAATATCTATGTGCTTGGTTACCAAGCAATTTAGATCTCCTATTATATTTACAAGATTCACATCATAAATATAATTAACAAGGAATATGAATCCTAGATTATCTCATATTACTTACCCTATAAGTAACAATAGTTATCACAATGAATATATAGACTTATAGTTTTATAAGAAAAAATAAATTACAAACAAAAGCCACGAGGGCAGTCAAAGCCAAATTGATCAAAATTGAACGCTGACAGAACATTAAGCGGGAGACTATTCTCCCAAAATTTACAACCCTCTATCAAATATAGACTTATAGAGTTATAGTTGTTCACTTAAATCTTACATTGCATGAACATGGTTTTATGAATGCATAGTTGTCCACTTCACGGAAGGGGATCCCTAAATTCCAAGCGATTGCCAAAACCCATTTTCTTTCGGTTATAGATTTTGTGTCAAATTCCAAGAATAAGGGCAATAAACTTGCTATGTAATTTTTTTTTTCCGCTTAATTAACAACTAATGTCTTCTAAAAAATTTATTTTTTTAGGTTAATTAACAACTAATGTCTTCGGTTATATTAACAACTAATGTTAATAGGCTTATTTAGGTCTGTGTCTTCTGGTGCCAAACATCTTGTAGCTAGTTCATATATTATGCATGCGTTGACTATAGGCATATGCCTAACCCTTGTTCGATCTCTAAACTTATGCAAATAATAGAATCCATATCTTTTGTTAACCTCTGAATTGGACAAATTAAGAAACTTCAACGTGCAATTTCACCAACAATTAATTAAAATGATTGAATATATGATGTCGCTAATATTCCATTAATTAGACAGGCAGTACCAGACCTACAACCCTTGACAAATTCCATATGATGGGACAGTGCAACGACAACAATGAAGGCTAAGGAATATTTGTATCACTAAAAAAAATAACCATTCGAGCTCCCACATCTTTATTAAATAATGTTTGAGCAAGATCGACTAGAGGATTGCATTTTCATATAGATTAGCTCATCACACACAGACACACATACAAAATGACCTAATTTAATTATATACAGAGGGCAGATTTTTTAAGTCAGCAAAATTTTAAAATACCTACATCGCTTAATTTCGGAACTATATTTGTATCCAACTTTGGAAAATTTAAGAGTTTGCTAGTCATAAATTGGTACATATATAATAAATGGAACCACACTCAATAATACTAAGGTGATAAAACTGTCTACGCATTTCACAATTGATCGACACTTTTGCATTACTAGTGATATCGAAGTCTTGGTAACACTTTAAATTATTGTCTATAAATTTGAAAATTTGGTGTTTGTTGGCTTGTGATTAAGATTTAAGACGGGGTCAGCCAACTTCTTTTTTTTTTGGTCAAAAGAGTTGGCGAATTTGGATATGAACATTTATAAAATTGTTGGGGAAAGTGGCTGAAAATAATATCTGAAAATATGAATATAGCTCACACAAGTAATATGTCATGTCGTCAACTAATGGTGCCTGAAAATATTATCTCATTTCCATCAAGACTCAAGAAACGAATAACCTCAATCTCAAAATAGTTTAAGTCATGCACGTTCGATCATTACTTCCCAAATAAAATACATGCATACCTCTAAATATTCTCTAAAATAAATAATAATCAAAGTTGATGATCTTCAGCTTAATTATCCCTTATATATATAGACATGCACCCCAGTGAACAATTTACTCGTCCCTTAGCTACAAGCTATCCCTTCTAGCTCCATTGTCCACAGAAATGGCTTCAAAGCTCTTTCCTCTTGTAACCTTTTCATCAATATTATTTCTCACTATTTTCAATTTGCTTATCTCTCCATCTCTAGCTGTAGATGTTCCTCTAAACACTCCTCTCCCATCAGACACCATATGCGACTCCACTCCACACCCTTCTTACTGCAAATCTGTCCTCCCTCGCAAAAGCGCCAATGTCTATGACTTCGGACGCTTTTCAGTCCAACAGTCACTCATGCATTCCCAAAACCTTTTGGATTTGCTTGACAAATATCTCCAAAATCGCCGTTCCACTCTAACCGCACCCGCAATCCAAGCCCTTGAGGATTGTCACTACCTTGCTTCGTTAAACATGGATTTTTTGTCACAGGCCCTTGGAACCGTTGACAAAACTAGTAATGTTCTTCCTAGCTCGGATGCTGATGACGTCCAAACCTTGCTCAGTGCCATTTTAACCAACCAGCAAACTTGTTTTGATGGCATTCAGTCTTTGACCACTGTCCGAAACGATCTCTCAGTCCCACTCTCTAACGGAATAAATTTGCACAGCGTCTCTTTAGCTCTATTTACAAAGGGATGGGTGCCAAATGGTCACAAAGATAATCTGACACCAAATGAGTCCAACAGGCATCTCAATTTCAGAAAGGGACGATTGTCACCGAAAATGTCAAGCAAAGCACGTGCAGTTTACGACTCGGTTATAAATCGAAAAAGGCACCTTCTTCAGGCAGGAGATGAGGAAGTTGTGGTGAAGGACATTGCGGTTGTGTGCCAGGATGGAAGTGGAAACTTCACGACCATCAATGATGCTATTAATGCTGCACCAAATAACCCTGTTGCTAGTGATGGATACTTCTTGATATATATCACTGCTGGTGTTTATCAAGAGTACGTTTCGATTACATCGAAAAAGAAGTACTTGTTGCTGATCGGAGATGGTATTAATCAGACAATCATCACGGGAAGCCACAGCGTTGGAGATGGGTGGACTACTTTCAACTCCCCTACTTTTGGTAACTTTTCTAACTTTCTTTAATTGATCATACATATATATATATATATACAAGACAATTACAAGTGAAATCCGAATATATAGTCTCTAGCTGTGTACATTTTTTATTTTAGTTCCCGCGCGTGCACCATGGATGCTTCCTATTCGTGTTAGTATTATAGAATGTGGATGCATGATTAGTTGTAATTAAGCTTAACCTCATCTTCGTATAATTACAGCTGTGGCGGCACAAGGATTCATAGCAGTGAACATTACTTTTCAAAACACGGCTGGACCAAGCAAGGGGCAGGCAGTGGCAGTCCGAAATGATGGCGACATGTCAGCTTTCTATAGCTGCAGCTTCGAAGCCTACCAAGACACCTTATACACACATTCTATGAGACAATTCTACAGAGATTGTGATATCTATGGAACTGTTGATTTCATATTCGGCAATGCTGCTGCTGTTTTCCAAAACTGCAACATTTACCCTCGTCGTCCCCTCCAAGGCCAATCCAATACCATCACGGCTCAGGGTCGAACGGACCCGAATCAGAACACCGGGATTTCAATCCATAATTGCACAGTTACAGCGGCAGCCGATCTGGCTTCGACTACTTTTAGTGTCAAGAATTATCTGGGGAGGCCATGGAAGGAGTACTCAAGGACAGTTTTCATGCAGAGTTTCATCGATAGTTTTATAGATCCTGCTGGTTGGCTCGCGTGGAATGGAGATTTTGCACTGAGCACATTGTATTATGCTGAGTACAATAATAGAGGACCTGGATCAAACACTAGCAACAGAGTTACGTGGCCTGGTTACCATGTGATCAGTGCAACCGATGCTGCTGATTTTACAGTGTGCAACTTCGTGCTGGGAGATAGTTGGTTGCCTCAAACAGGAGTGCCTTACACTGGTGGCCTAATTTGAGCAACTGTATTGTTAAAGTTGATGTGTTCTTTTATTAATTTGTGTCATTGATTGAAGGAAGCATCTCAAGCTTTCCAAACTTTTCCTTCTTGTAACAATGTGTGGAAAAGCATTAATTTATCGATCTCTTCTGAAAATGTATGATTACTTCGTTAATTTGGAAAGTAAAATATTTGGAGATTTCCAATACCGGCCTGTTATAACCCGAATGAAAATGAGTTGTTCTTCTTCATTTGTTTGGTTTAGTAGAACGTATGTGGTACCCGTACGTCATGACATTCATAAGGCTTATATCTAAAACTATGTCGTTGTTAGACATACTGTATATGTAATTGTTTATAAATTCTAAAATACTGAATTCCAAAACCTATCTATAAAACAACGTCGTTTTCGACTAGAGACAATATATCAAGATAGAAAATTTGCTCATGCATGCATTGCCACCCCAAACAATTAAGGTAACTCGCGTATGTTACAACAAACACTTAGCGCTTTCCAAGGGAGAAATACACTCCATGCATATATTATGTATGCACCAAAGATAATAGCTAGCAAAGACTCAGCATGCAATGGCCAAACTCATTTCTCGTGCCATCCACCGTTTTTTTCTCTAAACAAAATTAGCTCCATCCATCTTTTAAGACCTGTCAATGATATATTGCACCTGTAATACGTACTTATGACTCCCATATATTGATCCCTTCTCCTACCTCTCATCCCCAGCTAGCACCCCAAACCCCAATTGTACGTAGTACTAATTAATTTCCCTCCCTCTGCCAAACGATATCAAAAGCGCTAAAACCAAACGTCTCCTCTCCGGTCTCGGTTTCCATGAAACTATGATCGGTGTGATGTGGTTTTCGCGCTAAATTAATTTCCAATGTCTCGCTAATCCCGAGCATAGTTGGGCGAATAATCACACTCACCGATCTGGGTCGAAATTTAAAGGATGGAGGTTCAGAGGATGAGGCAGTTGATGTTATTATGGTCTAGAATGCAAAGCTCCCGTGTGGCCCTCGTGGGTGGGAATCACACCGCCGCCAGATTTTGCACTCGCTAATCTCTTTGGCTCCTCACGCTAGCTCCCCTCTCTCCCGCTAATACCCAAAACTTATTCTTTTGCTCTCTTCTTCTTAATCCCAATCCCAATCATTAAATTTTCTGTTCTTTTCTTCTTCGATATCAATCCCTTGAAACGCACTACCAGCATTGACATTTCCGAAACAATGGCCATCAATTTGGTCCAGGGTTTCCGAACCAAACACCACCCGAAACACAATGCTGCCATCGGAATCTACCCCGATGCCAAGTACTTGGTTATTAGGATCCCCGACTCCCGAGCCTTGTTGCTTCTCGCTCGATCTTTCATCATGGCTTTCGTGATCGTCTCCATTCCCTGGTTGAACTCACTTTTTCCCACGACAGCCACCACTCTATCTCCTCATGGAACCGCGGACCCTAATCTCGAGCTCGTGCCTCTCATCTTCCGAGATTTGGCCAACGAAGGCCTCTTCAAACCCGGTCACGGCGAGAAGGCTGTGTTTGTCAGCAGCGGCAACAATGACAAAGACATCCAAACCTCAAATATCCTCGACGACAGTCACATGGATCTCATTTCCTTGAAAGACGGAAACCAACAGAACTCGGTCAACGACCAATCCGTTGACTTCGCCTTCGTCTCTGTCTTCCCTTCCGCCGTGAACTTCCTCGAAAGGACTCTCAAGGTAGGCGGCATTGTTGCGCTCCAGCTCAGCGAGGATTCCTCCGCCGGGTTCCGCATGCCTTCTAACTACAAGATGGTCTACCTCCGAAGATTCGACGCCACCGTCGTGGCCATGAGGAAGATGGCTTCCTCAATCTCAACTAGTACTACTTCTCCCACGCGCAGACGCCTTTTCGCCGAAGAGGCAAAGAAAGAAGCATTGAAGAATCTCGAAGATGTGCTGCTCGAACCGCCACGCGCTTCCTCAGGCAAGTCCAGCAGATATTTGAAGCGAACGCGATACCTACCCGATTTGATGGGTGACTCGCTCGAGGGATACCCTCGCCGGGTCTTCATCGACGTGGGGTTGTCCGAGAAGGAAGGCGGTAGCGGCACCAGTTGGTTCGCCAAGAACTACCCGACCCGCAACAAGAATTTCGAGATGTACAAGATCGAGACCACCTTGACCGACGAGTCCTCCGGCAAGGGGGTTCTTCAGACTAGTATGTCGGAGTGGTTGGAGAAGAATGTGAAGGAGGAAGAGTATGTTGTGATGAAGGCCGAGGCCGAAGTGGTGGAGGAAATGATGCAGGGTAAGGTGATGAACTTGGTCGATGAGCTTTTCTTCGAATGCAAGCCACAAGGGCATAATGGGAAAGGTAATTTGAGCACTCGTAAGGCTTACTGGCAGTGCTTGGCTTTGTACGGACAGCTCAGGGATGAAGGTGTTGCAGTGCACCAATGGTGGGGTTAAATAAAAAATATATATTGACAGAGATCCGACAGAGATATGATATTATGAGTTTGTGAAGAAAGACAGAGAGCAAGAGAAAGTTCCAAGAGTTCAGAGAGAGAGAGAGGAAATTAAAAACGATCGATCTAGCAAAAAAAAAAAACAAGAAGTCTTTCCTATTCTTATTTTCTTTTTTCTTTTTAAATTTTTGTTTTTTTTTTGTTTTTGTTTTTTTTGGTGTTTGTTGTGTGGTCTGAAGTTGTATTTGTGAGTATGTATGTATGGGAGCTTGGAGTTCAGAGATAAATACATATAGATAAATATGGTTATGGTGATGAAGATGAGGACGATAACATACATAAGGATGGTCCAAAAGTTGGAGGGGTATTCTGCTTGAAAACAAAACGAAAAAAGGCATGCATAGAGAGAGAATACTGTTGTTGCTAATTAGTCTTTCTATTGATTATTGGATGTGTATCAATTGGGGCATGATTCAGAGATTTTCTGATCAGATGTGTATTAATTGGGGTGATCATGATGATGTATAGGCTAGTGAGAAATTTCAAAAAATTTCTCATGCATGAGGCATTCAAATAATACTATAACATTCTGTGGAATTTTTATATATGAGCTTATTATTTGTTCTTTCTTGCGGAGTTGAATTCTCTACTTTCAGCAGACATTTGGGTTTATATCGTGTTTGGTTTAGATAATCAAATTGTTACAAGCGAAAGAGTTATATGTTCAACCCATACCTACGGGTCGTTCCAAGCTAGGGTTGCGAAAACATGCATCGTCTGCGGCTTCTCCATCTTCTGATCGACTTCTTGGTAATGTTTATCAGGCGGACACGAGATCGAAATAGAAGCTCCGATAAGTGCCTCGATGTCATCAAAATAAGGCTCGAAACATGCATCTTGAGGAACCAGGATCTGCACTCAAGAACTTAATTGGTATAATAGTTTCATTCACGTGTGGACGTCTGTTTTGTATTAACTCAATAATTAAAACCGATTGTCGTTTAGATTTATTTTCAAGGATCGAAATAAAGATTTTTTTGTCATCTGTTTGTTGTATAGTTTACAGACAAATACAGTCCGTCAGATAAAATTTAAACTATGAATATGATAATCAAATGGCTAAATAATTTCAATTTGAATTTTTTTTTGTCAAAATGATATTTGAAGGATGACCTAAAATATGAACAGTTCTGATCGATCATTAGTTTACACGTTGGGATGAGGAGGTAATACAAAACGGACGTCCACACGTGAATGTGACTGTATGTATATATATATATATATATAGGGTGTTGTTTAAGTGTTTAACACACCCCAAATTGTTATTAACACACATTTTTACATTTTAAAATTTATTTTTATTGTATAAATAATTCATAAAGCTCTTCCATTGTTTAGAAAAATTGTCTTTAAAAATGCAAAAGTGTAACAATTTGGGGTGTGTTAATAATAATTATATATATATATATATATGGTTTCTTCACTAAGAAGATCTTTACTTTATAAAGTGCGGAGTTTGTTCTTAATTTCATTCGCTCTCCTGCTTTGGTGCCTTGGCAATTAAGTGTACAGTGGAGAAATTGTTTGCACCGGATTTCCCAAATGCAGTTTTGTTCTTCTCATATTTTTCATGAGGGTAACCGAGTTGCAGATGCTTTGGCAAATCATGGCATAAATTCATCAGGCTTGATATGGTGAGACTTGCCACCAGATTTTGTTCTCTCCTTTTGTAATCATGATTGGTTGGGTCTTCCTAACTTTCGCTTCTATTAGTTTCTTTGTTGAGCATTATAGGTTTATGTTGTTTGTTCTTGCAGAGTAAGGTTTATGTCCCCCCTTTTTTTATGTTTTTTTTCTTTTAAATAAATTTCCTTGTGTTGTCGAGGATTTCAACCAAAAAAAAAAAAGTGCGGAGTTTTTAATTCTCAGCTTACCTGAGAATTATTTTATATATTAAACGCTAAAATAATATATTGAGAATAATTTTAATTTTAATATTATTCCCATAATTGCATAATGCTACTGTATGTACTACAGTAAAATAAATGCATAATACTACTGCATTTCAGTAGGTTTATTGCAAAACAAGATTAATTAATTACTTAATAAAAAAATGAGGTGTAGTTGTCCTTAGGGTTTAGCCCAAGTGGTGAGGAAGGGTGGAAAAATGAGTTAAAATTATACTAAGTCAGGGGGTTCAATCCCCTCTAATATAACAAAAAAAAAATGAGATGCAATTCTCATGGGAATACTCTAAGTGACTGCACGGATCCAAAAAAACTACTCCAACTTAATTATGAATAATTTGTTTTATGGGAAGTCTTCTGGGTAATTGGACATGAACTTTTGGAGTTGTTGATAAATTGCCCTTTTTATATTGGTTTAAGAAATGAATTAAAGAGAGACTGGCTCTTTCTTGCCGGAATTGGCCAAAGACATTGCCGTAAAAGATAGTCAATATTGTTGTTTCGAGATGGGCTAGCTTCAGCTTTTGAGCTTTCATATTTCATCAATTAATTTGTTCTTGGTTTACATTTTTCATTGCTAATGAGTAATGATTAATGACATGCATGCAATAACATATGTAGGTTGTAGACTCTTACGTACGATTCGGACCAAAACATGCAATAAATTATACATGAGCAGAAAAGAAAATTAATTGAAATTGATCGACTACTAGCTAGCAGTCTAGCAAAAGAGGAAAAGCCACCAGAATTAATTTACACACTTACATTTTATATATATACACATATATATAGCATAAAAACATGCCCCATAATTAATTTCTTGAAGATGTTTTTTCTCAAAATCATCAATTGCTTTTATAACTCTAATTCTTGTATCTTTGTCTGTTTTTCTCCATCGGGGCTTTGGCGCCCCTCTTGTTGCCCTTGGGTATAACTGTTTCAATAAGGTAGAATATCGAGAAAATGGAGTTTTTGACTTCACTTTGAATTAAGGCGTTATTAAGAAAACTCAATCAATCAGTTAAACGAACAGGAAGTGCAAACAAGAACATACGTGGAACCCTAACAAGAAAGGTGCTGTAATTTGGTATGAAGACTGCCTCGTAAAATACTCGGATGTAAATTTCATTGGTAGAAGCGACACTTATAATGGGTTTTATATGACAAATAACAAATTAGTTGAGTGACCCGTTGTTGTTTCCTTAAGAATGCTAACTTTTATGTTGAGTTGCAAATTCTCCTCAAGACCTCATTAATTGACTATGTGAACTTTATGATCGAAGTAATGATCTCTGATAAGTATTATTAAAGTTTGCATTTCAACAACAAGAACACTAAACAAATCAAAAGCTCAAATTACTTTAGTAATTACCATATAGTAATTAACAGCAAGCCATACATCATGATGAGCAGGCCTTTTTATTTGTCACCACTCACCAATCAATTTTGCATGGTGACAAACTGACAATTCAAACACAAAGCACCAAAAAGCCTACTACGTACGTACAATTTCCAGTTAATTACAAAGCTCACGGGCAATGCCCAAGAGAGAGTTGGCAACATCAAACAGAATCCTAAGGTTCTGCTGCTGCAAGTTGGCTATCACATTCAACACCGAGTTCACATTATTAGGCGCCGCTGCAATTGCCAAGCAAGCCAGCGACCCCGAGCTACTGTGAATCAAGCTGTTCTCCAATGGCAGTGTCAACACCAAGTCCGTGAAACGCAACGTAATGGCAGGGGCTACTGCTTCTGTGTTGGTGTTAAAGCAAGTGTCAAAGGCCCCCAAACTTGAATATGTACTGTTCACTTGTTTTCTGAACTCGTCCCGGATTGCGGTGTAAACTGGTTCCACGAACCTGGTGATCGTCGTGCCTGAGTCTATGATGGTTCCGGCTCCGGTGGTCGGGTCAAAGGCTAGGAATTGCGGGGCAATCGGTACGAGAACCTTTCCCACGCTGATTCCGGTGAGGTTGACGTAATACAGAGATGGCCGGCGTGGGTTTTTAAGAAGTGGGGTGGTTCGGATGGACTTGGGCTGGCCCACTGGACCGAGCTTGAGTGACCCGGAAAAGTAGTAAGATTTGAAACTAGGCAAACAATATGAGAACACGCCCGAGTAGAGGGATCCGGATTGCGAGAGCAACGACATGGATCCGCGGCCCAAGCCCAATAACCCTTGAGGTGGGACGTTCCCGCCCGAGACGGAATTGATGCATCCGAAAGAGTAATTTGGAATGACATCTTTCCCTAATCCCAAGGCATCATGCACGAGCGTGGCGGAAAACGACGAGTCTCCGCCGTGCGATTGGTTAAAAAAGCACCCACCGGGAGACCCGGCCGGGCATGAGAGCCCGCGGGCCTGAGAGCACTCGGGCACTGAGCAGTCCAACGAGCCGTAAGTTGTTGACGAGTTGGGCGAGAATGTGTTGGAGGAGCACCCGGTGCACCCCGAGCACGGAACCCAAGCAATGTCGTTGCTAGTGTCGAGGACCATGTACATGAGCTGGCCCGGGGTGCCCAACTTGATCTGGACTATGTAGCTAGGAATGTTGAGGACCTGTTGGCCCGAAGCAATTGGAGCCGAAGTGGTCTTTTGGACCACTAGGGTTGACAAGTACTTGAACCGCTCCGGGTCCTTGGAGGCCATGTTTAGGACTGTGCTGAATGAGTCGGTCTTTGGTGAAGCTATGGGAGAGCATTTGCTATAGGTGGGAATTATGGAGAGGTCTCCTGAGCCATTTGATTGGGAAGCACAAGGATCAAGAGCTTTGGTCACAGAGATTAGAAGAGCAAAGAAGAGAAAGGAAGCAATCTTCAAGTCCATGACTTGGGACTGAAAAAAATGAACTCAATCAACCACAAGAAAAGCTTACAATGATATAATGTCTGTAAAGGGTGATGAGACCTATATATATAAAGATAGGTGAGGTTAAATTATTGTAGCACCCTTGGAGTTATTGGCATTTGGAAAGTCCTTCTATGAATTGGTCGATACTTTGAAGAATTTTGGGGACATGAGTCACATGACCCAAAATATGAAAAGATAAAATGAGCTTTTGGGTGAAAAACAACATCAATTCAAGAGTTTTTCTACCATTGAAAATCGGGTGTGGCCCAGTTGGATTAAGGCAGTGGCCTGTCAAGCTCAAACTCAAGTTCGAGTCTCACCCTCCTCACATTTCTCCAACTTGGTGCTCACTCCCCCTAGGCCAAAGGCTTCCTTGTAACCAAAAAAAAAAATTAATTTCTACCGTAGTTATAGTTGTTGAACACATTTCCGGTCGTTTTATTTGATTTTGGTATTTAGTTAACTTTTAATCCTTCTGTTATAAATGTGTTTAACACTCAGCTTGAATAACATGATATCAATTCAACTGTTTTGGAGTATTGGCACCTCTTTTTTTTTTTTAACCCTCAAATAATATAGGTCACAGTGTCACACCTCAAGTGAGAGAATTGATATATATATATATATATATATTAAGAAAAAAAATGTCTGTAATTATGTTTTTCTAGTTTTATATGTTCTATATTAATTATATAGACAAGTTGGAATAATAGTTGGGTACTGTCAAACAAAAAAAGGATTGAGATCTTTCATGGTCTATGATATCTAGTCATGCAAACTTTAGCTAGCATTAGAGTTATAGAATAGATCAAAATAATAAGATTGATAAGCATGTGTTGTTTGGTAATGAGGATGGACCAAGTTGGATGGAATACTGTGAACAAGTGACAAAACCACACTGTTTTCTTATGGGCATTATTGAGGAAGTATGAAGACAACCAAGTTCTGAACTCCAAACAGCGAAGCTCTGCTCTGCTCTGAAAATGGGTCCAAGGAATTGTCATTATTTCGTAAAGTTCACACCACGAAGTTGAGCCTGCAAATGTGCCTAGCTTTACATAGGTGTGCCACTTTTAGTAGCACAGCAGCTTCTTACTATCAAATCAGTCTCAATGGATTTCATACATTACATTATGATTATCAGACCATGTGACCTAACATGTGTAGTTGTACTGCAACTATACAGTTAGCAAGAAGCGTATCTGGACACTTGAGGGTTCACGACCCACTGCAATCATCACCTACAGATTACCTGTATGTATTAACTAAACTCATCTGGTTTTGCGGCCGTAAGCACGACACTGAATCTAGGGTGTCATTGAAGGAACGTTCCGCAATCAAACTTTTGTTGTGGCAAATTACGTACTCATCATTGCGAAGAGTGCGCTTTTTTTGTTGCAAGATGTTTATTAAAATACCTGAAAGAGACTTAAGCAAGGCAATTAGAGAGCGCGAATAACATCTGCTGCCTTCTCGACTACAAACGCGTACTTGCATTTGTACACATTGTGATATCCAGCTCATTTTCATTAGTTGTTCATGGTTTGCATTTTCTAAATAGAATGGGAGGTGATGGATAAGAAGCCACCATTGGAGCCGAGCTTACATGACAGCACTAGTTAAACATCTTGTTAGTTGTCTTTACATGAATTCCAACACGGGATGCGGTCGGTCACGGGCTTAAAAGTTAAAACAAGACTTTCTGTCCTTCTCTCCTCCTTGCCTCAAGTCCAGGGTCCCCTCCACTCTCTGCAAGCAACAAGCACCCCCAGATCACCTAGGTCAATCAGAAGATTCAGAACCAGTCATAACAATGGGCCCAAACAAAAAGAGAACGCATGTGATACCAATACATTGAGTTTTCAAATAGCTGATATGAATAGCATATGACAATAGGAATGTGTCATCATCATTGT
The DNA here is from genome assembly GCA_029955375.1 of Rubus parviflorus. NCBI lineage: Eukaryota > Viridiplantae > Streptophyta > Magnoliopsida > Rosales > Rosaceae > Rubus > Rubus parviflorus. The sequence goes on along the minus strand of JARGGL010000008.1, from coordinate 10,275,576 downwards.
AAGGGGCCTTCGGCCACATTGCTTACGCTACACCGATATTGTTCTTACTTAACCGAGAGCACAGTTGTAGACTGCATCGATCGAGACTTTAATATGACAAATGATAAGAGCAATTTTGTATGTGATCCGCAATTTCTACAAACAGATGATGATTTCGCGCTAAGCAAACAATTAAAGAAGGCAAATAGTAGCTAAAAGTAGCTCATACCCAAAGGCTACCTTCGGCCATTCTTTAATTGATCTGCATTCCAAAATTATAAACATCACATTGTCATGTGGCTTACTAATTTCAGTCTGCCTATTGTCAATTCACGAATGTATGAGCAAAAGCAAAAAATATATATCAATGATAAAAGAAGATCTAATAGTTGATCGAGAAATTTAGAGAATTACATGCTTTGGAACATGGTAGAAGTTCTCGAACAAAATAATGACTAATTCATATGAAGGATGATGTGTGATCAATGCATGTGAACCTTTAAATATATAAGGATACAAGAATAAAATTCATAACTGGTCTGGAGCAGTATTCTATCTTTAAAAACAGCTCAATATTCTGCCTCAGTTTCAAGAAAACCAACTGGTGTAGGAGTTTAACTACATGAAACAAGCATACAGCTGTACAAACCCAAAGAAATTGGATTGGATCCTCAAATTGTGTAATGAAAAAATATTTGTTAAAGGATAATAATAAAAATAAAAAAAACAAATGACAACAAAACATGAACCTCCAGAAAAGGACTCAATGAGATAGCCCACCATACTCACGAGGTTACACTGTTCAATGGCATATCATATAAAGGAACTCGTTTGCTTCTGCAGCAGAACACAAGATTGCCCTACAAGCCGGACCAAAAGAGATAATAGTAAATTGGAAAAATAAAAGCACAAGATTTCCAAATCACCATATTCCAATTATTGGACCAAATTTTTCAAAATAAATGCAGAATGATTTGGATGTTCTAATAGTACTCTATTATCTGTGGAAGGTTGACCCACTTGAGAAAGAGACTGAAATATTCGACTAATTAATAGTACTCATGTAGTCATGTGATCTTTGTGTGTAACTTATCTATAAAGAGACACAATTGTGTGGTGCAAGGTGCTTGTACAGTTGTGAATGCACATAGGGGTGGCAAATTATGTCAATTACCAATGTCTCATGTAATTCTTTTCAAAAAAAATAAAAAATTGACCCATATATGTGTAATAAGTGGTTTATCGTGTCAAAATCATATGCTAACTTCGTGTCTGATTTGAGTTGTGTCATGATGTGGTGCATAGAACATGAGCCATGGATCGTAGGAAGCTAGTAACGCACTGAGCAAGTGGTACAACGAAATGAATTACCAGACGGGCTCTATCTCTATTGCTACTCTGCACAGTATTCAGATTATCCACAGCATCTGTCCAGTTTATTCTCAAAGCCAGTCGAACCCATGACCTGATAGATATTCATGCAATATATTCACACCATTTTTCTCCAACAGACGAAACAATCTTATAGTAATTTCTTCCAAATATTTACAGGATGTAGAAAGATGGTCCAAGACGGTTGGTCAAGAAATCAACTGTCTTGGACCATTATCTTGTTCAAGACAATAGATTCGAACATCAAATTTAACTGAATACACTGTTCATATATATCTTTCTAGTTTTTATTCACAGTACTTTTCTCCAACAGTAGAAAACATATGTTATAGACTTATAGCAATTTCTTCTGAATATTAATTTACAGGTATAAAAAGATGATTCTAGACAGTAACGGTGATGCGTCCCAAAAGCACTCCATTTGCAGTTGATCAATCTTGCTGAGTAGTAGCGCAGAGGATAACAGATGCCCTCAAGCTAACAAATAAACAAAATGAATGAGTTCCACCCAAAACTGACCATATATATAATTTTCAAACAAACATACAAATTGAAGTCAACAATTGGGATATGATATCAGAAAGCAATGGTGCATAACAAATGAAAAATCTATAGATCAGGTAATTTTTCTCTAGCTGTAAACATGTCTTAAGAGTGGAATAAGAACTTCTAGAAAAACACAGATACCTAGCCTAACAAACACAAAGAAAATGCTAAAGAAAACTTTTCGAAAGCACAGAGAGTAAATATGATGAAGTAATGAACATTTTCAATTAGCATAGAGAAGTAATGAAAATTACTGTTAAAACCCAATGTTTTTTTAGCCGATTGCAAAATGTGGCAGGTAAACAATTTCACAAGTTCTTCACCAGTTCGCAATATCTCTTGTGTTCTGTTTTGTATTGAAAATCTTATCAAATCAAAGGTAAATCTCCACCTCACAAATTTTTCGTTCAAATTTTTGCAAATGTACTTCATATTTTGATATTTTCCTACAAAAGCCCACTATCGTGCATCAGTACTCTTGTGAAGTATAAAATGGGGAAAACAAAAAAAATCTAAGGGATTTACACAAACTACCTTTTATCCTGTAAAATAATAATTATCACATCTGCACTAGTTTCTTAGCAGCTCGCATTAAGCATTCAATGGCCTGAGCATCCTTAAAATGAACCACGGTTGTCGAAAAGCTCATGGACATATGAAAACGGAAAAAAAAAAAAAAACATGAAAGAGGAAGAAAACAAAAATTCAAATTTGGTTTAATGCAGCATCATGTAACCTAACATCACATCAGACTTATTTGATTCTTTATCATGAAAGCTTGTTATGAGAAATGAAAATCAGAGCAGCATTGTATATAGCTTTCCTTTCCGGTTAATACCTCAGTTTAACAAATAGTATTCAAGAACCAAGACTTAAGGCACACAGGCATCATCTCGTGTAAGCAAATAAGCATGTTTATGTATTTGGCTTTGCCATTACAACCTCCAATTAAATACAATAGCTTGAAACCACACACATATACTTAACTTTGCTGAATACTAAATACAACCAACCAAACTCAATTGGCTACTAGTAAAAACTGAACTTGCAATATATGAAACTATGAAAGTGGAAAACATATTGATAAATGTAGAAATCAAGACACTAGTGTTGGACATGTCGAGGCTTGTATATCGGCACTTCTGCTTCATAGCAAAAGGATGTGTCTCACACTTTACAGACTTGTGACTCAAAAACTTAAATATGTATACTCATAGAGGAATAAAACACCAAAAAACTTTTAATAAGTTAACCAGGAACAAGAAGGGGAAAAGAAAATCAACTTGTCCATCAAGGAATAAAACCAAAAAAAAATCCTTTCTGATGGGCTTAGACCAAATATTTAAGTTAGAATCTAAGCCAATTTGACAGTCAAGGTAAAGAGCCATCTACATTCAGGATGTTTAGACCAGCATAGAAAGATGAAAGAGAAGCATCATCCACATAAGACCATTCACTCTCCTCATTCATCATTCATAAATAACTAACTCTAAAATTTTTCATGGATCTTCTATTGTCTATAAAATGCCACAAAATTAGGAACCATGAAAGTGCCAATATCCGGAAATTACCCCACCAGTGTGAAGCCCCCATCTTGATGCAAGGGACCATAATTGTGAAGAAGTAAATTAGATATGGTGATAGGTTGGGAAGCATAGGTTGTAACAAAATTCTCAGAAATCAAATGGCAAATGAGATATGCAGTCAAAATTCACCATGTGCTGAAGTACAAATGCCGGAATAACTCATTCAAATCTAATAGCTTGTACCATCAGAATATAAATGCTCTGCGACACCAGAGACTAAAATGGTCGCACCATTTTTTTTTGTTGGGTAAGAGTGATCAGAGTGGTAGACGCAAATTGTAAAACTTATTACCGAAATGAGCTTGTTGGATCCCAAAGAAAATGTGAGACTCAAGAGAGTGCGCAAAAGCAGAACCATATTCCCTCTCTCAGTGCATCAACAATGACTAAAGATAAATATTTACGTTGCAAAGAAAAAAATGCAACCAATACGAAATGCGATAAGACATTTTTGTGCAAGCATCAAGTAATAGAACAATATATATGATGAAACAAACAATAGATCAGAAAGTGATGGTAAAGGAAGAAAATGAAAATGAAAATGCTGCTAGAGAGAAGAGTAATGACCACTGAGATGCATACCTTTCCTTATCAGGCAGCGCCCTTTGCCTTGGCAATGATCACTGGGCATTGCACATGGTTAGCACAATAGTTGCTCACACTTCCCAGAAACATCCTGTGTACAAAGTACAATAAAGTGAATCTCGTATGTTTAGCAAACTGGAGAGTATTGGACTTGAATCATTCTTTTATTCTATGAGTCGGACAGAGGAAAAGGATTTGTTTCTGGGAGTATTTTGGGGCTAGGGATTCCCCCTTTATCTGTAAGTGATCTCTCGTAATAGGATTTCTTAGTCTCACACTACTTCTATATTAAGTCCATCTATTACTCTCCTGTGTATTTCCATAGAAAGTTGAGCTATTTGATGGTTCTGGAGCTTTCCTTCCTTCTCTCCTTAGTTGAGAATATATCCCTTTCACCTCCTAGAATTGACAACACGTCTTGCCAGCTTTGAGCATCAGGTAAATTCCTCATGCAAATCTTAAACGTACGTCCCCATTTTCAGTTCACCGTTTATGATTTGAAGGCTAAGCTTCCCGCTAAGGTCCGACTTATGGCTAATGGCTTGGATTGTTGCTCATGGACTGGCTAACACTTGTAAAGCTCTAAGAAAGTGGACATTTCTTTTGATTCTACTTCCCATTTTTCATAGACATCAACATAAAATTTCCTATCAAACACCCTATTTCTTAAAGTTGTCAAAGACCTCAAACTCCCTCCTTCAGCAATATTCTTGGCTTACAACAAGTTCAGGAATTTAATCAAAACGGAAAAGAAATTACCTCTTAAGAGGGCCAAAAGCTCTGGACCCCAAGACAAGCAAGTCGGCATGCAAATTCTCAACAGCTTCACAAATCTTCTCCTTGGGATTCCCAACAACCACTTGGGTTTTCACATTCACCTATGCCCAAAAACCACAACATTTTTTTTTCCAGAAAACATCAAAACTAAAATCCTCCAACAAAATTAGAAATGATCATCAAAGGAAAAAGGCTTTAAACCCTAACCTTCTTTTCGGAGCAAATCCTCAAAGCGTGTGCCAGTATGGCCTCCGTGATTCGCTTCTGGTGCGCCTCGATCGCCGCCGTGAAAGCAGGCACCTCCAAATCGCCTGAACCAACTTATTAGTTAATTTAGTTGAGTCAAATGGAAAGGACCAATGGTGGTGATTGGGGGAAGGGGACTTAACTGGGTCCACCAAAGGGGATGGCGGCGGGAGTGAGGCCAACGGCGATTGACGGCGGAGATTGGACGTGGAGAACGACGAAGTGGCCGGCGGAGGTGGAGTCGGGAGTAGAGGATCGGAGCTTGAGGTTGTCGAGGGACCAAGTCAAGGCGTTCATGCTCTCCTCGCTGCCATCAACGGCGACGATCACGCAGCCGAGGTTGCCAGACATGGTTAAGGTCAAACTTGACCGGCGATTCAAACAGGAATTTCCGGTAAAAAGACGGAATTTCTCAGCTTGGTGTGAAGTTGGAAATGTCGGCCAAATGTCAACTGCAAATAGTATAAAGTTTAACCCGCGCACTCGCGGCTACACTCGAACGTTCTACATTTAAATTCTAAATACTGTAGTGTGGAAATAAAAGAGTGTTTTTTGACTTCCTTCTTTCTTTCTTTCTTTTTTGATAAGGAGAAATTATAGTTTTTTGTTTTTTTGGTAAAGGGAAATTATAGTTGTTTAAGAACAACTAATTGTAAATCTGTTTAAATTGAACAAAAAATATATTTTTCCCACGCGTTCTTTAATTATTTTGTTTTTCATATTTAAATACCTTTTGAGATGGAATCCTTATAAATATTTACTTTTTATTTTAAAGGGTTTTATAAGAATTTCATAATTTGGTGAAGCTTGTGAGATCAAACTCACGCTTCGATTTATATATAGAAATTGTTTGAGCCCAAAATAACATTTTGGCCTGGGTCAGTCATTGGTTGGCGGAATGGCGGATTAGAGATAAAGGCCCAAGCCCATTTTTCATTAATCGCGAGACCAAGGCAGAATTCACGATGCTGGTTTCGCAAACCGTTGGATCAAAGCTAGGCTTTTCTGAGCCTTTGGATCAAGTGGTTAATTAATGAAATACTAAAGGGTTCTGTTAGGATCTTGATATGCGGAAGCTTTACGGATTGGGGAGGATTTATTGCGAAAAGCCTTTGCATGGCTTCAGGAGCCAAATAATTCAGTCTCAATCTTGGGTTATGCGGTAACAAACACAGGTTTTAAACGACTAAAAACGGAAAGCAATCATCATTAGAGACCGGATTAATTAAAGAAAAGGGCTAAGATTAGCCTATTACGGTACTTTCCGACTCTGTTTTATAGCCAAGGTTATTTTAATAAGCTATTGGGTATTAAAATAAACATAAAGTTTTCCATCAATTGTTGTCTTTGCATAGTTATTCCTCTAATCATCATTTGATGTGGACATGAAAAGTTTGCAACTTGGCCAAAATGAAGAAAACATTTGATAAGCTGGAATGGCTAGATGATTGGGTTCGCAAGCATCAGATCAAATAGAGGCCTATCATATTATATTTTCTATTCAAAAGGGCATGACTTTCAATGGCTGGACAACATTTTCCACAATTATGGAAACAGAACTAAAAGCCAAAACTAGCTTGTTTCATGATCAGGTCGCTAAGTTTTTCTTTATGTCCCCATCACTTTCGAAAGAGGAAAGTAGTTTTAGATTTGGTTTCTTGGTTGAAATCTCGGCAATTAGCAAGAAAGAAAAGGCTGAAAGAAAGCCTAATGGTTGCTACTAAAAGGGATTTCTCTATATGCTGAAATAAAGGGAAGGGACCTACTGAGGTCCAACAGCTTTGACATTACAGCCAATGATATGGAAGAAAGCAATCCCATATATTCATCTCGCAAGTCATTAGATTAAAGATGAACACTTCTCAACCATCAGATAAAAGGGCCAACAATTAATCAAGTACAAATATGGCTCGACTGAAGAATGAGTCAGTTAAATGTCCCTGTTATCTAAAAGACTGATAGTACATAAGTCTACATAATTCAAAGATTCAAGTAACAAAACCTTGAATCAAATTCATTACAGGACTATCAAAGGCTATTAAATATAAGCCTAAATTGGACTGACCCCATTAATAATGATTATGGCCTAGTGAATCAAATAAACTATTACAGAGAATTGTTTTAGGCCAGTATTCTCATTTCGCAAAATAAGCCAAGAGTGATTCAATAATCAAATACGGACCAGATAATGGTTAGAATAGTCTATCAAGTAAGGTTACAAGGATTCATGATAATATTATAATCCTAAAGACTATTGTTTACTTCATGTTCAAGTAGCTTCAGAGCCTATATAAAGAAGGCTTCGCATACATTTCAAAGGACATCTACATCAACTAAACACCATACTACTCTCAACGAGTATCTTAACCTCCGGGTTATCTCGGCAATTGCAAGGACGCATCAGCGGCTGCAATTCCACCATGGCAAATGCAAGAGCGCATTAGCGGATGCATTTCCATACCCTGCTAAACTGCAAGGACGCAATAGCGGCTGCAGCATTGCAACCCACAAGTCGATTCCTCTAGTGCAAGCTCTGCTGGGGATCTCGTTCTCGGTATCGATTTGGTAAAACTTGAAAAAGCTTTACAAAAGAAGTCCTTGAATCATCAAGGCATGTACAAGAACCTCCACGGAGATATCCCTCTCCGAGTCACAATCTCCTCGTAAGGAAGTCAAGACGGAAGCGCAACGGCAACAACAACAACAACAACATCTCGCACTCCTAGTGCTGGCACGCCCGCAAACTGCACACATCATTCACAAGGCCAAAAGGGACGGTTTGATTCCGCGTCAAACATTTTGGCACGCCCAGTGGGACAACTAAGCTTTTTGTTTAGTTTTTCTATTGCGCTGGAGGAAAGGCCGCCTAAATTCAAAGGTGTGCTCCAAGAGAATCCTTACGAAAGAAAGTTTTCTTATTGTTTGAAACACAAGGTTCAAGGACATAACCCGGCTCAGTGCCGTGGTCTGTCCCAACAACAGCTTTACGAAAAGTTTCCAGAACTACGTGAAGCCATGTCTGACGAGGTGAAAACGTCAGAAGGAGATTCCTCTCCAGATCAACAGGTGCTCGAAGCCTTGATGAAGCGCTTCGAAGAGCAAAACAAGATCCATGTCCAGAAAACTCTGGAGAAATATGCTGCAGAGCTGAACAAAGCTGTCACGCAGCAGGTGGAAGACCAGTTAGTCAAAATAAAGGCTACAATGGATACGATGAAGAATGAAAGAGACACGTTCTTCAGGATAAGGGAGAAAAGGCATGAGGTTTCCAAACTCGAGCCTGTGACACCCTCTTTTCCGCCTTCAAATTTCCTGCTTGGGGGAATGGGTACCTCTGATCTGCAGAATGAACTTGAGCAAATACGCCTGGGAGATGACTCTGCTCGTATTAATCCAAGGCGTAGTCAGAGGACTCCAAACAAAGGCCTCAACGTTAGCGACGGTAGAAGGCCTAGTGCTACTAGACGCTTTTATGTTGGAGGTTCTTCCCGAGCAAAGAGAGGTTCTTCAAAGTCACCTGCTACTGATGACGGTTCTGATGGAGATATATCTGAACCGAATGATCTCCCAAAAACTTTCATCCCTAGAGTGGAGGGGAACAATGTTCAAGGCAATATCACCAATCATGGTACACTTGCCTTCACTGAGGAACAGCTAACTTCCCTCATTCATAGAGCGGTGCGAAGCCATGCTGGAGAGCAATATGGTTATAATTTTCCTTTCGCAAAGGAAGTGGCTGAGGTGAACTATCCTAAAGGTCATAAGACGATCAACTTCACGTCATTCTCTGGGGAAGACATAAGGGAGAATGCTGCTGTCCACATAGCTCGATTTATCACTCAATGTGGAGATCTTGGCAAATTCAATGTCTATAAGCTCAAGCTGTTTGGCAGCTCTCTGACCGGAGCAGCTTTTGGATGGTATTCCAGACTCAAACCTGCCAGTGTCTCTAGTTGGGATGAAATGGAAAGGATTTTCCGAGAACAGTTTGGAAAAATCGAGGCAGAGGTCGGCATTTCTGAATTATCTAGTCTGAGTCAACAAGTTGGAGAATCAGCTTTGACCTTTCTTCAGAGGTTTAAGCTCCAACAGGCTAGGGCTAATTTTGTCCTACCAGAAAGGGAGGCTGTAAACTTGGCCATCAAGGGCCTTACTATTAAGCTCAGGAAGAAATGCTTCGGAATCCCTTTTGATTCTATGGGAGACCTCATACGGGAAGCAGCAGGATATGAGTTACTTTTGAAAGAAGAGAGTCTCATGAAGCATGCGTCTAAAGGGACTTATGTTCATAATAAAGCCAGAAATGTTAATGCTATCGAGATGATCAATGCTCATTCAAAAGAGTATGATGAATCTTCTGATGATGCTGAAGGAGATGTTTCTGCTGTGGAGCTAATTCATAGAAAGCCTGCGAAATCAAAAATGCTAAGGCTCATGAGGGAGCCTATGAAGATTAAGTCCCTAGCATTTGCGAAGCCTGAATTTGAAACTTATACTTACAATGCTACAAAGGCTGCAGAAATATTGGACGACTTCATAGCTGCCGGATTGGTCAAAACTGATTATGGTGCTATCCCTAAAGCAGAGCAGCTCAAAGGGAAGAAATTCTGCAAATTCCATAACCTATGGAATCATAACACTTCTGAATGTGTGAAGCTGAAGGACCAAATCCAGATATGGTTGAATTCTGGAAGAATTGAGGTTGAAACACCTGCAAGGGCTGCCACATTGGTAGATACAGATCCTTTTCCATCTCCTGAGGTTAACATGGTTGAAGTGCAATGGCCAAAAACAAGCCAAAGAAGGCGAGATTCTCGTCAAGAGGCCGACAAGCCAGCAAAAACAGGGCTAGAGAAAGCAAAAGCCTCTACAGTGATTCTTTGCCATAGATGCAAGGAAGAGTGTGGTCTTGAATCTGACCAAGAAGACAAGAAGCACAAAGACAAGGGCAAGAGTGCATGGAATGCTCAACCAACAGCAAGAGACTTTCAGCCTCACAGTCCAAAGGCTAAGGTGGCACACCTTGAGGTTGGTCAGTCTTCCAACAGGCCTTTGCGAGATTCAAATCTTCTCGCAATAATGAAAAGTGCTTCAGCTTTCATGAAAGAGCCTCTCAAGGAAGATCATGTGGAAGGAAGCTTTGCGAAACCAAGGTTTACTAAACACAATGATAGAAGAGTTTTTGAGAATCGTGCTGGAGGAAGGATTATGGTCAATCAAACCAGGCCATTTACAGGTAAAACTTCCAGAACCTTCGTTCCAAGTTCGACCATGAAAACCAATAAATGGTACACACATAAAAAGGGTCAAACCACTCCTCTGTCTGCTTCGCAAAAAAGAAGGATTGAAAGGCAGTATGGTCAAGCTAGAAGGGCCATCAAAGCTGTTGAGTTAGGTTTGGTGAACCCAGACCGGATGATAAAAACTCCTGAACAGTTGGAAGCTGATATGCAGAGGTTATCAGCAAGGTACCATGGAGTTGCGAAACAACAAAGCAGGCATCTTTCTTCACTGCCAGTCAAGCCTGCTCCAGAAAGGCAATTTTGGAAGCCTAAAAGTGAAGTACCTTTCGTAAACCAGATTGCAGGAGACAGCATTACACATGAGAAACTGAGAAGCAGGCCCAGTCAGGGAATATGCATGGTCGAATCCTTAACTCCTGTAATGGAAGATGAGCCAGTTCAGAGGGAACAAGATCTAGAGGTGGTTCACAACGGCAAATCTTTAATGGTCAAAATGGTATCTTTTCCAGAGCCAGTGTACACCATGCCATTACCAAAGATTGGGAATTTCGCAGAGTCATCTCCAAGCCCAGGGGTTCCAAACATGGCAGTTCCCGTTGATAACAATGATGGAGAGGGCTATGGCGATAGCGAAGGAATTTTAGACTTTGGAGGAGAGCCCGTGATCAACGATGAAGATGACGCCATGTCAGGAGCTGATTGTTCCATGGTATACATTCTACCAGCCAAATATGCTTTGACCTTTGAAGGTCAATCATCCCATTGCAACTCTTCAGAAGTAATGGACTTGGGGGGCAAGCAAGCGGAAAATCTGGCACCCCTTGCGAAACCTGAAGAAGGTAATGATGCAGTTCAAATATCTGACACACTCATGACAGAGTATATGTGCTTCGCAAAGCCAACACAGACTATGGCTAATCAGCTCAGGCCATTATACATTACTGCACATTTACAAGGGGTCCCTCTCAACAAAATCCTGGTTGATAATGGCTCAGCAATCAATGTTTTGCCATCAAAGGCTTTGCAGATTCTCAAAATCAGCAAGGAAATGATCCAACCTACCAGCCTTACTGTCAAAAACTTTGCAGGGTCTATAACTAAGACTCATGGACTACTTTTCCTCCAGTTGACAGTCGGATCAAAGAGCATGACCTTGGCCTTTTTCGTCGTAGATTGCATTTCGCAATACAGCGCTTTGCTTGGGAGAGACTGGATTCATAGAAGTCTTTGTGTGCCTTCATCCTTACATCAGCAACTGGTTATGTGGAATGAGGAATTGAATAAGGCAGAAGTCATTTCAGCTGATCCAAGGCCTTACTCAGTATCTGCTAATGCAGCAGATGCCAATTATTACTTCTCAGACCTTGCACCATTAGGAGTGAATGGTATTGATCAGAACGGCCGACCTACAGGGGTTACGGCCTATGAGCTTACACGATGGGGATTGGCTCAGGCAAATGCAGATATGCAGAGGCCATTCATCGTGATCTCGGAACATCATGTCAATGATGTGTGACCTCAACCAGGAAGAAACTAAGGCCCTTGATTCTTTGTTGAACCGACTAACGACATTCAGAGAGGAACAAGAGGCCTATGCTAAGGTAGGGACAGCAGAATGCATAGATGAAATGCAAGAAATGTCCGAAGAGGAGCAAGAGATTCAGCTTGCCCCAGCTGCATTGGATGATACACCTCCTAAGGTTCGAGACCCCTTGAACAAAATCAATTTAGGGTCTCCTGATAATCCAATGTTTGTTTCAATAAGTTCTTACTTGGAGCCTGAGGAAAAAGAAAGGCTCATTACACTGCTTCAACAGTACAAGGATTGTTTCGCAGAAAAGTATGAAGACATGCCGGGTCTTTCCAATACTTTGGTGGAACACAGACTGCCGATCAAAGACGGATTCAAGCCTTTTTCGCAAGCTCCTCGAAGAATAAGGGCAGATACCCAAATCCTTGTAAAAGAAGAAATTGAAAAAATGCACAAGTCTGGAGTCATTAGAGTGGCCAAGTATAATGAATGGCTTTCCAATGTAGTACCAGTAAAGAAGAAAAATGGAAAAATCCGGGTTTGTGTTGATTACAGAAATCTTAATTTGGCTACACCAAAAGACCAATATCCAATGCCTATGGCTGACATGTTAATAGATGCCGTAGCTGGTCATGAGGTCATGTCTTTCATGGATGGCACGGCTGGATATCACCAGATTCCAGTTGCGGAAGAGGACAGACATAAGACAGCCTTTAGATGTCAGGGTTTTGCTGGAATTTTTGAGTATGTCGTAATGCCATTCGGACTCAAAAATGCTGGTGCAACATATCAACGTGCCATGAACCTTATTTTTCATGATCTAATTGGAAAAATTGTGGAGGTTTATATCGATGATATTGTGGTCAAATCTAAGAAGAAAACTGATCATGTAGACCATCTGAGGAAAGTTTTTGCAAAAATGAGACATCACAGCCTGAAAATGAACCCTGCGAAATGTGCTTTTGGGGTCAAGGCAGGTGATTTCCTTGGGTTTTTGGTGCATGAAAGAGGTATTGAAGTTACTGGAGATAAGGCGAAATCTGTCCTAGATGCATCACCGCCTGCTAATAAAAAGGAACTTCAAAGACTTCTTGGAAAAATTAATTTCCTGCGCAGGTTTATTTCTAATTCTGCTGGGAAAATTCAACCTTTCTCATCTCTGCTCAAACTCAAAGATCAGGAGCAGTTTGTTTGGGAAACAAAGCACCAAGAGGCATTTGATAAGATCAAAGCCTATCTCACTAGTACATCTGTGTTAGCTCCACCCCGTGCTGGTTTGCCTTTAAAACTTTACATATCTGCGACTGATTTGTCTGTTGGAAGTTTATTAGCCCAAGATGATGAGAAAGGTGTGGAACATGCTATCTATTACCTCAGTCGTACTCTGAATGATTGCGAGACAAGGTATTCAAATATGGAAAAGCTATGCCTTGCGTTGTATTTTTCAGCTGCAAAACTAAGGCATTATATGCTACCTTTTACCACATGCATTATTGCACAGACTGACTTGGTAAAATATATGTTATCACGGCCCTTGTTACGAGGCCGGATTGGAAAATGGATACTAGCCTTATCTGAATTTTCTCTTCAGTATATTCCTGCGAAAGCAGTAAAAGGGCAAGCCATTGCTGATTTCCTTGCTCACCATCCAAGTTTGGAGGTCTGTAACTTCAAGGATTTAGAAATTGGGGCTGTTGCTTTAACACCCTGGAAACTGTATTTTGATGGATCACGCACGGAAACGGCATCAGGGGCAGGGATTGCTTTACAAAGTCCGAAGGGAACTAGATTCTCGTATTCTTTTCAGCTAGATTTCGAATGCACGAACAATCAAGCTGAATATGAAGCCCTCATTATTGGCTTAGAGATCCTGTTGGAAATGGACATACGAGATGTTGATATTCTAGGAGATTCTCTTCTAGTAGTCAACCAAGTACTTAGCATGTTCAAATGTGCCAGTCCTTTATTAGCACCATATCTTTTCGCAACATGGAATTTATTATCTCATTTTCACAATGTTTCTATTGAGCATATTCCTAGAAAGGAGAACTTTGCTGCTAATGAGTTGGCTCAGATTGCTTCTGGAATTGGCCTTGCGGATGGGATCCAAGAACGAATCCTCAAAGTTGAAAAGCGTTCTTTACCATCTGTCCAAGTTCGAGGATGGCCAATGGAGGTAGTTCACGTATCTGTAGCCAGGAATCCTATTGATAAGGATTGGAGATGGCCATTGAAAAGATACCTACAAGATCCCAATCAGCCTACGGAAAGAAAAATAAGGTTTCAGGCCCTCAACTTTTTTCTCAAAAATAAGGAATTACGTCGCCGGGGTGAAGAAGGTGTCGATTTCAAATGTGTTTATGGAAGAGAAGCCAAACGAGTCATGCGGGAGGCTCATGCTGGTGTCTGTGGATCACATCAAGCCGGGCCAAAGATGAGATGGCTTTTGCGAAGGCATGGCTATTTCTGGCCAACGATACTCAAAGATTGTATCTCTTTCGCAAAAGGTTGCCGAGAGTGTCAGGAACACGGCCCAATTCAGCATATTCCTAACATGCCATTGCAGCCAATAATCAAGCCTTGGCCATTTCGAGGATGGGCTATGGACTTTATTGGAATGATTCATCCTGTTTCTTCTGAACAACACAATTTTATTATTGTTGCCACCGATTTCTTTACGAAATGGGTAGAAGCCAAACCTTTAAAGAATATCACTTCAGATAAGGTTATTAAATTCATTTATCATAATCTGGTATGTAGGTTTGGGATTCCTGAGTGCATTGTTACAGACAGAGGAACATCTTTTATGTCTGCAGAAGTCGTAGAAAAGATGGAGGATTTGGGGATTAAATTACTTCATTCTACTCCTTACTATGCTCAATCCAATGGCCAGGCCGAGGCCAGTAATAAGATCATTATAAGCATTCTTCGCAAGATGCTAGAAAGCAATAAAAGGAACTGGCATGAAGAGTTATATAATACTCTTTGGGCTTACAGGACTTCTAAAAGGTCCCCCACGGGGACTACTCCTTATGCTTTGGTCTTTGGACATGATGCCATTTTGCCTTTGGAAATCAATGTCCACTCGCTTCGGGTACAGGAGCAACATCAATCAATAGGTGAGGATTATGTTCAAGCCATGTGGCAAGAACATGAGGCTTTGGATGAGACCAGACTAGAGGCTCTTAACAACATTATCATGGAAAAACAGAAAATTTCCAGAGCCTATGATAAGCGCACTAGAGGGAAAACATACAAAGAAGGAGATTTGGTTTGGAAAACAATATTGCCCATAGGGGAAAAGACTACCGGATATGGCAAATGGTCTCCAAAATGGGAAGGACCTTATGTTATCCACAGGATCTTGCCCAAAGGAGCATATCACCTCAAATATACCAATGGCAATATTCACAAAAATCCAATCAATGGGAAATATTTGAAGAAGTATTTTCCAAGTGTTTGGGAATTTGAGAAAAAGCCAGAACCTCAGGCTAAGCCTGCACCTGATTACAACAGAGTTACTCGATCCCAAGTTGCTAAGAGTCCTGGAACATTCGAGCAGTTTTAAAGCATTTCGCAAATGATGCTTATGCTTATGCTCATGCTCAAAACTGGGGGGGCAATAGCAGTACTACAAATGAGAATAGATACTCATGATACAGAGGCAGTCTTTTAAATTTTTTTAAATTTTTTTGGCCTCGGCCTTTGATAAGGCTTATGTAATCATTATAGTAGTGTTTATTTCCCTTGCGAAAGTTGATTTGAATTTATTAATCATAAGGTCATCAAATGGTTCTATGTCTTTACACAGAGACAAATTCCAATTTCGCAAAGCATAAATAAAACGAAGATGAATGAATTTTCCTTTATTCAGCATATAAACGGCTTTGTGGCCGGAAACTACATTTGCGAAAGACAATTACATTACAAACAAAGGTATTCAAGGGATATATAAACCTAGCCCTGATACCATCAAGTTTACGAGATCTTAAAAGTCTTTCTTCTGGAAGATAACGAGCCCGGATTCTCTGCAAAAGGTAGGTCAAGCAAAGAGAAACATGTTAAACATATAAACATGTTAAACATATAAACATGTTAATCAAAGGTGGGAAACATGTCGGAAAGAATGCCCGGATCCTGATATTTCTGGTCAGGCCTTGAAGTACCAAGAGGGAATTCTTTTCGATGACCTTTTTGCGACGAGAAACCAGTTTACTGGCGGTAGCAGAGATTTTGGAAAGTCGACGGCTAAATTTTCAGCATCATTTCCAGGATCTCTTATACCACCACCAGTCTAACAATGGCTTGGGAATACATAGAGGCCGACAACCACGGTTGAGGGCATGGATTCCCAAAATCCATTGATAGTTTGCCGTAAGATTAGACTATGAAGCCTATCTACGGTTTAAGATTAGACTACAAAGCCCAAATGTTTTTTAAGCCCTAAGGCTAATTTTGGAGGAAGAGTTTTGCGAAGAAGAAGGACAATGAAGAGAAGGGATTTCTGAAACATGTTGAAAACAAAGGCTGAAGGATATTTTTGCAATGAGCCTGGAAGGCCTATTTTTAAAGGCAAAAGAAAGGTTTGATAACTGCCTTATCTTACGACCGGATCTTTAGCGGATGGTTATCACCATTAATCACGGTCAAGCAACGTTTCAAAAGAGATCTTGAAAATCTCGTAAAAATCAACTGACAAAGTTGACTCTCGAGTGGGATATGGCAATATTTTTAAATTGGCGATTAAATAGGCGGTCCAATCTTGGTGAATTGGTTGGAACGAAATTTTTTCGTAGACCCCTATTAAAAGTGGATGGGGTATTAATAACCAAATATAAAATATCATAAAATGGCAAAAAGTTGAGGGGACAGGTGATAATGGCAATTGAACATGCCTCACCTTCACATGGAAAAAGTAGGGCTGTGAGGATTGCATGTCAAGATAACAAGATTCACTGACAGAAAATCTTTACCCAATTTTTCTTTTTTGGTTCATTGCCTTAAAGTTTTCGTCTTTTGCGATAAGTAATTTGCGAAGGAAAAGGATGATATACATCCTTGAAGGCCTAATGGTCATAATAAGTAAATAACCAGAAAATTCTTTTACAGACCAACGAAGCTTTGAAACCGAATATGAGGCTTCTCGCAAGGAGCAAAACTGCCCAAGTTTATTTGCGATCAATTTCGCAAGCATGCATATTTGGTAATCTGGGTTTCGCATATACAAAGGAACAAATATCAGGATATGATTTGCCAAGTTCTTTATTTCATAGTCAATATAACACGGCTTTGTGGCCGGGAACATACATGTGTGAAAACAAATAATTGCGATATGCAAATTACAAAGGCTCTGATAACATAAAATGATTGGAGGATGCCGGGGAAGACGCGGAGCCAATTTTCTCTTTCATGGATCCGGCTCAACCTTGAGGAATAAAAGCAAGGATCGCAATTCCGTCCAGCTGCTTTTCCAATTGAAATAACAACCCAGAAGGTTTGGGTTGTCTTCCCTTCATGGTCGAGCGGAGAAAGAAGCAATCGACCCAATGCTTCCAGCAAGAGACCAATGGCAAGGGACCAGCAAGAAACATGATAGGTTCCTCACTCCCTGCCATTTTGGGCACCAGATCAGATAAGGAGATCTAATCCGAGCCCGTAAGATTAGACTATGAAGCCCAGAGCTTATTAAAGGTATTTCGTATGACAGAGGCGTCTCATCAAGCAAAGAGATACAAGGTTTGATGTTGAAGAATGAGGGATGTCGCTGAAACTGCCGTATTTATGCCTGAAAAGTTTCTACCTGCAGGGCAAAGGTAGTAAAATTTTGAATCTTATGCAACTAATTACGCCTATGACCAATTCTCGGGAATAAGGAATACTTATTTGAATGGTCACAATTACCCCTGGATTTGATTTATACCGGGAGGTTTTTGATAAACCAATGGGCGAGAAGAAATTAAAAAGGGCCGAGATACATAATGACCGTGTTTGGGCCTGAAACGGATTTGAATACATTTCGAGTTAAAACAAAACCCATATTCATCAGCCTAAGCACTTCAAAGTAAAAATTAGCGGTTCGAAGGGCATAACTACCTAAGTCCATCAAGCCCGCCAGGAGAAGATTCATAGTAGTCTTATTACAAGAACCGTAAGAAATTAGGGTGAAGTAAATGCCCATTTAAAATAAACGGCTTTGTGGCCGAAAACTTACATGCAAGACATATTCAAAAAGGATACAATTTTCAAGAGACCTATTTGAACATTTTCATGGTGGGTTTAGATCATCAAGGAAAAGAAACATGGGCAAGAGATTTTCTTTCCAACCCATGCTTCTAGCCTCAATTCCTGCAACAATAAGAAGTTTGCCAGACCTGATATCATACGGTTTGGATTCGAGCAGGATTTAACTCCTTCATGTTGCTGTTAGACAGGAAACCCAAGAAAAGTACACTGTTTACCTAAGTTAAGGAAAAATGCACTCTTGCTTTCCTCTTCTGGATGATCTCGTAAGGCAAGATTGAGGAGAATAATGAGCCAAGCAATCTGTTCACGACTCAGTTACCCTAAAAATCCTACCTACCCACCATGAGCTTAGACTTTGAGGCCTAAGTTTATTTCGAGCTTAAACTTTGAGGCTTAATGCCATTAGGCCAAAGGCCAAGAAGGCAGTTTGAAAGGTGTGCCTCTCAAAGCGAGGATGAAGAAGAAAATGCCCAAGAGAGGGCATGGCGAAATGCAAGTCTTTGCTACAAAATATGTCTTGAGTTCGTCGTTATAAAGACGCAGAAAACGTGAGAATCACGTGACGTATCTTTTTCAGTCACGCCTAAATCTCGAAAGGACGGATTCAATGAATTTAAACTATGTCATGATTCATAAATCCACCTGCCCAAACAAAGTTTTCAACCACTCAATGCCATTATTGAGGGTATCCACTTGGTGATAAATAAATATAAAACTCAGTTTTGAGGGCAAAATTATTTAAAGAGTCTATACAAACTAATTTGGGGTTTGTTTTTGTTTTGCAAGATGGCCCAAGGCCAGAATGTTCAAATTCCGAACAATACATATATACATATGATAATGACGGATCTTTACGGCCCAGAATAATAAAGCCCAAAGACGGAAAATAATTAGTAAAGGCATACACATAAATGGGAGCTGAAGTAGTTATTTTAAATAGTATTACAAAGCCAATTGATTCAATCCAAGTCAGGAAGGTATTGCAGACTTTTAAGTAAGTTTATCCTCTGTGCCTTGAATTCAATCTCAGTCCCAATAAGCCTGTCATTTGTCGCATTTAACTCCTGCTCACGAAGTGCTAGATCTTTTAGACATTCATCGATGGATTTGATAGTTCCTCGTAAGGAACCACCGATGGTATGCTCCTCATTCAATACTTCTCCTTTCAATTGATTAACCTCGGATTGATAAGCCCTGATCATTTCCTCAAGCTCGTCAATCCTAGACTTCTTCTCAGCCAGAGATTTATTGGCACTTCGAATTTGAAGAGCAGAGGCGCGACAATGAGCCAGCCTTTCTTCAGCCGCTTGTTTCCTTGAGATAGCTTCTGCTTTGGCCTCTTTGTCAGAAGTAAAGGCTTTGTGAAGCGGGTCGATAATCTTTACAGCCTTGAGGGCACGAGAAAGAGCCCACTGATAACTACGATCATACTGTGACAGAAATGTTATGGCTTCAGTTATTTCTTCCTCTGTATAATTAGAAAAGTTATCCGTGCTCAGGCCACGAAGAAACTTGATATGACGGCGCTCCTCAGAAGAAAGCTTAACCAGGGGATTCTCTAAAAATGCCGTTTCTTCTATTCTTGCGTCTAGAGCATCTGGCGAATAAGAAGATTCATCAGACAATCCTGGGCTGAGAATGCAATGAACATCTTCTGACATTTGAACACCTTCTAGTAGGGGAGCTTGATCCCTGATTTCGCAAGTAGAAGAAGACATCCCAAGTTCAGGGGCCTGCAAGTTTAAATAAAAAAAAAAACTTAGAATAAGGCCAATAATTATTGTCTTAGTCAAAATCTAATAGTAAATATGGGAAATAGAGAACTTTTTCAGCAACAGTTGGAATATCTGCTCCCACAGGACTTATGGCTCTTTCATTAATTTCAAGTACCTCAATGGCAAAGTTGGCCTCATTAAGCTCATCCTGAGTTTCAGAGATCGAAGTTTGAAGGGTCTCCACCCCATAAGTCAGAGCCAACCCATATGGGACAATGGCATTTGAATCAATAGCCTGAATTTCAGAAGCTCGAGCAGATAGTGCCTCTTTCTCAGTATTTGTCAGAGGGGATGAGCTGGTTGGAACTTGTTTCAGAATTTCTGATTCCTCAATTCCAGTTTGAGCATTTTGAACCTGAAAACCATAATGTCAGTATTCATGAGCAGAAACCATTTTCTTGCGAAAGATTTCAAAATATGGTTCATTTTTTGCATACCTCAGAAGTTGGCATAATACTTGAAGTTGTAACAGATGGTGCCTGGACATCCAAAGGCAGTGATACAATTGCCAAGGAGAATTGAGGATTTGAGGTATTGTCAGAAATAGCCACTTCAGCTTCTTGTTCCAATGGCATCGGAATCTCATAAGACATAACCTTTTCCTGGTCAGAAGGCCTTGAAGATTCAATATTGACCTCATGATCAGTAAGGTCAATGAATGAGGATGCATCTTCATGTCTAGAGCTCGGAAACCCTTCTGTAAGCACATGGCTCTTGGTCATTGCCTTTGGCATAATCACACCAGGTTTGCTTTGCGAAGCCTTCAAGGTTCCTCCTTGCGAATCTTGCTCAATGATGGTTCTTAAGGCTTCAGGACTAGAATCTGGCAATAGAGGATTTGTTATGAGTAAAGCCCCAGGTCCAGTTGATGGCAAAGATGAGGATTCCAAGAGAGGAGCCACAGTATTTCCAGTTGCCTGCATGTTTAACCAAAGGATTAGAGTACTAAACTAAGGTCTTTAAAAGACCTCAAGCAGAGATAAATGTTACCATGGTATATAAAATGCCACCAACTTCTTCTTCTGATGACTTTGAGGCAGGGATTTTCTCTGCTAAGGGCTGTTAAAAATGGAAAAGTCATTACATAATGATTCAAAAGGAAAAAATGCCTAAAAAAGGCAAATCTGCAAAGAAAGTACAATCTTCCTCTTACCAAATTTGTCCTTTCCTGCTCTGGAAAGAGTGTAGAAGCAGGAACTTCAACATTGGTTTTGGCTTTCCTGTTCAATCTTCGCTTCTTGGTTATATCCTGAAATAAAAAGACCAGAGAATATGAAATTAGGATTGTTTCCATAATTTCAAGGAAGACTGAGCTTTATCAACTTACTTGAGCAGGTATGATCAAGGCAGGAGGCACTTCCTGAGAATTTGCCATGGCGTCAGGAGCACAACAGGAATGTGAGGAAGCTTTTATGGCAGCACTTGTTGGTTTGGTCACAGATGTTCCCTGTGGTACTCGCTTTTGTTTCTTTGGCACACCACCAGAGGGCCCTCCTTGAGGCCTCTTTCCTTTCGTTTTCTGCTCACAACAAAACAAAGATATTAATAGCCAAATATATGGTTCAAAGCAAGATGTTAGAAAGCAACAAAAGGAATTACCTCAGTTCTTTTTTGTTCGTCGCTTAGCATCTGTTGCAGGGTGGTGTTGTCTTCATTGACCTCAGAAGCCTCGCCTGATGCTATCTCCGGTGCTTGCGAAGGGTCTAGAGAATCCATTAAGCTCTTTCCACAACCAACAGTGTCAAAAGAAGTTTTTTCGAGAAGCTCATCTTCTTCTCTGGAGCGAGTGTCCACAGGGAGTTTGCTAAAGAGTTTTACAAATTGAAGCCTGGTCTCTTTAGCGAAAAATTCTTTGGTCAGATCCGCATACCATGCAAAATAGGAGGGTATGGTTTTCGCACTCATGTCGACAGGGAGGAAAAGAAAGCGTCGATCAGCAATACCAAGGATACTTATGCCACTGCTGGTTCCTACTGAACGCATATCCAGGCGCCAAGAAGTGAAATGATTCACACTATCAATCAATGGCGCTGGAATCATCTGAGCATATCCAAACTGCCTGGTGAAATGATTGGGAGCATAAACTTCAATCCGATGTTGCTCATGGCCGGAAATACCACCATAGACTAAATCCTTGCAACAAACTGATGCATGGAACAAGGCAAGGTAGGAAGGATCTTGCCAATTTTTCTTATTCGGCAAAAAGCCATCATACAATGGAGCCGGATATTTTCTTTTCGCAACGCAGTTCCAGGCCGCGAGATCTGTTGGCTCTCTAAAATTGGTGAAACAGTCCAAGAGAGAGTGTCCCAAGAAGCCAGCATTGACCAAACTCTCTCCCATTATTTTTCTAGGATCAAAAGTGACCTCTGGCCTACATGTTGGAAAGTAAACTTGCAGCCAATAATGAAGGATCCAAAATGGCCCTTCAGCAGCATGCTTGAAAGGAGCACTAGTGAGTTGTTGCAGACCTCTATACAGAGAAGCAAGAACTTGGTGCCCTATGCTGACTTTCTCTTCGTTGTGAAGAACAATGGCCAACTCCAGCCACTGATCTGTTACTCTATTGGCAGACATACAGAAGACGAATTTGTTCAACCAAAATTCTAGAAAAGCAATATGTTCCTCATAACCACCTACTGATCTCCAAAAGCCTATCCACTTCTCGTAACTATTAGCTTGGTTCTTTGCTTTTTCTCGAGTTGTCGGAACATAAGTTTGAGGATATTGTAATGCAGAATATAGGCCAGGCAAATATGGTTTGTAGTGGACTGGAAAACCTGATATAACAAAGACATCTAAAAGGGTGACGCTCATTTGCCCAAAGCGAAAATCAAAGGTATTACTAGTGGAATTCCAGAAACTTGCGGCAGCTAAGAGCAAATTCCTATCCCCTTGGACGCCTTTAACAGATAAGCAAATGGCGTCGTAAAGGCCAATTCTTCTCCAGAGATCACCGAATTTGATCTCCATGGCCTTAAACCACTCAGAAAAATCGTCAGTGGGTAAAGGCCATTGCCCCATAACCTTCGTGGTTTTTGCAGACAGAGGCCATTTAGTGAATTTGGCAGTAGTCAGGCTATGGCCATGAAGTGGCCATGAGAAAGCACGGGAATTGGAAAGAACTTTGTTTACCTCCTTCCATGGAGCAGAACAGAGATGAGGGCCAATTGCGACGAAAGCATGGTAGTAATTGAAGAAGTCACTTGGAGGTTTCTTTATTTGGTGTTGGGAATACAGAGCTAGCATGTTCTCCCTGAATTTTTCAGCCTCTTTCTTCAATTCGTCATATTGAGGGACATGTAATGGCTTTGGAGGCATTTTCGCTTCTTGCGAGTGCAACAGAGTTTCGGAAAAGAAATTCTAGGGTTTGCGAAAGAGGAAAGGAGGAAGATGAACAGTGGGTCTCTGAAGTGGTTTGTTTCTCAGTTCAATCAGAGGTGAAATTAATCAAAGGAGGGAACCGTTTATAACCTTTCTCAATCCTACCCGGATTTCAAAGCTTGGGGGGCAATGTTTGAGCCCAAAATAACATTTTGGCCTGGGTCAGTCATTGGTTGGCGGAATGGCGGATTAGAGATAAAGGCCCAAGCCCATTTTTCATTAATCGCGAGACCAAGGCAGAATTCACGATGCTGGTTTCGCAAACCGTTGGATCAAAGCTAGGCTTTTCTGAGCCTTTGGATCAAGTGGTTAATTAATGAAATACTAAAGGGTTCTGTTAGGATCTTGATATGCGGAAGCTTTACGGATTGGGGAGGATTTATTGCGAAAAGCCTTTGCATGGCTTCAGGAGCCAAATAATTCAGTCTCAATCTTGGGTTATGCGGTAACAAACACAGGTTTTAAACGACTAAAAACGGAAAGCAATCATCATTAGAGACCGGATTAATTAAAGAAAAGGGCTAAGATTAGCCTATTACGGTACTTTCCGACTCTGTTTTATAGCCAAGGTTATTTTAATAAGCTATTGGGTATTAAAATAAACATAAAGTTTTCCATCAATTGTTGTCTTTGCATAGTTATTCCTCTAATCATCATTTGATGTGGACATGAAAAGTTTGCAACTTGGCCAAAATGAAGAAAACATTTGATAAGCTGGAATGGCTAGATGATTGGGTTCGCAAGCATCAGATCAAATAGAGGCCTATCATATTATATTTTCTATTCAAAAGGGCATGACTTTCAATGGCTGGACAACATTTTCCACAATTATGGAAACAGAACTAAAAGCCAAAACTAGCTTGTTTCATGATCAGGTCGCTAAGTTTTTCTTTATGTCCCCATCACTTTCGAAAGAGGAAAGTAGTTTTAGATTTGGTTTCTTGGTTGAAATCTCGGCAATTAGCAAGAAAGAAAAGGCTGAAAGAAAGCCTAATGGTTGCTACTAAAAGGGATTTCTCTATATGCTGAAATAAAGGGAAGGGACCTACTGAGGTCCAACAGCTTTGACATTACAGCCAATGATATGGAAGAAAGCAATCCCATATATTCATCTCGCAAGTCATTAGATTAAAGATGAACACTTCTCAACCATCAGATAAAAGGGCCAACAATTAATCAAGTACAAATATGGCTCGACTGAAGAATGAGTCAGTTAAATGTCCCTGTTATCTAAAAGACTGATAGTACATAAGTCTACATAATTCAAAGATTCAAGTAACAAAACCTTGAATCAAATTCATTACAGGACTATCAAAGGCTATTAAATATAAGCCTAAATTGGACTGACCCCATTAATAATGATTATGGCCTAGTGAATCAAATAAACTATTACAGAGAATTGTTTTAGGCCAGTATTCTCATTTCGCAAAATAAGCCAAGAGTGATTCAATAATCAAATACGGACCAGATAATGGTTAGAATAGTCTATCAAGTAAGGTTACAAGGATTCATGATAATATTATAATCCTAAAGACTATTGTTTACTTCATGTTCAAGTAGCTTCAGAGCCTATATAAAGAAGGCTTCGCATACATTTCAAAGGACATCTACATCAACTAAACACCATACTACTCTCAACGAGTATCTTAACCTCCGGGTTATCTCGGCAATTGCAAGGACGCATCAGCGGCTGCAATTCCACCATGGCAAATGCAAGAGCGCATTAGCGGATGCATTTCCATACCCTGCTAAACTGCAAGGACGCAATAGCGGCTGCAGCATTGCAACCCACAAGTCGATTCCTCTAGTGCAAGCTCTGCTGGGGATCTCGTTCTCGGTATCGATTTGGTAAAACTTGAAAAAGCTTTACAAAAGAAGTCCTTGAATCATCAAGGCATGTACAAGAACCTCCACGGAGATATCCCTCTCCGAGTCACAATCTCCTCGTAAGGAAGTCAAGACGGAAGCGCAACGGCAACAACAACAACAACAACATCTCGCACTCCTAGTGCTGGCACGCCCGCAAACTGCACACATCATTCACAAGGCCAAAAGGGACGGTTTGATTCCGCGTCAAACAGAAATTAAGATGAGTTTGCTCGGACCTCCTCATTTTAGGATGAACTAGCAACCATTGCGAGCCTTAGTTGTTGATGCAAGCATGAGTCGGTGTTGCCAGATTTGTGTGGCGGCGCTGAGAGAAAAGAGAAGAGAGGGCTTCCGACAGTCTAGGTCTTCGCGGACGAGGATGACACCACAAAGGAGTGATTGTGAGGAGGTGTAATTGGTTTGTAGAGGTGTTAGGAAGTACAAGGATAAAATTGCATACTTCTGCGAAAGGTTAAATGGAGTTGTACATAGAGAGAGTCTTGGGTACTCCTGGGGTATATACTCTCCCTACCACTTTTCAGCGCGTAATCTACACGCGGCGTCAGTATTTGGCCAACGTTAATAGGTCCTCAGTTAGTCAACACCGTCAACGGTGGTGCCGTCCACGGTTTGGTCCTTTGATGCTCTTCCAGCTGTTTACCTGCAGCCCACTACGGAGATTCACCTCTGCAATTGGGACAATCATTCACAGCCCAGCCAAGCTTCCACAACCTGCAATCATCAATTCAATCATCCATGGCTTCCAATTGCAGCGCCGCTGCTGCAATTCACCTTCAGGCTACCATCTTCCAATGCTCTGCCGCAACTCAAACCACTTTGGACACCCATCACAACCACAACAATCACAAGCAATCACCCCCCAATCCGCACTGTCGTTGTGCCCAGCTCCAATTCCAGCCGAGCTCAGCTCGATTTCCCCTCCATGAACAAACCCGCACATCTGTTGCTCAGAACTCTACCGTCCAATTACTTTGGACACCCAGGCCCGTCACTCTTCACTGCAGCCATGCTTCAACTCAATCGCCGCCGCTGCACCCTTTGAGCAGGACATTTAATCACCACCACATCATACCACGAAACTCAGCCGTGAGCCCGTGATCCTCTGCTCTCCGCCGAGCCTCCAGCTTTGTGCCCAAGCACCGCCGTGCTTCCCAGATCACGCCACCATTCCTGCTCCCAAGCTCTTGCCCCGAGCTTCTCTTCACCATCGGTCTTCTCTGACCCGTGCACTGCATTTCTGCCGCCAATTTCCGCCGGTGCCTAGCCCAGACCACAACTCAACCCGTTTTGTATTTTTTGTTCTCCGTCACCCAAACTGCCGTCTGCCGTCTGTTTGCAAACGAAGGGTGTGATGCTTTGGAGGGCTGTGATTGTCCCGTGATATACAAAACTGTCATCCGCGTGAGTGACACGCTCCCTGGAGTACATAGCCCAGGAGCACGCCAGAAGTTTAACATATTTGGATGAATTCTTTAATACAAAAGCACATTAAAGCTTTCTAGAGCATGAGCAGGTTACCAATGCATTGTTAGAGTCACAATGGACCTCACAAACGGTCGTGTGATGTTTAGTTAGTGTGAATAGAGCCTGGCACGATAACGACCTGTTAGACTGACTGGGAAAGATCACAAACACAAATGGAATTCCATTTGTTACCCAGTAGAGAAATTATGCATCCATCTAATCCACTAATCCAGTACACAGCAACAGAATAAACATGCACTCATCACAGGCAACTGATGAAACAAATAACAAAGAAATTTTTTGCATGCTCCATGGCCATAGTAAAAATAGCATACAAATTTCCACCTCCCAAAGTTTAGAAAGGTCCAAAACTTGGGCGTCTGAAACGATCAAAGCCTAAAGACTAGTTTTCTTAAAGGGCAAATTCAATTGACAACAGAAACAAAACAGATAAGCTCTCTGATCAAAATGCGGGTAACTATGTCTCCTTAGGCGCGAAGCCCCCTATGTAGATTGACCATGCGAGATGAAGTATCCTGAGAACCCCTTGCAGCTGTCTGATAGCCAGTCCTCCCGGAGCCAGCATATGCAGCATCTTGATATCGTGTGTTTTGCCCTGTTCCCCTGGACTGACCTGTGCGGTCCCTAGAATACCCACCTCCAGCAGCTTGACCATATTGTCTCCCTCCAGTGTTATATCCTGTACGCCCAGTGCCACCACCTTGCCTTCCTTGATTGAAAGACATGTTCTCTTGCCATCTGCCGCCACCCCCAGCAGCATAGTCCTGGTTGTCTCTACGCTTTTGAGGCAGATCTAATCCACCGCCACCTATCCTTGCTTCTGTTGCCCTTTCATTGCTTTCTGCAAGGATTGACAACTTCTCGGTCAACTGGAAAGCTAGAGCCTGCAACCTACTGTGTGCAACATCATGGAACGCAATACAACGTGTTGGTTGGTCCCAACTTGCATGGAGCTCTTCATTGATCATCATCTTGCTAACGATGCTATGAGTCTGGGCCTCTGAGAGGTCAAACATCATGGCAATTTGTTCCAAGCTTAGAGTCTTATAGGACGAGGAAAAGGTAAAAAGGTAGGTCCTCAGAGCCTCCTCCTTGATCTTAGACTTGAGCATCTCAAGAACATTCTCGCGGTTCTTCAAAAGCTTCCAAACATCAAGAGAATTAATAACATCAAAGGCCACTTGGAAATCCCCTTTGATAAGGGCCCTGGTAGCTGCCATTACATGGTCCCTGACATTTTCAGGGGGGCCTGTGAATGTTTGCTTCTCACTAATCTCAAGCCACCGCCTGAATGTCTTACTAATCACTCTGCGCTTTGCATCATAGATGTTAGTTGCCATGTTAGGCACTTCCAGCAGCATGGCACATATCAGATGGACTGCCTCCAGGAGCTCAGGGTTTATGTGCATATGGTAAGGCATTTGTCGTCTCCTCTCCAGCCTTTCCTGAAAATGAGAAAAAAGATAATAATTATAATTTATATAGACTAGAGGGAGGATATCAAAGTATACTTAGAGAAGTACTATCGAGAGTGCAAAAACTAAAAGACATTAATTTGGATTTATTAGACCCTTCTGTACAGCATTGGTAAAGCCATGCTCTATTATATATTTTCCGCTTTTCATAACGTGGATTTTATCTGTTTTGCCCAACTGTTTAGCTCAACTGACCAATTTCACACTTGCTCTGTCAAATCCAATCTATTAGTCTCATGAGAATCTTAAAGATGATGCCTCAGCATTTCAGGATAGTGACTCATAGGGTTCATCCAACAATCAAGTTAAAACTCACAGAACAAAGGAAACTCATAGACTTATTTGTGAAGACAATGATATATATCAGCATGAAGTTATAACTTATAGAACCTGACC
The DNA here is from genome assembly GCA_029955375.1 of Rubus parviflorus. Taxonomy (NCBI): domain Eukaryota; kingdom Viridiplantae; phylum Streptophyta; class Magnoliopsida; order Rosales; family Rosaceae; genus Rubus; species Rubus parviflorus. Next base: position 10,247,043 of record JARGGL010000008.1, on the reverse strand, counting down.
ATTGCAAAGACAGCCACATGGGCCATCACTATGTTATGCAAGCATGGACAAGGAAAGGAAGAATCAAACTAGCTTTGGCCCAGGAACAAAACTAATGCACAAAGAACAATGCAATGTGCAGTCCTTTGCATGAGCCAGGTCCAGAGCCATTTACCAATCATATAATTTAAACTTTAAAAGCTTAATTAATCTACTCCTAATGTGAATGTAAATACATATTCAAAGTTTTCTTTGGCCCTAATGAGTCTAACTACATCCTCCTATAAAAGTATTATGGGAGATATATTTGGAAAAAGAAAAATAAAACCATAAAATGGGCAGTAAGAGTGTTAAGAGGTAAGTGCATCTTAAAGGTTTTAATAATACTATTTGATTCATATCCTCACATTAATCTAAGATAGAAACTACTTGCATTATTGATTATGACTACTAATAGTTCCCATATCTTAATGCAGGGTGCAGATACAAATCCACAACATATGAGACCTACAATCCCACAACAATCAGCTAATTCTGAAAAAACTCAAAGTTTATCTACTTGTAGAATTTTCTTTCTCATAATCTGCTTGTAGAATTATGATCAAATATCTACATGAACAATTAGTGCATACACTTGCTTCAGACATGCCATAAAACCAACTCTTGTAAAGCCTTTTCCTAGCAAGTAATGCACACAAAAGCAGAAAATAGAGAGATTTTTTTTCACCAACAATAATAGAGAGATTAACTGCATGGAAAAACATAACAAGCACAAACATACCTGTTCTGGAGTTTTCTCATGATATCTACTTTGTGAGACACCTTGTGCAAGCAACTCCTTTACTCTTCCACCGGAATATAGTTCAGAAAGGCAGCTATGTGCTTCAGTGATTAATCCAATCCGAAATGCACAGAGACCAAGCTGTGCCATGGCCCTATTATAAAGGATCTGGGTCGAGATGTCCATATGCTGAATACTATCCTGCAGGTGACTCATTAGCAGCAAGTCACGGGAAGTGGAAAACTCATCCAGCAGAGCATGGTGATAAATATCACAAAGCATAGCACGAGCTTTTGTCCTCTCATCCCCATACTTGTATATGAGGGAAACAAGAATATCCATCATGGTTCTGCTACTCTCTGAAAAGGTGGGTTTGCGAGGAACGAGCTCAGAAACTACAATAAATGCAGATGGACCACGAGTTTCCTCCGGTTTAGGCTCCTGGCCTTCACCATCATCTCCTGTCTGCTCAGCCAACTTTCTCATGGCATCATAAACTTCTTGTGGCTTATAATAAATGAGTTCCACCCGCCTTAGGGCTACCTTAGCAGCAGCTTTGAAATCGCCAACACGTTCCAAGTATTCTTGAACATTTTGAGCAAGAACCAAGAACATAGGCTCATCCCTGAGTCTTTCAATGTACTCACGGGTGTGAGGATCAATGCACTGCAAGCTCTTGAAGAACTCGGTATCTATCCTTTCTAAAAAGGCCACCAAGTTTCCCCAGACCCTAATGGTCCCATCATAATCTGGTCCTTTCTGGGATTCATTCTCATCAGGCTCCACCATATCATCAACTGTAATGTTGGGATACTGCACCAGAATATCAAGTATCACTTGCATATTCTGCACGCATTTCTTCCATACGTTTATTGGCATGTGCCCGTTGAGACCAGGATTCACATCAAACTGAGCAGAAACAACACTGAAAAAAATCTCCAGTTTCTGTGCAGGGGTCTTAGCAACCTTGGTCAAGAAGGTAAGTTGCTCAACCTGCTCAAATCTTCCAGTTCCCTTCCTTCCACGAGCAGCCACAACCTCCTTAAATTTCTTGTTAACTGTATCCCACGTGATCTCACTAGGGTCCTTCATGAATTGCTTATCCATGAGTTTATCTTTCTTACTCATCTGCTTCTGCCAGCCCTCCTCAGTTTGGTTATCCACATCCTCTACTTCCTCTTCCTCCTCGTCTTCAGAACCTGAAGGTACAATATCTGTAGGATCAATTTCAGAATCTGTTACTTCATCATCATCCGACTCCTCTTCTACACTCTTTTCATCCTCACTCCTCTCAGGGTTTTCCCTCTCCTTATTAATTGCTTCCTCATACTGCTTATTATTCTTCTTCAGCTTCTGTTTCATTGAGTTCAAGGCCTTGGCATTACTACTACTCATCTTCTTTTTTGCATCCTTGTTTGCCAACGCCTGGCCCAAAAAGTCCTCCAACATCACAAGTGCCTTTATGTACAGAGTAGGTACTTTTACAGACTCTGTAACACGCATGACCTTCTCAAGCTGCTTGTTTATCTTGTCAAAGCTCTCCTGCAAGCTAACCCAGTCATTGATATTCATTGCATTCTTCATTTGGTGAACAGTTGCAGAGAGTTCATCAAAGCGCTTGTCTTTGGCAGATTTAACGACGCGCTTTGCGCCATCAGAATCATCACTATCACTTGCATTAACCTCCAGGTATCGGTTTGAAACCGGTTCGTTGGCATTGTCACCTCCTGCATTGTCAACCTCCTCTCCATACTCACTCTCCTCATCCTCGGAATCACTTCCATTCTGAAATAACACAACAAAACAAAAAAAGAACAAATTAGGATTTCAAGATCCCATCAAAAGAAAGCATATACTTGCAACTAAAAAGTTGTTCTGTTGAGAAAAGAATAAAAACCTGGTTCCAGAATCGAGACGCCATTGTTTCTCAAAGAAAATTCACAAGAATCTGCACTCACCACATGACGTCATCGTAAGTAAGAGAGTTAGCATATCAATTCGAGATAAAAACACGCAATTTGAAACAAAAGAGTAACGTTTGGCTTCTGATAAATTGGTGGAAATTAGGCATAAAATTTATCTTCGGCCTAATCTCAATTTTACAAATCTAGTTAAACCCTACGATAAACCGAGATCAAATTAAGAACATTCGTTAACTGAAGAAACAGATTGCAATTGATTTCTTTGGTCTGTTTTCCCTGGATAAATAGATTTCAGATTCAATTCAACTATGTGATGATTCTGTAAACAGCGAAGGAAATAAAACCCATGGAAATAAAGATAGAGAGAGCGTTTGTGTGTTTGAGATAGAGAGAGCGTCTTACCGTAGTTGAAGGAAGCTTCGGTCTGAGCTTTGTCGCAGAGCGTCGTCAATCGGACGAGTTCACAGAGAAGCGAAAGCGGCGATTGAAAGACAGGAGACTGATACTCTGTTCGAGAGTAAGGGAAAGGCGAAGATTAGGGCTGACTAGGCTTTAAGCCGCACAACGCTATTTTTTTTTTCGGCCCGGCTATTTTTCATTTAATGAAAATATCTTTTTTCTTTTCTTTGGTAATTTGAAAATTCTATTTCCTCAAGTCCTCAACTCTTTCAAATAAATTTTGTCCTCTACACAAATTTTTGAACCCTAAACCCTTCCTCTGGTAAAACAGAGGCTAAGCCGTGGCCCGTGGGGATTTTTTCCCGATGTTTCCCTCGTGTGGTTTGATAAAGAAACGTCGATGTTTCGTGTGTCATTTTCTACGTTAAACCCCTTTGAGAGGTTTGAAGGTAGTACTGTTCGCCGGTCAAGTGTCTGAGGTTGATTATAGTGTTTAGCGTTATTTTTTTTACCAATTTGTAGACACTTGGACTTTAAACTATTTACTCCGAGATTGTAATAGTAAGAGAGAGAGTATAGTTCAATTTGTTCCCATTTTTTTGTTCCATAAAATTCATTTTAAAAAAAAAATGGTGACTGAAATCACTATACCACGCCTTACATGAATGACACAGACAAGAATTTTTGGATGAAAAATGTTGAAATTCATCAAGGTTTGTAATTTTGATTTCGATGAAAATTTCAGTATTTTGGATTTACAAAAATTTCGAAGAAAATTTCATGTATCAATTGAAATATCGACAAATATTGGTACGCAATAACTAATTTCAAAGATATTTTGAATATTGTCCAAATATCGATAAGGTCAAATTACCGAATTTTTACAGCTTCTGTCAAGTTTTTTTTTTTTTTAGAATTCAGCTTATGCCAAATTTAGGGAGTTAATTTCAGCAATTGCAAGTTCATAGTGTAAATTGACAATTATAGCAACATTCGGGAGGTATTTCGGCATTTATGTCATCTTTAGACACTTGCATTAAACTATTTACTTCAATATTGTAATAGTATAACACAATCATACAATCGTATGTATCTTGGGTTAGAGCATCTCCAACAGTTTCCCTATAATTTGTTTTTTCTCTAGTTTAGGGGAAAATGAGCATTTTTTTGCTCCAATAGATTTCATATACTTATCCCTATTTTAGAGATAGTGAGTAGAGAGAGAATAAAATTCCCTATATTTACAGCAAACTCTAAAATTATAGGAAAACATCTTCTTTGAATCTTTAATGCTCTTCTTTATTCTCTCTCTTCAAATTATATTCATTTGCACCATAAATTATTTGATTACATTTTTAAATAAAAAATATTACCATATTTAATTATAGATAATAAATTATAGAGAATATGATAAGGAAGTTGTTGGAGATACGGCATAAAAATTATAGGGGTTTTAACTTTTAAGTCTCTATAATAGAGATTTTTTAGAGAAGTTGTTGGAGTTGCTCTTAGATAATTGTAAGTTGATGTCTGAAATGAACCGATTGTCATATTAATCTAAGGACAATATCAGTTTACCACCCTGAACTTTAGACAAAAAATCATGTCAGTCCCTGTTGTTTTAATTTCGTCAACAATACCCTTGTACTTACCAATTTGATCAGTCTAGTCCATTCCGTCAATTTTGACCGTTAAGTGTTGACGTGACTCAAATTCATGTCATTGCCACGTCATCAAAATGTGGGTCCCACTTTGAGCCACATCACCACTTAACGGTTAAAATTGACGGATTGGACTAGACTGATGAAATTGGTAGTACATGGGTGTTACTGATGAAATTGAAAAAGTATGGACTAACATGCATGATTTTCAGACTAAAGTTCAAGGTGGTAAACTGAATTTAGTCTTTAATCTAACTTGTTTAGTTTACTTCTTTGAGCTAGCATCTTATTAGCATTAAGTCTTCTAATGCGAGCAAGTATCGACCAAGCTGGTTGTATCGACCTTAATCTGACCCAATGCCTCATTGAATAGAGAATCCTCGGCGGCTACCGAGTCCACGACCAGGAGACTCAATACCACATTACCCTCTCGATCAATCCATACACATGTGTTATCGAGTTTGTCCCTGATAGGCTAGCTAGCTAGCATATTTCCTAGATTATGTGGGGACACATGGTAGTCACATTCAAATCGTTAGAGGGAAAATTTTCCACGTGTACAATGACATGTCCTAATCCTAGGACACCACATTGGGTAAGGTTATGACACCCTCAAGGCAAACTTATATAAATACTAGCGTTATACCCCCATCTGAGGTAATGTTTTTATGCTCTAACACCCTTACGATACCAAAATCATTACTCCACTTAGTAGAGCGTCGAAGGGTCATCGGTCGGTACACACTGACTTCTCTATTGACCATAATCTTTGTCCTTGCAGGTGTACAAGGGCACGGAGCAGAATCAATCATCCCGACCTACACGAGCTCATCGAAACCTCTAGAAAACGGTAGAAACAGATTGTAAGGTACGGTGGAAACTAAATCATATAGGCAAATGAGATCATGATCAACACTCTCTAAACAACCTTGCAAGTCCGAAATCATTTTATTTGAACGAGTTTTCGTCTTCAATACATGAAATGAAAATAAAATATATCATTCATGGGCTTCAAAATATATCATTTCATATTGGATCCCAACAAGTCATAGGGCTTTACATGGATTTCACCAGTCCAAACGTGTGAATAATGTTTTATTATTTTGGGCCTAAACCCCTTTTATACCTTCAAAAAAGAACCATATATCATCACCCAAAAACACCAATGATTGATCTCTAATCAAAAGCAGCACTGATCGAAAAGAAAACGAGTTTGCAATATTGGGTAAACGTAGCTAATCTGAAAACTATCGGCTACCACACACTTTCTCTTATCCAGGGTCCCATATTTGATTTCGTTGTTATTTCAAGACGACTCCAAACGCAAGAAAATTTGGCAAAATCTAAGACGAAACTCGTTTTCTTTTCGCTTTCGTTTTTTTTCCTCACTATTCTTTCTGCATGTCGACAAAGTAGAAATTGCCTTCAAGTTCAAACCCAAAACCGTGTGCAGCACTCTTACCTTCTTCAAGAAGGCTCAAATTCATAGCTAGCTAGCCTTGCCTACTTCATAGAAATTGATTCCAACTTCCAGAGAGGTCCTCCAAATTGACTAGCACAGTAGCACATGGACATATCACATTATATATGTACGTATGGCCTAAAATGATTAACATTTTTCTCTTTTTGGTAAAAAGCAATGAGGACGAAGCTGGTCCCGCTATTCGCTGGTTGGCTAACAAATTAAGGGCCATGCACATTTCGGGCATAACCTTTTCAATTATGCTTAGGAAACCTACTTTTCAATTTTAGAATATGTTCATGCATGTATAGGAGCTTTGCTAACTTGATTATTATTATATGTAGTCAAGACCGATAACTAGTTACGGTTAAAAGACTAAAGAGCAAGGGCGGAGAGGGAATTGATGTACGAGAGGGCTAAATTTCTGCATATCCATTAGAGCACAAAGTAAATTTAAATTGGGGTGCGCTAAAATTTCTTTTTGGTTCAAAATCAAGCTATATATAATCGTTCGTAGTTTTAATTTTTTACCAAAACATACAGTGTATGGGGAGGGGGGGGGGGGGGGGGGTGTTTGTCTTTGCTAAAGAGTACAAACCAAGTACTAGCGAGTAGCGACTTTTTTTGAAGAAAAAAAAATCATCAAATTTTAAAGTTTAATATCACTAGGATTAGGGTTAATGGAACGATAAAGATAGTTTTGTGTGCTTGCGTCCTTGCATTCCTGCACAACCACACTGACGATGATCTAGCCAATACGAACGTGTTCAATAATTTTATGCAACAACACCAACATTTGTCATTTTACTCGAGGTATAGGCTTCACGTCCCCCTCGTTGTATAACAGTCATCTTCGTTCTTAATTCAATCTTGGTTTCCTTGTCAAAAAAAAAAAAGTGAGGGAGGCTCTCAATCACGTTATCTCAATTTAAAAATCCCTTGCTATCTAGTTCTATTTGACAACTTGCAAATGACTATATCAAATATTCTTGCTGTTTTTTTTACACTCAATCTAGTTATGCTCTTTACATTTGAATGAAATCTTCTCATTTTTGACAAAAAAAAAGTGTTGGTTCATTTGTATTGCATCAATACTTTGGGTAAAAACGACAAAATTGAGTTGAACTTTCACCATAGTATAAGTGGTGTGAGGGCAAAGTAATCTACCACCTAAATTCTAGACTTTCAAGTTTTGCAATTAGGGATGACAAAAGTGTCCATTGAGTATCTACAACCATCAACTACTTTTTATCTCTTAGAAAGAAGAAAAACAAGAAGAGAATGAGAATAACCGGTAGATATATACTTGCCCACTATTTTTGCAAACCTCTAACTATAAGTCTATAACTAATATCATTTAGATTGAAGTCATGTACAAAACAAGTGTGCAATACCTTTTGGCCAAAGCTAAGTATATATATAAATATATATAGCTAAGTGAAGGCAAAACCTAAAATAAAAGGTTAAAAGTCTCCTTTTTAAATAATTATTATCCCAAGAAAATTATGGCTTAAAGTTGTCTTTTTGTTTTGGCATTTATTTCTAAATGTGTGCTTCAAGAATGTTGAATTATAATTAATGTTGAAATGATAGGCTTAAGTTCACTTAGAGAGACCATCACTATAATTAAACTAATCTACATCTTGTATTATAAATTTACAATCAAGATCCTTCTACCTTTCAGAACAAGACGCATTTCACATCATATAATTGCTTAGATTTTGGGACACCAATAATTCTTTGCTTGTAATATTTGGACTATATATGATTCTTTCCATGTCATATTCCCTTATGGTCTTTCCAGCCAACTTTGTACCCCCAAGAAAAGACATCTCCCATCCGAAAAAAATGTACCACCTAGAATAAAAGTGGGACATCGCACTCATTTTAGTCAATCCCCCATTTATTTTTCTTTGAATTTTATGATATCTTTCTTTGAATTTGATATCATTCATATATCTTACTAATATTTTGCCGTTTGTTGAAGCTTTCAGTCCAAATAGTGACCTTGAGGCTTGAGCTAATACGCAAGAAAATTATGCATCCATTTTTGACCTAAACACACGCCCTTTCATTATTCTATGTTTTATCAACTATGCCTAGTCCAATCCTAGTCACCTTTGCAACTAGAACAATATATAGGTACTTAAATTAACCGACCTAAATATTGCAAAACCTCATTGGCATTATTTTTTTATAATTAGGTTGCATTCTTATATGTTTTGTCTAAATAGAAATGGCTTCTCATTACCATCAAAAGCTATATTAACTTAATAATGCCTTTACTTCTTTCACAAGGAATATAGCCTCTAAAACTTTGAGAGGTCCCAAAATTTCATTCAAGGGTAGCCGCGTTATAATAGTAATTCATCGCCATTAAGTGATGCGACAAAAAATAATTAATATTGTCCTTGGTATTAGCTTAAGTGGTGAGCAATGATAGAGAATTAAGTTAGGATTAGTTTTTCGGTTCGATCATCTCTAATTTAACCAAAATAAAAATTCTTATCATATAGTAACTAAATAATCTAAGATAATGCTAGGTTAGTGCACAAAAGTTTTAAAATTAAACAAAAGGGCACCTGACGAAGGTAAAATAGTTAGATGACTTAGATCCCAACTCTTCCATAGCTCAAGATTGTGACCTAGAGCCTCTTTCAAAACTTTTTCAATTATTATCACGCTGGACAAATTAATGTAACGTGATGATAAAACTATACTCAAATTTTTCTAGATTAAACAGTTGGTACTCACAAAACAAAACTATATTGCATTGTCTTTGGATTTCTAGTTTTCCACCGACTTATACCTAAGAAGGCAATTACTTGTGATCCGTGAATGAGGATTTCCACTCACCAAAATATGGAATGCTCCAAAATGTAGAGTAAACCATAATTATCAAATATTAACCCACCAACTACCCATTTCCACCGTCCATCTCCTCCCTTGACTCTTCTAATTAACATAGGACACCATGTAACCATCTAATTCCGTATCTTTTAGAATAGACCAAAACCGAATAAAAAAGAAATCATCGGCCAAAACGTTCAGTCCAAACCGGCCGGACGAATATTTGAGGGCAAAAAATTCACGCTTCTCGATGCTAGAAAAATCCTTACCTCTGACCATAAATTTTATCTGATAAATATTTAAATATTTTTCTCAAACGAACCAAGAAATTATAAATATAATATATTTAATTATCTTTAAATTCAATTTAATAACATTATTAATTTTCCCGAATATCACGCTCTCCTCCTTTCTATTTCTGTCCCTCTCTCTCTCTCTCTAAAATCTGAAACGATTTCTTCATTATTGTCCGAATCCACTACCACCAAAAATTAAAAAATTAGAAATAAAAAACCGTCACAAAAAGAGCTCCACAACGGCCACACAAACACTACTCTCCAAGCAAACCAAACACATTTCGTCATTCCTGACTGACTCCGTCACCGGAATTTTCTGTCCTCTACAATTTCGCAATCGCCAGCGTCCGTTTCGCTCCGACTCAGTTTCCGACGGCTCCGATTGGCTGGCTGATCGCTCTGCAGGCTCAACCGTTGCTGAATCTATGTTCGATTGGAGCCTAGGGTTTGGGGCTCTGTTTGGATGCGCGTGTTATTGTGCGGAGGATAAATGCATGTATCCGTGGATCTAGGGTTTCGGAGCCTGGTACTGGTGGCCTGCTTCCTGGTGCCGGTGATCGGATTCTTCGTCGCTCGGTACAAATGGCGCCTCGCGGCGGCCAGAACTGAGGAGATCAAGAGGCTGTTGGTCTTGGCCTCGGAGGAAGCTGCTAGAGCGGAGTTTGAGGTCACTGCTGGTTACGACGTCGTATCAGCTTCTGAGAATAGGGATTCTTATTGTGCTGTCTGTTACTCCCCCACCACTAACCGCTGTGCCCGCTGCAAAGCGGTTCGGTACTGGTACGTGATTCAGTAATATATATTTCTGTTCTTTCTAAATTTCTGTCATTTTGAGTTGGTCAAATTTCTGCTCTTTGGGGTTTGTAATTCTATGATTTGGCGTGGTATTGTTCTGTATATTTACATTTTATATTTGTGTATATTCTGCAGTTTTTGAAATGTGATGTCCACTTTTTAATTTGTTTTGCTGGAATGAGGTTAAGCGGTGGAGAAGATTGGAATGGGAATTTTCTTTTGTCTGGTTGTAATTCAGTGTTTAATTTGATTCTGCATTTTAATTTGTTGGAAAAGCTAAAATATTAGAGTTTGCCGAAGGAAAAAAGATGAACTGAAAGATCTATTAGTTACTAAGATTTTGCTACAACTGAGAAGGTATATTGATTAACAACCATTAGCAGATATCCATTTATTTTGCTTTTGTCCTTTTACTGTTTCCTTCCATCTTTTCACAGTCCAGTCCTATGATTGAAGAAATACACTATATACAAATCTGAACTTCTGTGCTTATCATAAAAAAAAATTTAGTGTCATATGTGGGATATGGGGAGTTTTAGACAGTGAAACAAAGCATACTAATTGAGAGAATTCGTTGAAACTTTTTCTTCAACTCTAGAGAAAAATTAAAGCCTTAGCACAGAATGAAAAATTTCCTTGTAGCCGACCCCAATTAATTTGGTCAAAAACTTTGTGGAGTCATTTGATGTTAACTTTATTTTCTAGTTAAGCTATCCATTTATGCACAGTGCCATGATTCCCATTGCTGAAAATGGTAATACACACGTACTTGTTTGTTAATTGTTATGATTCTGGTAGGTGTTCATAAGGCTTATCACATGATAGACTATGCTTAATAATTATCTCATTTGTTCATATGGAGACTGTTCAAGTTTTAGTGCTTGAAATTTCTTGTTTATACACCCTTACCAATTGATAACATGGTCAAGTTACACTTTTGGTCCTTGGAGTTTAGGTATAATTCTGTCTACGCCGCTGTAGTTCTAATTTCAACAAATTTACAGCTATTTTTTGCGTATATTATTATGGGATCCAAAGATAAATCTAATCATATTTGTTGACGAAAAATGATCACAAGGTGAACAAGTTTACTATTCATTATAGCCTAATTCCACGTTTACGTCATATTGGTTGCTCTACATTGGTGACATTAGGGCAAAAATCACATTTTCCTTCAACCAATGTGAGGGACATGTAAATTTCGACTGCATTGGAAAACCTTAACAGGCTATAAAATTCTAAACTCTAAAATAGAGGATTAAAATTATAGTTTAAACTAATAATATTATCATGTCGCTCATTTGTTCAACTGTAGATTCATCAGCCACACACAAACACACTCCTCTTCATATTATGTTCTCTCTCTCTCTCTCTCTCTATTATATTTTACAAGATTGATCTGATGCCTGCATTAAATGTTTCAGTTCTGGGAAGTGTCAAATAGTTCACTGGCGACAAGGTCACAAGGAAAATTGCCTGCCTGCACTCATTGTTGATCCGAATGTTGATGGGGGAAGTGATGATGGCCAGAAGGTGACCAAGAACAATCTTGAAACTAATGCTGACAAGTTTGAAGCTAGGCAGTCAAATGAAAAATTCTCCGAGGAACCTGCAGTTCCTAATCCTGGTTGCCCACCTGAGGTTCAGTGTGTAAAGGATGATGATAGTGAAGATGAATTTCTTGCCGATAGGAAAGAAACAAATTCTCCTTCTGGATCATCAGCTACATCTTTTTCTGGATTTTCCACTTCTACAAGCAGTAGTGGATCTTCAGATGATGTTTCTGTCAGTGAGAGTGTTAGTTCATTTGAACCTGACAGAGCAGATGGACACCAATCTGCTAATGATGCCCTTGACATACTGCGGACTTCATTCAATGTGGACCAAATTGATGAATCTAAGCCATTATCTCCAAAGTTTGCTAGCCTGGTTGATTCTGTTGATGGATTTGCAAAACTAAGCAAGTCAAATCAGGTTAAACCTAGTTTCAATGATGGAGAGAATGAGCAGATATCCAACTCTTCTTCGGGTGTGAACCATAATGGCACGAGTGAGGGTCCAGTTACCGAGTCTTGTACAACATCTTCTGATTTCTGGGGGAGAACTCTCGATTCTTTCGGGTCTGAGAGTGATGCTCATGTGCCCAATTCAAGTGTAGCCAGTAAAAGCAAGATTTTTCATTCTAGATCTTCATTCAAATCGTCCACTGCTCCTCCCCTGCATACAGTAGCCTCTGAGTCAAGTGGCAGTTTATCAGATGATGCTCTTCCAGATTCTTCAGTGCTCAATAATTCTAAATGTGGAGCTGAGATATTGGAGAAGACTAGTGGAGATGTTCCAAAGGTCAGGACCTCCCCATCCCTGAACTTTGAAGAGTTAAATAATGAGGATAATGGACCTAGCAGTGATTCACACGCCTTCAAGTCCAGAGAAACTAAATCTATGCCATTGTCCTCTTCTTATGGTCAAAAATCTCTTAGCAGTGAAAGAGTTTCAAGAAGTACAGATGCTTTGCATTCTAGTAGAGTGGTGCCTACAATTTCAGAAAGGTCAAATCATATTGTTAATAACTGCAGCAGAACTTTGAAATCTCGGGAAGCTGGTTGTCAATCATTCAGTGTTTCTGATGCTCGTTTTGCATCTGGTGTCAGAGGCTCTTCAGTTCTAGGTGTAAAATCTGGAAATGGTGATTGTGTTGAGGCTTGTGATGCTGTTTCATCTCAGGTTACAAAATCTTCAAATGATAGGACTGGCTCGAAAACCTCTGTATTTAAAGTTTTCGATCAGTTTAGAGGATCTAAAATTTCAAAGCACTATCCTTTGGGAGTTGGGAGTGAAATTGCAGGAAAACATACTGAGAAGGTTTTTCATTTTATCCTATTATGATAAATATACCTTTAATATTCAAACTGGCTTGCAGTTATCTGTTTTGTAGCTAATTATCTGTTTTGTTTCTGCAGGAACTCTTTCCGTATGAAGTATTTGTCAAACTTTACAATTGGAACAAGGTGGAATTGCACCCTTCTGGCCTTATAAATTGTGGTAACAGGTAACAATAAATGATATCGAGTTCTGCCAACATGTTTGAACAAGAGTAGAACATGCATTGAAATGAGTAGCTATATGACTGGATAGATCTTTGTGAAGTCTCGTCTCTCAAACTTTGGTTTATATTAATGTGACTTCGCAAGTCGTGACCTGTCTTTTTGTATTTTGTCAGTATCACTTAGTGTTGTATGTATGGTATAATGCCATCCATTAGTCTTCTGTGCCAGAGTTTTGAATGGGCCATATACTGTATCATAACTACATTTTTTACTGAATTTCCAAGTTTGCTATGTATGTGAAAGTGTATAAATTGATTGTTTATTTATTGATAAATGGCTTATCTTTATCAAATAAGTATTGTACAAGTATTTATAGGAATGTGGCATACATGAGAAAGTTGGAGAACACTCCAACTTTCAGAAAAATTTTCTTAGTTTATATTGTAATAAGATATTAAGAATTGGAGGACATGAGTTTTTGTTTTTGTTTTTTGGCCAATTTCCGGAAAAGATTTAACAGCAAACATTTAGCACAAGTGTACAACTATAGTATTTGCTCTTGTATGTTCACTGATTGGTTAGGCACATGGGCATATACTCGGATCTAGTTTGGTTTTATGATCTAGTGATTATGTATTTAAGCATATCATATGAGCTAGTGTAAATGAAGCATGCCTTAATGTATATGAGCGCCAATGTGCATGTGTATGGGTCCAGTAGTGTCTTTCTAATTGGTGGGCTATCAGAAAAGGAACAGCTGGCTAGGAGTGTTATCTCTACCCAGTTATCACATTATGCAATTCATCCTTGACTGATATTTAAATGAGTTTGATAGTATAAACCCAGTTGTGAAGGTTTATCTAATATATCCATTTTTGAGTAGGATATAGAGTTCTTTTATGTAGATCCGAAGTTGATTTGTTTCTCTTGTTGTGGATTTCCTTCTTTGTTGTATTTTTGTCAGTTCTCTTTCTAATGATCTTTATTCCTAATGTGCAGCTGCTATGCCAATGCAGTGCTCCAATGCTTGGCATTTACTCCACCTCTGACTGCTTATTTGCTTCAGGGACTCCATTCTAAAGCTTGTACGTTTGCAAGCATGCCCTCCATTATGGATTTCAACGAGTTCTTATTTAGTATAGCCATTAGTTCTTGTATTATGGAAATTTCATTGATGAGTCTTACTGTGTGTCAGGTGCAAAGAAGGAATGGTGTTTCATGTGTGAGTTTGAGTGTCTAATTTTGAAGGCAAAGGAAGGGAAATCTCCACTATCTCCTATTGGAATACTTTCCCAGTTAAGAAATATCGGAAGTCAACTTGGTAATGGGAGAGAAGAAGATGCCCATGAATTTCTAAGGTGTGCTAGCTTTCTATGTATCTGGAGCCTATATCCAAGTCTATGCTTTAGTCAAACTAGTACTTTTCCATCTTCTGGAAACACCTTTTTGATTCACTAGTTATATTTACAGATATGCTATTGACACGATGCAATCCGTTTGCCTTATGGAAGCTGGGGTGAATGCTTCACAGTCTTTGAAAGAGGAAACAACTTTAGTAGACCTTACTTTTGGTGGCTACCTTCGATCAAAGGTAATGTATGGTAAATTACCTACCATGGATTAATGGTATTACAAATTGTACAACTAAGGAAACTCCTGTTCTTTTTGGTCCGAGTTTGGATGCTGTTTGATTGTTGCCATCTTACTGTTAATGGAAAATACTTATATGATTTTATGGCCTCAGATAAAATGTACAAGGTGCCAAGGAAAGTCTGAGCGACAGGAAAGAATGATGGATCTTACTGTTGAAATTGAGGGTGACATAGGAACCCTGGAAGAGGCTCTTCGGCGATTTACTGGCACTGAGATCTTAGATGGTGAAAACAAATACCAATGTAGCAGGTTAGATGTGTTTCTTAAAGCTCTTGAGAGCATTTATTTTCTATACGTAATACATTATGTTTCTCAGAAAAAAAAAAAACTATATGTTAAGTTTGCTGATGAGGCCATGACCGGTAAGTCCTTCTGGCAATGCATTGGATAATTAGAAAATTTAAATCCCCTTTGACAACCATTTTGGTTTCTTACTTTTCATTTTTCTACTTAGAGATAGAGGATATATATTGGAGAAAGGAGTGAGAGAATGTGTATGAAATGGTACATAAAATGAAAACTAAAAACAAAAGTCAAGATCTTAAGATGATATGTGAGGGGAAGTGTTCTTTTACACCTACAGCAAACTGTTTGTTCTATAAACGAAGTTTAAATCCTACTAGACTCTCTTTCTCGTGCCATGATGCTTGCCTCACATATATTTTCAGGGTGTGAGTATAGCAACATAATATGTTACATTTTTTAGTAGTGCAGCATAATGAATCATGCGAAGACAATATTTTGAGATTGTTACAAAAGAATTTTGATGTGTTAACCTGTAGTTTTTTCTTTTCATTCCCCTCTCTTTCCCATTTGCCTCTGGATGATTGCTCGTTGATCTGCCACCAAAGTTTGAATAACTTTTGATACCTTATTGGATTTGCTATTCATATGAAATCATTGGCTTTAAGATGCACCAGCTTTAGTTTTTTACAAAATCATATGAATCACAGATGCAAATCTTATGAGAAGGCCAAAAAGAAGTTGACAATACTGGAAGCTCCCAATGTCCTTACTATTGCATTGAAGCGATTTCAGGTAATTAATTCTTAATGATGGTTTTTTAGTATGGAGTTTACGTTTTTTCTCTTATTTATCGTTTTTTTTTTCTCGAACAGTCGGGCAAATTTGGGAAGATCAATAAGCCCATACGGTTTCCTGAAATCCTGGACTTGGCGCCTTATATGAGTGGTACAAGTGATAAATCACCTATCTACAAGCTTTATGGGGTGGTTGTTCACTTGGATGTCATGAATGCCGCATTTTCTGGTCATTATGTGTGCTATGTGAAGAATTTGCAGAACAAGTGGTTCAAGATTGATGACAGCACGGTATGTTCTTAGAAAAGTTGGTATTTTTTTTAATTGCGTTGCAACTTCATTTTTTTTTTCCCACTTGTTGTTGGGGCTATCAACTGCAAGTCTTGGGGTTATCTGCGTACTTTACTAATTAGTGGTGCTTCTCAATTATATGTAGGGAGTTTGTGTGTATTTTAGGAAGTTCCAGCTACAATGCGTTTACTGGAAAAAATTTTGCTCTCCATAATTACATGGATGCACATCGATTGTATTTATGACTAGTAGATTTTTGTTTTACCTTAAGCGAAATGTATTTGATGACATGGACAAGCATGAAGGCTTTAGGGGTGGTCTAATTTTGATAGTCATTGATGATTGTAGCTAGCATTCAACCGCATAAGGACTATGAAGTGTATATACTTGTCTATTTAGCTATTATTTACTTGTTTTATTCATTTCATGCATAGCCAGAACATTGTACTATTGTAGTAATTTCAAATTCCAGTATCAATAATTTGTTGGCTATGGTTTGGCAGGTTACTGCTGTGGAACTTGAAAATGTTTTGGCGAAAGGGGCGTACATGCTTCTTTATTCAAGGTGATGGATCCCTGGACATCTTTTGTTCTATAACTTTTCTAGTCTTCATTGTTTCAGCTTTTGACTAAACTACTATGCAGGTGCTCGGCGAGAGCCCCAAGATTAATAAGGAACAGAATAATATCTTCTGATCCCAAACATAGAGCCATTCCTTCATGGATCGGTGGAAAGAGTACCAATTTGAAATCAAAATCCTTTTCCACACGTCCAAGTGTTGCTCAATTCCCCAGTTCAAATCCCCCAGAGAATTCTACCAGTTATCCGCCATTGCAAAGGATTTCGGAAGAGGACTCATCAAGTGACAATTCTTCCCTTATCAGCAGCCGCTCTGACGAAGGTTCTTGTAGCACTGATAGCACTCAGTATTCTACCAGCACGGATGACTTTTCCGATTATTTATTTGGTGATTCAGGACGTGATTGGAATAGCCCTTGGAGAAATTTTTCAGATTCTGACACTTCCTCATCCTCTTCCTCACCCTTGAGTTCGAAGCACTCACCGCTCTCTGATTCAAACCGGTACTCTTCAAGTTCCACTGAAACTATTGGTGTTTGGGATGGCCGACCTATTGGGGGTAGCCGCAGGTTCGTAGATTCAGATGGCAAAGTGAGTGATCCTTTTTTGGATTCTGACATTACTAAACAGTGTAGAAAGTTAGCTAGTAGTAGTAGTAGTAGTAGATATAGGGAAACTGACTCGGAGAGATTAGGACTCGATTCGTTAAGCAATGTAAAATTTAGAAAATCAAATTGTGAAAGAACAGCAGACGTTTGATTATCACAGTTAGGAAAATAAGAGAATGAGAGGGGCTTTGTATGTAATGTACCCATTACCATTAGCTGGTTTAATTTAAAGAAATCGGCCACCACCATTTTGTGTAGTTACTCCCTTTTAATTTAAATATATTAACAACACGCCCAGGAAAGAAAATGTTTGAATCTAAGTACTCTAATTTTCTTCTCGCCCCCAGAATTCTGTTGTAAGCAATGGGTAATTCTAGGTCAATGTTTTTTTTGGCTAAAGGTCAATGTTAGATTTGGGCTTTTCCTTGCTTCTGGAATTTGGGTTAGGTAAATAGAAATGGCATTCTGCTTTTAAAGTAAAACCCTTGTAAACTGAGAATAGCAGAGCTGAAACATTAATAGGTTTTCCCGAAAAAGGGATGCTAACTTTTCCCTTTCAACCTTCTTTATTCTGCGGTTTAACTTGGTGTTCGGAACGTTCACATTTGTGAAAAATTGAAAATTGTTGAGTGATCTAACTCTTATCATATAATAAACAACTCGTCGCTAAAATTGTCTGGTTTTCCAATTTTCTTTTTATGATAGTTAGGAAATGAACCTAGAAAATAAACTTGAGACCAAGTTGCAAAACTTGTCATGTAGATTTGTTTTGGTGGGTAGATTTCTCATAGAGCCAAAAGGAGAAGGCCAACCAAAAATAAAAAGTGAGGGTTTGTAGGGTTTAGTGAATAAAAGTAAGTGCCAAATAAAGTGGTGTTTGCGTCTCCGCATTGCATTACTGACCAAAATAAATGGGAGAGAAAGTCAATGACGGCAAACAGAAGAGTACCAATTGTCAAGACTCAAGACAAAGAAGAAGCAATGAATTAAGCATATTGTTGTTGGGGCCTTGTGGGGGCCCAACACACAGACAAAACCAACCCATACCCGGCCATAATCCGTATTCCATTTTAACCCATTATCGATCGTCCACTTGGTTTTCAGGTTTTCAACTTCATCGATCGAAACAAAACGATAGACGGAGACAGTCAGCACCACCGTACACGTGTACTTTATTATTAATGCAATGATGACTGCCTTGACCTGAATGCATTGTACTCACATAAATGTTCTGTTCTACTTCTTCTACATACAAACAGACAGTCAGCAGTCGGCAAAATTTCCTTGCTAGCATGTGATGAGAAATGGGTCAAGTATATACATACAGACAACTTATAAAAATTCTGGAAGATTAATTTAGTGAAAAAAGAAAGAAAAAAAATAAGATGAGGTTGTAAAAGAAAAAAAAAATTGTATTTTTGTCGACGAGACGTCATTTTATTCATGGAATTTCATACAAAATTTTAAAGTTATTTCCAACCGACGGCACCATTTTGTTGATGTAAAATTACGATATCAACTAGTGAACGAGAGATTGCCAAATCCAATAGTTTGTGGGGTTGTGCTCTTGAGGTGGGCTGCCTTTGTAAATGACACTTAAAGCTTGCATGGCCCTGATCATCTTCTTACTCAAATTAATCCGAAATGTTTTATGGCAAGAACCTACAAAAGTGAGAAAATTAATGGTTATTGCGTGAGACCGGCCAAACATACTCCGCTGTCCAAGTTAGGAGAGTTTTTGAGCATTTTAATGGAGCTTTGAGAGAGAAGAAAGCTTAGTAGCTTACCTTCAACAATGGTGAAAGATGGTATCTATAGTTGGAGGAGGGGGAGACCAAGTTACAAGTGTCTGTATACTCCAAAGTTAGTCCCGAACTAAGTCTCATGTATGGATTGGTGCCCAAGTTTAGTGGTAGATGGTGACATGTGGTTCTACTATTTGGGATTTACTTATAGAGTTCGGAGGGCCTCCGCCTCGGCTAGGCCTGGTTATCGGAGAGTATGAGGATGAGGTATACTAATATTCAGAGGGATTAAGTGTACTAGCCAATAAGACATGAGGCATAGGGAGGTATATGAGCCGCCCTAGGGAATGCCTATGAGGCTTCATCCTTCATCTCTACCGGGGTCGAATGGGGTATCGAAGGAGTAAAAGCAAGATAACGAGGTTCGGTTCACGTAACACCAAGTTTTATGACTCAAACTAGTTGTAAAATCAGAGTTCGACATGACACTTTGACAATTTAACAGAACTTAAATAAAGAAAGTTGAAAAGTCAAACGTGTTTGCCTAATCAAATTCTAGCACGAACATAGTTAACCGATTATTTATAACTTTCTATATTAATTTTCTGCATGAATATTCTTAATTTCGAACATAAATAGATTTGTTTTGAATCTAACCCAAGAAAAAGAATGCAATGCAGCCGTACGTTATGAGATAGCGCACGCCTGAGCTTTTTCTGGCGGCAACAGAAAGTCATGAAGAAAAGTGGTCATAGCACAGCAGAATGAGAATCTCTTATGTTCGGGACTTGTCGAAGAAAGCAGCAACACAACAGAACAGATCGAACCCAACACAAATATATCCCTCTCGATCGTGAATCGATTGATCACGTACTCTTCTTGATTTCTTCCTCCAACAAATTTTGGTCTTTTCGGCTGAAAGAGATTGGTGGTCGACTCGACGACTCTCGACCATCACCAAATTCCGTCTCGATCTGTATATATTTCTATGCTCATGCATATGCTTCCGTCGGCTGCTTCTTTTTCTTTTCGCTTTTTTCATTTTAGGTATTTTTCTTAATATGTCTCTAATCTCTATGACAATGACAAGCATTTACTATCTACCAAACAAATCGATAATCATGCGATATGAGACTATGAGGTATATATGAGAGTTTGAGGGCTCCAGATCGACATACCACCGAAATAGGGTTCTCCATTTCTTCCTTTCTTCCATATCAATGTAATGCATATTTGATCGGAAAAAAATCTCCAGAGTAAATATAAAGCAAAAGGGAACAGAAAGATGCAAAAAGTAAATCAAAGAAAGAGGAAGGAAGGGTGAGAGAGGAAGACTCACCGTTTTGGGTCAAAAAGAGAGAAGAACAAAAAAAATTGAATAATCTTTTGTCGTCCATGCATGCCCAATTGCCCATAGTAAAATCTTTGGAGATTAACTTAACTTCACCTAATAAGTAATAACTCTTAAAATTACTCTCGGTACCCAAATTGAGAATTTACAATGCTCGAAAAAAAATTATAGGATAAATTTTACAAATGATCACTCAACTATGACAATTTCGACACTTTGGTCACTATACTTTCAAAAATATCACTTTGGTCACTCAACTTTAATACCGACTTTCACTTTGGTCACTTAACTTTAATACCGTCTTTCACTTTGGTCACTCGACTTCAATTTTGAGTGACCAAAGTGATATTTTTGAAAATATAGTGACTAAAGTGTCGAAATTGTCATAGTTGAGTGACAATTTGTGAAATTTTGCCAAAATTATATATATTTGCAATTTCCATCAACTTATCTATTAAAATTATATATATTTATATATTAAATACTATTTTAATTTTTGTATCCTAGACGTATTATATCTTGATTTTTTGAGTTTTTTTCCCACACTTTGTATCCGTGTCAGTGCATGATAGGTGTCGTAAAGTATCAAACACGCGACACTTTGGAGTATATATATGATTGACACGTACATAAATTGACATATATGATTGACAAATGAATGTGATACTCCACGATCCTTTGTCGATGATTATGCTGGCAGCTGTTGAGTTAGATCAATCTGATAGAAACAACCATATAAACTTGTGGAGGGGGAGATATGAATTGCTATGTAGCAACATTTGGTGAAGGTAGCAGTGGCAGCATTTTCCAAATAAAGCTTCTTTTTTTTTTGGACAATTCTTCCAAATAAAGCTAATCATGCACTTATAAATCAGTCTATATTCAGATATGAATCATATGATTGAACCACTACATGGTCCTACAAATAGATACTGATACTGTAGGAGATCAAGTTAGTTCATTGAATTTGAAATGTATGATTTTTCTCCAGTATGAATTTGTTGAATTTTTGCCACCTATTATTTCAAAACGACAAGGATATATTCTTGCAATTTTATACCTTTTCCAGTTTTCCTGTACCCAATTAATTACCCATTTTCATGCATCATTTCTCCCTCATTTCTCCCTCTTTTTCTTTTCACCGTCTAATTTATCTTCATTTTTTCATTTGAGAGGAGGATGATTGTTTATTTTTTTAAAATAGGATCAAATTAAAGTACACCAGTCAACAAGCCTCCCTCCCGAACAATTAAACTACGGAGAATTTGTTGACTAAAAGCAAGAAGAATACGAAAAGAGAAGAAAATAAGTTGCTAATAGCAATTAATAAACTAATGTGCAAATGGTAAACTTGGCGGTACGTTGGATTTTTTCTTCATGTAGTATCAACTAGGAGAGGAGGTTAATTACAGCATTCGTTGTGACAATCTTCTGCAATGGATCTTGTCGATCTTGAAGGATCCAGAGGAGGACATTAAGTTTCGATCTTGGTGATTTCTCTTGTCGCTCTTAGTGAAACTGGGCGACGATTAACGTTCGGCTTGAGTTAGTCAGATTTCTTCTTCGATGTTGAGATTATGTTTCTCGATGATACTGTTCGGTGTTACTTTGCCTTTTGTTATGGTGGTGATGGTTTCCTAGAGGAATCACCTACTTGATGCAGGGGTTGCGGTGGTGGTTATGAGGGTGACGACGATTTTGACGACTGCTATAGTGTAAGGGCAAAATATTTGCTATTGGCTATTTCCTATTTGACAAAACCTCTTCCCTTGTATTAGCATTTGTTTTGTATTCAATGCTAGTTTGTATTAGGGATTTGGTGTCGTGGCTTAGGTTGTTCTTACTCGAGATGGTTCGTGAAGACGCCATTATTATCCGGTCTTTTCTCCGGACTTCGATCATTGGTCATCGAAGGTTTCGTTCAAGCACCTCAAGGTATGACTCATGCATATGCACATGCATTTCATTCACATTATGTCTTCCTTGTTGTCCTAGGTTTTATCTAGGTTGTTTTCCTTTCTCTTATGATGTGAATTACATAAGTATAGGATGCTTGATTGCCACACTTGTGTCTTGTATCACAAGTTTCGAGTGCTTATTTTGTATGCATAGTTTCATACATTTGAGTTTATGATGTTAGGATTGCTAGATCTTCTTATAGATTTGTTTTGATTAGCATTCCTTTATGTTTAAGGCTGTTTTATGCCTTGCGATCGATCGTCACTGTTCATGCGATCGATCGCACCACGTGGCAATTATGTCCGTTGGATTTTATGACCGTTGCGGTTCAAAAATATGTCCGTTGGGACTTTTTGTGCGATCGATCGCACGACATTCTGCGATCGATCGCAAACAAGGGTTTTCACTTCCAGACGTTTCTGTCTCTTGATTTTACACTGTGCGATCGATCGCATAATATCGTGCGATCGATCGCAAATACTTCTGGGCTGTTTTCTATAAATAGAACCCTTGTGTTTCATTTCGGTCAACTCTTTCCCCATAGTCGAAAATACACTTTGAGAGAGTTCTTTGGTATTGTGAGTGATCCTAGTTCCATGTTGTAGGTTCCTCACCTTAATCTCCATCTATAATCCATTGCTAAACACTTTGATTTGCATTTATATGCTAGTTTAGCCTATGTATAGGATTTAGGAGATTCTATTCAACTCTAGCAATTGTTCCTTGTTGAATTGCTGAGTTGAAGGATTGAATCATTTGTTTCAATCTTCTTTGTTGTTT
Organism: Rubus parviflorus; assembly: GCA_029955375.1. Classification (NCBI taxonomy): domain Eukaryota; kingdom Viridiplantae; phylum Streptophyta; class Magnoliopsida; order Rosales; family Rosaceae; genus Rubus; species Rubus parviflorus. The sequence continues at coordinate 10,223,844 of JARGGL010000008.1, read as the reverse complement.
GTTTGTTTAGCTAATGATCCTTGTGATTAGTTAAACAAACCCTTGAATCATATTCAAGGCTTTTCAATTCGGTTTGGTTAATGCAAGCAATTGTTCCTTGTTGAATTGCTTGTGTTAATCGAATTGAATTCATTCATTCATACACACACACACACTTGCATAGTCGGTGTCTTGCGGTTGGAGGATTCACGCGGTGAAGTTCGATCAATCGGAGAAGCTTGAGGTGGGATCACTTGAAGAGCATTCGGGGCTACACAAGGTTAGAGCTGCCACTAGTCATAGGGTTGATAGTGTAGAGTTTGGGACGGAGTTCCCCCTTGTACGTGTTGCCGTTTGGCGTTTTCATAGTGTTACACAAGAGCGTGGGGTACGGCTCCCCTCCGGTTTTCCTCTAGAGGTAGAGGTTCCGGGTGACCATATTGTGTGTTGATTGTGTGGTTGCTATTATCTATATTGTGCTTAATTGCTTAGCATGTTGCATGCTTGATCATATATAGATATAGTCCGTGGTGTGCTAGTTTGATGCACACTTTGGGATTCTAGGTTGTACAATTGATTGTGCTTGTTGCATATATATTTGTTATCAATTATGTATTGCTTGAGCAATAGTTAAAACCTAGGTTGTTTATTGTGAAGCATATTTGTATTGCTTCCTATTGTTGTTTGTAGGAGAGTTAAGTTTTAATTTGTTAAAAGTTGTGTATACTCTCCGATTAGTGTTTAGGACGACTACCGTTATTGGGACAATCCGGGCATACCGGAATTTCATATAGTTGTTTGGATAGTTTGGGTGCGAAATTCGACTTTTGGGTCTCATTTCGAGCTTAGGCTGGCCGGGCTAGATTTGTTACGGCTTGGACAACTATGAAAGATGTCTTGCTACTCTCGGTTACTACTTAACTTTCAGTGATTATGGAGTGGAAGCTCCTTAATTCCTGTCATGCCTATTTTTCTAGTAACGACTCTTTTATATACTTTTTTCGATTTGCTATCATTCTTATACCACAATTGCATGCTTAACTGGGTTGGTAGCAGTAATTGATTTTTCCTTAGAGAGCAAGGTATTTTTGCAAGATAGTAGAAATTCTAATTTCGATTCTCTTTTGATAAATAATAATATTTGTTTTTTTTGGAAAGACTCCAACATTGTGACCTAAATTTAGAATTTTTTTCTTTTCAAGGATATTCATATATGAGGAACATTCTAAATTAGTATGACTCTCAAATTAATTCAAAACTTACAGACTATTTCCGAGTACTATGCAATCTAGTTTAACTACTAAAACCATTCATTCTTTTGGTTCTTATGCAAGAATCGTGTCTACAAAAACTCAGCCCAATTCATAACCGCTTGGTTATCTAAAATGTGCACAAGAGTGGTAGTAGCAGATGACAAAACGATTTTTAAATTGGCTGATATTTGAAGATTTTCTTTGTGCAAAACGAATTAGAGGATTAACGATTTCGATTATTAAATTACATATTAAAAGCATTTAGAAACTTCCCTCCAATTATATATATGATTCTTTTTGACATTTAGTAGGATCGTGGTCCAAGTAGACATACCACGTGGTATAGGTGTAATATAATGACATGCAATATTTGAGGCCATGCACAAGTTGTTGAGGCCGGCCATGCATGTCAATTCCGATCCTCTTGTTTTTCTGGCCATCCATTCCTTCTTTCATTCATGCCTCTCTCTCTCTCTCTCTCTCTCTCTATATATATATATATATATATATATATATATATATCCATTAAAAGAGACATTATTTTTGTTTTCCTAAAGAACCATTCAGATTTCATGTACATTATTAAATTAAGTCCATCTCTTCTTCATTTTCTGTGGTTTTTGTGTGCTTCTTGTCCCCATAATATATAGAGACTTTAGTATTGGTATCTCATCACCTTTGAGGCTTTGACTAGAGTTATATATATATATATATATATATATATTATGCCCTAACCAATTAGTCAATTTAGTGTTGAGGAATTGCCGAATTGGACTATAACACTCACGTGCGCGCGTTATTCACTTGAGACTATTTGAAAGGAATGAATGGAATATTGTTTACTTAATTTAATATATCTCAAAGTGTTTAAAATGGTGATATAAATGATAAAATTTCCATGAAATGAAGACGTACTTATATAATACCTTCCTAGCTACTTCATTCATTTTAATAATTATCAAAGCAATATATAATTCATTTATTCTTCTGGATACTTCTCCTCAATAGTCACTAAATAACACGTTATCCAGGAGACTATTCACTTCGATCACTAATTTCTTCATATATGGTACGTAATTAGCTAGACTTTTACCACTGGATCGAATAATTTATGGGCACAAATTTACGATAATATAAAACAATAGCGAATAACTTAACTCGCTAAAGCAACAGAGAGAGTTCAAATTCGATTGCAACACAACAACTAGGTAAAGCTAAGCTAGGGTTGTAATATCATCATTAGGTTTAGCACTGAAGAACCGAAAATATAACCAAAAGTCCAATTACAGGCCAGTGGTTGCCTAACAACGACTACGAAGTAGAATTATGAACACACCAATTAATCAAATTCATTACTTAGTAAGATTAAGTGTGACACAAGTCAGAACCATTGTGCTTTATATGATTATGATGATAAATAATTGTGAGAACAAAGTAGGCGCTTGGTTGCAAAGAGATCGATCGAGTTTGAAATTAACGTTAAAAGAATAGTCAAGAAAAGAGGCGCCTGCCGCTTGGTAATGACTCATCTTATCAATTGTCAAACATGCTTTAGATAGGTTGGCTTTATATATATAATCCATCCAAAGCCAATGGAAAAGAAAAAGGGTAAAAAGAAAAGAAAATTAGGGTTTTCACAAAATTATCTTTTCCAAACTTGAGATAGTTTGGGGTCTTTGCAGGTAATTTACATCTCTTATGCAGTTAAATTCATTCGGCTAAATTACTACTTGAATTAGCGGATGAATCGTCTTCGTGTTGAATCATTATTTTCTTTAAAAAATGTTATTTTTTTAGAAATTGGTATTTTTTTACCTTCCATGTTTTCGCTCCACTTGCTTTATTGTCAATGCATAATTCACCCTAACTGGATTGGGAGAAATAATAGGTTAGGGCGGCATGAGAAATTAATAATCTTTTTTCAAAATGTATAAGTTGTTATGCACAAGCTTTGATTATCTAGCCATGCATGGTGTGTGTAGACTAAATTAAGTTTCTGACTAGTTGAAATAATCATCTCCTTCTTTGTTAGGTAAGTAATAATTCTCCCTTATCCATTTAAAAATTGACAATAATGAACTCTAAATTTTTTTTTTATTCCCATCCCCATCAAAAGATATAAAATTCAAAATGGAACTTTCTTAAGGACTGAATTTTGAGAAATTTTTCCTTGTGTCTGTCACGTTTATGTCAAATATATGACTTTTCAATAAAATCTTATCAAGTAGAATTTTTTTAACACCTTAATATTAGGTAAATCCTAAACTCTACCCTAAAATCCTAAGGATCCGTGTCCAATGCTGAGATGTTAAAAAAATTCAACTTGACATATTTTTGTTAGGAAACTACATATATAACATGGCATGACGATTACATCTAAAAATTTCTCATAAATTCTTATTACATTAATAAGAACTTTATTGTTAAGGACTAAATAAGGACAAAGTTACCTATAATGAGCAAAATTAGAAATTGTCAATATTCTCACCCCACCTCACACCCTTTAAAAACTGCCACCTTCACAGGTTTTGGAGACAGAAAATGGGCCAATGAAAGTTTGAAAGTAAAATTCAACCAAACTTACCCACACCCCTAAACTTAAATTGAACTCTCAACCTTTTATTTTCTTTCTATTTTCTTTTTTCCAAACTCTTGTTTCTTTTCTTCTTTTTTGGGTTTTTGGTTTCTTTTTGTTTTTTCTTTTGAACTTTCGCTTCTTCACAACTCCACACTTAAATTTTCCACAACCCCGGCCATACTAGCTTATTTCAAGCACCTTATTCTTTATAATGTACAAACACTCTTCGTTCTAGCTTCTCTTTAATCTTTATTCCCTTGAGGCGCATTCTCTTCTCCACAAGCGTTTTGTACAAGGACTTTATTAATTGCCTCAAGAAATTAATATCTTTGAGGTAAACCACCTCCAGAAGTCCAGAGCTAAGTTGCTAGCGCTAAGTGAATATATAAGTGGTCATCATCTGGTCATTGTGGAGAGTGCGTGATTGTCTTTCTCATATTTAGCATATTAATTTTCAGTGTGAAAGACATTAATTATGATTTTGGTGTCTACATATCCTCATATTTCAGTCGTTTATGATATTAGGTCGAGGAATATGGTGGCTCACCGTCTTGCTAGGTTTGGTCTTACTTCTATGACAAATCTAATTTGCTTTCAAGTTTCTCGTAAAAATAGAAAAAATGGAGAAATATGAATCATTCCATACTTTAAGCGATTCACTTTTTCCACATTAATTACGAATTTCCTAATTGTTGTCCTAGCGTTACCAAACACTAGAATGAAAAACTCATAGAAATCTTAATTTCTCATATCCATGAAAAAAATAATTAAAAATATATATATATATATATTTTCTTTCGGCGAACCAAACAAAGTCTTAGTATATAATATTTTATTTCTTTGAGAAAATTCAACAGATCAAAAGAAGGCTGTATTTTGATCCCTTATCATCATGTTTCGCTCTTCAACAATTACTATCAACTTCTTCATGCAATCTTACTTCCCATGTTTCTTCAATGTTGTATTAGTTGTATTTCTATGTTTACTTGATTGTAATGATATACGCCTTTGGGGTATTAAGTGCACCCTTCATGCATCTTATTGTTTCCTAAATCGACTATCATCAAGGAACAAAGCTTGCTTGCCTTGTTTTTTTTTTTTACATGGCAACATCTTTTAAATGAAAACATTGACCGATAAACCTGTTTGAGATTGTTTTTCAGAGACAAAAAAACGCTTTTAAATTTATAAAAAATTAATTATAAATTATAAAAATTATAAAAAAATGGAATGGTCTTGGGTAAGTTTTAAAAGTACTTAAAAAGTAGTTTTGAAAAACACTCGTACAAAAGCGTTTTTGACATATTTGAAAAACGATTTCAGACATTTCAGAAACAATCACAAATAGACCCTTTACCTAGAACTAAAGAATTCATAGTTACTCTCGGATTTAATCTCAAAGTTGAATTTAAAACACTAAAAATGCAATCATCGAGTCCTTGATATAAAATCAAAGGTAATTTCTTGGTCAACATATTACCAAGAGAACATTTTTTTTTCTGCCTAATCAGATAGTCAACAAAACTGACTATCCTCTCCAACAATGTAATATAATAAAAGAGTTGAAACACACAATAGGATCTAAAATTGATCGTTAGGAATAGCTAACCTAGTTGGGTAGTTGATGCAAAGTGATTTTGAAAATTCTAAAAGCATGAAATAATATTAGAGGCTCGGGAAGAGCCAAGCCAGCACCTTTGCTTTTCTTTCTTTCTTTCTTTCATTATGTAGTGTGCGCTTTTTTCCCATCAAGGAAAGAAAGCATGGGAACTGAGCTGAACGAAGTGATCGGTCTAAGTAAGATGCAGACAAACCAAAGTACACATAAGATCATTACCAGATAGAAAGCAAGATATAAAGGAAGTGGAGAGGAAGCAGAAGAAGAAGGGTTTTATTTTTTTCCGATCGATCAAATGCCCATTTATTAATTCGACAAAGTAATAACTCTCTCCATCTATCTACCTATCACTCTGAAAAAGAAAGAGACTAAACTGGCCAGCACAAACCCCAGCCACGTTCTCTACTGCCACACCACATTATCCGAAACCAGAAGCTAGAGAATTAAATCCAGAACCGAATCAAATGCTTTTAATTTTTAGCTTGCGCCAGTTGTGCTATCATGAGCCACTGGTGCATGCTGTGTTGCATCATGCATTGTCATCATCATTAGTACTAGCTTGGCTTTGACCTAGACAGTGATGAATGACAGAAGCAGAAGCGCAGAGATTTGATCAATCACAAACTTCAAAGCAAACCCAACTCTCCTCCTCAAAGCCAACCCAATACCCAACTCTCTTCTCCAAAAACCCATTAAAGGCCAACGAACAAATCCAAAACAGAAAAAGCAGCTTTGGCTTTTCCGCCAAGAGCCAGCCTGAGCCAGCCATTAAAGACACTGCAAGCTTCTGCAAAACTCAGACAGATACATCCCATTGAGTTATCTTTTCACACTACACATCAAAAACTGACCACATTTAAACCACACTCTGCACCCACTCACATGCATTGCATTGCTTTGCTTTGCTTTGCTTGCCTCAATATTATTCCCTTGATTAAATTTCAAATTTCTTCCAAGCAACAACTAAGAACATTAGCACTAAACACTATCATCAACATTACCATCTAAATTAATCAACATCATGAAACAAGCAAAAATTTGCAAAGAAATTTAGAACAGTACTACCCAGATGGATGAAAGTAAAAACAGCTTCTAGATTCACAGTAAGTCCCGTCCCCCCCATGACAAGAAAAGGAGATGCCATCATCACTCCAACAAGAACAATCTACACCCTTCACGTGCGAAGGAGTGCAAGAAGTAATTTTTGGAGTGCCGATATCATTTCCAGAAGAAAAAGAAATAAAAGAACCAACGATGGATGGAAAACTCTTGGAGGTATGGATCAGTAAGGTGGTGGAGGCGGTGGTTGTCTTGCAGTTGGTGCCCAGAGGACATCCGTGGGCAAGTGACTGTACATGGCCATCCCACACGACTGCGCCGGCGCGTGACCCCCACTCTCCCCGCCAGTGGAGAGAGGCGGTGAGTGAGCTTCCCCTGAAACCGAGTTCCTGGCCGGCTCGTCCTCGACCGGCAGCCGGTGATACGAAGGGTTGTTGAACGACGCGGCGATGATGTAAACAGTTCCGGCAGCCACGAGCGCCCCGGCGACGAGTCCTCCGACGATCTGGCCCTGCGGACCCGCCAGAGAGATGGTGAAGCCGTTGGGGATCGGACCCGACGGCGTCGTTTGGGGGAGGAAGGTGGCGGAGATGGAGAGGATGTCGAATCGGCCGTGGAAGGTGACAGTAGCTCCAGGAGTAGTCGACGGCTGACGCAGAGTGACGTTGGCGACGGTTCCGGAGCCGGTGAGGATGACGAGGCCGATGTTCTTGCGGCAGCAGAACCTCGAGACGGCGTCGACGACGTCGCTTCCGCCGGGGACTTCAAGAATGTAAGGGCTCATGGCGGGCTCAGAGTCCCGGGTTATGATGACGGGGGGTTTGGGCTTGTTCTTGGAGCCGGGCGGGCGGCCCCTGGGCCTCCGGACGACTTCAATAGTGGCCCCGTCGCCTCCGGTGGGGTTGTTGGGGTCCGAAATGAGCGGCTTGGTTGCGGTGCCGCTGCTGGTGCGGCTAGTGTCTTCTTCCTCGGAAGTCTGCGGCTGACATTCGCGGACCGGAGTAATCTGAAAGGGATTGGAGAAGTGGTGGTGGTGGTACTGCTGCTGCTGCTGCTGCTGGTGGGCGTGGGGATGTGGGTTGTTTGGGTTTTGGTGGTGAAGCTTCGAGAACATGTTTTGGGTCTCGCCCTTGGTGTCACTTCCTCCATATTCACCTTTCATCTTCTTGTTTCTTTGTTTATCAATATTGTTTTTTTTTTTTAGTTTAAGCTCGGGTGAGTTTGATTGGTGGGGAATTTGTGTGGCTGTGAATAAACAAAGCAAGGGCCGGGAAAGAGGAATAATGGGTATTTCTTAATTTATGGGTTTGGTTTTGATGAGGTTGATGGGGTTTGAGGAAGAAGAAGAGGGAGAGGAGGTATGGGGAGTGTTGGGATTTCTTTATAATAAAATGAAGAGGGAGAGAGAGGATGAGGATGCAGAGGAGAGAGAGAGAGAGAGAGAGAGAGAGAGAGGTGGGTGAGCTTGGAAACCAAGTAAAGACTAATGGCGCCGCTGGGTTGGAGGTAAAGTAGGGTCCACACACGAAGCATGAGCAGTCTTTCTTGAGGAAAATAAATATCAAAAAAAAAAATTGAATCAGAGAGAGAATTGAAGATGGGTATTAGCTCAACGATAAAGCTTTCTTCTTGCACCGCCTTAGATGAACACTATTCTTTTCTTCAAAGTTAGAGAGAGATAGATAGATGAAGAAGAGTTTGAGAGGAGTGGGGCGCCTTCTTTTCTTTCCCGACCGAGTGGATTGACGTTTGACAACGACTCGTTTCGATGGTCTAGTTTTGGGCAATGGGGGATGATATATATGCCCCTTTTCTTCTTTTATTTTCTCTCTTCGCTATCATTATTAGGCCATTTCCTCTCTTGCCTCATCCCATATCTTTGCGAAATTATTTACGTAACTTATCCTCCTCTATGAATATTGTAGCACGGTTTGAAATTACGAAACATGATATCATTTTGTTTCAACGCATACCCAATTGGAACCATAATGTTAGTGACTCGATATATATTCAAATGTGATTTTATTTTGTAACGTGTTCTCACTCCTCATTCTTTCCCTCATATGATTGATTTACTACAAAATTATATCTCAAAACTCCGGCCATATTCAAACTACGAACCAACAACCTTCTTCGATTTCGGTGCTTTCATAATAGCTCGAGACACATTTTTTTGAATTACAGTTACAAGCTCTCAAGCGTCTAAAAATGTTTCTTTTTCAATTTTCAAACTTAAACATTTTAATAGAGTATTTGACAGAGAAAGTGACGAATGGTTAAGTGGTCATACGGGACAAACGGTAGAAAATGAATTGTAACGTTTTAATAATTAGATACTAAGATATAATTACCTTATAGTATAATAGAAGGGTGTAAAATGCAGTTTATTCATAATTTTCCTCTACCCATAGCTTTTGAGCGCAATCTGTCCTTGGTTTAGAACTTTAGACAAGTTATGCATTTTAAAAGTAATTACAAGTCACTTACTTTGACTTAAAGAAAGAGATGAAAGATTTCTTTGTTTAAATCCATGTGCTAAAATGGGAGTGAATTTGTTAAAGGGATGATGACACGTTTTAAGCCTTGATCAAAGGGGTGGGTTCAAAGCTCATTATCATATTTGCTTAGATAGCAAGCACATTTGGGTTTGGGTTTGTCATTTTCCCCCAAGTCATAAAGATTGGTGGTACTGGTTTTCCAATTTTAAACCAATTCAAGTGTATAAACTAGGCAACAAATAGATGAAGTGGACCACAGTACCATATCATGATTACAAGACCAGTCCAACGTACATTTACGAAATTCTCAAGCATTGTACGCATAAATTAATTCCCTATTATGGTATTCCTACCCTATTTTGGTAAATGGTTATTTTACAAGTGTTTAACTACTAATTTACTTAACTACTTGAATTTATTAACTTGAAATAAATATTTTTTTTTAGTGGTATCCAATGTGGACTCCGGCACCCACATGAACGATATCACGCTTACGCGCTCCGGTGGCTACGAGAATAGTACCATCGAGTTGCGAACCCAAGACCTCTGGTATTACGTACCATCAGGCTTGACATCCGTCCGCTCGACCACATCTCGTGATTGTTTTGGAAGAAATATGAGAGATACTCTCCTAATATATCACCTCTTGACATATTAGAATCTTTGAATAATTGTTTCAACTTTGAAATTTGATTACGAAAAATTTATTTATCACAGTCTAGATTAAAACTAAAAACATTTAGGAAAACCTCTAGAAGTGTTATTAGAGGTGCTAATTAAACACTTCTAGAGGTTTGGTGTAATACCTATGAGTGCTTTGGGCGGGATTAAGTTTCGAAAAAAAGTTAAAAACTAAAGTGCCCTCACTGGCTCACCATATATTCCCATTTATTTATCTTCGCATTAATAAAGTGAGTTACGAAAATGAAACATCGAGTTTTGAACATTAAAAATCAAATTGCCGACTAGCTTTTGGTCTAGTGTTATAACTACTTTTCTCTCCGAAAAATTGATAGTTGAGGTCTCAAATTCAATATCTCGATCTTCCCAATAACTTGTTAAATGTATGCAATTTAAAAGTACACTATACTTGGAAAGGTGTAAACATAATTAGAGAATTACCAAATAAAGTCCATGAAAAACATGTTTTTTCTCTTTTAAATCATAACAAAATGACATTCGAGCTTGCATAGCTAGGGTACGTCTAGAGTGCCGCTTCCCTCACAATCTTACGCAACGCTTTGTGAAATCTTGAAATGATAATAACGAACCATAATGCAGCCACAAAACAATTAATAGTAGTCTGTGTTGCATATATGAATTTCATTTAATTAGCTGCTGTTTTAATTAGTTGGGACAATTTCAAATTGGATATATATATATATATAGTTTTAGGGTTCTAGAAGATGGAGATCTTCGTTTCTGAAACTATATATCCCAGCCCGCACATATTCTTCTATATATTTATTTTCCATGTCTTTCTGTCTGTGTGTCTGTCTGGACGGTGGTGGTGGTGGTGGTTGGTGGTCGAGAAGAAGAGTGTGATTTGGTTGGGTTCAGACTTCAGACAAAGATTTTGCATTTGCTTAACTACTACGTACGTACATTTCAATCCAAAGACTTCAAGTTCAAGTCGGTGAGAGAGAAAGAGAGAGAAACAGACAGACGCCATTTTAGAACAGCCAAAGATATGGATTGCACATGTATACATTGACAGCCGACTACGAACATTCTACTATATATATATATGTGTGTGTGTGTGTGTTCGAATTTTCTCACAATTAAGTTGCTCGATCTGAAACATGCATGCATGTCATATGCCATTTGGGTTTCTTTCCTTTTTCTTCTTTTCCATGTTTGATAGATTGGACATTATCGATCTACAAACGAAACCCCAAGTTCAAATACCCTAATTTGGAAATAATATATGGATGCTTAACTTGAGAGAACTTCTTTACCTTGCACGTCTGGAATAATATATGATGCTATTTCAACTGTTAGATTTTTTATAAAATCAAATTTAGGAGTTAAAAATCCTGAAACGTCACATATATACTAGATCCGAATATGGAAAATCTTCGTTACTTTGATTTCCTATTAGCAAGTCCATGTAGGAAAATGGAAAAACATTGTCATCACTATCTTGAGACTTTAATTTTTAGTGTTTAATTACGAAAAATTATTATATAGTCTCGGACCACCATGTGTACCATGGTCTGACATAATGTGATTAGTCCACATGAAAATAATTTGCTATTGATCATCGATCCCCTTAATTAAACCCTTAAGATAATTTTTTTGCCCCATACACGAGCTCTACAAAGTTGGAAGGGTCTTTTCCTTTGCTTGCGTAAGTTTTTTTTTTTTGGAAACAAAGTAAAACTACTTCATTAATTAAACCAAAGGGATATACCCAATAGTGAAAGCCCAAAAGGCCCATTACAAGATAAAACTTTTTGACAAAGGAAAATTACATCTCAAACCTGATCCACATGGATCAGGGCAAAGAGAGGTAACCCTAAAAATTAAAGCAAGCTTCCTAACCTTTGCTTGCGTAAGTTACCCTGCTTGCTAATCTATCACCCCTCGCCCGACCTTTACTTGATTGATAGGGCTCCCTTGGCAATGCCACGTGGTAGCATGGGACCACAAAATTATTTAGCCTCTTACTACCACCATAAATAAATTTGGAAAGAGGTAGTATTCACATAATCACTTGCAAGGGTGGACATTTCGGTACCAAGAAACCAACAACCGACTTGAACCACACCTTCATTTTCGGTTTGGTTCGGTTCGGTCGGCAGTTAAGTCTTCTTGAACACTGACAAAAAGCCGACGAACCATACATGCCAGGTAAGGCTGGATATAGTCATTCCTTGATCTATACTGAATTCAACCAGGGATGCCCAAATCTGGTCAAATTTGTGGAACTTTTGGGTTGATATGCATTGGGATCGGTCAATGTGGTGTCGGTGCCGATTTTTGAAATAGTAAAACCGAGATGGCCAGTTCTGGCCAAAAGACCGAACCATAAGCACAAAGTCCAGCCTTACACATAGGTCATTTATACTGTTATATTCTTTATCATCAGATTTAGATCCAACAAATAGTAGATGTCGAAAATTTTCTTTTGGTCACCAAGTAAAACAAAGACTATATATATTACCAATAGCGATGCTTTTATACGTATACGGATATATGGCTTCTCAATGAATCTAGCTAGTTAATGGTGATTTAAACTATGGGCTTGAATTATTGGAAAGGACATATCCCAAAATTAAGCATATACCACTTGCTAGCCTATCGATCATGTTGTACAAGTGCATGCACACATTTTACATCAAGAAAACAGATTAATTGTCTTCTTGCCTTAATTTGGTCCCCAATTGAGCAAAGTACTAGTTGACGACGACTGTTACGTTCCAATCATGCATATAATCTTCTTCTCTATTAGTTGTCTTCTGTTGACTGTTTCAGAAGAGTTAAGCTACCCCATGCAGCTAGACTACTTGTATATATATGATTGAGACCGTGAAGAAGAAAATCAGCACCTAGCTAGCTACATTTTCTTTTTAATTTGTCTTCTTTACGAACTACAAACACGACTAGCTATATATATTAAACCCACGTACACCAAGAAAAATAAAATTACTACGTACAATCTTGACTTTAATTACTGCAATGAGATTTAATTAGGCCGATGGAGGCCAAGCAGTTGTACGTTCAAGCCAAGATTCATTTGTTTTTAACTCTATATTAATATTATCTTCAAAATAGAGAAAAGTTAAGCGTACGTTATGTTGTTTTACCGTCCTCAACTATTAGAGTTACTCTCCTCAAAGTAAGATTTTAATTTTTTTTCAAGAAAAACCATTATTCAGATACCCTACAAAATCTTACGAGACAAAAGTGTCCATCAAAAACTTGCTAAATTCCTAATCCTCCGGCCACCGATCTCAAATAATTCATTACAAGGAAGGAAAAGTACATCATACCAATATGCTAATAACACATTTATGGTTGAAACAAAAAAAAACACATTATTGGTACATGATATATACAGAATGATCTCGATAAAGACATTGTTCTTCTATTAATCTAGCAAAAATAATTTACACAGTTAAAGTTGGCGGGTAAGAATATTTCCATTTTTCTAAAGCTAAATTAAACGTAAAGATTGCTCATCTTAGCTCTAGTCTCCTAGGTGTCTAGGAGGCTCTTCTACCCACCAAAAAGAAAGAAAGAAAGAGCCCCCGGTGTAAAAAGGGTAATATGGTTAATGTGGCTCTATCAGTTTCAGTAACGGAATCACTTGCCTTTCATAACCAAAAAGCAAAAGTAAATTTTAGTGTTAAAAAAGGAATTTAACTCCTTTTCAAAAGAGATCACCAAATATCTAGTTGCTAGGTTGCTTCTAGTTCAAGTAAAAGTAAGTAGTTTTAAGTGGTAAAGGGTGCGCTGTTAGTGAAGAAATAGGTTCATACTAGGTCAGAGATTTAATTCCTAGCGTAACTAAAAGGAAATCATATTCATTTGATTGCGTTTGTCTTGTAGAATGAAGAATAATGTTTAGCAAGTGCTACGTATTTGGTAATTTTGGTTTTCTCTTGAGAGTTTACTCATAATTTTTGGATGTTCGTTTCGTAGAATCAAGAATGAAGTTAATTAGCATTTCTTTATATATGTTCCTACATTTAGCAAGTCTAACGCATTTGGTTTTCTCTTGGGTTTCCGATACCCATTCCCTAAACTTAATAATGAAAGGTGATCATGAGTCATGCTCACCTAAAGGATAATTTTTACATGATTGTAAGAAATAACTAAATCTGAGCCACATTTATTAAATCCAACGGTTGAGATTAAATGTATAATTTTAAGTTGTTATAATCTTAGTTGTTGAATTTAATACATGTGTCTGAGATTCACTTGTCTTTTACGGTCTTTTAAAAATTGTCCCTTAGATGAACACTACTGAGGTGATCATATCCATCCTTATAATTTCTGTCTTCTAACCACCTTATTCCACCAAGAAAACTCTAAGCAAGAAAACCCTAAACAATAGCCTACACAACCATGTTAGGTCATGGAACATAACTTAAATTACCAAAAAAAATCAATACAAAAAACAAAGGGGGCTAATCACATTTTAAGGTGGTGTTTGCATTGCATTCTATTGTTAATTTCATTTTCAAAGTAACAAAACGTTACGTTTTGTGGCTTTTACCCCAATTTAAGTGTTGTGAGAGAATTAATTTTTGTAAACGATGCAAAACTGTTCTAATTCATCTAGACTTATTCATCATAACGTTAAAATTGAGATTTGTGGTGCAATGTCAAGGACCCAAAATTTGGAAGGTGAAAAGTAATAATTATCCTTAATATGAAGTTGCTGGGTGTTTTTATTTTTTTGGTCCAAGAAGTTGCTGGGTTTCTCAACTTGTCAAAGTGCGTCCCTACATACTCATTAAAATGTGCATTGCAACTTGCAAGCCCAAAAGTTTTGAATATATGACAGATTTGGTTATTAAGCTGGATACCTTCAACTTTTTTTTTTGAACAATGGATATCTTCAACTTGAAGCAGTAAAAAAAAGTTGGAATTTTGAGGTGGCTTCGTCAGAAAAGCATAACCCACAGATTTTGACTGACAGACGCTTGAGTTGCTTCTTCCTTCCTTTCAGTCAGATGCTAATGCAAGTTTTTCCCATTCCAGAAAAGAAAAAGGTGCATCACAATTTTAACCTTTTTTCCCACCTCATGCTTTGATTAATATCTTGGATTTTGGACAGATAAAATGGGACTACTTTCTTCTCTAGATTGCGACCGTCTCTCACGAAAAATAATGTAGAATCCACAATAGTTTACGGATCCTACATTTATAATGCGAGAGGCGGTCGCAATGTAATTGAAGACTTTCCTACACCGGAATGAGTTGGTGACAGTTGAGTATTCGTCCATTAAAGATCATTGACTTATGGGTAGAACCTACCAAGGGATGACGACTAGTTCTTATCGTCCCACAAAAAAAGTCAACTATAAGCTATTGTTAGGTAGCTTTAGTTAGCCTAACTAAAGCCAAAAACAACAGTTATAATTTCAAACAAGTAATGGCTACAGGCAGCAGTCAGAACTTCAGACCCAGAAGATTAGGGGATGTAAATCACTGTTGTTAGCTCAACTGTTTATCCACCATAAACACAAATGTCAAAAAAGAAACATCTTTGGTCTTTCCATTTTTGGCGGTTAAGCATGTTGGACATTGGTGCATGGATTTTTCTAGATACAGCAGAGATCCTTCATTCAAGTCCATGAACCCATTTTATTCAAATGACGACTTTTAACTCCAAAGAAAAAAACTACACAAGGAAGAAGAATTCAATAGTACAACTAACAAAATTCAAAGCATAATCTAATGAAGTCAAGAAATTATATCACTGAAAAAGAACACAAAAATATCCAAACACAGCAAAAAATAATAGAGTGCAATGATTTCATTAGTTATCTTACAACTAGATCCCCTGTTTTTAAAGATTCAGTTCTTCCGTCAAAATGGCACAACATATGAAGCTTCATTGCATCATATACGAGCAACGTATGAATTGGCGAGAGTAACATATCTGACCCACCGATATGGATTATAAGTTCCAGATTTCTTTGCTATCTGCAAGTACTTTACCTGCACCACATAAACATTGAACTCAGTATATTCATAGGCAAGAGATGGTGATAAACAATAGAGTTGAGCTTTTCCAATCTTCAGAAAACAAACATGAACGAGTCTGAACCCTGCTTGCCTATTCAAAATAAAGCAAGGATTTACGTAGTCCATTCTTTGCCAATGTCCATCCCTGTTCAGAACTCCCAATAAAATGGGATTTTTTTTTTTATTACGAAAACCTATAGGGATAGAGTTGTAAGGGCTGGGACCATGAATACTAGAGGGTGTGATACTTCTTGATATCTAGCATCATCGCAGACCTTTAAATTACATGATCAATATATTATCATCACAATTTGACATTTGAACAAGGGATTTCTTCTATAAATAACGCAGTCACAAAAGCTCATAAGAAATCTAACCCCTCTTCTAAATAATCTCAGAGTATTCAGATGTTAGACTATATCAAGGCCGTGCTATAGTTTAGATGGACAAGATGAGGATACAAGATCTTGACTCCCATAACTACTATATTAGTTCAAGTCCAAAACAAGTTTTATTACCTTTTTGAGGATGTGTTGATCTACTGAACCTAGGTGTAAATGGGTTAATTTTATTTACAAAATCATAACTTAGTGACATGGGTTGTACGCAACTTTTGTCCAGATGGACTAGCAGCCCGACTCAACTCATAGAACACATGCATCAAACAAGACCCAAATAACAGGAAAGGATTCAACAGATCCACCATTACCTATGACAAACATATGAAAAATACAAGGATTGATTTTGATCATATAAACTACATTTACTGCATGGTCTAAAGAGTCAAGTATCTAAGTTATGACAATGGCTTACCTGAAGTTTTGAAGAGTTATACATGGGTATCGTAAACGTCATGCTAACTGGACCAGATTCTTTTGTGATATTTCCTGAATTGAGCATCGAATTTTCCATGAGCATTCACAAGTAATGAAAGCCATCACAGAAGATACTAAACTCATAGTAAAGCATACCATGAAATTCCTGTGAAAATGTCAGCCTGGCACGTAGTGTAAGTTCAGATCCACCAACAATCTGTTGTGCATTGGAGTTATCAGTATCGTAGATGCATTAAATGGGAATGGTAGACTCCTAAAAAGACTACTTGATTTCTCAATAATACGAACACAAAAGATATTGATGAAAAATTATTGCCTTCTTTAAACCCCATTCCAGTCTCTTATTTGCTTCCTTGAAATCGGTTGTTTGTCCAATTGCTCCCGGTTCCAACTCAAAACTGGCTCTGAAAAACAAAATCATTGGATCAGTGGATTTGTATTCACAGTATAATACAGTAGCAAAGTCCGACTTGTATAGCTGATATACTAAGAATAACCCCATCTACACCTTATTCATACACCGGACAGTAAGGGGACTCCTTTTTTACAAAAGGTTTCGGCTATTACTCAAAGATAGACGCCATAGTCTACTGCATCTTTTATTTGGTTTTATAAGATAAGTCCAAACAAGTTCACAACCTACTGAATTTTGAGCAGTCGATCTAAAAAAGTAACCTCTTCCATGTGCGAATTCTCTCACACTAAACCCCACCTCTCCTCCCCAACAAATTCATAGACTTATAACTTGAACCTTTGGATGCTATAAATAACCTCCCTTTTCACCTCTCTTTTATCCCTATAATCATAGGAGATAAAATGGCAGTCAAAGATTCTCCATCAACAAATGTCGAATTTGGGGAGATTTGTTGCTTTTCCTTCCTTCAATTTAAAAGTGAGAAAAGCTAATGAAAGTTTTCTATTCATATTGAGACTGGAGTATTATTGAACAGATTTTAAAATCAAGAACATTGCTAATCAACTTTCCTAGTCCAAATGAACAATATAATACCATGGAAATCTATAAAAGAAATTTAGCATGTGAATAATAGATCAGGAGACACTTTCTTTTCACCAGAGAAAATGCTACAGGAATCATATGGAATAATACCGAATACTCTCTAGCAATAAGTGGTGAGTAACAATTTACCTCATAGTATATTTAGGCAGTGGCATTTGTACAGAAATTGTGTTTGCAGTAATGTTTGATGGGAATTCAGCATATAGTTTCAGAATCACTTCAGCCTACAATAGAAATTCCAAAATGTAATTTCTGAGCAGAACTAAATCATATTTTAACAATACTGAAAAATAAAAATGTCAAAAATGAATACATATTCCAGAAAAGCCCTCATAGGGTAAACCCATGGCATTCAATCTCTTGATCAAACTCTAGTTCTTTATCATCCTGAATATATGTTTCCGTTACGTTCACCATCTAAAAGTTAACAAACAGTGTTCACCTTAAGTGTTCCTGCTTCTTCAATCAAAGCATTAATACGAAAAGGAGGCTTGAACTCCTGAGTCATACGGTAGTTCATGACAGGAAATTCGCCATCTGGGGGTACCTGACATTAGTAGCATGGAGCAAGTGTTTAATTGCTTAATAACATTTGTCAAATTAATTGAGTATCTATAATCTAAACAAGAATAATCTCATTCAATTTCACTTACCAGGGTCAGAGTTTTGTCCACCTCAAAATTATCAAGACGTACAGATTCATGAAAATTACAGTCATCAAGTATCACTGCTCCCGAGCCAAACGAACTCCTATAGTCTGTAACAGAAAGAATCATTTGAGAAAGTCAAAGGACGAGACAAGAGTATGACAAGAATCAGTTCCATTAGTAAATAAAGAAAAGCGAAGCGGAGAAATTATAGAATTAGATGATTGTAGCCACTTATATCATAACTTGAAAGATTAGGGGATATTTACAGCCAACAGAAGAGGGATCCTTTTTTTCTTGGGAGGACAGGGAACATATAATTCATCAAGCATTTACCTTTTTTTTTCTTTTTCTTTTTTTTCAATCCAAGTACTATATAATTTTATACAGGAATTATTGTTTTCAAAACTTAACATCTTTATACTTGACCATAATGCCACCAAAGACTTCATGGCACCAAGCATGAAAGGAGTAATTTTCAAAAGATAGTTGTAAACATGCAAAACATAATGTCAGTGTGGTCATATGTCGGAGAAGTACCATATGCTGACGTTCCACCTCTTCCAATGCCGAGGTCCTCATTAAGCGCTAATCGGATTTCTGGATTACCAGTGAGATAGCTTTTCATTTGTATGGTACCATCAATCTCAGAAGTCAATATATATCCCTGTATAATAACAACAAATTTAATAATAATATTGTAGAAGTAGTGAAGAATTAGTGCCTGTGCTATATATATTTAATCACCATTGTAAGTTTGGGAAAAATTTAAGAACAAAGTCTAAAGATTATCCATTAGAGTAAAGTTCTGCACTACAGGCTTGTTTAGAAAGATTGATGCAGTGGCACTTGGCTGGTTGGTAACTCAAGGCTAAAGCTACAAGAAATAGGACCTAAAAGAAGGGTGTTTGGTATAGACATTAGTGCCCAAAATGATTTAGTAGGGTATTATTATGTATTAAATGTTCGGCTGTTAAAATTCTATAACTGGTGGACATGGACTATATTCTAAATCTGCTAACTTGTAAACATTTAGCACTTAGTACTATTAGGGAAAGGAAGATAAAGATCATGAGTTGTTAAAAGTTTTTTGTTTTTGTTTTTTCTTGCTACTGATCGAATTGTAAAATTATCAAAAAAAAAAAGACTATTGTTTAGCTTAATGCAGCATTTCCATGTCCAATCCTTCTCCCTGTTCTTTCCTTTGTCTCTCTAGTTCTTCTCAATTGAAACTATTGAGCATTGGTGTCCTTTACAATTCATAACAAGACCTGAATTTCTACTTCTTTGAATGCAATAACCCCATACTATAGCCCTAGTCCATTCTTCCACAAACTTGCAGCTAAGCCTTCCAAAACAACCCAAATTCTGTTCACAAGTAACAGTTAAATATCCGTATATAGCCTAAATTATTTATTACTTTATTCTTCAAAGTTTCATATTAATCACCTACCCTTAGTTGAAACCATAAAACCTCATTTATCTACAATCTTTATACCTAAAATAACCTTTCAGAAACGTCCAAAAACAAAAATTAGACGCTTCTCAGTATCCTGTTCTGTTCATACTCAACCTTTTATGCCTTTCCTAATCTTTCAAGCTTAAAGCCTACCATAAAAGCAATTGTAGTCAGATTTTAAATCTGTTTTACATCAGAGATCAACCATGGGACTAAATGGATCTATTGTGTACATGAATTAAACTAAAATATAATTCAAACATCTCAGAAGAATACGATAGGATAGCAAGATCATGGGAGAATACAAGTCAACTAGCACTGGGCACTGGGATGATTGTTGATCTCATTAGGAAAAACAGAACTATAGGGCATTCAAAAAAGACACAAGGCAATTAGGAATTCCATATCAAACTCAAGAAGTTCATAATAATGCGTGTAATAAGATAGACAACAAGTCATGCTAGATTAAAAACTGTAAGAACTATACCTATTATATTTTAATGATTATATAACAGTCTGGAAAAAGTGGTTACATATATTAATCAATTGAAGACACATATACTCACACTTAAGCTAAAAGTGACACTGATCTTCTCGATTATATCCACAAAAATTTCTTCCCTCTTCCTACCCCCAGGCTCATTTGCAACAACAGATTTTGTGACAGCTGTTCCAGGCATTCTCTTCGTCCCTTGCTGCATGCATAAATTTTGGGGATCAATAACTAAAGTGCTATTACTCTAGCAATTTAAATAATCTCTACCTGTTCACCATTTATTTGATGACGTAATTAATCAATAGATAACATCATACCATAAAAAGGCCAGTAGATCCAAGAGATGATAAACGTGCAGCATCAATAACAATTGGCTCATTAAATATATAAGACTTCAACAGTTCAGTTGATGTCGTTTGCACAAAGCCGAAATCCTGACAGGAAAAGACAACAGCAAAGTCACATGTAAATCATACATTTGCAAACTCCATTGATCATCAATAATATCAGAAAGTATTTATAACTTGATTGCAATATATTGTTTATCATCCTTATTTTGAAAACATAACCTTATAACACACTAAAGAGAAAGACTAAGACTGCTTTCTGATCTGAAAATCTGAAATAATCCAATAATTCATATCTGCTAAGTGATGGGAGGCAACCATCAGTGACATGCGATAGTTACTGAATGTTCAAGCAGATACCGACATTCTAGATTTTCCGGAAAGAAAGAAAAAAAAAAAAAAAAAAAAAAGGTCCCCAACAAACGACATTTAATAGTGACGTAGAAGGAATTTATATACACTCCAAATATAAATCACCAAATACATTGAACAGTATGAAAGGAACTTACTATGGCTTCATCGAGCAACTCATAGACAAGCACAAAATTCTTCCTTATAGAATCTTCATTGAGAACCCCAACATAATCTTTGATGACACGAGCGATTCTTTGTAAAAGTTCCAAGACAATTGATGGCGATACATTAGCTCTTGTAGTTGCAACAAACAAGAGTCCAACAACCTTCACATGAAAATAGTTGACACCATCTACGTTCTATCGATTGAGAAACAAAAATTTAACCAGAAAAAATAGTCAGCATAATATACCAGATCGGCATACTCAATCACATAAGTGACATGCACAACGCATTTATTGAAAACCAAGAAAAGTGATAATGTAACACACAAAAAGCAAAAGAGGGTAGTGTCAAACAGACACATTATCATGTCCCACAAATCACAGGTACATGCAGACTTGGAAGCCATTGTATGTCCCAGACTTGAAAGGAAAATTAACCCCTCAGCCATAATTTAAAAATAACATATGTATTAAACATATATGGCTCAAGTTTTCTACTTGACAAATTCTAGAGATCCACTACAGGACATTCCTCAGTAAGATAATACCTACAAAGACAGGTGGTGCCTCCTCTTGCCCATCTTCTTTCCAGAACTTCACTTTCCGGAAAAATATCTCTGCGCTTCCTTTCGGAACTTCGCCACGATCTGCAATAACATAGTCATGTATCAAGATTCAAGAAACATTTTCCATTCCCAGACACAATCACAACATATGTAAAGTAAGAATGCGTGTTCAAGCCAACCAACAACACTGTCAATAGATTTCCAGAGTTTATCTAGACATGGTTTCTCTATTTTTTACCACATCCAATTTCAAAGGTCAAACAAGGCTATAAACGAAATCCAATTGGGTAATATAAGGGGTTGCAATCTAAGATGAGCACTAGAGTAGTGAATTAGAGCTAATTTGGAACACTAAAAGAAGCAAGTGATCTAAATCAAGATTGAACTACATGAACTGAGTTGCCGATCTGAAATTAAAATCTAAGTAGTAGAACGAATATGGAAATTGAAATTGGATCAGTAGAGAGAGAGAGACTGACAGTCGCGGAAGACGATATTGTCGCCACGCTGGGAGAGCACGAAGAACTGCGAGATCATGGCTTTCTCTGTGTGTCCGAAATGCGGGTGTTCCTTCAGTCTGGACCGCAGCTCACCCAATCTAAATCTAAATAATAGGTATTGTGATTTGTGAGTTTTTTTTTTTTTTTTAAAAGCAAAACAGAGGTTTGGTTGAATATCATAATATATAATTTGGTTAAATATCATTTACTCCACAATTTACAATCTGCAGTCCCCTTATGAATCTAATAACAATTTTGGTCTATTACCCTATGGTCTATAAATCTGGTCTCCGACCTCCTTATTTGGTGTGCCGGCAATGGTGTTTGGTGGTTCTTGTGGTTGATTTGGTCTCCCTCTTGACAAAGTTGTAGGAATGAATGGCTTTGGTGGTGTTCGAGGAATGAATGAATGAATGGATTTGGTCTCCCTAATGTATAGTTGGCTTGCGGTGTTCTCGGTTTCGTTCGGTTTTTGGCGTGGAAGGTCGGCTTCAATGGACGAGATGAAACAACGAAAATCGAATAAAAAATCAGTAATTTAAAATTCATTGAACTAAGTTGGGTAAATAAACAACTCAATGACTCGATAACAAGACTCTCATAGACTTGTGAGTCGCTCAATATAAACAACTCGATGACTCGATTAGATTGGACTCCATTATTTTAATACAGTTTTACGAGTCATCGAGTTGTTTATACTGAGTGACTCACTAGGCTATGAGAGTCCTGTTATCGAGTTGTTTATTTACTCAACTTAGTTCAATGAATTTTAAATTACTGAGTCCAATGAATTTTAAATTACTGATTTTTGATTCAGGTCCCGTTGTTTGACCTAACTTAGTCCATCGATCTTATATCACTAAACTGTTAATAAATTCATCTTCAAGAGATAATTAACCATTGTTGAAAAATGCTATTTTTTTTTTCATTAAATTTGTTGAACGAATATCTAAAAGCTAATATGAGCTACTTTTAAGGATCCTTACAAATGTTGGTTCAAACATGCAAAGAGCCATATTTGTATTCTCTTGTAAATTTAATAATTTTATATCATAATTATTTTGTATCAAAGGCCTAAATATATGATCATCTATTGTTTGCCTACTTCATTTGGAACCATTCACACATAGATTTGAAACTTGCCAATAAACTTGGGATTTTGGTGAGGAAATGTTCTGTGTTATTGTCGGATACCAATTTTACTTTATACATTGAGGATTCACAACTGATCATTTTAATAGAAGAATTGATCAGCACCAATGTTCTTGATCTTTGACCAAGTAGTATTGGTTCCCTAGGGCACTGTTGCTGCCATTTACATCAAGGGTCCATTTATCAAATGCACAATTCAAGAAATCATAGTATCCTCCATGAACAGAGAGCAACTTCTTCTTTACTTTGTCTGCTATCCATGGATATGCAAGCAAGTTCAATAATGAATGACTGATCGATTCCTGTAATAGGAAGAAAGCTTTAGACTCGATGACCGACTCTTTCCAATAACCAAATCATATATAAGCTTGATCCAAAATTAAACCTAAGAATTTATATCAAGTGTCAATGTAATTTAAGGATTGGAGGTGCAACTTGAACATAATGTCACCACAGATAGAGGGATCGAATGAGGAATCGGCTAATACCAATTTTTGTTGAGCAAGAACTGATTGATTTTTCTTTTTAAACAAATGAACCTATGTAAGAGTATAAGCGGACAGTAGTACCTTCTCGCAGTGTCTGCATTGCTGATCAAAGCTAAGGTGCGACGCAGCAGCTTTTGTTCTTAATTTGGCGACTTTAGCATTCACAACCCAACTATGAGTAAAGCTACTGAAAGTAAAATGAGAAAGATTTAAAACATTTTTAAGAAAAATGATCACCTGAACTCCTGAAGCTAACATGTAAACAAGAGAAAGACAAGGAGTTTTTATCAAACCTTGAATCACCATCATCTTTCATTCTCATGAGGGTCTCAATTCCTGCACAGCTACTGTGGCCAATAACAAATATATTCTCAACCTAAAGTCGGCCAGCCATAAACATTTCAATGTTGAAAAAAATTAAGAAGATGAAGTCATCTACGGAAGATACAGAAGTGAAAATGAGTCACCTATTTTCTTTACTGAAAAATGTTATACAAACACAAGACCCTAAGTAACTTCTAGTATTCATTTGACTCCTAAACCACGATTTTGCAGATGGATCGAATAGCTTCAATGTGTTGAGTGGGACAAAAAACTAATATAGCCTTTATGAATCACAATTCCTTTCTTTGCAAGACATATACATGGAGAAGAGAAAGAAAGAGAGATAGAGAACAAGATGACCTACTTCAAGAGTATTTACTGCAAACTCGATGGCAGCATTAGTTTCTGATGCTCCATTCTGCAAGACAATGTCGATCTTAAGGATTCGGTATATATATGCAGATTTTTTTTGGTCGGATTATATATTTAGATTTGAAGTAACAAGACTAGCGTATATAGAAGAGCCAATACCTCAAATGGGGGAACAAGGTTTGCTATATTTCTAATCATGAAAGCTTCTCCAGGTTGAAAGCCCAGGACGTTAGAGGGGCATACCCTAGAGTCTGCACAACCAATCACCAAGAACTGTTTCTGAACTTGTAAGTTTTATATGGAAATGATTTCATGTATAACAGTGTGAAACTGAGCAGAGAAACACGTATTTCAACAATATACAAAATTGAAGACTAGCTGAAACTTTCCAGAGTATAAAGAACAAAATAGGAATCAACTGTATGTAATTACCTTAGGTGCTTGTGCTTGAGCTAGAGTTTGGAAATGCTCCGACTCTTTCCTGTTTAAAAGCATATATAAGTTGCCTCAAGGACTAAAATATGTAATGAAAGTTCTGTTAAACTCTTAACTGCTACTTACAAAAATTTGTGCTTCTTAAAACTCAGAAACCTCTCTTTCATTTCACCAAAGTTGAGCTCATTATTAGCTTTTGACACATCCATTGAAGCGTCCCCTCTTGAAACTGGGTCTCTTTACATAAGGAAAAGCAAGGAGATCATAGAAGTCATTTGGGAAGCTCTTGGAAGTACAATTTTACATCTTTTAACACAAGATTACACCATGAATTCATAATTCAGAAAGAGTTGGACACTCTTATCTAATTTCATCAAGACTAAACTGATAAAAGTAGCTCTCCAAATTCAAACTTGTTGTAATACATCAGAAATGGATTTGCAATAACTATACACAGAGAATAATTTAAAATTCATGTATTTTTTCTCTTCTATTTCACCTCTAAGTATATATGGATTACAATGTTCCAATCAAGCAATATAATTATATAAACTCTATAATCTTAACTAAATCCCTAGAACTGAAATCACTGTATCCAAATGCGGGGAATTATTAATGAAATCCACCTTGAGACGATCTAAATTAACCATATATCGTAAGACTAAAGTAGCTAAAGCAAGCAACTTGAACATGGAAAAAAACAATAAAGATTGTGGGAAAAAAGTTAAATTAAGATCACAACCATAGCAAAGCTGACAGTTTCTCTGACCAACCCATTTGCAAATACTGGGAATTCTGAAGTGTGCATGATACTTACTTGATTTCAGGCAGTGATCGTACATGGGTTTCTTCAACTTGTCCCAAATTTCTCTAGGATTTCATATATTTTGGACATAGAAAAGTCTGTGTGTTAGAGCAAAGATACCACTTTTATCATAAAAAGGAAAGATGAGGAACTTGAAAGAAGTACCTGGTTTGAACCAGAGGAGTGTCTGTGAAAACCCAGATAGGAATTACTTAAACCAGAAAAGGGTCTCAGAGTAGTTAGAGCTGCCGTTGTTGGAGTAATCCAACGAGCTTTGGGGCCTGAAAGAGAGAAAATAGATCAACGGTTGAAATAGACACTGAAGCTTGACGAAACACAGAGCTCCGATTGGTTCGGACAACACTTACGGATTGGCCAGACCATTTCTCTTCCCGCCTTCGCATGCACTTGGTGCTCAATCGATAACTTTTTGTACCATTATAGATACTTGAAGAACCAATTTTTTATTTTCTTTATAGGAAGAAAAATTAAATATTGGATTCAATAAAACGTGAATATACAATACGGAAAAGAAAAAAGGCATTAATCTTATCCAATGCCAACTACATCATTATCGGTAGTCATCCAGAATTCCAGATCACTTGGAACATGTAAGAGATGGGCCCACTTGGAGCTATCTTTGGCCTATTTGCCTTCCCACTTTGTTCTTGTCAATTATAGTACTAACTCTACATGATTGATGATTTAATAGAAGAAGAAGCAAGGCATTGATCAGCAAAGTTGTTAATTAAAACCCAGAAATCACTGTTTCATCTCACGAAACAAGTTGAGCCCATGATTAATTAGTTTTTGACACATAATCTTCTTCTACATGAGGTAATTAATTCCAATAACATCATCCCAAATTTTTTTGCTAAACCCTAAACCCTCAAATACATCCAAGTCAGTTTGAATCTTTACCCCCAAAAATCCTAATTTTTTTTTTGACAAAAACCCTAAACAACAACAACACTCATTATTCCATGTTTCTATACATTGTTCGTTCCAAGCAACCTCAAGCATGATGATCATAAACCGACCCGTAAAAGCGAGCCCGCTTCCCCAACAGACCGACCCGGGAACCCGAGGCCCGATTCTCCACCACCGCAGACAAAGCCCCCTTCAAAACCTTCACCTCCTCCTCCCCGCCGCCACCACCGGTCCACTTCATGACCACCACACTCTTGGTCCTTCCACCCACCGTCACCGTCTCTGCCTTAACCACCCTGACCCGGACCGACCGGATCGCCTGGATCAAGTCCCGGTTCAGACCCGGCCTATCCTCGCAGCACAGCGTCACCTTCAACAGCTTCGCCTCGCCGCCTTCGCAATAACTCAGACTCACATCGTCAAACTCGCCCGGAAAAGCCGACGATCCCCCGTCCTGTCGCGCCAGCTCATCAACCCGCGTCTTCAGCTCCTTCACGTGTTGCACCACCTCCGCCAGTAACGACGCCTTGTCCGTCTGCCACCAAATTATATATATGCTTATATAAAACGTAGCAGAATATTCAACTAAAAATAACATTTTATTTTTTATTTTTCCGGCCTTCATATAACAAAAACAAATATGTTGCATTTAACATCGGTACTCAGAATGAAACTGCTCACTCTGGCGGTGTTGGGGAGGAGAGTACGGAGGGTGGAGAGGTGGGAGTTGATACGCTGCCTGCGCCTCCTCTCGGCTTCCTTGTGGCTCTTGGAAGCTTCGGACGCCGCTGAGTTCATGATGGAATCTGCACCGTCCATCAGGCTGACCACCGACGGCGAAGAGTTCCGGTATTGTCTCTCCAACAACAACTCATTCAAAGAAAGCATCGTCTCTCTCTCAACTCTGAACTCTAAACTCTAAACTAACTCTTGTACATGTATTGAAATGAAATGATATATGGAAACTGTTAAAAGAGTATGGGATTACTATACTATATACAAGAGACAAGTGGAGTGTACGTGTGTACTTCCGTACTTTGAAGCGACTTGGAGTTAAAAGTGGTGTGGTAAAAAGAGAACAGTAGTTCTCGATCTGTACTTATTTAGTTCGCACCAGCAGCCTGGCCTTTTTTTATTTACCTGACATGCATGCTCTAAGTGATAAGGTAAAAACGTACTGCTGGTGAAACGGGAATCGAGGCGGGAGTTGAAAGAAATTAAAGGGTAAATTTAATTTGAAAGGAGACCGAGGGAATATGGTTGAAGGAATCTGTGCTGGTCAAAAGTCACATGCATGTAAATTGTTTTTTTACCAAGAATCTGGCAAAAGAGACAAGTTACTGTAAAGTTAAAGAAGATGGCCGGGGGGGGTGGAAAGGTTTCTATCTCAACGGCAAAAGGGTGAAAGCTAGCCAAAGACCAGTTACTTCGACGGCGGCGGAAACAGCTTTTGTGGGGAATCAAAGGTGGTGGTGATGATTAGCCGACAACCTCTTTTGGTTCTTCTATGTTACTTTTTTGCTTTTGCTTTTTCTTTCATCATTTTTCACTTTCACCTTTCCCTCTTATGTCTTCTGGTTCTCCTGCTGTAGCAGCATGGTGTTTAACCCCAAAAGGCTATAACGGAAAAATTTTCGATACACGCCGTGTACATAACATAAACAATGCAATCTGAGCCGCTCAAACTAGATTAGAAAAATAGATTAGCGTATAGTCACTAGTAATTAAGTGAGTGATTCCTAAAATGAAATCAATCAAACCCCCATGACGAAGTGGTGTTAGCTCAGTGGTTAGAGCCCCCATTACCTAAGATTTAGGTCATGGGTTCGAGTCACCATGGGGGTAGGAGTGAAATCCTTTGATCCTCTTTAAAAAAAAAAAAAAAAAAATCAATCAAACCCCCATGGGTTACATTCTTAAATTTTTTTCTTTTTTCTTCAGCATTCGTTTTATAAAGTTTAGAAACCTCTTTATTTTTGTCCACTCATCCCAATATTTTACTTGTTTTTTCCTTAACTCTTTGGTTTTACGTTTTCTCCCTATTGCAAACTTGTTGAGGTGAACCGTACTTCAAGTCGAAGCACAATTTTCCCATCGCTTCTCACTTTGATAGTAGGCTCATTTTCTGTCCTACTTGTATATATCATTTTAAACTGGATCAATAAATTTAAAATTTTCACAAAGTAACAAATAACCAAAATCTCGAGAATAAAAAATTACTAGAAAAACCATTATCAATAAATTTAATAAGTCAAATTGGCCCATCTCCCGACCAGTCAAAGAGACCTCTTTTCCAGATATTAAAACTAGCAACTCTATGAGCCACACCATTACACTCACGACGTCACGAGGCTAAAGATGAACATTCGGGACCTCTAACCACACCTATATATAGACGCCTAATCTTCTCCACTACGATGTTGTCGTCGACTAGACTGATTACAATTTTACAACGCATAACAAACTTTAAGGAATATCGATAGTTCGAGGAGTAAAACACAAATTTACTGTGAAATTACTCATCAGAGAAGATGTTGAGTGGGCCCCAGTGTTAAGATCGATCAACATCCCATATCAGTAGCTGCAGAATCGACAGAGAAGAGCTGATCAGTTCAGAGATGAGCATTTACTTGCTCTCTACTCTACTGTTTGTAGTATATATGTAGCTGCTGACCCAATTACAACAGTATTATTGTTGTTTGGCCTATAAATGCATACACAGTATCCTGAAGATGACACTTCCATCCTGTAATTGGCATGTTCCTACATGCCTGTAGCCTCATCAAGAATGGTCCATGCATTATCAAACTAGCATAGAATGGACATGGAGACCTATATATATATACAACGGTGTTCAACCATTTGAGACCATGCCAATACTCCTGCTCATTGCTTATTGCTTCTGGCTTCTGCTTGGTGTTGGACCAGGACCACACCCTAGAGTTTTGGCCTTTGTTTTAACCCCATTGTAGCCATTGCCAGGTCTACTGCTGAGTGCTCAAGACAAGCCAAAGCCAAAGCCAAGCCAAACTAGTAGCCAAAATTTGCATGCTTGAACTATGTAGCCAAAATTGGCAGTTGGAGAAACATTTTAAATCCCCCATAACACTGAAAAATAATATCTTGCCCAACCATCAACATTTTGATTATAAGCGACTAATTTGGGCAAGGTGACATGACAATAGAAAATGGGCAATCGAATGGAGTTTCCTTTTCTTTTACTTCATTTGTATTACTTCTTTGGTTATTCATTAAGGTGTAGATAGAACTGCCTTCTTTCTGGGTTCTGGTATTGAACTATTGATAGCTCACTTTTGTAAATGAGTTTTTATCACAAATGGTACATAAACTTTACCTCAATTATATACATAGTACCTGAACTTCATTTTTGATCACAAATGGTACCTGAACTTTTCGTTTTGATCACAAATGGTACCTATCGTCAAATCTACCGTTAAAAAATTAAAACAAATTCATCCTACGGTCAAAAATTAAAAAGAAAAAAAAAACAAAAAAATTTAGTTTTTTTTTCCTCTCTTTCTCTCTCTCTCTCTCTCTCCCTCCCTCCCCCCCCACCCGTAACTCCTCTCCCTCTGCACCATAATGGTGCCACCACCTCCGGCCACTTCCGATCCTCCAAACCTATTGGGCTTTGAAGCCCTCCATCCCAGCAACCTCGTGGTACCCTCAATTTTCAACGTTGACCGCTGTACGTGGAGGATTGAGGTCGTCGACTTCTCGATTTTTAGAACTTCCGGCATCAATATCTCTCGATATACTTTGAATCTCACCTTGATGTAGTTACATAATTTCATCCTTGGATTGTGCTCTATATGTTGATATAAACTTTGTGGTCATTGGAGATGGTTGACGGCGGCGCCGAGGGAGAGGAGAGAGAGTTCCGGTAGGAGAGAGAGAGAGAGTTTTTTTTTTTCAATTTTTTTTTTTTTACTGAAAATTGACTGTAGGTACCATTTAGGATAAAAACGAAAAGTTCAAGTACCATTTAAGATGAAAACGAAAAGTTCGGGTACTGGTTGTGATCAAAAGTGAAGTTCAGGTACCATGTATATAATTCACGTAAAGTTCAGGTACCATTTGTGATAAAAACCCTTTGTAAATATATATACATATTTCTGAATATTTTTTAGGATACAACTAAAAAGAAAAACACTAAACGTCTAAACCAACTAGCTAATGTTAGATGGGATTTAAAGTTTGAATCCCCTTTCCATATTGCCCAATAAGAAATTTTAAGTCATCGTCTTAAAATTCCTCAGTAGTTTCAAAATGAGCAGGGCACAAGCTGCAAAAACCTACTAGACATTGCAGCCACCCACAAAACCAAAAAGGGAGCAAGATCCTCTCGACGAGAATTTACGCTTACCTTGTCAGGTGGTCTTACAACAGAAACCTATATATACATCAACTATGCAACTCTTGCATCAAAAGCTAGCAGCTAGTACCCAACGGGTAAAGAGTACTCGAGTCTGGGTTGTTCTAGCGCCAAATTTGATGTGATTGTATATGGTACTAGATTATAATCAAAAGCTGCAAAGAGAGGAAATAAAAAGTAAGGAAAACCGAAAATTCAAAATTGATAATGGAAGATTTATACAAACAGCAAGAGGCTTGATACCTGTGAGTCGGAGACTTAAACGTGTCGAATTTTGTGGAAAGGAGATCCTGGAGGGGCAATCAGGCCAAGATTTTGCATCACTCTCAATCTTCGTGCACCCGCCTCTGTCAATACTTCTGCCTGAACACTTGATCCATTTGCTTTGGCATTCTTCAGCAACCCATCTTGCTTTGTGGGTTTACTGTTTGCTTTCCCAGCACTTGAACCATTTTGTCTAAGCTTCTTTTGCAAACCATCATCCCCCGAGGATTTTCTCTTTGCTTCCTCCCCACCTTGCTCGGAATCTTTGCTGTTTGCTTTTCCATCCCTTCTTGAAAGTAAATTCTTATCCTCAACCTTTTTTCCTTGCTTCTGTAATCTTGGAGAACTCCTTATACTTACCTAATAGAACATTTATGAAGACAATGTGAATGCATTACAATGTATCATGCAGAAAAACATGTACATGCCAACTAAAAAACTCAAAGAAAATCCAGTTTTTAAATGAAAAAGTCTGCTTAGAATGCTTCATTTGTTTCTTTTTATAAGATAACGAATGATATTCTAACAACCAGATATATATTTTCTGAGCATCAGTAGTCTACAACCAGGTCTCCATATGAGACATGAAAAAGCAATTTAAAGAATAAGAATGATTCAAAATCAAAACTTACAAAGTTTGAGTCCTCTGTTTTCAGATCTTCCACTGCATGATTAGCATTCGCCAGATGTCTAGAAGCATCAGCTGTTACATTTCCGCCCCATAATATAAACATATTAACCAGAATAAGAATCTAAATTTTTAACAGTTCATCATTTTCTGTTTAAGGAATATGTTTAAATTTAAGTAAATAGTACATTGCTGCAATAAGAAAAAAAGAAAGAAAAAAGCTTTGAGCTGCGACATTTGCTCTTACAAAAACAGGGTATATATTGGGCATGGGGAAACCCCATGATGCACATGAATGAAACACCATCTGCCAGTGCTCAAGAGCGAGTATAGCTCACACTGTACTGGTGCATTGTGCAAAACTAACAAAAGTAGGAAGTTCAAACCATCAAGTAGATTGTAAGTCCCAAAAACTGTAAAGATATTCTCCCACATAACAAGATTACAGTTAGCCAAAAAAAAAAAACAAGATTACAAGTTCCTTACATCAAAGCGCTGATGTTTTATAGGAAATGTTTCACTATTCACTACTTAGTCTTTTTCTCAAAAGTTGTTATTCTTACATAATAGCAGAGAGTTGAGAAATCGACCCTGCAACTTCATGAAACAGCTGAAAACTATACAACTTCTTGTTTGGAGAAACCATACAAGAAAATTAGATCTCCCTCTTTTACGCAAGTACTGTTTTCTTCTATGTTTCACAGCAATCATTGACCCGGAAGAACTCTTCTTCACAATGCCAAATCACAGCCCAAAAATAATTCCACCAACAAATGCATCCACCTTTACTCTTGGCGAGATCAGTTTTCCTTTTGTTTACTGTTTTTCCGTACGGCTTCGACATGGATTTTAGGGATGAATTTATGGTTGATGTTTCTCTGATTAAACATACATATTCATACC
The DNA here is from genome assembly GCA_029955375.1 of Rubus parviflorus. Classification (NCBI taxonomy): domain Eukaryota; kingdom Viridiplantae; phylum Streptophyta; class Magnoliopsida; order Rosales; family Rosaceae; genus Rubus; species Rubus parviflorus. The sequence continues at coordinate 10,191,073 of JARGGL010000008.1, read as the reverse complement.
CTAAAATCTATATCCAATCCAAACCTTTTAAATAAAAATTAATCAAACTTCTGTTTAAGCAACCAACATATTATGCGATACATTTTGACAACTATTTTGAGTACGCTAACCTTTAGATTTGAATCCTTGCTTCTTTGATATACAAGATTTCATGCGAGAAGCATCCTGTAGCCATGTTCAAAGGATGTAGAAGAAATTATTAACTAGAAGCACATGATTACATTCCTACCTAAAGAGGAGCAGAAAATCGTCAAAGAATAGTTACCTGCTCCAGAGCTTTAAGAAATATCCCTCTATAGGAACCATTATTCTGCTCGAGTATCTGACAGTAGAATAATTCAATCAATACGATCAGCCATAAAGCATAGTATCAGAATCCGGGGAAAGGGCACTGGAATACATAAAAGCTGTTCAAGGACAATCTAGAATCCATTGAAAACATACTATTTCAAAATCAGAACGACATTTGTGAGGGTCCACATACAAGCTGCAAGAAAATACAGAGAAATGTCATATATAAACGAAACCCGAACAAAGACAAAACAACTGACCAAGGACAAAAGCACTTACTATTTATAGCTTCCATAGAGCCGAACAGGAACTTCCCCTGATGATCTTTTAAGGGGCTTGTTCCCACTCACATTGTGTTCATTAATAACCTACCAAATCAACAAGCAGATAAAGACATGAATAAGTGAAAATTTTATTTGAGTTCAAGGTTCAGCAGATGCAATAGAAAGGCTTGATTAATAATTGCCCTAACAACCAGGAAATAAAGCATTTGAAATACCTGTGCAGGCCACCATGAGTGTCCATGGGTCTCTACCCATATCAGATCTGCCACCTTGACTTCCCCTCCTAATTGATTACCAGCAACGTCATATGCATTTCCCATTTTTTTCACGACTTTTCCCAGTTGCAAGATGTCTGCTTTTCATTTTTAAAACAAACACATTAAGAATAATTTCTTGTGTTGCGCATCATCATATACGTGCCTCACATTGTTACGATTATCAACTCGTTAAGTATGCAAATTTACCAATTATTTATTTCCGAATTATATCAGAGAGATAAACCTTAAAGTCTCAGCAACACAAAAGGCAGGAGTAGGGCAGCCACAAGGTGGACCGATAGCATGACGATAAAGTGTCCAGGCACCATATAGTATGACACAAGGAAGAGAAATTCCGAGAATGCATAGCAGCTCAATACATCTTCACACCAGTATGATTGTTCTTATAAACCAGTTTGTGCCTTTCAGTTTGTGGAGTAATAGTATTTGTAAAGCACCTGGAACCCACTAGACCTGTGTTTTTTTTAGGAAAGCATGGCGCTTGATAACACGTTAACAACAATTAAATTTTGATTTCTTATCACTAAACATAAACTTTATGTAGAGACAACATGCTCCTATTACCTTTGCTAAAATGTATGTAGTTCTATGAACATTTTAACATTCCATTTCCAAATCTGAACCCAAGTTTCAACCCACTTAAAATTGCAAAGACATTTCCTTAGCAATCACGTTCACAAAGGAAAAAAAAAATGTAGAAATTCTTGCGTCCCCCACCCAGAAAGCCCCACTCATTAACAATTGTAGCAAAGACACCTTTTGGATAGATTCTCCATTTCTCCTACATTTTCTCAGCAATCAAACAGCACAACACAACTCAAATGTCCAATATAAGAAAACAACCCTAAACTGTTCAAGAAACAAATAACAACAATCAACAACCCAAAAAAAAAACAAGTGCGGATTTTGGATCACTTACAGTAATTGATCAAGAGAGTAGAGACAGAAAGAGAGAGGGTGGAATTGAATCACTTGAACCGGATTAGATGAAATTAGAGGTCCAGCTAATGATGGTTTGAAGTCCAGGCGCCATGGGTGGTGTGCCTTGGGAGTTGAAACGAGAGGAGCTCAGCAGCTTTATTGGACTTCCTTCCTGTCAGGCAATGTCGAAGAGCGCCTAATTTTTAGTCATCTCTAATTGGGAGGAGCTAAAATTAACACTAATGTCTCGTTTGGTTCACCCGAAGAAAATCAATTAATTTCTTTTTTTCAATGGAAGGGAAAACTAAAATTCTTATTAATTTTTTTTAAGTGTTTGACAACACTAAAGAAAGGAATAAATAAATAATAATATATAAAACAAAATTAATATTTATAATTTCATAAATTGTTATTTTAGTTATAAAAATAATGTAATTAATATTAAATTAGTGCAATAAATGTAGGAAAGTAAGAAGGAAAAGTGATTCTCTTGGAGTATGGAATGAACCAATTTTCTCCCTATTTTCCCTTCCTTCAGGAAAATGTTTCATTTCTCTTGGTATCCCAAACACAAGAAATGATTGAATTTCATTTCCCATGGGCTAAAATCTGTGAACCAAACGAGGCCTAAGGCTATATTTTTAGGCTCCAAAAATTTTTATTCATCTAAACAGTCGGGTCAAATTTTATTTTTCTTATTTAATTTATTCTCTATGTCACATGCGATGGGTTTTGCGATAAGGGCTTGAGTGGGGTGCTATAAGCCTATAAAGGGCTATACATAGCTTTGGCTCTTGAATTTTTGTTTGGCATAGCATGCTATTGGAGATAGAAAATGATTATTTTGGGTAGTGGCGGAGCCAGAACTGATAGATAGGAGGGGCAAAAAACAAATAGCTAAAAGAAGAGGCGCCGTAGGCAAAATTTTTTTTCTCTTTTATTTAGTTAAGGACAGTACCGGTCTTTATATTTTATTTGTTTTTCCCTCTCTTCTCTCTCACCCACGTGCAACTCCTGTTTTTTTTTCCTTCTTCTCTTTCTTCTGTTCTTCTTTTGCATCTTTCTTTCCATTCTCTCTACTGCACTCAAGTAACTTGAGTGCCATTTTTGTGCATAAGTTTCATTTGAGTCTCATTTTTGGTTGAACCCCAAACTTCAGATACCTTCATATCAGTAATTGGCCGTCTCTGTTTTAGCTTCATTTCTGCCATTGTTTAGCCCAAAGGAATAGAACCTGTGACTTTTTCATGCATGATTGATCATGCTACACACAAATCTTCTGCACCATAATAGCATTTCATTCCGGCATGGATAATCAAGAATTCGCAAAGGGACTACAGTCACCGTTAAATGCAGAACGAAGACCATCCACACACTAATTCTAGACAAAGTCCATCTCTTCCCACTTCAGGTGGAAAAGGTAATTCTCACAAAGCATTTTAGTACAACAGTCATATAAACGCAAATCTATCATGTTGTTGAAGCATATTCACAATGTTCTCCTTCAGAAAATCACAGACACTGCTCTTGAGAAGCATAGAATTCAAATAGTACTGATAAACAACTGCAGTTTGTTGGTGCTCAAATCGACACAAGTTTGAGTAATATCATAGAAATACTACCAATCTAGGAAAGGAAAACTAACACAATTCTGTTCTAAAAAAATCTCAGCTATATGTATCCATACAAATCATTGGAGGGACTGAAAGCCTTATTGTTACCAATAAGTAAATAGTTGCTTCAACTAGTAACCAGACTTTAAAGCCAAGTGATAACTCTTCCACTTTCAGAAGGATCTCCAAGGGGATCTCTAAATCAGCTACTAAGTTAAATTCAGAAAAAATTTCAAAAAATATGCTCCCTATCTTGCTCCAATCCTTGGGTTGGGTTTCTGTTCTAATGTTTGTAAGTTTATGCATCTTCTCGTACCTTCTCATTGAGCTCAAAGGTAGTATGGTCGAGTTAGAAGCTGCCATGCCATTGTCAGTCAGAAGGCTTTATAGTTACAAGCTGCCACTAGTTTTACATTATGCTTCCTAGTGATGATTAATGAAATTCTGTCTACTTGGTTTCAAAAAATACAGAAATGGCTCCTAAAATAATACTACAGTCCTTTATAACGATCTCATGACTCCATAAAGTAGGAGCATGGTTGGTTTAGTCACTGTATAAAGAGCTCCTAAAATAACACTCTAATCCTTTATAGAAAGTATGATCCGAGATGCTGTCCGCCTATTTGATTTTCAACTGAACTCAAAAATCATTCTAAAAAGTAGTTCCATACAACAACGCTACATATAGCGAACGAATTTGAGCTGTTCTCTTCTATTTTTGCTCATAAAATGATAGATTTCATCACGACCAAAAGAAAAATAATAGACTCTCTGCTTTTCAGCCTCAGTTAATATTCTTTTTAAGTTCCTATAATAGAGAATAAAAAAACTCGTTATTTGAGGGGTAAAAAAAAACAAAAACTTGCTAAGAAAGGTGAATTTAGAGAGAAAAGAAAAAGATAAAGAAAAAAGGTATCAACGATCCACTAGAACCATAATAAAGAAGTTGTCAGTCCTGCTCATAACAACTATTTCATAACTACAAGTAAGATGATTCAACTAAACCGCTACTTTTTGATCTAATCCTCCAACACCCAACAAAAATGAATTATCTAAATCAACCAACTAAACATGTCCTCAGATACATCATACATGTTCCTGTACAATCAATATAAAGATAGAAGGCTCCAAAATGGTTGAAAAGCTAAAGGAAATAACATTTTGGCTACATGAATAAGGATTAACAAAGTTTAATCTACAAATGCCGTCAGTTTAATAACTTAAAACATCTACAAGCAGAAATTACATTCTAAAAACAAAAACAAGAGGAAGAAGAGTGAGACCGTAAGAGTACCTTCCCAATTTTCAAAGTGAGCAGCTCCAAACCCCTCAGCAAAATTTGTCTCTCTCTCTCTCTCAGCCCTAAAACCCAAATCAAATGCATTCCATTACATTACAATTGGGTCGTTCTAATCTCAACCACCAAACTAATTGAACTTCCGGGGCCGTCCCCTCTTCTTTGGATTAGTCCCGGAATTCAAGTTCCCACCGGAAAAATTCAACATTTCATCAGCCGTGGTGGCCACAGGGGCGGCCTTGGAAGTGTCAGGGGTATTATTCTGCGGCGGAGGCGTTGTAAAAATCGGTGGCATCCAAGTGGGAAAAGCGGAAGCGGCAGCCGCAGTGGCCTTGCCCTTTCCTCCACCAACAAAGCCCATGGGGAAGAAACCCCAGCAACAGTAATAGGCCTCCTGGCCTTGCACCATTGGCGGCAAATTGGGAAGCAACACTGCTTCGAAGCCTCTCTTACAATTCTGACACCTCAAACAGCAATTCTCGTAAACGCCAGGGTACTCGTACAGTATATAACAGTAAGGACACGCCGTCCAGAAGCTCGATAATCTCGACCTCTGCTGCTCATCGTCATTTCCAGCCGTTTTCCCTCGCCGTACCGGAAGCTTGTTCGAACTGGGGGTGGGGGCTGCAGTGAGATCCACACGGCTGTAGAGGCTCAGCTCGTGGTCGTAGAGAGGCTTCTTCGCCGGGTCTGACAGAACCGCCCATGCATCCGCCACCAGCTTAAAGCCGTGCTCGGCGAACGCGTACTTGTTCTTGTCCGGGTGGAGCAGCAACGCCAGCCGTCGGTACGATTTCTTGATCGCGTCCTGGTCGTCCGATCGCCGATCCACCTGGAGAATCGCGTACCAGTCGTGCTGGTTGTTTACGCGCTTATCGGCGGCTAAGAGGACATCCACGACGGCTAAGATCTGATCCGACCCGTCCAGGAGCGGCTCTGTCTCTTGCGCCAGAATGGCGAAGTCGCGCGAACTGCTCAGATCTCGGTTGTGTAAGAGCTTCTCGGCGATTCCGAGCAATCGCTCAGCTTCGGCTCTGTTTGGATTGTGGTCCATAATCTCCGATTCTCCGTTCGGCGATCGCTGTTTGGAGTTGGCTTTTGGTTGTCTCGAAAGATCAAAATACAAATGACACGACATCGTGCATTCATGCTTCTATTCTTTTTTTTATGCTCCTACTTTTGCCGGTGGGTGTTTTGGTCATTTCATATGGCATAGCCCATGATCCATTTTCTTTTGGCTAGTATCTCAAACAGTAGTGTTCACATGCTCAGTAGAGTCAATGTTCAGTCATGCTCAACCACCGTTGGATTTAAATCCAACGGTGGAGAATGATAAAAAAAGAAATATGTTTAAAAAAAGCTATCATTCTCCACCGTTGGATTTAAATCCAACGGTGACTGAGCATGACTGAGCATTGACTCTACTAAGCATGTGAACACTACTGGTATCTCAAATTCCTTTTATGCTACCTGACGCATTGTTACTTGAACAATTTGGTACCTAGTCAATAAAAAATAACAATTACACCAGAATATACATAAATATATTTTGACATTTGTCATAGAAGCCCATGACAACATTCCAAACACTAATAAATTCACACTTTGTGAGCTAAAATATAGTATTGCGGACGATATTCGAGATTAAAAATGGGATCTCCACAATTATTAAGGAGACTCAAGAATTTTTCTTGAAGTGAACTCTCCAATTTGAGGACTCAACAGTAAAGTTTACATTACAATGTGTTCGTAAGAATTTTCGTGAAGTTTGGAGGATAAAGAAATTTATAATACTCAATTTCTCCTCGAACTATTCATCGGCTTAGTAACAGTACCGGCTTGAGCCGATACTAAAGTATTATAAATTTCTCATCGCACTATTCATCGACTTAGTAACAGTACCAGCTCGAGCCGAGCATATAGAAAATTACGGTTTTGTCCCTCCTTGCATGTTTATTTACAGTCATGTCATTCCCCCATCTCTCTCTGCCCGCGACCTCACTCTCCTCTCCCTCTGCGCCGCCATCAATTTCTGCCAAACACCACAAAATTTACATCAAAACGTAAAGCACAACCCAAGGATAAAATTATGTAACTACCTCAAGGTGAGATTCGGAGTGGATCCAGAGATATTGATGCCGGAAGTTCCGAAACCATAAAAATCAACGACATAGATCCTCCGCGTACGGCGGTCGACGTTGAAAACCGAGGGTACCGCGAGGTTGCTGGGATGGAGGGCTTCAAAGTCCAAGTGGTTTGGAAGATCAGCAGTGGCCGGAAGAGGTGGTGCCGTATGGTTGCAGAGGGAGAGGGGAGAGAGTTGCGGGGGGAGAGAGAGAGAGGAGAAGAAAAGAGGAAGAGAAAAAAAAAATTGATTTGACGAAATTGCCCCTAAAATATTTTCTTTAATTCTTAACCTTCCGAAATTCATAACAAATAGATTCACTGTCCAAAAAAATTCCCGAAAATTCATACGAACTAATCATGACGTGTACTTTATTCTCGAGTCCTCAAATTAGACTTACGAGTTAAAAAAATTCTGAAGAATTCCCGAAACTCTTTGATAATAATCGAGATTACGAATCTTAATCCCGATTAACTCAAAATTATTCTTTTAATTTTTCTTGGGTCTCACAGTAAAAAAGGCTTGCAAACTAAAATCACAAGTCAATACTGTTGTGTAAGTTTTTCAATGTTAGCTTTAATTGAAATGTATCTCAATTATGTTGAATTACAATTGATACTACATGTAATTAAATATCTCAATTATATTTTTAGTACTTTCTATATATTTTAAACGCTTTTGAAACCCGCAACATCATGCGGACCCGTATACTAGTAATAATAAAATCTGTTTGTCGCTTGTAGCTTGTTGAAATACAATAATAAAATCTGCCTGTCGCTTGTAGCTTTTACAAAATACTGAAATCCTTTGGTTTTTGTTTTTCATTTCTCCTCCAATACACTGAAATCGTATGGTTTTTGTTTTTCATTTCTCAATTGTACCGTTGGATTTAAATCCAACGGTGGCTGAGCATGACTAAGCATTGACTCTACTGAGCATGTGAACACTACTGATACTATACAATGCTCTCTTCCCTAACCTCTCAACGCCTCAGACCCTTTCTTCTTCTTCATCTCCACCACCCTCAAATCCTCCTATATTCCACACTGCCTCACACTGTTTCCACCAAACCCATCTCGATTCATAATCCCACAGACCCAAATTCCGCAATCAAATTCACCAATTTACGACTACACCACTGTGCGTGAGACGCTCTCTTCTTATTGCAATGACTGGAAAAAAGCCTTGGACTTTTTCAACTGGGTGGAGACTGATTGTCACTTCCAACACACCACCGAAACCTTCAATCGCATGCTTGACATTCTCGGTAAGTTCTTTGAGTTTGAACTTTCTTGGGAGCTGGTTCACAAAATGAAGCAGAACCCAAATTCTGTTCCTGATCATACTACATTTCGTATACTGTTTAAGGGAGATGTATTTGCACATCTTGTTAATTAAATAAAAGAAATTCTGAACGGTGCGATCTGTACCGTTAGATCTACTACGGCTTAATCTGGTCCGTTTATTTTTCAGTCAGTTTGGGATATAAATACCCCGTAGCAGATCGTACGATCCAGACGGGACCAGATCACTCGACCCGTTTACCAGCGCGACGACCGAACCAGTTCTCCACCGTCTGGCAACGTTTCGGCGGCAGACCGTGGCGTGCGGCTCTTCCTGGTGGCGTGAAGCGGGCCCCAGCGGCCTCTTGTCCAACCGACGAGATGTGACAGCGAAACTGAGCTCGAAAGCTCTTAGTGTTCCGGCGAGTTTTCCGCAATTATCCGGCGACTCCGGCGGCGATTCCCTTCGACACAGGTATGAAACTTGATCCTATTGTCGAGCTCTAGTGTTTGTATATTCGGATTTGGTTATCGATTGATATGAGGTTTTGAGGTTCTGACTTTCCTTGGCTCGTTACTGAACTTGATTCGAACTTTAAGCACATATTAATAGTTGTTTATCAATGAATTGCAGAAATTGTCGAATTGATGAAAGTCCTAGAATTGGGTCATCTTTGTTTGGGTCCGAGAACACCAAGTTTGTCAGTTGTTTCCACTGTTGCATATGGAACTTGGGGAATTCGAATTTCGACCAAAGAATCAGACGTGATTATTTGCGATAATTTTCGACAAAGGTATACTCTTAAACCTTGGACGTGGAAACGATATGTAATTGTTTGGTTGTTGAGAATTGGTTGAAATGCTTGTTATGTTGAGTTGTTACGTTGGAGGATATCATTTGTATATTATGACACAATTCGACATGCGTATGCGACTTACATTGAATGGTCGAAACAAAATTATTATTTGTGGTATTTGTTATACGTTGTAGTTTTGATTGAAATCAGTTCCTATGTTCGATTTGAGAAAGGTTTTGAGTTATGGTGTCAAAAGTTGTGGTATTAAGAAAGGATTGAAATTTTTTGTTAAGGATGATTTGGTATATGCATATCTCGTTGGTCGGAAATAATTAAGAAATGTATATTGTATGGTTCCGATGATAAGTGATTTTGAAATGATACTTTAAAGTGGTTATGGGTTGTTATGGACGATTTTAAATTTATTGGATGCTAGTACTTTTAAATTGTCCTTTGTTAGTATTGAAACGTTAAGTGATAGTTGGAAAGACTAGGTCACGTGATGTTAGGCGACTTCGAAAAACAACGAAGTCGTTATCAAGTAAGGAGATGAATATTAACAGTTGGACTAATTGTCGGACTAGGGACTCCAGTTACCTAGAATGGTAAGCCATGGTGGTGATGGCCTCGAATAACGGCTCGAATAGCGAATGGAGTTAAAGCTTCGGGATTCCAGGTATGGGACTTTAGACTTGCTTCAGTTAGTGGTTTTCAGTCTTTTTAATTATATATGTGATGGTGTTGAGAGCGGAAAGGGGTTAGACGACTTTAGACTTTAACCGAAATGTGTTGTTGCACCAAATCACTTGCATAAGAAATTTAGTGATGGCATTGAGAGCGGAAAGGGTCAGACGACTTCCTTGGGATTTGCCTCCCTAAACCTCTAGAGGGTGTAGCTATTGCCGGTTGGCCGTGTAGTCGATTATAATGACGAACTTGGGTCGAGTGCGTAGCTGGTTATGTGATTGACGGCCGTAATGACTCTTAGCAAGGTAAGGTCGTATATGGTTCTGAGGAATTGGATCATCAGGTAATGATTACTCTTGGTGCACTGGTTTTATTCAAAATGAATTTTATAAATGTTTTCACTACTCGCTATGGTATAATGGTTTTCCAACCTAGTTGTGATAGAGTCCTACTAGGCAGCGAGGATGAAAGCTCACCCATATAACAGTTTGGATGCAGGTACTGTGCACGAGGCACGAGAAGGAGACAGTTGGACGGAGTGTTTATTCAAATCTATTGTACAAAAAAAAAAATTTATGTTTTGAAACCTTAGTTCTCCGAATTCGTTGTTGCAACGATTTATTTTAATTTTAATTTAGGGTTTAGGGTTTAGAATTTTGAAATCAATTAATTTTAGTTGTGACGAGTTTTCAAATCGTCGATAAATTTTATGTTTGATTCCGGTTTAAGTCTTTGTAATTTGTTTTTGGTCTTAGATATTATTTCTCTCGACCTTGGAACCGTCTCTCAGTTGTCAAGTTCAAACTCACTACAAGAAAACACATCATTTATGCTAGCCGCGCGTGTAAAAGACATTTCTCTTTTACGGCGCTTATAATGCACGCCATAAATGAACAAAAAGCACGCCGTAACACAATTCCCAAAACTTCATATATATGATTCACGACGTCATTGTACGTCATAATTGAATAAACAAGCACGCCGTAAAAGCATTGCTCGACGATAAACATTTGCACGCGGTAAATGCTCTTTGAAAAGTCTTTTATGGCATGCTTTGCACGCCGTAGTTGGTTTTTTTATAGTAAAAAAAAATCAATTCAATTCACTCATTCCACTTTCGTGAATAAGAGAAATTTAATTTATACAAGTATTTGTACATGGTACATACAATTGCTTTCATAGGAATCACAAATGAAACTTACAATACCAAAACCATAGAATACGAAGAGAATACGCAAACGCGATAAACAAAGTTAAGAACACAAATCAAGTTTTTAATCATTGCCCTGGGCTTGCGTACGATTGATCATTTTCGTCAATTTTTGCGTTGGATCTGAATGGAGCATACCAGTGGTCACAATTTTCACGGCTCGGTTGACATCCGTGTCGTCTTCAATGCAATTTTGTATCATCTTATGTTGTTCAATTTTATTGTTCTTTCTTTTATTTCGTTGTATTTGTTTGCTTCTTCCAGTTGTACTTTTTAATTGTTGAATAAAGATCGTCGCACTCGATAAAAAAAAAAGAACACTAATCAAGTCAAGAAAAATCTGATAATAATAACCATAGTTTTTCCCATTTACGACAAAATGAGAATTTTAAATTTTATAACGAAATGGGGAAAGAAAATTACATGGCAACCTGTCAAGCGGAAATTTTTTTGAGAGTGACAATTTGAAACTTATATTAATTGTGCCATACCCGACGTCTGTCCAAGCAGTCCCGTTCTTTTGCACAGTACTTGCATCCAAATTATTGGAGGGGTGACATTTTGTCCTTGTTGTCCAATAGGGCTTTACTCTAGCTAGGTTTAAAAGCCCTTATTTAAATATATGTCATGACGAGTAGTGAAAACATTTAAATAAAATTCTTTTCGAAATAAATGACAATGCATCAAGGGTTTCCATTACCTGATGGTCCGGTTATGCATAACCAAATACGACCTTACCTCTGTAAGAGTCACTAGAGCTGCCAAACACATAACCAACTACGCAACAAGCCCCGAGTTTGTCATTTTGATCGAGGTCATGGCCACAACGACGTAGCTATACCCTCGAGAGGTTTAGAGAGGAAAATCGCAAGAAAGTCGTTTGACCCCTTTTCGCTCTCAACCGCCATCAATAAAATTTCTTATGGTGCACTAACGCATTTATTATGCAACAATAAAAATACTCATACATACACAATTAAAATAGAAAACCACTAACCTTAGAATCCCCTACCTGGAACACCGAAGCTTTGACTCCACTAGCTTTTCTAGGCCAACACCACCACCAAGGCTTACATCTCGGGCAACTTGAGTCTTAGTTCGACAACATTCAAGTGTTATTAACTTATTATATGTTTCTTATTCAAAAACTCTTATCAGATTCTACAAATCCACTTCATTACTTGTCTCCGAATAATTAACTAATTTACTTCCATATTTTCTTTCACCTTTTCAAGTCTCTTGATTACGTTGGATACCCAATGATATTTTTAAGTAACTCTCATGTCAATGTTTTGGCTGTGGGTTTATGAGGAACATGTATGAGGGAGGTTTGAGATAGATGTTAAGATGAGTTTGTCGTGGAGAGATGAGTTACAAAGCTTTGTTGGGGAAGAAGAGAGAGACGAGAAGAAAGAGAAGGGAAGAGAGAATAAAAGAGAAATAATTATAAGAATGAAAAGCCAATGAGTTTGCTAATTGCACCAAATCGTAACTAAATAGCACTAAATCTTAACTAAAATACAGCAAGTCGCGCTATATCGTCGTCAAATTGTAGATATTCATCTCGAAACTTGTGCACTCGATTAGGTCAGAAAGAAACAAAAATCATAATTATAAAGAATGAAAAGCCAATGAGTTTGTTAATTACACTAAATCGTAACTAAATGACAATAAATCGTAACTAAAACGCAACACGTCGAGCTATATCTTAGACAAATTGTAGACAGCAATCTCGAAACTTGTTCACCTATTACATTAGAAGGGAAAAAAATTCAAGCTCGTTGACTTTGTTTTGCTTAATTACGAAACTTGTATACCCGATAACGTGAATTTTCGTAACTAATTCCCTCATTGGTAAAATGAGTCATTAATTAAGGACATCCAAACATGTTTATTTCTGCAAACCAAAAGGTCACTAGCCAAAATTGAAAGAAGAAATAGTACCATCCCCATTTCTAATTAAATCCCTAATTATATTAAAACTTCTTGGGATAACTATTCCTTTCATAACCAACTAGGGAGACCGATTTGCGCAAGCTCAATCACCTTCCAAATTCTCCTCTTCTGAACGTGTTCCATCTGCTTTCTTTCTTCCAAATCAGCATTTCTACCTTCTTTCCTACAGATATGTGTTTCTGCCTTCTTTATGTGATGATTGAGATTGAAAAAATCAAAAGCTTCTCGTCAATTACAGCGTGTTGTTTTTACTGCCTCCTCCCAACTGACATAGAGTTGAAATTTATAGTGGGTTACCTAGCTCAATGTGAGCCTAAGTCACGTCCACTCGCATGTAGTAATGACTATACGGAATAGAGAATACAAGGGAGATATATAAACAGTAATCTATAAAATAAGCACTTCGAAATATGAAAATGTACGGTAAAAATTTGTAACCATAGAAATTGTCTCTTTTTTAAAGTACATTTAAATATATTTGTCGTTCAATTGTTTTTTTTTTTTATCGAAATCATACGGTTTTTCAAACGCTTGTTAAGCCCAAAGAATAATCCGTAGTCGAAGATCTTGTCGGAACGTTTCATCCCCCTGGCGAGCCACAATCAACCTAAAATTACAAAATACTTTGGAGAAGTAACGATATGAAGATCTAGATTTGAGAAGTTTCTATTTCAAACTCGAGAATTAAACTCTTTTTATTTTATTTTTTTTGTTTGAGGAAACGAGAATTAAACTCTTGGGCAATGCTAGGCTCAAACGCAGGGTGAGTTTGAGTCAGCCACACTCAGCCAAGTGTCACATTCTCAATTTTTCTTAATATTAAATCAATCTATATGGACCACATCTGTTTTGGATGAAATTGCTTCCACTTCTGCCCTTTTATGTCCTTACTTCTCTCTCTCCATCTCCTCGTTTCTTCGTCTGTAACAATCTACAACAAAAAAAATCAGATCCACACTGAAGCTCCAGATCCAGTCTCCTACGCTCCCATCTTTTTCTTTGTAATAAAAAAATAAAAATTAATCGAGGCACGTTAGTCTTCTCCGCCATGGATTCAAATCTCCTTCCGATTTTTCTTTTGAGTTAGGCTGACCAAAATGTGATTTTGGGTTCTTTGTGGATGGTGGTGTTATCTGGGTTTTGGCGGTGAATGAATTTTCATAAGAAATTGATGGGTAAATCATGGTATTGGGCTATTTCAAGTGTGGCGGCTGGCGATTTCAAGGCCAATGACCTCTCCTTGTGACCATGTCTCGACCATAAACTGGCATTCCAGCTTGCAGCCATGGCTGAAACAACCCCAGATTCATTAAAAACCACCTCACACTGCAATCAAAACCCAGATCAAATCAATCGAAAAAAAATCGAAAACATACCCAGATCAAATTAATAAAAAAAATACACAACCCAGATCTGGTGGGAGAAGTAAGGACATAAAAGGGCAAAAGTGGAAGCAAAACAGATGTGGTCCATATAGATTGATTTAATATTAAGAAAAATTGAGAATGTGACACTTGGCTGACTCAAACTCACCCCCGTTTAAGCCTAGCATTGCCCAAAAGGTTGGCATCCTTCAAAAAATTATAACCCAGAGGTACCCACTGGACAATTACCTTTTTGCCGCTCCGATTTAGGATGAATTAGGATAAAAGCGACTTCGGAGCAAAGATAGAGATGGAGCGAGCCATCTAGCCAATTTGGATATACTTGAGAAGAAAATTTTGGTGGAAGGCAAATGACCGTCCACGTAAACAGGTACAGGTCACAATGAATTTAACCGACTACATTTAAACGGTGGGGATCACATTTGTAACGCTGCCTGCATTATTGGCCGTCCGATTGCCTTCAAACATTAGTACTACTTTAGAAACAAATTGTTTCCTCTTTTAACCACAAATTAATTCACCTCCTGCCGTGAACTCTGGCCAGACCGACCCCAAAGCTTCAGTTCCTGAACCACCAAGAAAGGCGAGCAAACAAAGAAACGAACGAATTGAAAACCCAGTAATTTCCCTCATCGATCGCTTTAATTATCTGTTCATTCATCTTAATGTGTACAAGGTTGCTGGGTCATTTTGGGTTTTCCTCGCGAAGATAGTAAGATCTAGGTGCTATATAGGCTGCTTAGCGAGGGTTTCGTTTCTACTTGCCTAATAATACATGTTTAAATTTGGGGACAACCCATTTTATCCCTTTTGTCCATCATTTAGTGCTTGAATAATCTATGAATTGAAGCGGTTGGTTTGAATTTTGATGAAACAAATTGACGCAGCTAGCTAGCTATGACGACGGCGATAAAGATTGAGAACTTGCCGGTGGCGAGTCAGGTGACATTTTCGAAGAGGAGAAGAGGGCTTTTCAAGAAAGCTGGAGAGCTATCAGTTCACTGCGACGCCGAGGTTGCTGTCGTCGTCTTTTCTGCTACTGGCAAGCTCTATGTCTCGTCCTCCAGCTCCAGGTACTTGGCCACCGTACGTCGTCTTCTTTTTCTTATTTTGATTTTTCGGATATATGCTCATATATATGTGTGTGTGTGTGTGTGAATATACGAGGAGGAATGGTTTCCAGTAGCTGGTGCAACACGTATTGTTTGATTAGGACAAGTGTTCTAGTTTGCTTTCCCACAATTGCTTTTCCACGGACACGTGGGTGTTTTATTGTCTCATTTACCTGGAAATTAACATATATACATGCAGAACTTTGTTACGTACACTAGGCTGATAGATTAATCGATCTGTAATAAATCAATATTTTACACTACACATAAAATCTTCTCAAACATTATATTAGAAGATCCGAGTGTATCATAATTCATAGGTCTTCTGTTAGAACGGCCAGTGGTGATCGTTCCAGACCTCAAGTACAATATCTCTATATATGTGGTTCGAGTTTTTCATACTAGGAGAGTGCATGATTTGTTGGAACTCATTAAAGCTTCAAGGCATTCAGCTGGATGTACATCCATGCTTCGAGTGGGGCATGCAATGACAAGTGGAGCAATCATGACCTTGCATGCATATAAAACTAGTTTTTGCCATGCATTGATTTTTCTTCCAAAAATTTCAACTTTCATAACATATGCATGCATGCATGAGAGGACGTATGAGGTTTATGCGTTAATGTAAACTATGGAATAAGAATTAAATGAGGTTTATGCTTTCTTTTAATTAACTCTAGTTTTATAGTAAAGCTAGAAAGAAAAGTATTACAGTAGCGGCTACCAAAAAAAAAAGTTATTATCCTAAATAATCAGTCTAATTTATGTGCAAAATCAAAATATGATAATATCTTTCTTTTTCTAATCGATTATAGTCAAGTACATATTTTTTATGAGACAAAAAAACAAACACACAGATTACTTTTTAACAGAACAAAATCAGAGCAATATCGGTGTTCCTTAGAGTCTAGAAGATCACATTACTACCAGGACAAACATGGGTAGTAGTACCTGGTTGTTAACCCAACCAACATCTGAATAGGCATTGGCGGGCGTGTTATCATTTCCGAAGGGGACTATTGTTTTTTGTTGGTCCATAAACTAGAAGATTCCTGTGGAAAAGATGTCGGTATCATAGCTCAATCCCAATTTCGCTCTCCACATCTCGATCCCATCGTTCGCTGCCTAGATATTATCTTGGTAGATTCAAGGACGGCCAATGTTAGCTCAAATCAAGTCCCAACTGACTCAGCCTTCTGGATTAGGAGCAACAAGAAAAAATCAGGAGGAGGAAGCTATCACATTTTCGGCGTGTTGTTTTTTCTACCTCCTCCTAACTGACTCAGCCTTCAGTACTAGGAAGTACAGTTTAGCCATCCCTTTGTACTTCTTTCTCATAATTGAGTTGTTACCAAACTGTAAACTTGTCTAGAACTAAATAATCTGACCATTGTCCTATTAAAATTAGTCTCACCTCTAATCATCATGCCTCCTAAGCTGACACCTAAAACCAAGTGCCAAGCAAGGCATGAGATGGTCGCATTAAAAACTCCCCAAACCTACAAGAAAGCCGAGACTACAGATGCTACTTGCTCAATAGTACAGCGCCTTCCTCCATGACTTTACTTTCCTAGCTACCTTGCTAGAAGGACGAAGCGAAAGATTCTATATGATACCACTTGGATAACGACATTAGGAGTGAAAAGCCTGAAAGAGAAAGGTTTAGCAACGGTAGGAGTTATACTTATGCTAGCACCTGACGAGGCGCTAGGGAGCATAGTACGTGAGAATTTCCATCCTCGGTGAAAAATGCCTGTTTTGAATCGCCAACCTTAGTTGACACTTATCCTAATTCTACATTTGAGATGAATCACGTATCCTAAAATGGATCTTCTATTGTTAAATCCAACCCAATTTGCATCGGTCACTATATCCGTCTAACCCTAAGTGGTGACTTTTAGTAAATCTCTCTTTTAAGGGATGATTTCGAATACCTTACTTCGGAAATAGGTGTACTGCACATGTGAGCTTCACTTGCAGTATGTATAAAGTGACTTGGCACGCTCAGCTAGCTCACTCCATTGATTTAGCAAGGCACTTGATATCTTTGATTGTTAGCAAGGCACTTGATCAAGATACTCATCATCCAATTTGTGATTCTGTTATGTTCCATTTGTCTTCTGCATACATTCTGCAAGCATATTGGTTCAAGTAGAAGACGTATTCCAGGATAGGAATGCGCAACTCTTGGCTCACGTAGTATCTAGAAATTACTTCATTCCAGCAAGATTTCATTTGAGATCAAAATGATAGATAGGCTTCCAGCTCCTACTTTCATGCTTGTCATCCTAGGCCAGTTGCAACAATTTTCTGTACCTAGATAGTTGGAGAACTCATACCGTTTCTTTATATGTCTTTTCAGTTTAGTATTGGTTTTGTCTGCTTTCTTTATTTGGTGTAAAAGAGATAAATTAACTTCCGGCCAAGAGGTCTAAGCAATAAACAAAATATTGAGCATGGAAATAAATATCAAGAGTCCAAATAATAAAATTTTCAATGGAAAATCGGAAAAATCGCATATTGTGTTGGGGTAAAATACTGGCTTATGTTGTGTTGGGGTCAAATCTCATTGATCATTAGCAATTGCTGGATGTGGATATATATTTTCACTCTAAGGATAACTTTTGCAAAAAATATAGTATATTTTTAAACTTAAACAGTTAAACATGACTTATTCCATTGATTCCTGTGTATAGTAGCCAGTGGCCAAGCAAAAATGATATACTCTGATTTACCAAAAAACAAGGAAAGAAAGATGTACTATCATTTACCAAAAAAGAAACAAAGAAAGCACAATGATAAACTGATAAGTGATAACTAGCAGATTATCCAGGGTGGAATGAGGTCATGTGATGTTGATGCAAGTGAAACCTCAGATTTTGAAGCCCCACATTTTTTTTCTTGTTTTGCATAGTTTCGTTGATTTGATGTATTTAATATGACATATTATAGAATTTTCCGTATTTAATATGACATATTTTAAATGTAGTTTGCACATTAATTTGGCTGAAAGTCAGCTAGAAAGCAATGTTGAAGATGCTCTATCAAATCTATGTTTGTTTAGGGTCAAATCTCATTGATCATTAGCAGTAGTTGCGTTATGCGGATATTTGACTCAAAGGATTACTTTGGCCAAAAATATAATACAATTCTAAACTTAAACATGAATTTCATTCCATTGATTCCTCATTCCTGTGTATAGTAGCCACTAGACAGTGGCCGAAAAAAGAAAGAATATACTGTGATAAACTGATAACTATCAGTGGCATGGGGTCATATGATGTTGATGTAAGTGAAAACTCAGATTTTGGAGCCCCACTTGTTTTCTTGTTTGATGGTCTAGTCGACTCACTGTCTCATTAATCGCGTAGAAAATTTTAGAATAAAACCTCATGCATGCATGCTTGTCCAGTTCTCACGCGTATTCTGTAGAATATAACGTCACTATTAATTCTTGACACTAATTCAATTATTATTTTAACAATAGATACGTATATGAGCTTCTTTTCCTTCTCTTGAGATGATTCATGATTGGTTATAACTTTTAATTTGATAGTATAACACAGGTCTGGAATTCATAACCATGTATATATAAAAGTATATAAAAAGATTTTACTTTTTTTGGCTACTGGAGGGCTGAAAGATATATAAATCATTTTGAACTTCTCTTGCAAATGATGTATCACCAAGTCAGAAGGGTCTCCAATATAGCTGGAAATTCCTTTCGACATGTGATATATTGGAAATTCTAAAGGTTCCATGAAGTTTGTAGTTCAGTGGTTAATGGTAATGCATCCAGAATATCAATATCCAGATCGAATATTTCTTTCCCTGGTCCAAGCTTGAAAAGAAAATAAACCAAATGAAATTCACTAGCTATAGCCTATCTTGTCTAGTATAAAAACATTCTAATTTATTTCTTTGATTGTGTTTTGTCAAGTACGGAGGATGTCATTGCAAGGTACAAATTGCACACTAAAGATGTGGAAAAGCTGGACCAACAGCCATGTCCTGAGCTCCAGGTATATTCGATATTCAATTCAACTCTGTTATTGTCCAAAAAAAAAAATTCAACTCTGTTAAATATATTTAGGTTTCTCAAGCTAGCTTCAAAATGCATGTGTTACTATATATGGCAACTGAAAGATATAAGTAATATACCTCAAGATCTAAATGATATTCGTACGTTATTGATAGAAATCAAATTTTGACTATTCAGGTATTCATCTGTTGGTAGATAATATTTGTTTTTAAGTAATCGAATTTTGTTCAGTATGTCAATTGTTAAGCATTTCATGTGCGAGAACAATTAAATTATTCATATCACAATTCCATTTCTCTTTTTAGCTGGAGAATAATGATCGCATAAGGTTGAATAAGGAACTTGCGGACACGATTTGCGAACTAAGGTAATTAATTAACTAATTATAACAATTTGTATGATGATTGTTCAGATGATCGAAGTTTGCTAGAATATTTCGAACTGTATGCCTTTTGTAACAGGCAGATGGAGGGGCAGGATCTAGAAGAGCTGAATATAGATGAGTTGCAGAAATTGGAGGATGCGATTGAAGGAGGACTCAGCCGTGTACTTAAAACTAAGGTTTATGTTAATAAATTATAAATATTCATTTCTCAAGATCAGATAATATGGATCTATTTTCGGCTCATATAGTTAAATGTATGTGAATTTCCATAATTAATTATCTAATTGAAAATTTTCCGTTCATTTCAGGATGAAAGGATTATGAGTCAGATTCTGGCACTTGAAACAAAGGTTAGCAAGTGTAACCAATTGATAATACCAGAGGTAGATGTACCATATTTCTAAGTTCAAAAATATCAACTGTTTAAGTGTAAGATATATTATGAGTTTTTAGAGTTTTGGGTTTACGGTATTAGTTGGCTTTCTACATCATCGGGTCCTTTTTGTCAAAATGTCCCATAGTCATTTGCATAATTATTTCTTCAAATTATTTTGCTTTTTTAAACTTGCTATATATATAATTCAGGGAGCAGGGTTGATAGAAGCAAAGAACCAATTACAGCAGAGGGTAGACAACGTTTTACTACGATCGGTTTGTATGTTATATATCAGATTGGGTTATGGATCCGTATATAAAACTGGGTGAACATTTTTGCATTGATTACATACAGACATGGATGTTATCCAATGGAGCTAGTGGAGTCGCTTTGGAATCAGAGATCTCATCTGCAGAGGAATGTACATCATCGGAATCTGCCACTAGTGCTACCAGCTGCTTCAGTTCTGGTCCTTCAACTTCTGCCCTAGATGATGATGACTCTGACGACACCTTATCTCTCAAACTTGAGTGAGCTTTATTGCTTGGCTGCTTTCATTTAAGAGAAAACATCCATGCATGCATGCATGATTATTTCTTTCATATATGTTTGAACCTTCATTTTGTGGGGGTAAGATCCTTGAAGCTTATAAAATAATCTGAAGGTAACTGAAAGATAATCAATCTAAAAATTAAGTTTCTATATATATTGTAGAATTTTTCTTAAACTCGTATGAAATTTGCTTAACAATTTGTATCATCTTTAACTTACATGCAGGCTTCCTCACCGTGACTAAAACGGGGAGGATATATGACATCGATCACGTACTATTAATGAATAAGGTCAAATTATAGTAAGACACAGGTATGAATGTCTCGACTTGGGAACAAGGTCAGTAACTTGCCTCAAATTTATTTTTCATAAGTTACAGCTGAAGTTATGTAATGCACTTAGATAATAATCTAGGTCCAAGAAATATACCATGCTGAAGATTAGTTTTTATATGTAAAACTTTGCTTGTTTGGATTATTGTGTTGCTGGTCTAAAAAGGTTACAAAGCCAACTTTGAACTTTCTGGGAGGCTAGGGTTTAAATTGAAAAGAAGAAAAAGAAAAAAACATTAGGAAAAGAATTATTCTTCCAAGAAAATTAGTCACAATAGACACTAGTAGGAAAAGCTCCAAAGAGTTCTCTTATTTCTCATCAAGCTCTAAAGAGTCCTTTTATATCCATAGGATGAGATGCAAACAATGGAAAACAAAAATATTAGGGAAAAGCTCCAAAGAGTTTCTTTTCTTTTATCCATAAAATTAAGTTTCATATCTTGTTGAGCCATCGTTAATCAGTTTAGTATGAGTGAGGTTCTTCTTACATATGTTCAACAAGTTCTTGTTATTGAGGATTTCCCATGGATGTTGCTTTTAATTGCTGCTGGTTGTGATTATTTTTTTTTTTTCTTTTCTAATGGCACATGCATGAAAGTTTTCAATGTTGCGTAGGCCGAAATTTTATCAACGAAGCCCAACTTTTCTATATAACATTCTCCAAGTACTCTTCATTTTGAAATTTGAAGTACTACTGGATTTAACTACAAAATATGGGTTTTTGAAATGTTGGCAGCAATTATAGATCTTAATCTTTTGCTTGATGCATGGAAGCTTCTCGAAAATGTAAGACCTGTACTGCATGTATATCATCGTCCCTAGCTTTGACTTTATCATGAAGATGTCCATTGTAGTCACTATTTCTTTTTTGGAAGGTGATGTTAGAATGATGATGGGCCTCTGTAATGTTTTTGTTTTTTTTGTAAGTGGAGGTGAACACAAACCTAATATACAAGTTAGTAATTGCACATTAATTCAATCTTGTAGGGAGTTTATCTTTGTAAGTTTGTTGTTTGTTTTTTCTTCTCTATAAAAAAAAATCTTATAGGGAGTTTATTTTATTATTATTTTACAACAATTGAAATAACAGTCCTAACAAACCAGGGTTGGCTGCCAACCCTAGCTCAAGTTCCTGTGCTTGATGTGCATGTATAATATATAATATAAGTGTACAAAGTTGGACAAACATATCCTTATGCAATTAATTGAGAGGCCAATCCCAAGTTAATTTTCTTAATTATTCCATAATTATTGGTGTGCCAAACTTAACCCCAAAATTAGAATGGCATGCTTCTTAAAATAAAAAATAAAAAATAGAATGGCATTGAAACAACTAAAGGACAAACTGTTAAAAACAAAACAACTAAAGGACAAAAGGCGGCCCAAGAACTAAATAAGTGAAACTAAAATTACAAATACTTTTTTATTTTTTTTGGCAAATTAAAATTACAAATACTTTGGATAAGAAACGATATGAAGAACTAGATTTGAGAAGTTTCTAGACTCGAGAATTAAACTCTAAAATTCTTAAAGTAACTTGTGCAACTCCAAACAAGTGGATCATGCATGCAAGATACGATCAGAGATATTATAGGGTGTGGGACCCACTGGATATTCCCAGCCTCCCAATTAGACCAAGTGGGACTTTTGAGCAAGATAAAGATGGAGATGGGAACAAACTTGCTGGAAGCCAAATGACCGTCTACGTAAACAGATCACAATAAATTTAACAGATATTTTGTAAACGGTGCGGATCACATTTATAACGCTGCCGACATTATTGGCCGTCCGATTGCGGCCAGGCCCTTTTTTTACCATAAAGGGAAAAATTGTTTTCTCTTTTGGAACAACGACCAAATTATTTCACTCCTGCCGTGAACTCTGGTCAGACCCAAAGCTTCAGTTCCTGAACCACCAAGAAAGGTGAGCAAACAAAGAAACAAAAGAATTGAAAACCTAGTAATTTTCCTCATCGATCGCTTTAATTATCTGTTCTTTCATCTTAATGTGTACAAGGTTGCTGGGTCATTTTGGGTTTTCCTCGCTAAGATCTAGGTTCTGTATAGGCTGCTTAGCGAGGGTTTCGTTTCTACTAACCTAATAATAAATCTTTAAATTTGGGGACAACCCATTTTATCCCTTTTTCCATCATTTCGTGCTTGATTAATCTATGAATTGAAGCGGTTAGTTTGAATTTTGATGAAACAAATTGACGCAGCTAGCTAGCTATGACGACGGCGATAAAGATTGAGAACTTGCCGGTGGCGAGTCAGGTGGCATTTTCGAAGAGGAGAAGAGGGCTTTTCAAGAAAGCTAGAGAGCTATCAGTTCACTGCGACGCCGAGGTTGCTGTCGTCGTCTTTTCTGCTACTGGCAAGCTCTATGTCTCATCCTCCAGCTCCAGGTACTTACGTCGTCTTCTTTTTCTTATTTTGATTTTTCGGATATATGCTCATATATATATATATATATATATATATATATATATATATATATACATGTGTGTGTGTATGTCAATATACGAGGAGGCATGGTTTCCAGTAGCATGGTGCAACACGTATTGTTTGATTAGGACAAGTGTTCTAGTTTGCTTTCCGACAATTGCTTTTCCACGGACACGTGGTGTTTTAACATATATACATGCAGAACTTTGTTACGTACACTAGTCTAATAGAATAATCGATCTGTAATAAATCAATATTTTACACTACACATAAAATCTTCTTAAACATTATATTATAAGATCCGAGTGTATCAGAATTCATAGGTCTTTTGTTGGAAAGGTGGTGATCGTTCCCGACCTCAAGTACAGTATCTCTATATATGTGGTTTGAGTTTTTCATACTAGGAAAGTGCATGATTTGTTGGAATTCTTAGAAGCTTCGAGGCGATGTTTCGAGTAGGGCATGCAATGACTGGTGGAGCAATCATGACCTTGCATGCATATATAACTAGTTTTTGCCATGCATTGATTTTTCTTCCAAAAATCATAACATATGCATGCATGAGAGGAAGACGGAGGGTGAGAATGTAATGTGTTGATGTAAACTGTGGAATAAGAATTAAATGAAGTTTATGCTTTCTTTTAATCAACCCTAGTTTTATAGTAAAACTAGAAAGAAAAGTATTACAGTAGCGGTTACCAAAACAAAAGGTATTATCGTAAAGAATCAGTTTAATTTATGTGCAAAATCAAAATATTATAATCTCTTTCTTTTTCTAATCGATTATATTCATGTACATATTTTTATGAGACAAAATAACAAAACAGACACAGACATTACTTACCAACACCATAGGAGATCATGTTACCACTAGGACAAACACCATAGGTAGTAGTACGTGGTCGTTAACCCGATCAACATCGATCTAAATAGGCATTGGCGGAAGTTAATTTTGTCATTTTAGAAGGGACTATTGTTTTTTGTTGGTCCATAAACTAGAAGATTCCTATTGAAAAAATGTTGGTATCATAGCTCATTCCCAATTTCGCTCTCCACATCTCGATCCCATCTTTCGCCCTGCCTAGAAATTATCTTAGTAGATTCAAGGATGGCCAATGTTGGCTCAAATCAAGTCCCAACTGACTCAGCCTTCTGGATTAAGAGCAATAAGAAAAAATCAGGAGGAAGCTGTCACATTTTTAGCGCGTTGTTTTTTCTCCCTCCTCCCAACTGACTCGGCCTTCTGTACTACTTGAATCAGCCTTCAGTACAAGGAAGTACAGTTTAGCCATCCCTCGATCTGTACTTCTTTCTCATAATTGAGTTGTTACCAAACTGTAAACTTGTCTAGAACTAAATAGTCTGACCATTGTTCTATTAAAATTAGTCTCACCTCTAATCATCATGCCTCCTAAGCTGAGACCTAAAACCAAGTGCCAAGCAAGGCATGAGATGGTCGCATTAAAAATTCCCTAACCTACAAGAAAGCCGAGACCACAAATGCTACTTGCTCATTAGTACAGCGCCTTCCTCCATGACTTTACTTTCCTAGCTACCTTGCTAGAAGGACGAAAGGAAAGATTCTATATGATACCACTTGCATAACGATTGACAATAGGAGTGAAAAGCCTGAGAGAGAAAGTTTTAGCAACTAACCCTAAGTGGTGACTTTTAGTAAACGTACCTCTCTCTTTTAAGGGATGATTTCGAATACCTTACTTCGGAAATAGATGCACTGCACATGTGAGCTTCACTTGGAGCATGTATAAAGTGACTTGGCACACTCAGCTCACTCCATAGATAAATCAATGTCCCAACTAACCTTTGATATATTTCATTGTTAGCAAGGCACTTGATCAAGATACTCATCCATTTTGTGATTCTGTTATGTTCCATTTGTCTTCTGCATACATTCTGCAAGCTGTTGCATTTGTCTTCTGCATACATTCTGCAAGCATATCGGTTCAAGTAGAAGACATTCTAGGATACTAAAGCGTAACTCCTGGCTCACGTAATATCTAGAAATTACTTCATTCCAGAAAGATTTCATTTCGAGCTCAAAATGATAGATAGGCTTCCAGCTCTTAGTTTCATGCTTATCATCCTAGGCCAGTTGCAACAATTTTCTGTACGTAGATAATTAGAGAAGTCAACTTACCTTTCATTGTTGCAGAAAGAGAGCTAGCTAGTGTGATAACCTCGATCTGCTTGTAGCCAAACGCCCTTTCATGGACCAACCTAACCACCCAATCTAGGGATTCTTAATTAAGCCACTCTAGTGAATCTGTCAACTTATACACTATTCCCTTTGGTTAAAATCTATGTTAAAAAAATAATAAAATAATAACACTAGTACTGTTTTTTTTATCGGTCTTTTCAGTTTAGTATTGGTTTTGTTTGCATTCGAAATTTGGTGTAAAAGAGAAAATAACTTCAGGCCAAGAGTTCTAAGCAATAAACAAAAGAAATTTTACAATATGTTAGCATATGACATACATACAATTACCATTTTTAGGACTTAATTACTCAAACAAGAACTTACTTTACTATCTAATGAGGACCTTATGTATTTTAATGAGGAATTTTTCGTAGTTACCACATGAGCTGTCAAAGTGGTAATATATGTTGTTAAGTTGTAAAATATTACAATTACTATTTTTAGGACTTAATTACTCAAATGAGAACAAATGAGAATCTACCAATGATGACTTTATTTATCTTAACGAGAATTTTTTTTCCCTCATTATGTATGAGAAATGTTAACGTACCATAGCCTTACTCACAAATAAAATATTAAGCATTGTGGAAATATCGAGAGTAAATAATAAGAGTTTTAATGGAAATATTGAGAAAAATGCATATCAATGAAAACTATATAAAACCATAACAAACTGTACTAAAATAATATGACATATTGTAGAATTTTCCGTATTTAATATGACATATTTTAAATGTAGTTTGCACATTAATTTGGCTGAAAGTCAGCTAGAAAGCAATGTTGATGATGTTGTTCTATCAAATACTATATTTGTTTAGGGTCAAATCTCATTGATCATTAGCAGTAGTTGCTTTATGCTCTACAGGATAACTTTGGCCAAAAATATAATACAATTTTAAACTTAAACATGAATTTCATTCATTGTCCAACAAAAAAAACATGAATTTCATTCCATTGATTCCTGTGTATAGTAGCCACTAGACAGTGGCCAAAAAAGAAAGAAAGATATACTGTGAAAAACTGATAACTATCAGTGGCATGAGGTCATATGATGTTGATGCAAGTGAAAACTCAGATTTTGGAGCCCCACATGTTTTCTTGTTTGATGGTCTAGAACCGTCTAGTAGACTCACTGTCTCATTAATCACGTAGAAAATTTTAGAATAAAACCTCATGCATGCATGCATGCTTGTCCAGTTCTCATGCGTATTCTATAGAATATAACCTCATGTCCTCATCACTATTAATTCTCGACACTAATTCAATTATTATTTTAATAATAGATACGTATATGAGCTTTTCCTTCGCTTGAGATGATTCATGATCGGCTATAACTTTTAATTAAGTCCCTTATTTGAAATTATATTACTGGTCTGGAATTCATAACCTTGTATATATAAAAGTATACAAAAATATTTTACTTTTTTGGCTACTGGAGGGCTGAAAGAGATATAAATGATTTTGAGCTTCTCTTGCAAATGATGTATCACAAAGTCAGAAGGGTCTTCTCTCTTCAATATAGTTGGAAATTTCTTTCGACATGTGATATATTGGAAATTCCTACTTTAGTTTGCAGTTCAGTGGTTAATGGTAATGGATCCAGAATATAATCCAGATCGAATATTTCTTTCCCAGGTCCAAGCTTGAAAAGAAAATAAACCAAATGAAATTCACCAGCTATAGCCTAACTTGTCTAGTATGAAAACATTCTAATTTATTTCGTTAATTGTGTGTTGTCAAGTATGGAGGATGTCATTGCAAGGTACAAATTGCACACTAAAGATGTGGACAAGCTGGACCAACAGCCATCTCCTGAGCTCCAGGTATATTCGATTTTCAATTCAACTCGGTTAAATATATTTAGGTTTCTCGAGCTTCAAAATGCATGTGTTACTATATATGGCAACTGAAAGATATAAGTAGTATACCTCAGGATCTAAATGATATTCGTACGTTATTGATAGAAATCAAATTATGACTATTCAGGTATTCATCTGTTGGTAAATAATATTTGTTTTTAAGTAATCGAATTTTTTCAGTATGTCAATTGTTAAGCATTTCATGTGCGAGAACAATTAAATTATTCAAATCACGATTCCATTTCTCATTTTAGCTGGAGAATAATGATCGAATAAAGTTGAATAAGGAACTTGTGGACACGATCCGCGAACTAAGGTAATTAATTAACTAATTATAACAATTTGTATGATGATTGTTCAGATGATCGAAGTTTGCTAGAATATTTCGGACTGTATGCCTTTTGTAACAGGCAGATGGAGGAGCAGGATCTAGAAGAGCTGAATATAGATGAGTTGCAGAAATTGGAGGATGCGATTGAAGGTGGACTCAGCCGTGTACTTCAAACTAAGGTTTATGTTAATAAGTTATAAATATTAATTTCTCAAGATCAGATATTATGGGTCTATTTTCGGCTCATATAGTTAAATGTATGTGAATTTCCATAAATTAATTATCTAATTGAAAATTTTCCGTTCATTTCAGGATGAAAGGATTATGAGTCAGATTCTGGCACTTGAAACAAAGGTTAGCAAGTGTAACCAATTGATAATACCAGAGGTAGATGTACCATATTTCTAAGTTCAAAAATATCAACTGTTTAAGTGTAAGATAAATTATGAGTTTTTAGAGTTTTGGGTTTACGGTATTAGTTGGCTTTCTACTGTTCTACATCATCGGATCCTTTTTGTAAAAATGTCCCATAGTCATTTGCATAATTATTTCTTCAAATTATTTTACCTTTTTAAACTTGCTATATATATAATTCAGGGAGCAGGGTTGATAGAAGCAAAGAACCAATTACAGCAGAGGGTAAACAACGTTCTACTACGATCGCTTTGTATGTTATATTTCAGTTTGGGTTATGGATCCTTATATAAAACCGGGTGAACATTTTTGCATTGATTACATACAGACATGGATGTTATCCAATGGAGCTAGTGGAGTTGCTTTGGAATCAGAGATCTCATCTGCAGAAGAATGTATGTCATCGGAATCTGCCACTAGTGCTACCAGCTGCTTCAGTTCTGGTCCTTCAACTTCTGCCCTAGATGATGACGACTCTGACGACACCTTATCTCTCAAACTTGAGTGAGCTTTATTGCTTGGCTGCTTTCATTTAAGAGAAAACATCCATGCATGCGTGTTTATTTCTTTCATTTGTTTGAACCTTCATTTTGTGGGGGTTAAGATCCTTGAAGCTTATAAAATAATCTGAATGTTCAATTGCGATTTAAAGTTGAGCATTTAGTCTTCAAGGTTTGGTGTTTAGGAATTTTATATTGAACTTAACGAAGATATTTTTTTTTGGCTAATTCAAAAGATATAACAATATAATAAGTTTTTTTTTTTAGCAATAAACAATATAAGTATAAACTCATATGAAATTTGCTTAACAATTTGCATTGTCTTTAACTTTCAGGCTTCCTCGCCGTGGCTAAAAGGGGGAGGATATATGAAGTGGATCACTATTAGAGAATAAGGTCAAATTATAGTAAGACACCAGGTTAGGTTGTTGTATATACGGCTTGAATTGGGAATAAAATTTTGGACATGACTAGTAGGGTGAGTAACTTGCCTCAAATTTATATTTTTTCATAAGTTACAGCTGAAGTTATGTAATGCACTTAGATAATAATATCTTATCTAGTTATGTCCAAGAAATATATACAATACTGAAGATTAGTTTTGTTTTTATGTAAAACTATGCTTGTTTGGATTGTTGTGTTACTGGTCTAATTACTTTGCTATATGACATGCATTCTCTAAGTACTACTATGGATTTTGAAGTACTACTGGATTTTGAAGTGTTACTCTGCATTTTGAAGTACTACTGGATTTAACTACAAAATGTGGGCCTTTGAAATGTTGGCAGCAATTTATAGATCTTAATCTTTTGCTTGATGCATGGAAGCTTCTCCAAAATTTAAGACCTGTACTGTATCTGTATGTATATCATCTTCCCCTTGTTTCTATCATGAAGATTCTCATTTTTGTCACTTTCTTGGAAGGTGATTCTTAGAATGATGATGGGCCTCTGTAATGTTACATTTTTTTTGTCTGTAGGTGGAGGTTTATTCAGGAACACAAACCTAATATACAAGTTAGTAATTGCACATTAATTCAATCTTGTAGGGAGTTTATTATTATTATTTTTAGGGTATTGTTATTAACACACTCTTCCTTCCTTTCTCGCTCTCTCTCTCTAGAGTGTACATGAAAGGAAGAGAGAGAGAAAGAGGAATGATGTTTTAATAACACACTAAGGTGAGTTAATAACAACACCCTATTATTATCATTATTATTATTAACTAACAAAAAGGTTGAGTGGCCAACCTTAGCTCAAGTTCCTGTGCTTGATGTGTATGTATACTTCAAGTGTACAAACATATCCTTATACTTCAAGTGTCAGTTAATTTGCTTAAATATTCCATAATTATTGGTGTGTCAAACTTAACCCTAAAATTCTTTCCAAAAAAAAAAAAAAAAAACTTAACCCTGAAATTAGAATGGCATTGAAACAACTAAAGGACAAACGCCGCTCTAAGAACTAAATGAGTGGAACTAAATTTAGTGACGTAATAGGGTGTGGTGGAATCACCATAATAGAGTGGGCCGCGACAATGACTGACATAGGACACGAGGCATCCAATGACAGCGCAAGTACAACAACGTGCAGTACGGAGAAATCTCGTCCACATAAAAAAAGTAAGAGTCAAAAAGTAAATCAGTTTACCGACAAGGTTTTTTACATTCTTAAATTTTATTGATAATTATAAACATAAAAAGACGGTGCAGATCACGTTTATAACATCAAGTGCATTAAAGTCCGTCCGATTTGTTCGTGCAGCCTACCTTATTTTCCCAAGAATATGGAAAACAATTTTAAGGATAAGGGAGAAATAGACGTCCTTACTATTTTACGGTTTTTACCATAAATGGGAAAAACTAGAAAGGGAAATTCCTTTCTTGAGCGGACACCAAAAAAACTAGTATTACTGTTTCACCTCCTTCAACTTCAGGTTCCTCAACCCCAAGAAAGGTAAATCAAAAGAGTAAATTGAAGTACTGGGTCGATCTCCGTCTTTTCCAGATCGGGTTTTATGTGATTTTTCATGTAATATATGTTCGTGGGTTTTTCTGGGTTTTCTTCACTTAGATCTGGGTTTTAGGGTTTTCAGCTCAGTATGTAATCTTTGAAATTGGCACAAAATGTTGATTAGTGGTTGGTTTGATTTCTGATGAAGCAAGCTGCTAGCTAGCTCATCTTGCTAGGATGAAAACGACGAGGGAGAAGATAAAGATCAAGAAGATCGACAACTTGCCTGCGAGGCAGGTGACGTTTTCGAAGAGGAGGAGAGGGCTTTTGAAGAAAGCTGGAGAGCTTTCGGTTCTCTGTGACTGTGAGTTTGCTGTCATCATCTTTTCTGCTACTGGCAAGCTCTTCGAGTCCTCCAGCTCCAGGTACCCCTCCATCTTCTTCCTATATATCTTGAAAATATAAGCAATATATATATATATATATATATGTGTGTGTGTGAGAGAGAGAGAGAGAGAGAGACAGACAGACAGACAGAAGTAGTATATATCGTGCCGTAGAGAGAGAGAGAGAGAGGAGAGAGAGAGAGATACGTACGTGTCAATACATAAGGAGGAGACTTTATGGGAAATTCTCTGGTTTCCAGAAGTAGTATATATCGTGCCGTAGAGAGAGAGAGAGAGAGAGAGAGAGAGAGATACGTATGTGTCAATACATAAGGAGGAGACTTTATGGGAAATTCTCTGGTTTCCAGAAGTAGTATATATCGTGCCGGAGAGAGAGAGAGAGAGGGGTATGTGTCGATAGATAAGGTATGGGAAATTCCATGGTTTCCAGAAGTAGTATATATCGTGCCACCAGTACAGTACGTGTATATATCAAGGGATATTTAGATAAACACCCATATCATTTTTATTTTACAAGATATGATTCATTGACTTTTTTCTTATTAGATTTGATCCAACATTAAATTGTAGATGCCACATTGGATATCTTTCTTCCATATTTTTGAAATTATTTACAGAATACGCCATTATCAGAATACCAAAACATTCAATTTAAATCCCTAAATTTAAGTTTATTATTCAAAATTCCATTATTACTAATTGTGTAATAAATTCCTACATTTAATCATATCATTCAAATTTTCATCAAAGTTAATAGTATCCAAATTTAAGTTTATTATTCAAATTTTCATTAAATTTACACGAAATTTCTTTGTTAAAAAAAAATTGTACAGATTAAGGTGTAGGTAATTAAACCCTAAAAAGTTAATTACCTATATTTTTATAGGTAAACTATGACCGATTGACTAATAGCGATTTTCCTCAAAAAATTAATTAATAGGGATAGGTAATTTACTTAGATTAGTGTCGGTAATTCACCTTTGTACTTTGTAGGTAAATTATGAATTAAGTCAATGTAGGTAATTTATTAAAAAAAACGTCGGTAAATTGTTCATAAAATAGTAGATACGTACATTATAAAAAAAAGGTAATATGTAAATTAGTCATAAAAAAACTAGGTAAATTATAAAAAAAAAGTAGATAAATTGTTCATAAATTAGGTAAATTGTTCATAACAAAAGTAGGTAAATTAACAACAATATTGTAAAATATAAGCCAATATACATAAATGATTGGTAAAGAACTATAGTAAGGAAGAACATGTCGTTTACGATCGTTAACAAAATATCAACCAAACAACAATAACAACAAAAAATAAATGGAAGTTATAATACCTCATGACTATTGGAACCAAAAGAATGAGGAATACATACAAAATCTTGAGACTCTAAACTCTACTGTCACCGCGCTGCATCTCCCTAATCCTCATTTCTTAAAACGAATTCTCATCTCCATTTTCTTAAGAAACAATAAAATTGTTTATGGTTGTTTGTGAAAAGAAATTTAAATAAAATGGTAGTATAGTGACAAAATATCAGCAAATCATTATTTACCTTAAAAATTTATGCAATATTGATTAGGTTAAAGAGAGAATCAAGATGCAAAATAGAGGGAGGAAAAAAAGTTCTTACCATTTTGAGAAGTCAATGATGGTTTAAAGTTGAAGATTAGGTTAAAGGGTATTGTTGACATCTCGAAATATAGAAGGCTGACTTATTGTTCTCAAAATGGAAAAAAGGTTAGTTGGCATATAGTCAAAGGATTAAATTCATCAATGAAAATTTACTTGGTTTTTAATTAAAATTTGAAAAGTGGCAAGGAGTTTTTTCTAATTTCTCCATATATCAATGGTGTTTTTGATTAAGACGAGCTAGTGTTTACGTTTTTCATAGAACACGTGGTGATTCCTAGTTGAGCCGTTAAGATTGTTGATGATGACATGATGTTCTTTGTTTATTGTTTACATGAAATTTTGTCTCGCTGTACTTGGAAACATATAAATATATATATATATATATGTTGGGTCTTGTTGTTAATGAATTCCATTTGCCAAAAAATTATATATATGCATACAAAACTTTGAACTATTAGTCTTGCTAGGATGATAAATTAGGTAGTTCAATATCTAGCTGCCTCTAATCCTACAGCCTTTCACATAAATATGATCGGTTATAGATTATACTACACATACAATCCTAACTAGGTGCTGAACTAATTAAGGCGCGCCAAAGAAAATGTTAATTCTAATAGGGAGCTAGCTTATATAAGATTATAAGATTTTATCTTTAAAATCGTAGGGGTTTCTCTTATTATATAATCGTGCGAATCATGTAATTAGGACTCTAGATTGGAATCATACATTTACACAAAATTCGCTTGACAGATGGTTTCCAAATCGATCCGAGCAATACATTATATTTAACAACATAAAATAACAGATTATCTAGGAAGAGGGCATCTCGGTCTCTCTCTCTCTCTAGTCTTGATTGATCTGCAAACCTAAAGCAAAATGTTTTGTAAATGCATGATTTACCGGAGACATAACTAGCTGCATGTTAGACATTATATTATATGATTTGAGTTTTTCATACTAGGAAAGTGCATGATTTGATGGTAAGTTGGAATACGTACGTCATAGAAGCTTCAAGACTTTCAGGTGGCATGCAATGAGCGGTGGATCGAGCCACCATGAGCATCCATGCATAATATATATAACTGAATTTTGCCAAAATCTCAAACTTTCATATAATAATCAATCCAAAAAAATAAAAAAAATGCTTTCATATATAACGTACATGTGCATGCATGAGAGGAAGGTCTAAAAGAAGAGGGAGGGTGAGAATGTAATGTAGTAATGTAAATTATGGAATAAGAATTTAATTAAGCTTATGTTGATTTGCTTTTAATCAACCGAAAAGTATTATACTAGAACTCAGAAGAGAAGTATGATTAAAAAAAAAAACTAAGTATATATATTGCTTTTTTCATAATTGCACTTCATGTCTACTAAAACTAGACATACCACCTATGAGGTGGTTTTCTTTATCCCAGAAAAGGTGTCAATAACTCAGTAGGACATTCTTTTTCAGATGTTGATGTCAGTGCTTAGATTCGTGATCTTTATATTAGGATTGATTTAACTTTTGCATGGAAAGAGCAAATGATTTAGGCAAAGCATCTCTTAGTTAAAAACTTAAAATTGATGACTAGGACGTTCTTTAAACTTAAAAAATGCCATTGTTTGCGTAGAAGTTGAATTGTCAGAGAGTTGATGCGACTCGTTAATCTAGTTCTGCCTGTGTTACATTTAATTTTTTTTAGAGAGAAATAGATAAACTTTATTGATGAAAAATTTTAAGGTGAAAGGTTTGAATCCTTCATTAGTAAACCAGTAGCAAACATAGGAGGTGAAGAGCCCCAAGAACTGAAATATAGGGTTAATAACTTTTGATGGGATATATTAATAAATAATTTTAAACTAATTTTTTTTAAAATTATTAATAACAAAAATTTACGGCACCAAGTATAGCGAAGCACAATTTTGCGATTGCAAAAACCCATGAGAGCGCTACTCTCTCCAAACCCTAGCCTAAAAAGGCTTGGGATTCCAATAGCGTCGGCAACCATTGTCCTCTGCACCGGTTGCACCTTTTGATGTCGCATTCAGTCATCTAGATGTGGCTTCTCAGCGTCGAGTTCATTCGGCAAATCTCAGTCCAGTTGCTCTCACCGGCTTGGGTCGTGCATTGTTGTCATGGGCGGCCAAGGCCGTTTGTAACCATGGCGATCTTGCTTGATAGTGGATATGCAATCATGGCTATTAGGATTTTTTGTGGTGTTGTCCTCTACTGCTGGTTCGAACGGCTTGGGTCGTGATTCTCCGATCTGGGGTTTGGCGATTGGTGGAGCTTTCGACGACAACGTAGCGGATTGGCAGCGGAAGGAGGTTCAGGGTCGGGTTGCTAATTGCTTTGTGCCTTTCGTTGTCGAGTCTAGTGTGCCCACACTGCAGGCAGTGAACAAAGGGTGGCCGACGACGGTGGCCTCCGAAGTGTTGGGCTTCCCGTTTGGTGGCAAGAAGCTTTGCAAACCATGCTTGGGCCTTGGCACTTTTCGGGCTAGGGTTTGGTCATGTGCTTGTTAGGTTTAGGGTTTATCTAGTAGCTACTCTTTCCCTTCGTAGTAAGGGTAAGGAGGAGTTTTGAGTTGTTTCTGCTGTGGTGGTGTGCCTACAATGGTGGAAGTTTTGATTTATCTAGAAGAAAATTGCGGAGTTGTACCACAATCGAGTGCTCAGGCGACTTTGCTAGTGTCAAACCACTTGGATCCTAGATTCGGGTTTGCTACTTTGTTGTGAAACATAACATATGTAACTCATTAATTTGCGCATTAGCTCAAACGAAGGAAAGCTTCGGTGATCAGGATCAAGTTGTTAAAGCTATGAGCTCCTATCATGCATGTCATTAAGATTAGAAAATTTTACATTAAAAAAGTGACTAGTTCGGTTTTTGGAACGATGCGCTAGTTAGAACTTAAGGGTACCGTACGAGGGTCACTAAACAGGAAGCTATGGCAGCTCTGATCAGTGTAACTTGGGTCGAGAAACATGACATGTATCTTGGTCTGCCATGGACATCAGTTATTCCAAGGTTGATGCATTTAACTTCCTCAAGGAGAAGGTGCGGAAGAAACTGCAAGGGTGGAGGGAGAAAACATTAAGTGCTGCTGGTAAAGAAGTTTTATTGAAATTGATGGTCCAATCCATTCCGACTTATGTGATGAGCTGCTTTGAGCTCCCAAGCTACTATGCCAGGAAATTCATCAGCTTATGGCTAGATTTTGGTGGGCTGCCAAAGGTGAGGAAAAAAAGATTCATTGGTTGGCTTGGGAGAAGCTTTGTGTTCCAAAAAGGGAGGAGGGGGGGGGGTGTTTAGGTTTTAAGAATTTAATCTCTTTTAATCTTTCTCTACTAGCCACGCAAGGGTGGCGGCTACTTATAAATCCCAATGATAGTTTTATGGCTGCACCAATTCGGAGTCTTAGTTTCCGATGCTTGAATCGTATGATTTTCGTTTCCAAAAGTCACAATTGACTTTTCGACATTTTCTTGGGAATACTCTAAAAGCTCCAAAATGCGTCATTTTTCCCTTTCCACTTATTTAACCTACAAAACACATAAATAAACACTAATAAAACTAATAAACTTTTAGAGAAACCTAATTCAAGTAGTTAAAGACATTTTGTGTACGTAAAATACGTTTACATCACTTAGGTAACAACTTTTTTTGTCAGCTCATCCGGGGTGAGTTGTTATGCTGCAATCTTGTTGAACTTTTATTTAATTGACATTTTCTCTAAAAAAAATTAATTAATTGTCCTAGATACGGATTTTTTTGTCATCACTCACATTCCATCGATCTTTGAATTGAAGAATAGGTTATCAAGTTTTAGACCAGACATAAAATGGGTGAGCTAGGATTGGAACAAATCCTATACAGAAGAGAGAAAACTTGGTTGGTGAGGAAAGGTGAAGACCTCTCCGTGAGGAGAGGATCCCAGTCCATAATTGTCACTTTCACTAAAAAAAAACTGTAAGCTAGAACTGGTTCTTGTCAGGCCTGTCGTCTTGCTGCTTTATCTATGATTACAAAAAATAGGTATCAAAATAAGAAAAATTATTCTAGTTTATAAATTTATTGCTTTTACAAGCATAAAGTGAATTGGAATTTAAGTGGAGTCCGCATCAAAAGATAAGCAAGTTCTCGTTTGGTGATTTGATGTGGAGATCCGTACCAAAACTCTAACAGAAGTTTATTCACACTTATTCATTCTCCACTTTAGGTAAGTAAATATGTAATTTATATTTTGAACGAAAGTATATATAATATGATTAGAGCATTTCCAACAACTACCATATAATTTGTTTTTCTCTAATTTAGGAAAAAATGAGCATTTTTTTGCTCTAACAGTTTCCTTATACCTATTCTTATTTTAGAGATAGTATTCTTATTTTAGGGATAGTGAGTAGAAAGAATAAAATTTCTTATATTTACAACAAACTCTAAAATTATAGGGAAACATCTTATTTGAAATTGTAATGTTCTTCTCTCCTCTCTCTTTTCAATTTATATTCATTTGCACCATAAATTATTTGAATATATTTTCAAATAAAAAATATTACCATATTTATATTGACAAAAAATATTATAAAACATGATTTGTTGGATTTTTTTGTCAAGATGTTTGATTTTTCTTTGTATGGTAAGAATTAAGTAGCAAGTGGCCAACAACATTATCTGATAGGGAACTGAACCCTCATTTAGATTTTTGATGAATTCTCACGAGCTTTTTTGTTTTGGATGGTTCATCCTTGCCTCATCGTCTTAGTTGATTTGATTGATAGGTCTCGACTCTCACTTTAATTAGCTTTGTCTTGTATAATGGTACGGTGGGCGGTCTCATAATATATATTCTACAATATTATGAGTGCTACAACAAAGTTCTTTGCATGCATGTCCATAGTTCACGATCACAATATAATTCAATTAAAGTTTAATTATTTCTAATAGTCCTGGTTTTGTTGGCATGCATTTCCATAGTTTACTATTAAAGTTTAAGATATTGTATAAAATTATTTAACCAAGTGTAACTCATGTTAGGAATTCATAACCTATTAACCTAATATAAAAGATCTTGAGACAAAACGTGAAAAGGTTTTGCAATTAATTGGAAATGAACTTGGTTAGAGTACTGTATTTGAAAATCAGATTTTGCTCCACAAGTTTGCAGTTGATCTAATTATTGGTATTGAGTAAACTAGCGCTGGTTTTGCTGGCTATAATTTTAGTATTTTCTTATTTGTTGGTATAGACAATTACCTGGTATGAAAAACTGCAGAATATGGATCAGCATACAGAAATCATTTCCTTTTGACATTTTTTAAGCCATTAATCAGGATTATGGAAAAGAAAATGAACCAAAACAAATCGACTATAATACGTTGTACCGGTTTACCATTAACTACAAGTTCGGGCTTAGAAACCATTCTAACTAATTAATTTTTTTTTGTCAAGTACGAAGGATGTCATTGCAAGGTACAAATCACACATTGAAAATGTGAAGAAGTTGGACCCCCAGTTTCTTGAGCTCCAGGTAATTAGTAATTCAATTCGATCAGTCATATAGGTACTGGAAAAAGAGTCTCAGTTGATTATATAGGTGATAGGGTTTGGAGTTTCAAAATGTCTTTTGAGGAATGATGATTTCTAAAGGCAGTAGAACATTGCTAGCTAGAGACCAAATGTTAACGACTATGGGCAATTAATGGCAATTATATATGGAATAATTGAGTTGATTAACGACTAGAGCATTGATATTAATGTGAAACCTTTTCCTATTGATCGATCGATCATGTTTGTATAATCCTTTTTCTTTTTCTGTACATTAATTATTAAGCATTTCATTTTTCAGACTTGCTAGATTAGTGAAATGACGATTCTGTTTCTCATTGTAGTATGATCGCATCAAGATGAGTAAGGAACTTGCAGATAAGAGCCGCGAGCTAAGGTAATTAGTTAATTACCTGATGAATTAAATTTATAAGATGGCCGTTAAGAAGATGCATGCCTGTTGGCTGGAACGAACATTTGGACTGTATGCCTTTCGCGTGCAACAGGCAGATGAATGGTGAGGATCTAGAAGGGCTGAAAATGGATGAGCTGCTGAAATTGGAGAAGGAGATTGAAGGAGGACTTAGCCGTGTGCTTCAAGCTAAGGTTTTTGTTAATAAATTCATTTCTCGAAAGTGTAGGTCTAATTTTGGTTTATTTATGTATGCATATAGTTATATATATGTGGATCCATAACGTAAATACATCTAAACGAAGATTTTCCATTCATTTCAGGAAGAAAAGATTATGAATGAGATTCTCGCACTTGAAGCAAAGGTTAGCAAGCTCACTTGGTAGTGGGAAGGATAGCTAGATCATATGTAGACCATATTTTTTTAGGGTCTAAATACGTATTAACTTAATTTGTAAGTTAGATAAAAGTTTGAATTTAGAGCTTAATTAGGGTTTAGAGTATTGGCTTTCTAGATATACACAGGAATTTTTTTTCGTAAAAATGTCCGAGCATAACTTTTATTCTCCAATTATATATTCTGCCTTTTATATGTATTTGCAGGGAGCTAAGTTGTTGGAAGCGAACTATCAATTAAGGCAGACGGTAAACAATTACCTACTACCATTGTGTTTTATTACTATAGGGCCATGGAGGGCATTTCTTTATTTATTACTATTGGGTGATCGATATAGAGTTTTGCACTAATCACGTACGTACAGATTGGGATGTTATCCAATGCAAATGGAAATAGAGCTGCCGTCGCCTTGGAGTCGGATATCTCGACGGCAGAAGAAGGTTTGTCATCGGAATCTGCCACAAATGTTAGCAGCAGCTACACGACTGGTTCTTCCACAGATGATGACTCCTCCGACGACACCTTATCCCTCAAACTTGGGTGAGCGATCTTGCTTGCTTTGTTGCTTTCACTTCAGAGAAGTAATGCATGTTCATTTCTTTCATAACTTATTGAAATGAAACTTGCTCATCGATCAATTTGCATTCGTCTAATTTCAGGCTTCCTTACCGTGGCTAAACTGGGGAGATCCAGAATGTGGAAGTATTTTAGCGTGGCAATTGTAATAAATGTGTGTGGTCGAATATTTTAAGAAGCCATGCAGTATGCACGTTATTTGTATGTATGTCTTGCTTGCTTGGGTGTGTAGAACTGCAAGACATGCATGGCTAGTGGTGTGAGTAAGTTGCCGTGCATGCACTTGGATAATAAAGCCCAATCCGATCCCAAATATTAAGAACTTATTATTTTGAATTGTCCAAAAAAAAATTATTATTTTGTAAAACTATTTATTCAAGGTTAATTCTACGTAAGATTAATACCCCGCCCCCAGAGCCCTCGCTCTGGTTTTCTCTCTTCCAGTGAGAGTCAGCGGCGAGTCCCTCCGCCCACCATGGGCCATATTGCCTAGGTTTCAGCCTAGATTTGAGGCTCCTTGCCTTTGCTTTCCCCTTCTGTTGTTTCCCTTTTTGTTCGGTCTTAGTTCCGATGCGTCTCTATCGATCCCGAACCTCCTCTTTTCAAATCTAGCCTACCCTTTAATCTCAAATCCTTTGCATTCCATGGACGTCGCTATCTTTAGCGGCTGCATCTCTATGCCTTCTGCCGTTCGGTGTTTAAACGGGGTTTGCCCGTTAGTGCACATGGGTCAGTCCCTGATTGTGCAACACTGGACTGTCGAACCTTTGGGTGGCACTCTGGTAGATCCCTCGGCGGATATGGCTGATCCCTTCGCGGATCTAGCTTCTTTTTTCTTTGTTCTGGTGGTTACAGGTTTTTTAACGGCTGAAGATGTACTCCCTTGCGGAGTTGGATTGCGATTCGCTTCTCCTTGTGTTGGATCTGAAGATTGGTTTGCTTGGTGTTCTCGGTCGATTTCGCTTTCGGCACGTCTCTTGCTCTTCCTTTTTGGTCAGATGATGTTCTTTCTTATTGGTGCGCCTTTTGTGCGCGGTAGCGCCGCTGCTGTGGCGGCATCCTTCTCCTGGCTTGGTTGTGGCTTGGGTGGTGTTTGTTTGGGCTTGCCTGGGTTGGGCCTTGTCTTTCCTTTCCGTTGTGGCCCGTTTGGGTCTTTTGTAATTGTAATGTTTGATTTCTTTTAATTGCTATTTCATTGCAAAAAAAAAAAAAAAGGTTTATTCTACGTAAAACTATGTTCATTGTCCAAAAAAAATATTATAAAACCATGTTCTTATGTCATCTATACTATTATTATAAAAACTTGATTATGTTGTCAACCATAACTAATTTTTTTTACTTCAATACCTCTTAAAAATTAAATAATTATATATATTATTTTAATCATTAGGAATAACAAGATCAAAACATAAATAAATAATTAATAAAAAAATTACAAATCACTTTCAAAAACTATTTATAACTCCTACTCTCACACAATAACAAAAAACAAAAACAAACAATTTTTATTTCTCCCTAAAGTCTTTGATGTTGGTGGGTGGGTTGGGGTCGAATTCTTCGCAAGGTCAGTTTGGTTTGGAATGGTGGCTTGGGCTGAGTGGATCGAGTATCTACTGCTGGGTAGAGTGGTGGCGATGGTGAGGTGTGGGTTCGCGGGGTGGGTGGCTGCTAGTGATGATCAGTCCAGTTTTGATTGGGTGGGAATGGGCTCTCAGGTATGGCTGGATGTGTTCGTCAGGGTGGCACGACGGTGGTGGAGGGGCGACAATGGGGGAAGCGCGACGGTGGTGGTGCAGGTGCTATGCAAGAGTGGGCTTCTGTGCTGGTGTTGCCTGGACAGGACCTTTGGCCTTGAGTCTATCTTTGGGCCCACACTGGGCTGATGCTTGTTTGTGTTTAATTTTTATTGGTTATTTAACATTTGGTTGTTTTTTTTGTTTCAATAAAAATCTCTATCAATGATTTTTTGGAGTGCTAATTCTCGCAAAAAAAAAAACAGTGTGCTATAACACACGGTTCTGGGATTTCAAGAGTACTCTTCACACAACTAAAGTTCAGTGGATTTTTGACCCACTACGTGATTCTCACATCTCTCTTACGAGTTGTAGAGGGCCAAGTAACAGTTGTCAAAGCATATAATTAATTTTATAAATAAAATAAAATATAAATTATGGATAATCTTGGCTCGTTGCCTTTATTTGTTTTTATTTTTATTTTTTGCTTTACGAAAATAAATAAAAATGTATCATTCCCGTGCTAAATCCACTTGGATTGCTCATTATTTGCTCAGCATTTTGGTATATTTGTTGGACTCTGGGCAACGGCTTTCGTAGATTTTACACAGTGCCAAATGCCCAAATCTCACAGAAAAGTCATGCGCAATAGCGCATGCTTTTGAGAGCCCAAGAGTATTCTTCACACAATCTTAATTTCACCGGACTTTTGACCCACCCTGTGGTTCTCACATCTAGCTTACGAGCCCAACGAGACCTAGCAATATCCATCAAAGCATAGAATTAATTAATTTTATAAATTGAATAAAAAATAAATTTATGGATAGTTTTTTACCGACTAGGAGTTCACCATTAAACGTCATTGCCTTTATTTATTTATTTATTTTATTTGGTACTTTACGAAAATAATTAAAAATGCATCATTCCCGTGCTCAAAGCGATATAAATTCTTGGCATTGTGGTCTTTTTGTTAAACCCGAGCAAAAACTCTCAAAGATTTTTTAGAGTGCCAATTTTTGCAAAAAAGTCGTGCGCTATAAAACATACTTTTGGGATTCAGAGAACGCTTTTCATAAAAACTGAAGTTCACTAGGTTTTTGACCCATTACGTAGTTCTCACATCTTGCTTACGAGCCCAACGAGACCGAACAATGTTTAAAAAAGGAATGAGTACTATCTCAAATAAGAAATGTCATTTTTGTTATGATGTTTAAAAAAGTATATTTTTGTTTGGAAATGGAGGTTTATGTGGAAACTTCACTTTCCTAAGATTAAAACCTTCTTGTGGACGATGTTACATGGGAAGATTCTTACTAATCTGCATAGGTGTAAAAGGAAACTCTCTGTTGATGACAGGAATGTCGGTCTAGGTATAAGTACTCTATAGTCTGTCTTGACTTTACTTAAGACGTGCAAGATTCAGTAGTGCTTGTTAAGAGAATAACCGGGCAGACCGGTCACTACTCCTCCGAAGCTTAAGTCAGTAGAGATAGATGTTTAAGCAGTATAACAGTATGTGAGTTATTACTTGCTTACTATTGAAGATGAGTAATTGTAGTATTTGTAGGGGAACCGGCTAGGGTTCTCCTAGTATGTTTCCGATATGGGACTCATATGTCCAAAGGAGCATATGAGTTTGCCCGGCAAAGTACTTCTAAGTACCTATAGGAACAGTTCCGGGCGTGGTATGGTCCGGCCATAGCCCGGGATGTGTAGAGCGGGTCCCCGGCCGTGAGCCTGGTCCACGTGTCAGCCCCACTAAGAGCCGGTCTGGTCCGTAGTGAGGTGTTTATGCTGAGCCGTATGTAGTATGAACAAGTCTCCCAAGTCCCCGGTCAAGAGTCTTCTTGGTTGGGGAGTTCCTTTTCTCGGCTAACGAGTAGAAACAACACCTTACCTAGCCCACACTAGTCCCCCAAGTGCCCAATGATATGAGATTCGAGGACCAGTCTGTTGAGGTAGAGTTGCGCGGCTGTGTGCTCTGGGTGGCCGTAACTGTATGCGTGGGATATAGTGACCCTCTTTGACTAGCCCCATGAGTCCCCTAAATTCCGCATGACGGAAGTCGGAAAGGATGAATAGACTAGGCGGCCTTTAAAACGTGTATATGATGGGATACACGAGCCTAGTAGCTGTGATATATGCGCAATAGCTATCGCCGCACATTTACGAATGTCTCCTTACGAGTTTATGTGGCTCTAAGTATGACAGTTGCACGGATCCAAATAGACTCGTACGACCGTAAGGTTCGAACCGATTGTGTTCGCACAAATGCAAAAAAATATCCGAGGGGTACATAGCCAAACAACTTATGCGACTCCTGAGCACACTCGGCCGAGTGCGTGTGAGTGTTGGCCCCGTGGGATACTGAGCTAAAAAGTTTGAGTACCGAAAAACACTTGATCGCACGGGTGCGAAATGAGTATCCGAGGGATACGGAGCTAAGAA
Source organism: Rubus parviflorus (assembly GCA_029955375.1). Classification (NCBI taxonomy): domain Eukaryota; kingdom Viridiplantae; phylum Streptophyta; class Magnoliopsida; order Rosales; family Rosaceae; genus Rubus; species Rubus parviflorus. The sequence goes on along the minus strand of JARGGL010000008.1, from coordinate 10,147,287 downwards.
ACTCGAGTGCGTGAGAGCACTTGATCGCGCGGGAGCGAGATGAGTATCCGAGGGATACGGAGCTAAAAAGTTGGTTTAGAGATGCATGTGTGACACTTGTCTCGATTGCAGTGAGAGTTAGTGTGGTGGTTGAAATCACCTCGAATTCTAAAAAAGGTGAGCATTAAATGCTCTGAAGTGAAGAGACGCAACCCTTCACGTCCAAGCGTGTCTAGGATTACTTTGGACACGTGTCTAAATCTGGTTTGAAATGACTTTTGGGTTCAACGGCTGAGATGTGTTTTGCAATTAAATATAAGGGGGGAAGAACTTCTGTGTTCTCTTTACTTTATCATACCAGCAAAATTACTTCGAAGTAATATACTTCGAAGTCCAAGATGAGGAAAAGAAAAGAAGAACCAGAGCTCTGCCGGAGTGAAGAACACTGAGTCCAGTCGAGTTTCAGGTCAGCTCTCTAATCTCTCTCCCTTTTTATTCACAAAATAGTTTCTGTATTGATAATAGTAAAGGAGAATAGGTGCATTAGGTTCTTTTTGTGGGATTGTGTTGGGTACTTACTATGGGTTTATAGGTTTGTGCTTTCCGGCAGTGTTCGAAGAATTTTTGTGCAAACAAACTGTAGTTGGGGGGTGTTGAATCCAAAAGTGGGGTGTTAAAATTCTAGAGTGTTTTTGACAATGTCAGAAGAGAGGTTTGACAGTCCAAGTGAGAAGGAGGTCGTGGTGGTGTCAAGTAGCCACAGTGAAAGAACTGAGTCGGACTCTAGCTCAGATTGGGAAGAGTTGTTTGAGGATATTGGGATGGCGCGGGCGAGAGAGTATGTGAATCCGAACAAGGATATAGATTAGTACTTGCGAAGGGCCGACGGAAACGAGTGTGCCGTGGATCGGATGGAGAGCAGCGGGCAGACAAGTACTTCTGAGGCCCAGCCGAGTAGTATACCGGTAGCTATTCCACTAGGGAAGTGGAAGTTAGATAAGAATGTTTTGGTAGACGAGCCCAGTCGACGTATGATCGAGGCCGAGATCAAAAAGTTGAGGAAAAACTAGATCATCCCCAACTCTGTGACCTTACGCCGGGTCGAGACAGGGGAATCTGCGATTAGGCCACTGCCCGGGCTTATCGTGATTCACGAGCACATGTTTAAGCATGGGTTCACCCTGCCCTTGCCGGGTTGGGTTCAATACATACTAAGTGCGCTAGGATTCCCGCCCGTGTAGCTGAGTACTAACGCGTGGAGGCAGTTGCTGGGCATGTACGTGTTGTGGTTCTTCAGCGGTCAGGGATGGCCGACACACAACAAAGTGCTGGCGTGTTACCGTTCGTTTTACTCAACAAAGAAAGGGTGCAGTGGTACTATAAGTCTGAACGCACGGATTGTGGGCGCCGTGGTTAAGGACTTGTCGACATCCCAGACTGATTGGAGGAAGACCGTGTGCTTTGCTTGCAGACAGTGGGAATATGATGGGGTAGTGCCTGCCGGTCGTGTTCCTAACTCGTTCCGACCCATAGGTCTAACTCCTAACTTTGAATTTGTTAAGTTAGTAATTGTCTCGGACGATGTTTTGATTTGTACCGTATGTTTTTCAGGAAAAAAAGAGTACGAGTTTTGCAGCTCGGAGCGAGCTAAGATCGCGCGGGTGCTACAAGGCTAGACGCAAGCACTTGCAAGGAGCTCGTACCGCCTCATTTGGTTTCCCGTGCTCGAACATGCGAGCGTTGGCAAAATACCAAGTTAGTGGTCGTGTAGTAAACAAAGATTATTTAGTTTTGGGCAAATTGTGTTTTGACCAAACAACCTTGTTTTGTAGACGTACAAGTCAAGAAACCTGCAAGGAAGAAGATAGACCCCTTGATCGATATCGAGGATGACTACGACTTGATCAAAAACCTCATAAGCTAGGGCGATGAGGTGCAGTCGCTCACCGTGGACCCCGACACGTTGTTCGTGACCAAGATGACCGAGACGGTGCACTTGGAGCTTCCCCTCGAGAATTATGAGGTAGAGGGTGAGGATGTGGACGATACAGTGTTGGCCAAGCGTGTTGGGGATCATGTCGAGGTCGAGGATAACACCATGCTAAAGAAAACTAAGGTCGTCACAGCGAGCTCTCGGCCGACGGATTTGGGTCCGAGTTTCGGGGTTCTAGCATCCAAATGGCCCGAGATTGCTAAGACCAAACTGAACCGTATTCTTTACGAGGCGGGGATAGCGAACGAGCGGTTTGTTCGTCGCATGGTCGACGATCTGAAGGAGGCTGAGACCGACTTTTTCAAGGCTAAGAATGCTACGTCGAGAGAGAATCGTGAGAGGATGCTTGCGCAAGGCATGAGGGTAAGTTTCACACTTGACACAAGTGTTTCAATTATATTTGTAATTATAATTACCTTTGATGAGAATAACCCGCGCTTGCAGCATATGCACTCGCACTACCTGGTTGATGCCATAGAAAAGGAGCCCATCACTCGGGAGTAATTGTTAAAGGTGGAGAAGACATTCAATGTTGCTGAGAGCGCACGAGTGAAAGCTGTTGCAGCCTTGACCAAACTTCGAGAAGAGAAAACGGATGTGCAACTCAAGTTGAAAGATGTCGAGGGCAAACTAAGCTCGGTGCAGGTTGAGAGCTCAAATTTGTCCGAGGAGGTTGAGCGACTGCGAATCATCGAGGTGGATGCCCGAGAGCTTTCCAAGAAAGTGGAAGAGATCCCTCAACTTATGGCCGAAGCGGCCAAGACTGCAGCTGAGAAGGCGGTCGAGGACTTCAGAAGTCGCCCGAGTTTGCTGAACTTCTCAAACAACAGCATGTGAAGTCAGTGACTAACAACACTAATGTGGGTTCGATTCCCACAGACGGCGCCAATTGTTGATGACAGAAATTTCGGTCTAGTATAAGTACTCTATAGTTCATCTTGACTTTACTTAAGACCTGCAAGATTCAGCAGTGCTTGTTAAGAGAATAACCGGGCGGGCCAGTCACTACTCCTCCAAAGCTTAAGTCAATAGAGATAGACGTTTAAGCAGTATAACTATAGGTGAGTTATTGCTTGCTTACCATTGAAGATGAGTAATGTTAGTATTTGTAGGGGTACCGGCTGGGATTCTCCTAGCCTGTTTCCGATATGGGACTCATATGTCCGAAGGAGCATATGAGTTTGCCCAGCAAGGTACTTCGGAGTACCTGTAGGAACAGTCCCGGGCGTGGTATGGTCCGGCCATAGCCCGAGATGTGTAGAGCGGGTCCCCGACCGTGAGCCGGGTCCACGTGTCAGCCCCACTAGGAGCCGGTCTGGTCCGTAGTGAGGTGTTATTTATGCTTGAGTTGTATGTAGTATGAACACTCTCTGTTAATCCTCTTTGTCCTAGGTGTAAGATCTATATTGAGTCATTGGATTAGTTGTTTTGTAAGTATGAGATGTCTCTAAAAATTAGGGGAAGTTGAGGGTATGATTTTTCTTTTACCAATTTTTTATCGCATAACTGGGATGATTGGCCTTCTTATCAGGGAACGTCTTGAGTGTTTTGGGCACTAGTGCTCTGAATTTTTTTAAGACATCACTTATAAGGAGCAAGATAGAGATTGACAGATCCAACGATCCAGATTATTGCTGACATGCCTGAGTACTAGTGCTTTGGACATTGTAAAAATTTTCCTTCTTATCAACCTTAAAGCTAAATTTCATGGTCAACACATTATTTCTTGGTCTTTCACCTTTGTTGTTTGGCTTTGGTACATTTGGAAAATTGGAAGTGGGGTGTAAATTGATTTTTTATGCTAATTTTAAATTGCCTCATTGGCCTCATGCTACTATTATGAAGTATGTCTTCATACTTAATTGGTTTGCTGCTAATTCTTTTTCACTTCCACTAAACCTGCAAAAACTCTTGCTTTGCTTCATTGGTGCTCTTCTGCTTCTGGTGCTTATAAACTCAATACTGATAACAGTACACGAGGTTCTGATGGTGGCCTCAGTGCTATAGGTATTAGAAATGACCTCTTTACAAAGGACTCTAATGGTAGTTGGTGTTTTGGATTTATTGCAAATTTGGGACCTGGAACTATGCTTGAAGCTGAGTTATGGGGTGTGTTTTATGGTTTACAAAGCTTGACATTCAAATTCTTGAGGTGGAGTGTGATTCAAAAAGCATGGTTGACCTTTTAGCTAACCCAATTGATGATACTCACCCTTTTTACAGCTTGATTAACAATTGCAAGTCCTTGCTTTCTGGATCTTAGAAATGCAGGCAGTCAACATGTAGCCTTACTCCATATATCGTGAGCATAATGTTGTTGCGGATAAGCTTGCTACTTTAGGCCATGATGTTGGGTAATTCAGCCTTCGGGGTCAACCAAGCAGCTTCTATGAGGAAAGTGGCGCAAAGGAGGCTTGAGGGCTTGTTAAGGAAGGTGGCAAGGGCCAACGAAGGGGCAAAAAAGAAAGGCGTTTTTTGGATCCCCCTCGGCTTGGGAGGGGGCCACGACGAACCAAGGGAATTCAAGGATGCTTTGCGTTAGATGCTCTTTACTCTCCCCACAATGATGGCAATGTTATATTGAGGAATGTTAAAACTTGCTTCTTCTCTAGAGTTTTCTTGGCCATTAATACGACCTGTTCTTAAAAGAACCGATCTGACTCTCATCAATAGTGCAAAATGAGTCTCAAAAATAAAAATTTTCATATACTATACGTGGCAAATTAAGCTCACTTCTCCCTAATGATAAAGTACACTTCTGAAATACAACTTAGCTCTTGTACGTCTTGAATCAAGCCAAGTCTTTGCTATCTTGTTTTGAATTGCATTTGTCTCAGAAAATTGGATTAATTCATTTAGAAGTTTTTCCAGGATAAAGTGAATCTCTCCCTATCCACTACTTTAGAGAAGCGAAAGGCGAGCAGATGACGAGATTCTCGATCAGTTTGATCGAATTTTAAAAAGTCTCTCATTATTCAGGTGTTTGAGCTGCCCTCATGATAGTATCATTGACTTTCCTGATGCTGATAAGGCTAGTTTTTCCAAGTCTCGTGAAGTTGTAGTTTAAGCTTTTGTTTTTTTTTTGGCCATTGACCTTCATTTGTATCAAAAAAGAGAGTATGTTTTTGTTCGTAATTTATCTGCAAAGTGTGGGAGTTTTGCTTCAAGTAATTCCCCTAAAGTTTTTTTTACCTCTGTGATTTGGAGAAATTATTTTACAGTCCCGGACTACCACGTGTACCATAGTCCGGACTAATGTGATTGGTTCACATGTATAATACTTGCTGTTAATTGGTCTATTTAAAATATTTATTTTTATTTTTTTTTCCCATGTATTAAGTTTTGCATAGGCGCAGACACTGCCACGTGATAGTCCAGAACCACAGAATAATTTCTCAAGTATCTGCAACCTCCGTCAAGGCGCGTCAATCCAGTTCCCTCAAAAGCGTTCATTTACTTGGTGAACAAATGGCTCAATCTGATTGGTTTGAAAAATAAAAAGAAAAACGAAGGAAAGAAAAATAGTTGTCTCCGATTGGTTAGTCGTCTCACAAATTAAGACACGCTTCATCGCGGCCTAACCCCCTTTTCTCAGTTCTCTCACTCAGCTTTCTCTCTGATTTGACCCAGTTTCACAAACCCATGCTCACTCGTTGAGTCGCTTTGACTCGCCTGAGTTTCGATTCCCAGACCCTCAGCTTCGCGATGACGCGCAAAGGCATCGAAGTCTACGATTTCAACGAAGAGGACGAGTACCCAGACCAGGTCGTGAAATTTTCCGGCAAATTCAAAAACCCTAGCCACGATGACCATCGGAATTTGAAGGCCGAGTTTCTCGAACCTGGTAAGTTGCCTCCTCAATGTCAAATGCTACTAGTTTTTTATGTTTGGTTGCGTCGAATGCTAGGGAGACTAGTCCTCGGAAAATGAATGGAAGTTGAGTAATTTGTCTCAATTCTTATTTAATTCTTCAAATTATAAGTTCCCACTTGCTACTATAATGATTTCAAAATGTGGTTTGTCTTATGAAGCTTGTAATGCTCTTTAGGTTATAGTCACTCTGTAAGAATGAGCCAACTTGGGAATGTGGGCGCTGGGCATCGTTCAAAATTTCAAGTTCTCTGTCATTAATTAATTTTCATGTAGAGCTATTTAATTTATGTCAAGTGTTTCTGTTAATTTCGTCTCTCAGTTTTTGTTTTCTTGAACACTTCTGTTCTAAAAAAGTTGGGAAATGTTCACATCAATGCTGAGAAATTTGATAATTTGGCAATTGATTTTTGAAATAACTGCATTTTTAATCAGTAAAGTGAGGGGTATTCACATTGTAGAAAAGGGTAAAGCAGGCAACTATTTGGCTAATCGTGTTTTTTGTCGAAATGTTTGACTAATTTGGATATATACTTGAAGAACTTGGTAATTAGAGATGGATCTCTAGGTATTCCTATATTCGCATGGCATCAGTTGAGTAGCAAGTTTAGCTCAGGTGGTCTAGTTTATTAACCACTTAACATGTAGTTGGCTACGTACATTTCTCTTTGTTTTTGCTATACAAATATGTAGCATCTGGTAACCAATTTCAGAGTCTAGATTGATTACAGCTTATCAAGCTGTAAGTCAACAAATCTGTGATAGTTCCAGTTTCTTATTTTAGAATAGTTTCTCACTTTTTGTAAATGTTTGCTTGTGTGTTCATTCTTCTATTTTTGGTTTGGTATAGCTCTCTGAATCATGTTGATATGTTGTTGCTGGTGTTATTTTTCTTTAACTTGGCTGATCCAAAGATGATTTTGTATACTGTCAGTGTCACTTTTCAAACTATGTTAATTCATCTATATTTGCTTCTAGGTTCCAAAGAAGTCAACGTTCAAGCAAAAGAAATCAGCAGCATAACTTGTGTAGATGTTGGTGTGATTGACACTGATCACTGTTGCGAAAATGCTATTTCGCATTCTCCCCTGGAGAAAATTGAAGAGAAGCTTGCTACCGAAAAAGAGTATTTGAAATTGGATGCTGCCACAGAATCCAAATGTTTAAGTCATGAACAACACTCTGATTTGGACATAGTCAGTAGTGTACCTTGTGTAGGTGTTGAAGCAGTGAACCATGATCATTGCTGTGATAGTGCTAGTTTACATTCCCATCCGGGCACAATGGAAGAGGATCTTGCTATGAATAAAGATTATTTGGAATTGGATGCTGCTACGCAATCCAAATTTTTGAGTCATGAACAACAGTCAGAATTAGATGATAATGGATGCAGAAATTTTCTCTCTGAACCAGAGAGAGGCGGTTCAAATGCTTCCTCACCTTCCCCCCGGAAAAGCCAGTTCGACTGTGGCTTTACAGTGTCTCCGTCCAGTGTACTTTAACTGACATATCTTAAGTACATCCTCAGTGCAGAAATTAACAATCAGATCTAATGTTATATAACTTGGACTTTGTGCAGAACAAGCCAGCTGATGTGATTTCAGATGCTGATGAAATCACAAGTGATTCTCCATCAAGTCCCCCATCCCCAATTGAAGAGGATGAAGGTATTTTCTTGTTAATTGGAGGATTGTTGATGCTTATCTTAGTATTTGCTTTACTTGGTCATTTGTGTTGTACACCCAGATTTCTTACTATTATATTTTGTTCACTTTCAGTTTCTTTGGGTACTTACGAATTGGGTCATTGCTCGGGCAATTTCGAAATGGTAATCTTCTTTTATCTTTTCCCATCCCTTCCAATGCATGTGAGATTGATCTTCTACATTACTGTATTGGGATCAGAACAAAAACAAAAAGAAATAATGAACTACAACATATGATTATGTTTTGATAAAATAATCATCACAGAAGAAAGTGTGGTGGTTTGTTGGATAATATAAATAGTGTAGGGGGGGTTTTAAGCTAGTATTTTTGTTTTTTATGTTAAAAATGTAATTGCACTTCGAAAAAAAGGGGAGTATAAGAGGGATATTTTCTTTTTCTTGAAAAGATAAGAAGTATATATTAGAAAAACATAAAAGTGTAGAAGCCAAAGGACGATATATAATATAATACTTGCCGTAATAGAGCGAATAACGGTGAGCTAATGAAGCAGAGATTGACAGAGATGTTCTTTACTTTTGGGATTCCAACATGATACTGTTTTTTAGAGCTCGCTAAATCTTCTTTGCATTCACTGCCTTACCTTTTTGTTTATCTATTTTCTTTTTACTCTTTCTGTTTTTAGATCATTCTTGGAGCTACTCTATCCCATTTCTTACTTGCCAGTGTTGGTTGATGAAATTTAATTTCTGAGTTTCTATATGCGAGTTGTTAGTGGTTTGGGGTTCTTAGACTTGTTTGCCAGTACCATATCTCTCTGATGGTATTATTAGATGGTCTCAAATGTTTATAAATCTTATTGTTGTCCTTGATTATCATGATCTCTTAGTTTAATTAAAGTGTCTTTTCCATCAAGAAGTGGAATACATGTTTTTCAGCATGAAACTGATATTGTCTAGTATTTGGAAAAATACATAATTTTCTTCGTGATGTGCACAAAAGCTACTTGTCTTCCTGATATGTTTTGATTACCATTTTTATTCAATGCTAGAAGACCTTTAATTGTGACATTTATTCATTTGCACACTTTGCAGGATAACATAAATATGACGGTTGTTCTTTATCCCGATTATGTTGCATATCGGGATAGTTATTGTACAGGAGCCCAGCAGTTAACCTTCTCTCACAGTTGCATCCAAATCAGCTGTTTAGCACCATCTGAAAACGACGAAACTTTAAGTTTTGAATGGGGAGTCGATGATCTTGTCAATGTTGAGTGTCAGTGGTTTCAAAATGTGAGTCCTGACACTATCCTATTGGGTGTTTCCATTTTTACATATGCATGGTACTGAGTGTATACAGTTTATTATGTGGTCTACATTCAGGCTGAGTTTGTCATGATAAAACTCCGTGTGCTATCAAAGGATGCAGCTCGAGATGATGATGCACTTGGTACTTCAGGTCAGTGCACTTGTACAAACTATCCTTGTGTTTTATTTGGTCTTTGCATGCAGTTAGTAGGACTGGTACTGCATAATGTTGCTTGGGTGGGGTCTTCTCTTTACTATTTGATCATCATCTTTATCGAGTCCAATGTATCTCCCTATAAAGTTTTGGTCAATTTGCACTTGGGTTCTGGCAAACTCTCACTTTTCCTTTATGACAATTTTAAATATTTTTAAGAGGACACTGAGAGTAATATATAAACTCTCATAAGACGAGTAGACTATCTGTAGTCATACTATTTGTGTGACTAAAATATCTTTTGTTTGCTAAGAGTCGTAAGAATGAAATCAATGAAAGGTGATTTGCCATCCAAGTATCGATGAGGCATCTTTCATTTATATGTGTAATTTTTAGCGAGTAGTATGTGTCATATGAGGTGATGTGTTTCTTTCTCTCGAAGAAAGAAAAAAAAGTAAGAGGTTTAAATTTTATGAAACTCGTTAATGTCATGCTTTAACATTTGTTTGGGACTTCAATTTTTGGAGCTGATTGTGATTCTCTTTCTTTGCTACCCATATTTCTCCTAGGCATTGAGGAGTTCAAGATTGGAGTTGTTGAACCCAACTGGTCACAGCAACAAGAAAGAATAGCATGTTTGAATGATAAATATTTGGATATATTGGATCCTGTGCAAATGTAAGTGTCTTTAAACTACGTTTGTGATTGCAATATTTCTCTGTGATTGCAATATTGCTCTGTGTTCCTTATGTACCTATTTTCTTGATGTTCTTTGCTTATGTCAATAAGCTACGCTGCTACATAAAGTAACGGCCAGGACTGTTAATATCTTTTTTTCCTGTTATTTTTTATTTTTTTATGTCGATTATTCATGTAAGAATGGAATGATGTTTGTATCAGACTATATATCAGAGCATTTTTATTTATTGCTAACTAGTAGAAAGGCAATTTTTGGACAATCTTGTAAGACAGCTGCAGCAATTGATGTATGCTGTATATTAATTCAGATAGACTATGAATTATGTATTTTGAAATCGCTTACTGTCAGTTGTTTTGGGCATCCATAATTTATTTTACTTTAGTAGTTCTGCACAGTCTTAAATTCATCCTTTTCCATCTTTTGGTACAAGAAGCATGGAAGCAAACAATTCACTTGGGCAGAGGCATCATTTTCCAAAGTGAGTTCAAGCGATCCTTTTTCATTTTCAGTGAAACCATAAATTACAACTTATCTTACTTCCTGTCTTGTAACTATTTATATGATGTTATTTTCCTTTCATTTTTCTTTACTCTTTTGGATTTTTTTTACTGTTCTGTCTGTATTTATGAGTTATTTAGTCCCTTTATGGTGCTTAATATTTTTTTTTCTCTTATATGATGAGGATTTGGTTATCTTAAATTTGTATAATTTAATGAGGCATGTTTGGCTTTTGTTACTTTCTTGGATTTGTTTTTGTAGATATAAAGGAATTTTGTCTTGAGCTTTTTGAACACATTTTCATATGTAATCACTTCTTTGCTCCAACTCATAGAAGAAGTTCGGAAAGAGTTAACTTATGCTGTCCCTTTTCTTGTTACTGCTTGTGAAACTTGAGTGTTTCTAGAGGCTAGAGTCAGGTGGCAACTGTATATTATGTTACCTAAATGCCTAGTAATATGAGAACACTTGTTTGGTTGTTCCCTTTGTGAAAGATAAAATTATTTCTTTGGTGTTCTTTTTTTTTAGTGTTAGTCCTACTGTGGTATGTATACTGATAGAATTTGAGATGTTATACAGTTTTGATGAGGATTTTGAAACTGTTGTATATCCGGAGGGGGATCCTGATGCCGTTTCCATCACTAAGAGAGATGTTGATCTCTTACAGCCGGAGATATTTATTAATGATACATTGATTGACTTCTATATCAAGTAAGCTTGCACATGCACATGAATGATTTTATTTGCTTTACGTTAACACCCATATCCATTTTCCTTTCTGTGATCCTTCCGTTCATCAGAAGTGCAACTCGCCTATAGTTGAAAGTTTAATAAGTAAGGCTCAGTTACTAAAGTTCACCCAAATGCTTTAGGATTCTCTAGTTTACACTCCCACCATTTTTTTTCCATTTTTGGCCATCCCGTACCCCTTTTTCCTTTCTTAATTTTCTTTTATTCTAGTCTAATTTAATTAACTCCAGCGATTGGGTTCGGACCTGGATTTGGATCTGGGTTGGCAGCAGCTGTGACCAAGGGTTGGTTTTCGTGTTTGGTCCAATGGTGGGTGGATCTGGATTCTGATCTGGGTCGAACCCTAGGGTTGTTTCAGGTCTTGGGCCTGTTCTGGGTTGGTTTTCGTGTTTGGGCCCAGACTCACTTTTTGGGTTTGGACTTGGGACTCTGGTGGGTTTGAAATTTAGGTTGGGATCCTGGTATTTTCGGATCCACTTTCACTCCTGCAGCCGTGTTCTTAGTAGAGTATAGGGTCTTTTATTTTTCTGTACTCTGTTTTTCTTTTAAAGGAGAACCTGCTTGATCAGTAACCTAGCAAGTGCAATGTTACCATAGGGGAGATCTTGTGATCGAGCCACTTAGTGTGGTGGCTGGTGGGCTCTTCTGTAATATTGCCATTCTTTGAATGATACTACGGTCGTCTTCTCTCAAAAAAAAAAAAAATAAGAAAAATACTAAACCCTTCTACTGCTTTTTATGGTCCCATCCATCGCCTAGGACTTAGCTCCGAGTTAATCAACCCCCTACTCTCATTAATCATACTAAAAATTATACCAATTAACCCAAAATCCAAAACTCCATCAGGGGGCGGCATGAAAAGAAAAGGGTTTGGTGTTGAAAAAAAGATAGAGGAGGTGCAGGCCTTGGATTTTTGTTAATGTTGATGTTTCTAACGTTGTTATTTTTATTTTAGAAGGCAGGAATGACCCTGTGTGTTTTTACTTTTGCCGCAGCCATCCCTAAAAAGGATATTGGGCTAGATTGTGCTCAAAAACCTTGGCCTAGGATCAATATAACCCTTATCTGGGACAACCTAGCCCATGCAGAACCTTTAGGACAGGCCGTTTCCAAAAGTAATGGGCTTTTGATCCCTCAGCCACTTTACAATCGTTTGTCCAACATTGGTCACTGTTAGTCTTGAGTTTTTTAGTTTATCCTGGTGACTTCTTGTCCTCAAATTTCTATGGATTTATGCCCCAAATAAAATAACAGTTTCTTTCTCAAAAAAATTGTTCTATTTATGTGATCCATGAACTTCACTTGTTATTTTTTCTTGTTGGCAAAAATTATGATTTTTGTTGTCATCATAAGTTCTGTCAACTTTTTTCCAAGTTAAAAGTTCCTTCTTAACCAATTGATAGGTATTTGGAGAATCGGATTCAACCTGAGGAAAAGCACAGGTTCTACTTTTTCAATAGTTTTTTCTTTCGAAAGCTGGCTGACCTGGACAAGGATCCATCCAGTGTTTCTGGTGGCAGGGCTGCTTTCCAACGTGTTCGCAAATGGACAAGGAAAGTGGATCTGTTTGAAAAGGATTACATCTTCATCCCCGTAAACTTCAAGTATGATCACATGTCCAAACTGCTTGCCTCTTATTGTAAGCTCAATTAATTCATGTGCTGATATGTGGTTTCTGTGCTTTTTAATGGCAGTCTACACTGGACTCTAATAGTTATATGTCATCCTGGTGAAGTGCCTAGATATAAGGGTAAGATATCTGTGAAAGGGCCTATGCACATTGATTCTACACTGGACTTCCCATCATTTACGTGCATTTGTCATGTTTCAGTTGGAGACTCAGGCAAGTCAGTTAAAGTTCCTTGTATATTGCACTTGGATTCTCTCAAAGGAAGTCATACAGGTCTCAAAAACCATGTTCAAAGGTATCTTTTATGGAAGTTTGTTTTATTTTTATTTTCTGATGGATTTTGTTTTGAAGAATACAGGTGTTATGAAGTCTTTTCTTTACCACACTTTCTTTTCATTATTTATTGTTCTTGAATTAGTTATTCAAAGTTGAGAGGTGAATAGTGGGCTTTGGTTCAAGTGGTACAAGTTTGTGTGACAGTGGTCTGGGATTAAGCTCCTTCCAATAAAGTAGAGGGAAAAAAACAAAAAAACAAATTTGCTTGACAATAATAGCATATAAGATAGTTTTTACTGTTAATTTGATTACAGATATCCTTTGATTGATGCAGTAATTGCAATTACCTTTTCATTGTTAATGTCTGACCCTGGAGGCCTGGATTGCAGGTTTTTCGTATGATTTAGATTTTGGTCCGATATGTGGTGTTCCTTTTGGCCAAACATTGAAATTTGTCTTATATAGAAAAAATGGTTTTGAATGCACAAACCCTTTTTGGTTGAGCCACTTGCTATAGTGTCTGTGTGTGTGTGGCTATTTCAGTATAAACAAGAGGGTTATCCAGGCCTAGTGGCTTTTCGGATCAGTCCAATAGGTCATGGTGCCCTAAAGTGACAGTTTTCGGTTCAAATTTTCTTGAATAGTTGTATATGATTATGAATAGTTAAGAATAGTTGTGACTTGATTATACATATACATATACATAGTTAAGAATAGTTGTAATTTGATTATACATATACATAGATATGTATATGAATAGTTGTGACTTGATTAGCCCCACCACGAAATTGTTAAGAAGTGTAAGATTTATATGTTCCTTGATTGGCAATTGTTTAATTTTACACCAGAACTTTGTATGCATGACAAGGGATGGGTTAGCCTGGCCTGCTCCTTTAAGCTTAGATGTTGATCTCAGGAAATCATGTTCCTTTTTTAATGTGAGACGAACTAAAGTTTAATAGATGAGGAATATGTGCAGTGGCTTTTCATTTGTGAGCAGATGAAATGGACTTTAATAAAGTGCTAAACTACTAGTTCTTTTGAAAGCTTAACTTGTAATATATTGTGATGCGTAGTTATATATTAAGTTTTGAAATATTATAGTGCTAGAAGTTAGAAATTTCTCTTTGTTTTGAATTTCAGGATTTAATTTTGTGTCTTCTGTCAAGGATTAGAGCTTTCCATTTTTAAGGAGGATGTCATGTACTTGGGGTTTTATATTTATATGGGACGCTTTCATCCCAATCACCCTGCAATGGATTTCAATCATTGGAAGCATAGTCTTTAGGTTCCTTCACTAGAATTATCTCTGCAAAAATCAGCTGATTCGGAATCGGTTTGGTCATCTACTCATCTAAGACAAATACAGTCTGTTGGACAAAACTGAATGATAGTTATGATAATCAGTACTTGGTAGGAATAATCCTTGAAGGAGGACCTAAAATGTGGATGCTTTTGAGTATAATATAGCGAGGGGGTGTCTTCACTTTTATAAAAAGGAGGATGTTCTCTCTTGAAGCTCCCTCGTATATATATATCTGTGTGTGTGTGTGTGTGCGTGTGCGTGTGTGTGTGTGTGTGTGTGTGCGTGTGTGTGTGTGCGTGTGTCTGTGTGCGCACACACAGGCACATACATCCATACATACATATCAAAGAATATTTAATTTGTTTGTACCAACAAAAATAAAAAATTTGTTGAACACTTTATACAGTTGTATGGAAGAGGTTGAATGATTAATATATAAAAACACCACAGGAGGATTGAAATTACAAACCATCACAGGGTAGACTTGCATTGTATAGCTGCCAGTGCTTTGCTTTGCACTTCTGGCCTTTTTTTTCTCTCTTTCCATTCTGTCTCTACTGTTGTTTCCATATTGGTTTCACACATTAACTTGGTAAATTTATTCATGGTGAACCATTTATTTATATGTTTCAGTCTTCCGCCTTTTATTGCAACTTTGAAATTAAATCTTCTAAATTGTGATACCAGTGCTTGACATTGAAATTGTAGTTATTTGTGGGAAGAGTGGAAAGAAAAGAAAAAGGAGACATCTGAAGAAATCTCATCAAACTTCCATAACCTGCGGTTTCTCTCACTGGAGGTATGGATCAGTCTTATCTAACATATCTAGAATGGAAAAAGAAAACATTTGCCTAAAAATCTGCTTTAGATTGATACTCTAGCTGAAGTTTGAGGGTGAAGGAATGATTGTATAGACGCTGTACGCAAATTATCTACCTTGTTTAGGTGCTAGTTTATGTCCAACATTACTTTATTGTTAAAAAATCTTGGTGATTAAAATGATGACATGTTTGGTTGCTGTGACTAACCTTCATTCGTTTCCTCTTTTTATTTTGGGAATTAAATGGGGCATCCTGAAATTAATCTCTTTTTTCTCTCCACCAACTCCCACTCTCGGATCAAATATAGAACTTCCACTATCACTCAGTATTTTTTTTTTTCCTTTCAGAAAACCAAATTGGTTTTTACCAAGTGGCTAGTGGATATAAAGATCGCCTTATATGCAAATGAATGCATCAAATTATATTGTTATTCTCCATGAGCTTTCCTTCGATGTTTATGATCAAGAAGATGGAGTGCAATAATTTTATTATGCAGAGCAAATAGAAATAACTAAAATATTCTTCCTCTTATGTTCTAAAGAATATTAGGACTCTAATACTCTGTCCTTTGATTAGCCTAACTAATGAGTAACAGAGCCAGATAGGCATCTTTAACAATAAGTTGTGATCACAAAGTCATTCTTGTTTTTTTTTGTTTTTTTTTTTCTCCTAACGTTTGCTTCCCCGTCTGCTATCATGCTGCCTTTTCAATCGTAAAATAGATCTGTACTCTTTTTTAATTTACATGAGATTATTATGTTTATGAAAAGTTACACTTTATCCTCATTTTCTTGTCCTTCTATGATAAAGAAATGTTAAATGATTTCAGTTTTTGCTGATGTAAAATATTCAAACTTTTGATACTGGCTTACCTTCCTTTCAGCTACCGCAACAGGAAAATTCATATGATTGTGGCCTGTTTTTGCTCCACTATCTTGAGCTCTTTTTGGAAGAAGCTCCTGCTACCTTCAATCCTTTTGACATAAACAAGTTCTCCACCTTTGTAAGTGGTCCACTTTGTTTTCAGTTTTAATGCCTAATCTCATAAACTTGTATATTAGCTTCTGCGCTGCCACTATTACAATCCATTTAAGTGTAGAGGGTGATGATTATAAACTCTTGCCAATACATTTCAAGTGAAAATCAATTCTTATGTATATGCTTTTATACGTTTATATTGCCTAAATACTTCCTATAGATTTGCTCATTAGGGAAACATAGCATATTCTCAAGTCATTTGATGAATTCAGGCAAAAACAATAGAAGTCAGTGGATGATCTGATGGCTAAAAAGGCAAAGGATTAGAGAACTCAAGTAAATGGTGTTATTCGGATAACTGTTGGATGAAAATCCAAGCACCTAAAGTGTATTATACTATTATATGATTCCTATTAAAGTTCTTGACGCGCCAAGTGTTCTAATGCTTCTGGATACATGTGTTTGTGTGTTAGTGTGTGAATTTCAATTTCTACCATTTAATGCCATCTTTCCGCCTGTACCTTGGTTGTTGTACTTCTATGTGAACATGGGCATTTACAGTTTTCTTTTTCCTATAGAGTTTTTTCTCCCCCCGTCTCATGCTCATAATGAAATCAACAGTTATGGGGTACTTTAACAGTTTAACTGTGTTTTCTGTGGTTTCAAGCTATGGCACCCTTTTTTCCATAATTTCTTGAACTTTTAGACTTTCTAATGTGACCCTTAAGTAGTCTAAGTGCTTTAACTGTGTTTTCTGTGGTTTGAAATCATGCACCCTTTTTTCCATAATTTCTTGAACTTTTAGACTTTCTAATGTGACCCTTAAGTAGTTTAAGTGCTTGTTCACTTTCTTTATGATTTGTATTTTAACTCATACATAACCACATATTCTCTTACCAGCTTAATGCAAATTGGTTTCTTCCTTCCGAGGCTTCTCTCAAGCGCACTCTTATCCAGAGATTAATTTTTGAACTCCTTGACAATTGTTATCGGGAAGTCTGTTTGCCAGCTTGCAGTGATGGAGACCAGGCTAAATATCTGGGATGCAATCAGCTTGAAACCGGTGTGAAGTTTCTTTCAGGAAGATCCAGTCCTGCCATAGCTTGCCAAGAAAATATATCAAGTTCTCAAGCAGACCAGGGAATTGAAATGACTCTGTTACCCACATCTTCTCTAAGGAGTTCTGAGTGCGTTAGTGATGCAGGCCTGGTTCTCAGGGAATTTTTTCAGTCAGGAGACACTGCAGGTTCACTATTTGGACAATATCAATCCTTTGAACAGAAATCACCTTTTTACCATCCTAACGGAGCTACACCACCAGTAGAGGTACAAACTTTTATTCTTCTTCTATGGGAACAATTCTTTTTTTTAAAATGTGAGATAACTGGGATTGAAAGCTAGGGAATGATTAATTGTGGCTTTTTTTTTTTTTGGAGTTCTTTTGGATGTTGCTTTAATGCTTTTATTTAAAAACCATTTTATAATAGCCCACAAGATCTTCCTTCTTTTTTCTTTTTTTTTAACCAATAAAAGCTTTCAAAATCATTTGGAGACAGTCTGGTTTTTCCGTTATGAACCCAACAGTGTAGAAAAATACATATACATATTATAAGAACATACATGTGATATTACATAAGTTCATTGAAGATACTTGCACTATCCATTTATTTAACAGGAAGGAACCCAAACTGGAGAGCAGTTTACCTATCTGGCTGCGGGAGACACTGGCTTTCAAGAAATATCTGGAATCACATCTCAAACTTGTGGTATTCCATGCTCCTTGAAATCTTATGGAGCTGAGACTTCGTATGACTTGGGGATCTCCGAACAGGCACCAAATGGAAACATTGATGCATCCCCCGAACGATCAGTTTGTGCTTCTGATCATTCTGAAGGTATAGAGATCATTGAAAATTGTGCCGTTGGAGAAGATTTAGGTCCAAGCCAGAAAGAAGAAATGGATGTACAAAATTATCCATCATTGGAAAGTGTCACGTGTGTAGTAGATGGCCTTGTTTCTGGTTTGGGTGAGACGCAGAGCGCTTCCGTCATTGAAGAAGGTTCTCAGGACCATGAAGAGGTGCATGATGGACAAGAAAATGGAGGTCCAAGTCAGAAAGAAGAAAGGAATGTACAAACTTATCCATCAACAGAAAATGTCGCGTGTTTAGCAGATGGCCTTGTATCTGGTTCTGGCAAGATGCAGAGCACTTGCGTTATTGAAGAAAGTTCTCTGGACCAAAAAAAGGTGCATGATGCAAATGAAAATGGAGTTTCACTTCCCTCATCCCAAGAAATTTCTGATATACCAATGCATGAAGATGCTGACAGGGTAGGCAATGGTACAATCTCATGTGATGATGTGCAGGTGTTTGATGATGGTTTGGTGGGCGAGTCACAACAGCCTAAGTTGCAAGAGCCAGAGTCACAAGATCCCGAATCACAAGAGCAACGAGCTGCAAAAAAAATGAGGCTTACACCTCCATTTGAAGGGGAAAAATGTGTCACATGAAACCTTCCTGAGGATTCAAATTTAGTGGGGGCATAGATGACTCATTTTCTATCTCACGTAGATGTTTGTGCATAAGTATTTTGATAGATTATTTTGAATGATGTGAATAGTCAGGTCGGATGGTGGCACCAAGGTTGTTAATGTTATCACCTGGGCAAGAGGAAATTGAATAGGAAAAATATGTTTTCAAGTGTTGGCCCCAATTCACAACATTTCTATGGATCGAGTGAAGCCACAATCCAAGTATGAAATTTAACCATTTTTGTTTGTCTCATAGAACGGGCCCCCTCTCTGATAAACATCATTTATTTATTTAGGGTTTTATGTCCAAATGATCCATTTAGGAGAATACTATGTAGAACCAACACTTTATTAATATTATAAATCCTTCCAATTATGTGTAAAATTTGCTCAGTATGCTTGAAGTCGTTTAATTAGTTAATTTTCACTTCAACTTTCTTTTCTTCTCTCTTGTATCTAGCTCCTGATCTCTATGCAAGGGCCTCTGCCTTGTCGATTTTCTTTCACAAAGACCCACTAGTTACTTTTCTTGACTGCTAGTCTGCTACTTCTTCCTTCAATTGTATCATCATCCAACCCTAGCTCTGCTCCATTACTTTCTTGACTACTTCCATTTCCAAACCTATCTTCATCTATCTTGTTAGATCCATCAATAAGTGCCAAACATTTTTCGATGAGAATATAAATGTCAACAATGGTGTAGACATTGCATCCATCTAGTTCATCCTTATTGGAACGTGTTAATAAACGTAGGAGAACTCATGAATCAACACAATTCACTTTGTTTTGATACTCATTTCATGTACGAATTCCTGAAGGAAAGAGGAGACTTAGTTACTCTTTGACATGTGACTTGTAGAATTTCCCAATGGAAAAGGGAAATAAGATGCTTAGCAAGGATAGGAAAGTTAAAAGAGAAAGGAAATAGGAAAGTTTTTATTAAAAAAAGAAAGAAAAAAAAGAGATTGGGCCTTAATAACTTGACCCATTTCCATCGTCCCCCGTTGACTATTTGACCTTTGCCATAGGAACAAGATGATGATATTCAAATTTCAAATCCATTGTCCCTCTTTTCTTGAAGATTCTGTGACCGTTGTAGCTGCAGCGCGTGGGTTTTACGAACCAGAACCACCGCCCTAAGGCGGAAACGGTAACACTTGTGCTTAGTAAGTATTCCTATTCCAACTGGCATTTCCTAATCTCTCTCTCTCTCTCTCTCTCTCTATAAAACCTACCTTTGCCCACTTCACTCACATTTGCAATTCCAGTTTCTCTCTGAAAGTTGTTCAATTTTCCCATGTCTCTCTCTTTCTCGCGTTTCAGTCTGTAACCCCAGAAACCCTAATTCTTATTTCCTTCACGAGCTGCAATTTCTGTGTGAAACTCTTCAATTCCCACAGAACCCAACCCCCCTCGATCGATCATAACTCGTAATTTCTCTGGGTCGATCGGGTTCTTATTTTTCCCCAATCGAGAATCGAGCTAGGGTTCCACCAATTAGTCAACAAGGATGGAATTAGGTTACCCAGTGGGTGTGAGATTTCATCCTCTAGACCACGAACTCGTGGGTTACTACCTCCATAAGAGGGCTGTTATGGGCGACAAGTTCCGGCCCAATGTGGTCTCCGATTGTCCTGATTTTTATGGCGAAAATGAGCCCTGGGTTATTTGGGACATGTACGGTGGTGGTGGTGGTGGTGAATCCAATAAGGTAGAGGCTCTCTATTTCTTCACCCATCGCAAGAAATTGAACCCCACTGCTAAGCGCTTTGATCGGAAGGTGGGTTCCGGAACTTGGAGCGGCGAGTCCTCCAAAGAGGTTTATACTACTACTCATGGGAAGAGTGTTGTTATTGGGATTAGTCGGCATTTTCGGTACGAGGGTGGATGTGATTCTCATCACAATGGGGCTTGGTTGATGCAAGAGTACCAGATGACGGAGAATGATATTACTGTACTCTGCACCTTGAGGAAGAACCCCAGAAAACCACCAACAACAGATACTGCTAATGTTATTAAAAAGAGAAAGAGGATTGGTAATGGTAATGGTGATCAAGATCATCAACCAAGAAAGCCCAAAGCGGCCAGAAAGCCGAAAAAGAAAGAGACTAATTGTGATCAGGAACAAGCTGGCAGCAGTGCTCTTGTTGATCAAGATTGTCATCATGATCAGTTTCATCATGATCAAGATTATTATCCTGAGCCTTATCCAGACCTACTCGATTTTGATGAGCCTCATTATTCTTTGGATGAATTACTTGCTGCACCAACTCCACATGTATTATCCTCCTTGGAATCTAATGAGTTTCAGTCTCAGAAGGACGGCAACAACTTCAACTTGGTGTCGAATGATCAATCATATGACAGCAATAACTTCGGCTTGGTATCTGAGGATCAATTGTATGACAACAACAACTTCAGCTTGGTATCTAATGAATTTCAGGGTCTATTATATGATGGCAACAACTTCGAATCGGAGGAGTCACCATGGGCTGGAGATTGATGAGAATTTAATACTAGCTTAGCTGCATAGTTTTCTCTGCTTTGTGCAGGACTTTTGTAAATGATCTGCTGTCTACAGGAATTTTGTAAAGTTTATTGATGGTAGGAATGTAGGATTCTCTTGTTCACTCAATGAAAATTCAAAGGACGTTGTTAATTCAATAAAATTTAAATTTCTTATATCAATGTGTTAAATTGTTGGACCTAGTCCCAGTCCTCTATATATGTATGTGAAATTTATAATGTGCATACCCTGATATTTGATGGTAGTATTGGTAGTTAAGAACTTAAGACTAACAGAATGGTAATTGGCAGTTACACATATCACTTTTCTCCACTTCAGTTTCCTCAGAAAAGATAGACATCTCAAATTAGACGAATGAAAAACAAACAATAATTTTCATACATGCCTTCTGATTCAAGTATTAGGTTGGAAAAACCAAAAAATGGAGAAGACAGAATTGAGCCAAAGTGTAATGATTTATCTATTTTAAGAAGTAGATATTTATGCCAAAGTTTGCTCAATATTAATGAATTTGTTAAATTCATGAATATCATGCATATGGACATTTCTGATGTAGGCAGATGTTCAAGAAGTAGAAAATGAAAGCCTGAAAGGCGAAAAACCAGCCGATTAAATATAATCCTAAAGCTCAACCAAAACAATTTGAATTCAGGTCTCTGAACCATCAGAAATGCTTAAACAAATAGGAAAGCAGTCCCAATCAAGTCACCAAAATCAGACATAGTGTATGGCTTTTTGAATTGTTCCAACGAGAGTGAAAAAAAAAGAAAAAAGAAAAAAGGAATTGCACAGTGGCTTCTCAAAGGTGCGATGCTACTCATTCTAATCACAAATTTGGACTGAAATATAAACCCTTCATCGAAATTGGAATAAAAACGCTGATAGAGTATTTCAAGCATGGGGAATCATGCAAACAATTGAAATCAACATATGTGTGATAAAATTCAAGTGATCTCTGCAATAAATACCATACAGTAAGCAAGAATAGAAACATTGCGATAGAGTACTTTGTTTTCTGTTCTCTATGTGACAAACATTCAGAATTTTTGTTCAAGTGTACCTCTGACCCTTAATAGCTATCGACATCAGAAAAATGTAGTCTGTGGTTGCTGTGGTTTTTTTTTTTGTGAAATCCTACAGGTGAATACAAATACAAATGCTGCAAAACATGCATGGCCCTAGAAACAATCATCAGTTTATTACTGCAGACCCTACTTCCTCGGTGCCAGTAAAAATACTCAAGGCCTGAAAGAAGCAGAGAAAAATTAAAAATGAAGGTTGGTATAGAAAAAACTATGGCAGAAAGATGAATATTTTTTTTTTGTAATTTGACCGATGATGCTATGAACCTGCTCCAAAAAGTCCAGTTTGGCCAGCGCTGCATTCATTGAGAAAGAGAACTGCTCAATAAATTTGGAGGATGCATCTAATTAACTAGAATGGAACGTTTCTGTTGGATTTTTGAATTTTACAATGCAACAGATTATGTGGATGGATGAATGCAGAGATTGATGTATAATTAATCATTATTTTTTTTTATTTTGAAAAAAAAACTCACTGTATTTGATTGCCATGAGTTTCCAGATCTCAATGTCTTTTGTTCTAGATGGTCTTTTGTGGTACTAAACTACTAACTTTGTTAATTGTTTCTAAATTTCAAAAGCTATTGCATTGAACCTCTGCAATCCTAAGGGACCAAACTGAGAATCATTACCTTGAATTGGCCAGAAGTAGGTCTTTCTTTCAGTTTAGACTCAATTAATTTGAGTTATTGAGTATGATATGATTTTTAATGTTTTTGCAAATGCTTAAGTTGAAAATATTTTGGCTACAAATGCTTGATTCAAAAGGAACCTTAAGCTGTGCACTTTATCCTAATTAAAGACTAGAAATCGGAAGAGGAAGGCTGATAGAATGTTTAATTGATGAAGTACAGACAAGCAGAGTTTGGAATATATGCTATATATGTTCAAAAGAATTAAAAATGCTTGTTTAATAGAGAAGTACATGAATCATCTATCGAACAGCCTCTACTTTCATATTTTCAATCATTGTGGAATCATGCACAAAACTTGAAAATTACATTGTCTATCTCTACAGTAGTTAGCATACAATAAGAAGAAAATAAAATCTCATGTCTGAACAACATATATAGCAACACCAAAGCTTAACAAAACAAATTTGATCTTTATTGATTTGTGTAGAGATCTGCTGTTTCAGCTGTTACAATCGTCTCAGTTTGGCTAAAGCGAGAAACAGCCATGAAAAGTAGATAATGTAATGAAACAACTAGCTAGTGTCATGATTTACTATGACATTTAGTCATTTACAAAAATCCTATCATGATTCTAATCTCCAAGGTGAGGTAGCAGCTGTGAGAATGGTAGTGTAACATCTGTACCAATATCATCTCCTCCCCACAAGAACTGATCTCCAAAGTTGAAGTTGCTAAAATCATCAGAGTTGAAGTAGGATGCGCAATCGATAGGAATTATATCATCAAGGTCATTATCATTGGCAAAACTAAATGCTTGATCTTCGGGCAGCTGCTGCTGCTGCATAGCAATGCCAAAACTGCCTTGTGCCTCACTAATAACCAACCCATTTTGATCTATTGGTTGATGCCATTCTGATCCAATATTGTGAGGTAAAGGCGGTACTGAATATGTATCTTCTTCTTCTGTAGGATTGCGCTTCAGCTGTGACGTCGATGATGATGAACATCCGTGTTGTTCTAACTGTAAATGTTGAGTCTCATTTACAGGCATTATTAGATCATGAGTAGCACACAAATGATGAGAAGGAATCTGCTGCTGCTGGGCACCTGTACTACCATGTTCCTCATCAACTTGCTCATCAACACTATCACTGTACAACAAGTCATCAATATCAAACATTTCCTGAGGATAAAATTCGGGGAGCTGCTGCTGCTCATGAGAATGAGATGGTACTTGTTCTTCTGTTTTGAAAGACTTTGTCCTTGTAGCATTCTCCTCCTCATCCTCAACAAACTTCCTCTTCCTTTTGTTGTTGTCATTCATTTTCAATCGGCACAGAACCAAATTTGAGGACTTTAAAGAGGAATGATCGATGGAAAACTCATCCATCATCCAAGCAGCATTGTGCTCAAAGGCTTTGTCTTTGTTTTCGTACCGGAACTTTCTCATCTTCCCAAAGGGCTCTCGGATACCATCAACATAAACCGGCTTGACAGGTTCTGTTTCACTCCATGTTCCCCCACACCCAACTCTGCGAGACGAGCGTTTTCCTTTCCCATTGTTACCCAACTTTTTGACCCTTGAAAAGAAATATAAGAATTCTTGGTGAGCAAGTTTTATTGGCTCATAGGAATTCCAGATATCCCAAGGCACCATCCCAGCGGCGCCATAGATATCCAATTCAGGAAATGAGTGTTTCTGTTTCCCATTCCCACCAGGAACCATCATGATCTTGTTATACAAATAAGGGCTAATTTCAGTTTACTACCCTGTACTTTACACTCAAAATCAGTTCAGTCCCTATACTTTCAATTTCATCAGTTATACCCTTGTACTATATTAATTTGATCAATCTCATCCAACCATCAGATTTGGGCTTTTTCTGGAGGGTATTTTCGTCATTTCAAATTTATTAATAGTAGAAATATAATTAAATAATTTATTAATAGTAGAAATAAAATAAAATAATTTATTATTAATGGAAATAAAATAAAATAATTTATTATATTGTAAGTTAGGATTGAAAAAAAAAATTATTATTATTAGTAGAAATAAAATAAAATAATTTATTAGTATAAATAAAATATAAAAAAATTCATAAATTGTAAGTTAGCATTATTTTCTTAATGCTAACTTTCAATTTATGAAATTATTTTATTTTGTTTCTACTAATAATAAATTATTTTATTATATCTAATAATAATAAATATTTTATTAGTATGAGAGTACAAATAAAATATTTATATAGGGTCATATACGATACGACAATGAAATAAAATAAATAATTTCTTATTAGTAGAAATAAAATAAAATATTTTATTTTAATTATATATAGAGTTATATACCAGAATAAAATAAAATAAATAATTTATTATTAATAGAAAAAAAATAATTTCATAAATTGAAAGTTAGCATGAAAAAAATAAAATAATGCTAACTTTCAAGGTATGCAATTATTTTATTTTATTTCTAATAATATAATAAATAGAGTTATTTTGTTTAGGGTTTATGAAGAAAATGACGAAAATGCCCTCATCAGAAATCTCAAATTTAACAATTGGATGACATTGATCAAATCTATAGAGTATAAGGGTGTTTTTGATGAAATTGAAAGTGCAGGGACTGAATTGATTTTGAGTGTAAAGTATAGGGTAGTAAATTGAATTTAGCCCTACAAATAATGACCCACTAATTGTGCATCTGTTGGCTTGAAGGTCTTTACAACACCCCACTCAAGCTCCTCCAGGCTCATGAACCCACTACACCCAGAAGAACTAGAAGAAGAAGCCATTAATTGTTGGTTTCTTTCCTTAATATCAGATCTTGCAACCAAAATTAAGAGAACAAGTGAGAGAAAACTCAAGACTGGAGTGGGTTGAATTTCAGAGAGAAATTCAAGGAATGACTTGAATTGATGGAATTGATCCGAGATGGGATGGAAATATATAGGGGATCTTCCCTAGGAGAATAGGAAAGTGTAGCCTTCAATTTCCAGAGAAAAAAAAGAAAGTTTAGTTTTTGACCGTTGGAAATGACGTCATCAATGGAGCGCAGGAGCGTCGTCTCCTCTCTCTTTCCTCAGTTTCCTTTATTTAATTTTGAAAAAAAAAAAGGAATGTTTTAAAGAGTCAATTCGGTGCAAGTTGAGTGGACTATTCTTAGAAAAAGTGTGGGCTTCTCGGGTTCAGCCCAACTCGTGAGGCCCAGCGGAGGACGCATCCTCTGCGTAATCCACATCATAAGCTCCGTGCATCCTCTCCTTCCCTGCTTTTTCTTTCCCGTTAAAATTAGATCCGACTCAGACTTGGGCTGAGTTAACTAAAGTCTAAAACACATCTGATTATGTGAAGTTTAAGGATTTCCGATCAAACCCATGAAGAACCAGTCTCAGAGAGCCGCTTTAGCTGCCCTCTTCGTGCTTCTCTTTCCGACCTTCTTGCCAAATCTCTTCGGCCCATTGGGCCGTGCTGCTCCTTCCATCTTCTCTGTAAGTCCCATCCTAACCAGTCCTCTTATAGTTTTGAATTTGCAGTTAATGGAAATTCTTAATTGTTTTGGAATCAACGATACAATACTCAAAATGTGTATAATGCAGGAGTGGAATGCTCCAAAGCCCAGACATTTACATCTTCTAGAGGCAGCTTTAGTAAGCCAATCTGTGGGTTCTGTATGTCCCTCTCGATTTGTTCTTTGCTTTTAAGAGTTGGTTTAAACAATTGCTCTAATTACATATTTGTTTGTTCTTCTTGAATGTGTTTAGTATGTTGAGCATCAGAGCAAGGTTTGGTCTCCGTTAGCCAATCAAGGATGGAAACATTGCCTTGAAGAGCCTAAAAGTGCATTATGTGAGTGCTAAAGGTTATTTTCTGGCTCATCTGGGACTGTGAAATGATTGTTAGCTGATGAAATTCCATTGCTTTCTTGTAGTTTCACCAAAAGAATCAAATGGGTATATTCAGGTGTTCCTTGATGGAGGCTTGAACCAGCAGAAAATGGGGGTGGGTTTTAAAATTTTATGAGGAAATTCTTGCTGAAGAAATGTACTATATGCATAATGAGGTTACATTAGAATGCCCATTTGCTTGAATTTATTACATTATAGCCGATTGGATGTCTAAAATTAGAGTGTCTGATTAACTTTATTTGGTTTTTTTTTTTTCTTAAAAAAAAAAAAAAGATTTGTGATGCAGTTGCTGTTGCTAAAATCTTGAATGCAACGCTGGTTATACCGCACCTTGAAGTTAATCCTGTGTGGCAAGATTCGAGGTATATACTATATAGTGAGTACGCTAACCTGGAAACTTTTCTAGAATGTATTATTCTCTCCAAAGTGGAGCCATTGATCCGAAATTGTATGTGCTTTTGCAGTTCCTTTGAGGAAATTTTTGATGTTGATCACTTTTTAAAAGTCCTACATAATGAAGTTTCTATAGTTAAAGAACTTCCTAGTGAGTTTTCTTGGAGCTCTCGGGAGTATTATGCTACAGGCATACGGGCTACTAGAATTAAAACGGCACCTGTTCATGCTCCTGCTGAGTGGTATCTGGAAAATGTCTTGCCCGTATTGCAGAGGTCAGTAAATGCTTCAATCTTTCTTGCTTGATATTTGAAATTGTTGCTTAAAGCTTTTTACTTTAACCTGTTGCAGTTTTCTGTTTTAGAATGCAAAGTTTAATTTTATATGCTAATTGTTATGTGATGTATGTTCATAAAGCTAGATCCCCGTTCATATTGGGCTTGGTCTTGGTGACTTAATATAACTGCTATTGATGATCTCAAGTCTTTGAACTTACTGAATCCAGTAATAAGTAAAGGAGGGGCCGAGGGAGAGGTGGTTTGAACAATTAATTTCTTCGAGTCTTCATGAATTATGGTGATATTCTCTTATATATATATATATAAATTGGGATCATGATATGCTTTGAAGAATAATATTTTGGGGAGATAAGATATTTATATAATGGGTGCATCACAAGAATACTTATGTCTTTACCTGTCAAGCCACCTGCTTTAAGTTACATTATATTTAGCATCTCTTATTATTGGAACTAGTATCTAGATTTAAGCCAAAATGTCCTATGAATTTATTTCGAGTATCTTACCTTTGTACAACTGAGCTTCCAACCTTCAGTATATGCATATGTTTCAACTTTATGGGTTGCCTTTTAGGATCTATTTTGAACAAATATATCTTAATGACTTAGAAGGTTTCCATTGATACAGTTATGGAGTTGCTGCTATTTCCCCATTCTCCCATCGTTTGACTTTTGACAATTTGCCTGAAAGCATCCAGCGCCTACGTTGTAAAGTCAACTTTCAAGCTTTAGCCTTTGTTCCTCATATTAGGGAATTGGGAGAAACCCTTGTTAATCGTCTCCGCAACCCTCCCGTAAGAAATCAGAAGGCAGAAATTGACTCACAAGAGGGAACAAATGACATTGATAAACAGGGAGCTGGGAAGTTTGTTGTTTTGCATCTTCGCTTTGACAAAGTATGTTCCTCATCTGCTTTGGTTAATCTTGAGAACCAAGATATGCATTTTTCCATTTTGGGAAATTGAAACTTTTGGATCTATGCTAAATGTCAAGTCAAAGTTTTTTGATAAATGTTGGAAAAATCCTATAATTTTACTTCTCACTTAGTTGCAGTGAGCGGTTTGATTTCTGGTTAGTATTTGCTAATGTCCTCTTTGCCTGCAAATACTCATACAGGATATGGCTGCTCATTCCGCCTGTGATTTTGGTGGTGGTAAAGCTGAGAAACTTGCTCTAGCAAAATATCGACAAGTAATTTGGCAGGGAAGGGTCCTAAAATCTCAATTCACAGATGAGGAGTTGAGAATTCAGGGACGTTGCCCGTTGACGCCTGAAGAGATTGGATTGCTACTAACAGCTTTGGGCTTCAATAATAGCACCCGGCTCTATCTTGCTTCCCACAAGGTGTGTCTTGAGTAGTGTCTTGAGTAAAAGCAGAATTTCAATGTTGTTATGTAGGGCCTTACAGCTAAGGATTTGTTGGGTAACACCCTTTTTCTTTCTTTTTTTTTCGTTAAGAGAGTAAGTTGATTCAGTTTTAATATATTGAACGATTTACTAAAAGCAGTTTTAAATAGGTTCAGTTTTTAAGTATTGAATGGTTTAGAAGATAATATATTGAAGGGTCAAACTCTATCATAAAATAATTTCACTCTTTACGGGAAAACAAAAAACAAAATCATTACCCAACAGGTTTCATATGATTCCTTTGGTTACTTCTCTATAAAAATTGAAATTGTGTCTTCCGTTGGGGTGTAAAAAATGGATGAATAATCCTACTTTCTTTTTTTATCAGGTTTATGGCGGAGAAGCAAGGATCTCAACTCTGAGCAGATTATTTCCACTAATGGAGGATAAGAAGAGCCTTACCTCCGCAGAGGAAAGGGCCAAGGTTGAAGGCAAGGCTTCTCTGTTGGCTGCGGTTGACTATTATGTGAGCATGCAAAGTGACATCTTCATTTCTGCTTCTCCGGGAAATATGCACAATGCACTGGTAAGAATATCTAGTTCAATACTCAGTAAATGTTTATGTTCTTTAAGATTGTGGGGGTTAGTTATCTACATCTGTAAATCTGTGGTTGTACTCGAATATAGTGAAAACTAGTAATGCGCTCCATAGCCGGTTATGACCCTATATTTTAAAATCATGTATCCCCTGGAAGAATCATTTGCTTAAATAGATATCAAAATTTTGACTGGACATGATCATATCTCATCAGGTGTGTCATCGAGCTTACATGAACTTGAAGACTATTAGACCAAGCATGACCCTGTTGAGTAAGCTCTTCTTGAATAAGAGCATGGAGTGGTCAGAGTTCCAACATGCAGTTTTGGAAGGGCATAAAAACAGACAAGGGCAGATCAGGTTGAGAAAGGAGAAGCAATCCATATACACATATCCTGCTCCTGATTGCATGTGTCAAGCTTAATTGACATCAATTTCAGGGGTTGTGAAAACTTTACAAGTAGGTTTTTGTAGGTTGTGTCATTATTGTAGTCTTCATTTTAGCTAATTATTGTATATGATGCCTGAAAGGCAAGCCTAGATTCTCACCAGTGGAAGAAAATTCAACATGACTATAGCAACTGCTTCAGTTGAGATCATTTTCGTAAAATTTTGAATAGGCTATAGTGAACTTGAGCTTCATGCATCTAATCCAAGTTGCATCCCTTAATAAACTTTAAAATCATTATGAGTCCAATATACAGCACCTTGCTCTTGGATCTCTCATCACAAATCCAAAATGATTTTCTGATGAAATTATTCGCCGAGCATATTACAAGAGGTTAAAAATTATTGAAATTTTCATTTTGGAGATGGGAGAAACTGGTAGTTTCAAATTGACCCACATATTTCCATTTCAAAATATCAAACAATCATGGAATACAATATAATGCCAGCTTCAAAAACTCAGCGGCATGCATTTTTACGCTTTGATTAATAAGACTAAGATTATGACATCGGTAGCCTTCTTTGTTTTTGTTCTGCTATTCACTTGGCAAGGCTCCAGAATGCAGTCATCAATCTTTCACATCTGTGCCAAGAGGAGACCCGCCACCATTACGGCTGGCGGTGAATTCTTTTGATTCTATAGAAGATGGAGTCATTTCTTCCTCAATCGGAAGTGTTCGCTTTGAGCCCTCTAAGGCAACACCGAGAATGATATTCTCTTCTAAGGGAGGCCGGGCTATAGACAGTGATGCAACAGGTTTCTCACCATCTTGCTTTGCCTGTAAAGTGGTCAGAGGAATATCTGTCTTTCCGCCACCCATTTCAGGCGAAGTAACAGGAGACTTCTTAGACATCACCTTTTCTGGAGCTACATCTTTGGAATCAACTCCCTTCTCCTTCCCTGCATATCTTGTCGTCTCATTCTTGGACTGCAGTATTTCAGAGGTGTTTGGGGCTGAACCATCAGATGCCAAATTCTGTGTTTGGGGTTCAGATGTTGGCATTTCTGAAGTCTTGGTATTTGTGCTTGCGTTGGAAGTTGCTTTATCGTCAGTTTGCGCAGGAGTTAGTGTCGGCCCAGCTTTAGCATCTTCCTTGTCTCCATTTGTACGTGTTGAACGATTAGAAGCCTTACTTTTGTCATCACTACTGATTCTGTAAGATGGCTCAATGAGTAGATATGGACGATTAGTACGCGCCGTAGAACGACCAAAAATGGTGTCAGCAAATGGCACATTCTCCAAGTCAGCGTCACTGTATACTTTCTGAACTGTGCGGAGGGGTGTGGCAAGCCGAGCACGATGATGGCTGACTACTCTGAGAAGATCCAAGAGTATTGCCTCCTGTAGTATCCATTAATAGATTCTATATGAGATAAATATTCAACGTTCAAACACGGAAGCTATATTTAGCATTGATATCGTACACGATTTTGTTTTAACCATGAACATACAATTCAGGCCTAGCTAGACATCTGGTAAGCTAGACAAAGCATACACTCTGTTGAAAAGGTAATACTGATTCTTTTGTGAGCCGATCCTAAAATGACCCTAGGTGCTTCTGGAAGCACCACTTCTCAAGAAAGTAATGTACTAAAATCAAATAGCAGAACAGCAGCACATCCACAGTTCCACACAAGGTTATGGCACTACCATTCAACTAAAAACTCTCAGCATCTAGTCTCAAGAATCATTAACTGGAATCAATACGTAAACAAACAGCCGAACTTGAAAGCACAAAGTTTGTGAGAACTAAAGAGCCAACCATTTTATTTGTGCTATTAGTCGGCTTCTCTAGAAAACTTCCTCAAATTTGTACTGGCATCTTATTCAAAGTTTATCTAAACATTTACCATTTTCAGATTCAATCATTTTGCTTTAGAGGCATCATATTGCTTAAAACTTCTATAAGAAAGCAGTCTTACTTACCTTCACGCAGAGATACTCCTCAATGTGAGATGTTTTCACAAAGCAAGATACCAAAATCTGTAATAAAATTAGATAACTTATGAGAAATTAAGCCTGAAATGAGAAACAATCATTAAGTATATATATGACAGGAATTAATCCTACAACACTTTCCAGATGCACAGAATGTTGACCTCAGATTATGACAGGAAAAGGAGAACAATATGCCTATTAAACATTGAACTCATAGTGCAGAAAGAAATTAAACAAGTCCAAACCAACCAATCATGTATATTTTTTTATACTGACCAATATATGTTCCATTGATATTAAGAAATGAAGTTTTCTGGCTGTACTCCGGCCACATGCACTAGTTCATAACCAACACCATAAAACAATCATAGGAAAGAAAACAGATTTTTTACACAGATGCAAAGAGTTGAATGTGAGTTCAATAAATAAAATCACCACGTACATATACACCAATATCCATCATATATTCTTACAAGTACTAGAACTTATTACTTTTGGAAAGGGAAAAACAAATATATATAAGGAAGGGAAAAAAAAGGAGCAGAATACAATGGCAAAGAAACTTATACAAAGGTTTTCTCAAAAGTTGTCTGCCAAATGGAGCATGCTGTATTCAAACATGACAACATCTATATATTTAGAAAATAATATATTAATGACAACCTCAAAATGCCAGCATAAAGCCTTACCATAAGAGCCTGATTCTCTGGATTGATATCGTCCAGAAAAACTCTTCTATGCAACCTTTGCTGCTCTACTTGAGGATTTTTGGCTAAAACCTTGCGCATATCAGCTACAATAATCTGAAGAAAGAAAAGGAAAGGCCCAGATTCTTGCATGAGATGATAGAGCCAACACAAATTTCTTGAAGCACAAGTTTAAACTGAACAGTGAACTGAAATTCTACTCACATTAATTTTATTGACATCCAAATGACTGATGGCTATGTGGTTCTTGATGCGCCAATGAGTCTTCTGGCTAAGATTCCTCACAACATTCACAGTGAACTTGTGATTTGGAATGTGAACTGCTTCACGATCATCGCCTCTTATAATTGTTGGTGACCACCACCCCACATGCTGGCACAATATAACAAGTTTATCAAAAACTAAAAAGGCCAAGTTCAACTGCAGTATTTGTTTAGCAAGGAAACCAAACTGTTAAAGCCCTCTTATGTTTAAGGTAGAGGCAAATCAGAGTATCCATGCATATGTATTTATGTTTTCCAGGTAATCACTATTCCAATTTCATGAATAACTAATAAAGATGTATACAAACCTCAACAGTACCAGAAACTTCATAGCCTTCAATCTTGGTCTGAATCCATTCATTGACAACAAATGGCCGTGTGGCGTGGATCATTACACTGGAAAGGAAGTTTGTGAATATCTGAGTTCAAAATTTAACAAGGTACACAGTCAACAAAAGCTTAAAAAATTCTCAAATAGCATCTTAAATATTGAACAAAGTATACACATGGATAATCCAGATTTTGTTATGATCAAGAAATAATAGCTGTCTCAATTTCAAATATTAAGGGAAGAAAAATGTGTACCTCACGACCAGCAAGGGTGAGCAATACTGTACCGAGACCCCCAGCTGTTAGCCATTTCTGGGTTGAGAATCCCAGCAACTCCATAAACAATGACACTGCAGCAATCCAAACTGCAGAATAAACAGCTTTGCCAGCAAAATTGAAGCCCATCTGCCCAAGCAAGAAACAATTACTGTCTAAAGAAAAACGATCGTTTACCCTCAAGATAGCTAAACTATAATATGATCACACAATAACCCACAATAACAGAAAATTGATTGGGAACAGGAAAAATATGCAACAATCTTATTCAAAGAGGTCAAAAGAAGCTAATTACGAGGTACATTTTATTAGAGCTTTTATCACAACTGCTCATCTTAATCATTCTTAACTTATTTGCATGAGCTTTAATGCCATTTCATTTTCAGTATTACTCAGTGGAAAAGGAAATTCATCTTTCTAAGTTCCAACACAATGATAAAGGAAAAATAACGATAAAGAAAGTTGCCTATTAAAAGTAACAAAAACATACATTTCTGGTATCACTTGGGTCATTTGTCTCCGCAAAGAACTTCTGTGCTTGTTGGTTCAAGCTGCAAAGAGAAAAGTACAATCATAGAAAATCAAATTTTAAACCCAAAACCAGAGCCACCACAATCAACAAGATAATATGGACACTTCAAATCAATGATTATAGAACTGGATGAAGATAGCAACAAAGTTAGAGAATTATGCCAAGATCATGTCTTGGCAGAAGAACTAAAATTGTTGAAACCAGAGATAGGTCATTCTCTTCAAATTATTTATTACAAATATGACAAGTTCATTGACTACTTCAATATGAAACAAATTTAATTTAACTCATCAAAGACCAATGTACTAGTCCACAGAGCAATGAACAGATTTCTTAAAGACATAAAAGTAGCAGCACTGCACTCACCTTGACAAACAGTAGGCAAATGCCAGAACTGTTGATAATGATTGTAAAAAATTTATAAGTCTTTGCTTAACAGCCTGGCTAGCTTCTGATGGTAGGACTACAGGATCCAATGCTCTGAAATACCAGCTTGTTTTAGTTAGTGCAGATAAAATAGCTGGACAAGTAAAGACAAGTAAACTCTGACAAACATTTGAATCTGATTCAATGCAATAAAGAAAAATACCTGCATGCAAGTATTGCTCCGCCCCAAAGCAGCAAAGGCCGAAGGTAAGAAGTCATTGCATAGTGTGACCTACTTTTCTTCCAACTACTATCACTCCGCTGCAGGAAATTGCAGGAAGAATTAATCACCTCAAGAATATAACCAACCTCTGTCTAAAGGCAATGGAGGGTAGAAGAATAACAAATTATATACTTGAAAAAATATAATCCTGCCCAGGCGCATTAGGGGTCCAAGACCCCAAACAGCAAAAGCAATGATAGCAACTGCCTTAATCAATTTAAGCAAAACAGGGCTTCCACGTAAAGCATCGTAAGACCTGCATAATATGTTAAATTTCTTCAGATACCAAATACTACATACTAATGAGATAAAAATATAGGATGAAGTCATTGGAGTTATTTTAGCAGAATTTGATAAATGCAAGGAAAGAATATCAGAATGAACATAAAATATTAACTCATATGCAAAGGAACACATAGCCATACTTTGTTAAAACTGCAGCAGCAGATTTCAGAACGGGAGCTCCATTTCCTCCACCTGGTATCAAAACTGATCTACACAAGAAAACTCTACATCTGGAAGATACTGGGCCTATTGGGCCACGTACGCTGCTTAAAAGATGGAGACTGCAGGCACCCTGTTGCTGACAATGAAATGTTAAAAAAGAATTTCCATGGTCTTAGACTCTATTTAGGAAAAATTGGCCCTCAAGTCACGCATAGAGAGGAAGTGTGCATACATCATACGCTACACTAGAAGCCTGAACCTCACAAAATCTTCAAATAAGGAATGGTGTGCAGATTTGTGAAGCACTAGAGCACACACAACAATGCCACAAAAGGAAAGGAAACGTAAAACACAAAAACCCAGAAAACAATCCAGTGTCAACTATGTGTATAAGAATCATAGCAAATCATAGACCAGACATTTTAAAGAGTATAAAACTCAGAATCCATGAAAAACATACCAAGCCATGTGACGGAAGATTGATGCTAAACATATGTACTCGACCCTTTCCTACAACACACTGAAATTTACCCAAATAAATTCAATTTCACTCGATTAAAACTCCAGGGGGGGGGGGAGAAAAAAAAAAAAAAAAAGGTACAAACTTAAGCCGTGTATAAGGAAAAAGACTACAAGGAAATTTCTACATACAGCATGTGGATTATGGCAGCCATGATTATTGTGACTTTTCCATTCATACAACAACCTCATAGAACCAGCTTGAGGCATGGTTGATTATCAAACTGAAGCAGAGCTGCACAATATCGTAATGCAGTGGCAAATCAGAATACCCTTTTGAACCTAATACGGTTCTCAGAGACTCAGACTAACAAAACCTGTCAAACAAACACTTCAAATTTCTCAGTTTAATATTGAAATCTGCAAACACCAAAGCAATTATTCAATAATAATTACAAAAAAATAAAAAGAGAACTTCAATTATGTAGAGCAAACATTTATCTGCACCTGAACTAAGGCAAAAATCAAAAGCAAAATTATAATTACTGCTTGAGATGCAGAGAATTACAAGTATAATTTTCAAAACTAGAAAAAATAAAAGTATAAAATAATAATAATAATAATAATAGCAGAATATTGTATAATACTGTTTAGTATTACCTAACGGAGAGAAGAAGATGAGAATTTCCCAAATTCCCTCAAGATTGAAGCTTTCGTGAAATGGACGGTGGCGTGTGTGAGAGGGAGAGAGAAAACTGAGAGAGGTGGGAGGGGAAGGCCCAAAATGGCTGGCGTTACGCTAACGTGCACCGGGAGGTATACGGTTTCGCACTGACAACGTGGACCAATCAAACTGCAGCGTTTTGGATTTTGCTTCGGTTGCGTGGACCCGCGAAATTACCCTTTTTTCTCACCGGTGGGATTTATGTGGCGCTCAGTGATCGTTAATGTGCGCGGCTATGCGTATTGTAATACAGGTTTCCGTACTGCCATCACTGCGTGGATTGGTCTCGATGATATTTAGGCACGTGCGTCGGGTCGTTCTCGGGTCTGGGTCGGGTTCAGCTTATATTAAATATCTTTTTCTATGGTTAATGATTTGGTCTTGTATACATTATTATTACAAAGTAATTAGTTAATAAAGATGTAAAAACAGACTAAATTATACATGTGAACTTTTACATCGCCCGTATTTGCCATGTCGCACTACTACTAATTATACTGCATCTGTGCCAAAATTTGCCTTTGAAAAACAATAGAAACACTAGCATTAGACACACATATCTGTGCCCACAAACCATTTTAGTAGTAGTGCCGTTAGGCTTGGAGATATCTAAAGGTTGAAAATGTAATCGAGACTGCTATTCGAGTCAGCCCAAGTGGTGAAAATTAAGAGAGAAGAATTAGGTTAGGTCAATGATTCAATTCCCTCCAATGTAACCAAAAAATGCAATCGAGATTTCATTCTTGCCCTTTAAATGACATTCTTTTCTAAATTTATGATGCAAGAACCGAGAAAATCCGATTTTATTGGGAAGAAAAAGTATCACTAATTGCAAAGCTATTTGGTATAAAAGCCAAGATTGTCGATCAGACCTTAAATGGTTATGAATCACCATAGATTATCAACCTCAAGGGTTCCATCTGGTTTGAAAAATTGAGTTAGGAAAGGTTAGTCATTTGCGTGAAGAAAGGTTTTTGTGTTACAGAGCAATGGTTGTTAACTTGTGATGATCATGGTTTCAGATCGAACAGTGTACAAGCTATTGAAAAAAACTTATGTACATATGTTCTATCTGTAGACTAATCAACAAGGGGAAGAAATAGCAAAGACGTACTTTTCCTAATACTTCACTTCTTGAAAAATGCTCATAGAAAAGGAAAATTAATGCATGCATGCTTCTGTCGACAGACGAAAATCTTAACATTAGAATTCATGCAACCGACCCATATAGCTAGACTATTACAAGTAGTGTACGTACAACTCAATGACATCTTTCAATTAGATACAAAGTATGGCACTCAAAAGTTTCACAATTATTTCGCTTGCATAATCAAACATGGATGATAAACCAAAAGGTTCCCCCAAGAGGTTCATCTATCTATACATATATATATATATATATATATATATATATATATATATATATTTGTGTGTGTGTGTGTGTGTGTACGTGTGTGGAGAATCAGCTAGTCATGGCCGAAGATATAATTGAATCGGAGAGCGAAAATTGAGAGGAAGTTGGTTAATTATGGCTTGGTTTTTATGTACGTGATCCAACGAAAAATTTCGATGTTAATAGCAAACATTATTCATTGAAAAAGGGATCTCAAAATTTATCGAGACTCCAAACACCGATCTAACAATTAAACCGTGTTAAATTTGTTGACATTTTCTTAAGTGAAAATAGAAATTACATAAACAAAAAAAATGGACATACCTTCTGCCAATGAATATTCTGTCGGCAAAAGGTAATGCAGTAATTGATTGTCGTCTCTTGATCGAACAAGTCTGCCACTCCATGGAGAGCTAATTAAGACACTAGTTAATTTAAGAATGATGCTCAAGTTCACCCCCTGGGTGAACGGACAGGTTCACCCACCCCCCTAGTTAACGTATTTGCATTTCATAATTTTATAATCTAATCGTTTATATTATAAATTATCTTTTATAGATCATCTCTACAAAAAATCAATCGAATCGGATATTGTTTAACCATCCAAATTAATGAAACAAATGAACGGTTCTGACAACAATTACTACTATTATAATGAACCATCTATTTTTTTCATATGAATGAGTGACCAAAAGATCTTTGATTCGATTGATTTTTTGCAGAGGTGATCTATAAAGGATAATTTATAATATGAACGGTTGGATTATGAAATTATGAAATACAAATACGTTAACTAGGGGGTGAGTGAATCTGTCCGTTCACCCAAGGGGTGAACCTGAAAATTTTCCGTTAATTAATCTTTATTGTACGTCATTCTTTTGAAGAAGTCAATTTTTAGGATGTGTTTCGGGAAGTTTTATTGCCGATGCTTTAGCGGAAGTTGGGCATGATTGACACTTTGTCAAAATTTTGATTAGCTAGATCGCTCCATTTTGTTGATTAGCTAGATCGCTCCATTTTCTTGTCTCAGAGGTTATGCTTTGTTAAAAAAAAAAAATTAAAAAAATTAAAAGTTTTTTTTTTAACTTTCTTGTTAATTTCAACAAAAGAGTTTCATTTATGAGCCTTATTCGATCATCTCGCGCTCCTAAATGAGGTGTTGATTAGCTAGATCGCTCCCAATAGGGTATCCCGACTGTCGCATATCAAAATCTTTTCACTTATCTCAAATTTTTTATTCTACGCCATGTTAAAAATGTGAATAAAAAAAAAAATATATATATATATATATATCAACAGGAATCAATGTTGTATCTGGTTTGAGAGCTCTATTACTTGTTTACTAAGTAATGTAAGTTGTACATAAATAAGGTTTTAGAAGGTACATTAAGATAAGGATTCAGTCTCCTTTATGGAAGGGGATTATTCCTTGTTGAGTAGTATTAGGGGATTGAGTTACATTGTCATCATATGTGATCTTCGGTATTACCGTCTTAATATATTATCGTCTTTCCTTAAACAACAATAAAACAACTTCCATTTCCTATATCGGTCGGAAGAGGTATATATTTGGTTGGCAGTGCTAGCTGTACCATTCATTTCACTCGCTTAATTACTTGATCTCAATTCTTCTTGTTCAAGTCTCTCTCTTTCTCAACTCTAGCTTTAACTTGCAAGTAAACCCCGAAACCCTAATTTCTATTTCCTTAGCTAGCGATCTGCAATTTTCTGTGTGAAATTGTTCAATTGGGACCACCACCCACCGAACGATCGACTACACGTACGTTCCATCAATCAATCTAGGGTTTCATTGCCATGGATGTGGTCAGTTCCCGGCGGTGGGAGCGGTTCAGCGCCTCCGTGGATCGGGTGGC
Source organism: Rubus parviflorus (assembly GCA_029955375.1). NCBI lineage: Eukaryota > Viridiplantae > Streptophyta > Magnoliopsida > Rosales > Rosaceae > Rubus > Rubus parviflorus. The sequence goes on along the minus strand of JARGGL010000008.1, from coordinate 10,107,999 downwards.
ACCGATGAAACCACCAGGTCTGGAAGAAGCGCCTTCACCCGCTCGACTTCAAGTCCACTTCGTCTACCTTACCCAACACGTACCTAATCTTCAATTCATCGTCTACCCTGAACCTTTACTCATATGTATCCTCATCACAGCGCGAAACCCCAACCCTGATCGACCAACATGAGGACCCGGTGAGGAAATCGAGTTGTGAATTTGACCTGCGCGTGCTACTGAGTATGGAGGAGGAGTTAGGGGCAAATCTGTCTCCGTTTCTTTCGGAATTCGAAATCACACAAGGCAGTGAGGAGCACAGCAAGATAGTGCGTGAGGTTAAGCGCGTGGGTGGTGAAATTGGCCCGGAGAGGAGGAATCAAGGGTTATTCGCCTTGGAAGTTTCGATTTTAAGAGTATATACGACATATTGTAAGCTGGTGAAGATGAAGCGGGTTAGGGTTCCAGAGGGAGAGAGTTGTTGTGTGTGCTTAGAAGAGTTTCAGGCTGGGACTAGTGAGACTAGCACACCTTGCTCACATGTATTTCATACCCAGTGCATTGAGACATGGTTGAGTCAGAGTCGCTCCTGTCCTATTTGCCGATTTAAGATGCCTTTATCCATGCCTTTTAATGATCAATATATCATCTCAATTGGCCGAAAATGCAATAAGCAAAACGAAGAGCTCAAGATGACCTGCAACTTTAATTTGCTGCCATGCCAATCCCAGCTCCCATTTGTACAAGGAGCATGAAAATGCGGAGCTTAATTTGCAATCATCATTGGATTTGGCATTTCTGACTTGGGTTTTTATTTTTATTTTTGTTTCGATTCTTAGTACCTGGCTAGAAGGATTAAAAAAAAAAACAAAGCAGCATGATTATGATAGCTTCCATGCCAGAAGGGCAGTTCAAGCAAAAATAAAGGCCACAAAAAAGAAGAAGACGATAAGAACTATATTATGAAGAACTACGTATTGGCTTGATCCTTATATATGCATGGGTACGTAGGCAGTCTAGTTTCATATATATTAATATTATAATATATACTAGATCCAGCCACTAATCTTCAAATCACATTTTTTCATAAGTGGCTGGCTGGCTGCAAGCCTGCAAGCCACGTACTTGAATAATTCCTAGCATGAACAAGCTAGCTAGTATAAATTAATTGCAAATGGAAAATGGAAGAATTCATTTACGAAAAGCTTATATATCAAGAAAACCAAATACCCCAAAGGGGAAAAATTGATTTATCAACTACAGAAGAAAAGAATTAACCTGAACTCTACTTTCGTCATTCCAAGAGCTAAGGTCATGTCAAACAAGAGTGATCACCTTCTTTGATGAAAGAGAGTGACTTAATTATCAGCACCATCGATCACAAATATCTACTTTTCTTTTGTACCCAGTATGATTCCTAAATTAAAGGAATTAGAAAATGGTAAAGTACGTACGTTCTTACACAAAGTTAGAAGCACATATGATCGAGCTAGAATTAATTAATTTGTGCATTGAGTTCCAAGTTTCCAACGTACGACCCATGGGCTAGCTGAATTAAGAAGATTCTTATTCGATCATCAAGCTTAATTAACAAGGGAAATAAATAATTAGCAACGAATTTTCCTAATAAGATTAGAATAAAAGGAAATTTGGGATCCCTAAAATTTTACTTGTCGATCGGACAATCTTTACGTTCATACTTAACCAACCAACAAAATAGTACGAGTCAATGGCGTACATTTTAGATACGTACAAAGTATATATGACACTCAAAAGTTTCACAATTTTACCTCATTTGGATGCCTCTTTCATTTTTTTAAAACTTTCTTTTATTTCTCTTGAATAATCAAAACATGGAAGAGAACCAAAATGTAAAGACTGGAACGTACAACGTGCGTTTTTATGTTAGGATTGATATTATTGTATCACTCCCAGTGTTCTGAAAAAATAAAAACAGCAAATAACAAGCAATCTGTTTACGCAGTGTAAACCTCAAACTTGAGAAAATATCACTGCGAGGCACAAGCCCAGAAAGAGGATCAATCACTAAGAAAAAGTTGAGAAAATTTCTTACAAACAATTGTAATCATTAACCAATATTACAACCACGTACTAGCAGCACTAGTTTATTTGTTTGCCTTGATTCTTCTTTTCCGTAATCTCTTCTCTTGATAACGAAGGAACTGAGCGCGTCCTTCAATCTTCAATCTGCAACTCTTCTCTACTGGCCACGAGAGAATGAGACAATTATGCAACAAATGATTCACTTCACATGTACAAGTGAATCCCGAAAACAAACTATATTTTTATGCTTTTCATATAAATGCAGCGGTACGGTACATGAGATAACAATAATCTCTAACCTCTGAAAAGCCAACAACGAGACCTTTACCTAGCAGCTTATGTAGGAGCAAGACTCCCCCTCACTTGTAAAGTCCTAACCCTAAGACAATTGACTGAACATCATAATGAATAAAATCAATTTGAAAGGATTTTATTAAAATACCAATCAATCAAGGATTTAGTTAATAAAATCATATCCAAAGATGCCACAATAACAACTTACCTTGCTGAAAACACGTAGAGGCATAGGGTGTTGTTCACTCTTATTAATCAAGACTTGTGTAGGAATGCCAACATTCAAATATACTGTAATACCCCGAATTTTCGTATTTAATTTCTTGAATATTCTTGAAATTTAATAAAGGGAATAGATGTTAGTTCTCTTGTCTATTTTGTGAAGAAAAAGTATTTCGGAACGAATATTTACTCGAAACGTTTTATTTTCGAGTGGTCAAAAGTTGACTTTCTTATCCATTGATTTTCTCTGATAACTTCCTTCATGAAAGTTGTAGAGCTTGTCGATACGAGTTCGTAGACATGTGACACGCTAATTTTTGATATCATACGAAGGAGTTATGGTCAGCGGAAATTTAATGTATTTTTGAAGCTTATCTGACGCAGTTGCCTATTTCGTAAAAAACTGCACCAATGTGTTTATTATTTGAGGATATAGTCTTCTAATGATTTGTAGTAGATATCTTAAGAAAACTCTCAGAGTTAGAATAACCTGAAAATCATATTTTTAGAGTTAGTTATGATTTTTACAAGATACGTAGAGCACAAGGAGAAAGGGAATTAAGCTGGTGTTGCTAGCATGATCTGATTACTTGACTTAATCCCACATGAATCACACTTTGGAGATAGAGATCTGATTGCTTGACTAATTGGCACATAAATCTGATTTGCTTGACTTATTTGCACTTAAACCAAACTTTTGAAATAGAAAAAGAAGGAGAAATTATCATGTTCACACTTGCCTATTTTACTATGGTTAACTAGCTAGATTAGAAACTAACTTAAGTAAGGTTAGTGTATTCTCTAGCCTATAAATAGGATGGTTCAGCTATTGTGTTCTTTGCTAATTCACAACTCTCTCTAGCTCCTCTCTTGCTTAATCTCTCCAATCCTTCTCCGAAAATTGTTAGTTTACAATCCGTAGCTCCGATTTAGAATCCGCAAAATCCTATGGATTCGTATTGAGGCCATCTTCCTACCCTTGAAAATTCATGTAAGTACAAAATACATCCTTATAGTCTTTTATCTTTAAGATTTCATCAAAATGCATGATCAAGAAGAAAATAGAAAGGAATAAGTTTTATAGAAAACTTAAATCCTCTTTTCTGAAGTTATTCCGGCAGCCAACTTGGGAACCTATAAACACATATTTCCGATCATTTTACCATTTTGACTTCTTCATGAAAGTTGTTCCAAATTGTGTCTTCTATTGTGTATTAAAATTTTATGATCATCTAAAGAGCCAAACTTTCTGTATCTAAGTTTTAATCCGGTATACTCACTGAAAAACCTCTATGTTGTTCATAACTTCAAGTGGTCATATCTCACTCATCTCTTAACCAAATTTTGTGATCTTTATATCAAAACGAAACTTAGAACTTGAACTTCTAATCTGGAGAATATCACAATTAATGGCCAATATTACAGTACGTAATAATTTAGGTAAAATAGGTTAAAACAGAGTATACTTATTTCTGGACTGTTTTGATTAATCTTGAATTCTGGACTTGGACATTTTGGACATGTTTATTTGGACTATACCATTGGATTCCTTGTGAAAATTCCTTCGAAATGGTGTACTCATTTGCTTAAATCGGACTTGCGATGGATAATATAACGAAGTTTGAAGTTTGACGATTCTAATTGGAGAATCATTGATGAACTTCTATGGTTTTTGGACTTAAAGACTAAAATACTAATAATAATAATCTGATTTCCTTATATAATGCTTGTCCTTTATTTTTACTTATATATTGTTCTACATATATTATAGATTATGATCTTGTTTATTACATGAGTTTAATTACTTATGTTTTACATTTATGTACATATGTATATATTGTTCTACATATGTTTATGATTATTTGCTATACATTATGTTCTTGTATACTACATGAGTTCAAGTACTTATGTTTTACATTTTAGTACATATGTATATATTGTTCTACATATGTTTATGCTTATTTGCTATAAATTATGATCTTTATTACATGAGTTTAAATACTTGTGTTTTATGTTTATGTACATATGTATATCTTGTTTTACATATGATTATGCATATCTGATATATAGATTTTGATCTATATTTATGATTATTTTCCATATAGATTGTGATCTAAAATTTGTCTTAATTGAAGACTATATTGGTGAATATAATTATGAACAAGAAGTTGTAAAGCCGGGTGGATGGTACAACCCCCGTGCTTAATTAAGTGAATTACTGGTAGATTTTGTGGTGAGGTGATTAAGCGCAGGGCTCAAGTCCTTACAGATAGTGCACTATTAGACTCATAGGAAGGAAATTGCCGACCTTGAGTATACATGCTTTGGTATTGTCCTTGGTATGCTGTCGCTTTCCCCGTACGCCTAGTACGCAGACTTTTTACCCATGCTTGGTATTGGGGACCTTGGCTTGGGATTTATATTGAATTGTTACTACCAGTCATCCTAAAATATTCACTAAAAAATGGGGAGTACATATAATTTTGATTGAATATTTGATTACCATTTATTGTCGGTTTGTAAATTTGTGGTTATTACTCATGCTTGGTATTGGGGACCTTGGCTTGGGATTTATATTGAATTGTTACTACCAGTCATCCTAAAATATTCACTAAAAAATGGGGAGTACATATAATTTTGATTGAATATTTGATTACCATTTATTGTCGGTTTGTAAATTTGTGGTTATTACTCATGCTTGGTATTTTGGACCTCGGCTTGAGAATTTTGGTGGGTTTATGAATTGTTACTATCAGTTAAATCTAAAACATTCACTAAGAAGAGAAAATACATATTTAATATTGGAATATGTATTTGTGATTTTGTTATGATATTGAGCATACATTGTTTAGAGATAATCAATATCTATTTATGAAATGTTGGTAATATGTATGTTGCATACTTTGTTTAGAGATAATCAATATCTACTTGTGATATATTGATATTGTGATATGTTGATCGAACATATATTATTTTGGGTTATATCAATGATGCATTATCAGTCGATTACATTTGAGACTGAATTATTTGGGTCAAAAACGTTTTTGATATATATTCGATAAAATTGGTATTAAGCAATATGAAATGTTCTTAGTATATTTTTGATTGATTGTTCAATTTTGATGTCTTATAAGATACATTAATATAAGAATGTAAGCTGTACTTATTGGGTCTGTGTTGCTCATGATGCTACACCTTTTTGTTTTCAGGTTACGATGCTTGGGGAAAAACAAGATGAACATATAAATGAATGTTTTTCTACTATGATTTTAATTGGGCTAATTTCAGTTTACTACCCTGTACTTTACACTCAAAATCAGTTCAGTCCCTATACTTTCAATTTCATCAGTTATACCCTTGTACTATATTAATTTGATCAATCTCATCCAACCATCAGATTTGGGCTTTTTCTGGAGGGTATTTTCGTCATTTCAAATTTATTAATAGTAGAAATATAATTAAATAATTTATTAATAGTAGAAATAAAATAAAATAATTTATTATTAATGGAAATAAAATAAAATAATTTATTATATTGTAAGTTAGGATTGAAAAAAAAAATTATTATTATTAGTAGAAATAAAATAAAATAATTTATTAGTATAAATAAAATATAAAAAAATTCATAAATTGTAAGTTAGCATTATTTTCTTAATGCTAACTTTCAATTTATGAAATTATTTTATTTTGTTTCTACTAATAATAAATTATTTTATTATATCTAATAATAATAAATATTTTATTAGTATGAGAGTACAAATAAAATATTTATATAGGGTCATATACGATACGACAATGAAATAAAATAAATAATTTCTTATTAGTAGAAATAAAATAAAATATTTTATTTTAATTATATATAGAGTTATATACCAGAATAAAATAAAATAAATAATTTATTATTAATAGAAAAAAAATAATTTCATAAATTGAAAGTTAGCATGAAAAAAATAAAATAATGCTAACTTTCAAGGTATGCAATTATTTTATTTTATTTCTAATAATATAATAAATAGAGTTATTTTGTTTAGGGTTTATGAAGAAAATGACGAAAATGCCCTCATCAGAAATCTCAAATTTAACAATTGGATGACATTGATCAAATCTATAGAGTATAAGGGTGTTTTTGATGAAATTGAAAGTGCAGGGACTGAATTGATTTTGAGTGTAAAGTATAGGGTAGTAAATTGAATTTAGCCCATTTTAATTCAATAAATGTAAATGTCTTTTATTCCGCTAAACTCTGGTATTGTAAAATTATAACGATTTTGTTTTCAAATAGAAGCATTTTCAGATATTTGTTTCATTTGATTTATTTTGTTTTTAATTTTTAGTCACACCGCAAATTCGGGTATCATATTTCAATATAATATTGGTCTCGGGTTTGGGGCGTGACATATACTAACACAAAAGATCCAAGGTTCCTTCAAGATGTTCATATATATCCACAATGATTCTCAGGTAAGGAGGTCCTTACTTTTTTAAAGTGCAGAGTTTTGATCTCAGCCGTTAGATCCGTTTTAAATGATCTGATCTGACGGTTGAGATCAAAACTCTGTAACTTAAAAAGTAAGGATCTCCTTAGTACGTGGAGAAGCCATGTATATATATACATATATAAAATGATTCTCAGGTAAGGAGATCCTTATATTTTAAGGTGCGGAGTTTTGATCTCAACCGTCAGATCCGTTTAAATGATTTGATCTGACGGCTGAGATAAAAAACTCCGCACTTTATAAAGTAAGGACCTCTTTAATAGAGAAGCCTTGTAAATATATATATATATATATATATGGAGAATCAGTCATGGCCTAAGATGTATAGTATGTACGTCAAGACTGAAAAGGCATACTTGATGGACAAAATCATTTTCTAATTTGGTCTGTATATTTTTTTTCTTTTCAAGTCCTCGTATTTCTTATCTTGCAAACTAAATGCAGTTTATAAAGAGACAAAATATTTGGGACCAAAATCAATTTTGTCAAATTAAGAGTTAAATAATTAGAACAAACCTACGCAATGGCACCAATAAAGAGTTGGAAGGGCTCGCCGTACTCAAACAATCATTAATGAAACAACCGAATACAAGGAGGACATAATGCCTAAACCCCAAATTTCAATACGCATCTAGATAACGTATCGCAACAATGTGCTTTTAATGAAAATCTTTTAGAAAAAGCAATTGCCTTCACTAATACATTTCAACCGCCAATTAATTGTTGTGAGATGTAAGTCAATAAATGTCTTGCTCATGCATAAATTTCTTTCAAGCATTCGACCAACTTTTTTAATGCTTGAACGCAAAATTTTGGAGAAGGCAATTGCCTTCACTAAACCTTTAGGCCACATTTGGTTTCTAGACTTGAGGTTTTGTGAAATGAAATATAATCATTTTCGAATTAATTTTGAAACAAAATAAATTTTCTGAGGAAATCAATGTAGGGAAACAAAATAATTTTATTGAACTAGTCCAATCCGGTTTTCTCTTGACTCGATCTGGTTTTGTGTGCAAGCAATCATGTTTTGCTGGAGAGGGCAGCCACCGGAGGTGACTTTCCGGCCGGTGGGTGTGCTGATCATAACTGAGCTATTGGGTTGGGCTCACTTTTGTGGGGTTTGGGATGAGGCTCTTGGGCCTGATTCTGGGTCTGATATGGAGTGGGGCCTTACAATGGTTTGGGCTCTAAGGGAGGATGTCTTGCCACCCTCATATATTACTTAGCATGTTGGGTTTGGCCTACAATGATGACGTATATTGTCGGGAAAGCTGGTCTATGAGTTTCTAATCGTACCACAATTGCGTGCTCGGCGGTTGGATTCTCTCTAGTTAGGGTAGTTTTTCTTGATGTATTTCATCTTAATTTGTAGGCTCGTTTTTTGAATAAACGAGCGAACAAGACTTAATGAGCAGTTCCGTTTAGTTTTTTAGTTTGCCTGACCTTCAGAGTTTTGGGTTCGGGCCTAGGAGATTGATGTAAGGTGCAATTTTTTGGCCATGATTATTGATTAATACAATCTGATTATCCTTAAAAAAAAAATATTTTCTGACTACTTTAATTTCCTTATTTCCCTTATTCACTAAGAAAATGAATAAATAAATAATAATATATGAAAGAAAATTAATTTTTATAATTTTATAAATGGTTATTTTACTTATAAAAGTAATGTAATAAATGATAAATTAGTGCAATAAATGCGGGAAAAGTAAGTAGGAAAAATAATTCCCTTGGAGTATGGAATGAACCAATTCCCCCCTATTTTCCCTTCATTCAGGAAAATATTTCATTTCCTTTTGCATTCCAAACACAGGAAATGTTTGACTTTCCTTTCCTAAAGTCTCAATTCCGTGAACCAGACGAGGCCTACGAGTTTTTTTTTTTGAAAGGACTTTACGAGTTTTTACCAACATTGAAAATTTGGGAAGACTCATGAGAATTTAATTTTTCATATTTGTAGAAAAAGCCAAAGAATTGATGTAATTTATGTGAACAGTAAAAAGTCTTAAATCAATAAATCCTTCAAATGTTGGGACGCTTGTCGATTCTCATGCAATTTTTTCTTAAAAAAAAAAACAATTGCATAACTATCGTTTGAACTTTAGTAATTAACGTCCTTGGATGAATATAGAAATCAAAATTCAAAATTGTCTTTCCATTTGCACGATCCTCAGGAATTTCATTAGTGTTGCTTTGTATGAGTGAAGTGTGCACAAGTGTTCTTAGCATATTGGTAAAAAGGAGGGAGTTGACAAACGTAAAATTGACCATCCATTGGGGTGGGCCAGGTTGTCTCAAATCACTGCCATTTCCAAAATTAAACCCGCTAAGTACCGTTCGAAAGGCACGTGCCTCTCACGTGTCATCCCTATTTTGAATTAGGACTCGACCGCCCTTCTCTAAATTCCGCTTTAACTTTGGACCCCCCACCCAAACCACCCAGATCGCCCCGCTTTCAAATTCAAAAGCCTTTCGAGTTTCTAAAACAAAACGCCGAACAAAATTAAAAAACGAAAACCATTCTCTCGTCCACCTCCATTCAGGTACTTTCAGATCCATGAATCTCTGCTTCTGCCTCTTTTAGCTCTCAATCCCTTCTCGTTCAGATTCCGTTTCTGCCTGTTCGTTATTCGTTTGTTGATTTCTGTGCGAATAGGCGGCGCGTCTGGTCCTGATTTGGCGATTCGAGTTTTCAATCTGCGGCCGGCGGTAGATTTTTAGGGTTTTCGATCTGGAATCGAAGGAAGGGATAGGGCTGCAATAGGAGGAGGAGATGGATAGCTCGGAATGTGTAAGAGTGGCCGTTAACATAAGGCCGTTGATTACCTCAGAGCTTTTGGTGGGCTGCACGGATTGCATTTCCGTCGTTCCCGGTGAACCCCAGGTGAAATTTGAGCTGTTGAATTAATTTTGAAATGTAATTTGTTTGGATTTTAATTGTTTAATATGCTTATTCAATCAAAGGTTTGATCTTTTTGTTGTTAAATTTGAATACAAGGGTGGAAATGTTAAGGAATTTGTGATTTTTAGAATTGGATTATTTTGAACAGGTACAAATTGGGACTCATACTTTCACCTACGATTATGTTTATGGTAGCACCGCACTGCCTTCTAGCTCGGTATATGATGATTGTGTGGCTCCACTGGTGGATGCACTATTCCATGGATACAATGCTACTGTGCTTGCATATGGCCAGGTTTGACATTTATTGGTTCCTTTGTTGCAATTGTTGGGTTTGTTTTAGTTTATGCTTGAGCTGATTACGTAGTAACTGATTTAATTCTTTTGATATTGAAGACCGGTTCGGGGAAGACGTACACGATGGGCACTAACTATTCTGGGGAAGGAAGTACTGGAGGAATCATACCCAAAGTGATGCAAACTATTTTCAAACGAGTGGAGACAACGAAAGATAACACAGAGTTCTTGATTAGGGTATCATTTATTGAGGTAAATATCAATTCCTATTACTTCTTAGCCTGTTATGAAGTTATTTGATGTGTATTGCTCATGTTGAATTTGCAACACTCAGATATTCAAGGAGGAAGTGTTCGATTTGCTTGATCCAAGTTCATCAGAAGCGACAGCTCCTGCAAAGCCTGTAGCAAGAGTGCCAATTCAAATTAGAGAAACAGTGAGTGGAGGGATAACACTTGCTGGTGTGACCGAGGCAGAGGTTAGGACGAAGGAAGAGATGGGATCATATCTGGCTCGTGGTTCTTTATGTCGTGCAACAGGGAGCACAAACATGAATAGTCAGTCAAGGTGCAATGCATGATTCTTTTTTCTGTTAAGACTGAAGTAGTTAAGCAGATGACTAAAGAACAATGTTAGTGTTATGTGTATGTCTTTGTGTTCAGGGCATATTGAATTGCTCATTGTGTTTGTGTTGCGCTTTTAATTTATGGTTCCAACATTTGTTATATGAATTAGTTTGTCTATGTATAGATGTACAGGCAGTATATTCTTACTACTTTTAATGTTTGATGGGGATGGGAATCCTTTGTCTATTTAATCATAAATATCAGCAAGTGGTGCCTTTGGCTAATGATATGCCATACCGTTTGCTTTCATTTTTTTGCTTCTAAGTTACTTCATTATGAATGAACTAATGTATTGTTTCTTTTGCTCATAATGCAGTCGCTCCCATGCCATCTTTACAATAACCATGGAGCAAAAGAAGATTTCTCATTGCCTGAATGGAGCAAATAATGATGATATCGGGGATGACATATTATGTGCAAAGCTCCATTTAGTTGACCTAGCAGGTTCGGAGCGGGCAAAACGAACAGGTGCAGATGGCATGCGCTTGAAAGAAGGTAATTATGAAGTTTCTTTTGCGGAAAAAATATTATTGCGTTGCAAGATCAACCTCTCTGTATGGTTACCATGACTCTAGTAGTGTCCCACTCTCACTGCATTATTGGTCTCAAATAATTCGGATAAATTACCCTTTAATGTTTTTGCATTTGGTTTTAAGTGGCTTCTCCTTAAGATAAATTTACGGGTCTTGTAACAGGCATTCATATCAACAAGGGTTTACTTGCTCTCGGAAATGTGATTAGTGCCCTGGGAGATGAGAAGAAGCGGAAAGAAGGTGGCCATGTTCCGTATCGTGATAGCAAGTTAACTCGCTTGTTACAGGTATGCAAGCTATTCCATTTCCTTTCAATCTTGTGATGTATCTTTGTTGGTTCTTGTAAGTTAAAGACATGTTTTTAGCTGACTATCTGAAATTGAATTTCTAGGATTCGCTTGGAGGAAACAGCAAGACTGTGATGATTGGTATGTTGATCTTGTGTGTTACTGTAAAGCTTCCTTAGGCAATTAGGATATGCCCTTCTAACTATTCCGTTTTGAGTTTCTAATTTCTTTTTCTTTTGATCTTTTGTTAGCTTGTGTTAGTCCAGCTGACACAAATGCCGAAGAGACCTTGAATACTTTAAAATATGCTAACCGTGCTCGTAACATCCAGAACAAGGCAGTGGTAAGTTTTTGTGCAACATGATTCTCTTTTATGGTTTCATGCTGTCATTTCTTCTAGTAATCTTATCTTTTACTCTTTATGTTAGATCAATCGTGATCCCATGGCTGCTCAGTTACAAATGATGCGGAGCCAGATTGAGCAGTTGCAGACTGAACTTCTATTTTACCGTGGTGATGCCAGTGCACCATATGAAGAACTGCAGGTAGACCACTGTGGAAGAAGTTTCAACAAGTGATTTTTATTAATTCTGTAATGTGTTTATTGGTCTTAGATCTTTCAATAACCTTCAATGTTTATAGATTCTTAAACACAAAGTGTCATTACTCGAAGCAAGCAACATGGAGCTGAGGCAAGAACTCCAAGGACGCCGAGTCACTTGCGAACATCTAACACAACGTGCTCTTGAAGCTCAGGTTTAATAATTGTGAAAGTCTGATTGATTAATAATATCTAGCCATGATCCACTTCACTAATATTGAATATTTTAGGTCGAAAAAGATAAACTGGCCATGAAAATTGAAGCTGCCCGGAATGGTAAATCTTGGGATGAGATTGACTCCAATCCAGTTCAGGTTTGCATACACTGATTTCTCTCTGTTTTGTTTGAATTTTATTTTACTGGTCGGATACGCTCAGTTTTTCTTCTTCTTTTTGGGATAGGGCATTTTTTTTTCCTTTTGTTGTTGTGTTACTGCAGCTTTCTTTTAGACAAGAAACTCAACTGAGACATGGTTTTTTTTAAAACTCTTTTCAGGAATATGACATGCTAAAAACTTACGTGTCAAAAATTCAAGAGTTAGAAGGGGAATTGTTATGCTTGAAAAACTCACAACGCGGGAGACTTGTTGACTGTGTTGAGTCAGATGATGATGGCTTTCGCTCAAAGAATATATTATTCCCCTGTAATAATGAATATTCATCTGATTACGATACCAAAGCTGGTGATGTTTCAGGTAAGATATGAACAACTCCTTACTGTGCCTATGATTTTCTCTGGTTTTCTGTATATGCTTTTCTTCCTCATTCATGTGGGTTGCAAGGTTTTGGTCTCTTATATTATGTTATTTGGCTGTGATGTGTTTTTTTTATTATTTCCATGGTATCGTCATGTTTATCCTCATCAAATGTTTGTTACTTTGTTTCTAATCACAAAACCACATGTAGATGTGATAGAAGATGTTGAAAAAGAGCAAGAACATTCTTCTCTTCAAGAAAAACTGGATAGGGAGCTGAAAGAATTGGACAAAGCTCTTGAGCAAAAGGAGGTAAGGTTTCTTCAGTTTTGACTGTAGCAATATATTAGATTTACTTTGCTGCCTTTTATATTAGACAGCTCCATCTCCCTGGAGATGTGAAGCAATTATCTTCCTAGCCTTTTCTTATTGGATTGCTTCTCAGAGGGAGTTGCAAGGTTTCATAACTTCAAAGAAACATTCATTGGAGAGTTATTGTGATTAATATGCACAACTTTTTCCAAGTGTTTTTTTTCTTTTTCCTTTCCATACATAACTTGTTTGAGTTTTGTGAGTATTTCCTTCCAACTAAGACAAATAAGTGCAAAAGTGAGATGTATCATCCTATTGTTGTCTAGGTCACTTTGTTTTTCTTTTATTTAATTTAATTTTGGTTTTCTTTGACTTGTTAAAAAAGGCTGAAATGAAGCGGTTTACAAGTTCTGATACCTCGGTTCTTAAGCTGTATGAGAAGAAGGTTCAGGAGTTAGAACATGAGAAGAAAGCCCTGCAGGTTAGTTTTCTGTCAGCTTTAGTTTATGTTGTCAAAGTTGTCATTTAATGTCTGGCTAATAGATCGGCCTATTATGATTCATTAGAGAGAGATTGAGGAGTTGAGACATAATCTTTCAAATATCTCATCTACTTCTGGGGATGGAGCTCAAAAGTTAAAGGAGGATTATCTACACAAGTTGAATGTTCTTGAAGGACAGGTGATTAGACTGATAGAGTCCTTAACCTTTTGATGGCATTTTCATATCTCGGGCTTACTTTTTCGTTTGCAGGTTTCTGAGCTGAAAAAGAAACAGGATGCTCAAGCCCAACTCTTGAGACAAAAACAAAAAAGTGACGAGGCCGCGAGGAGACTACAGGATGAGATTCAGAGAATAAAGACTCAAAAGGTGCTATTTGCTGTTGAAAGATGTATGTTCATGCAAAATGATAATTTTGTTTGTTTATTAATACAAGTTTATCTTCTAGGTTCAATTGCAACACAAGATCAAACAGGAGTCTGAGCAGTTTAGATTATGGAAAGCATCACGAGAAAAAGAAGTTCTTCAGGTATATAGAATGGAGGAATATCTTGCATATTTAATTCGTGGTTTTCTTTTGACTGATAGTCATGGTAAAGTGGTAATTCTGTTTATTATTTGAGTGGCACTTCTCAGATTTTAATATGTAGAAGCTAACATCAATCATGATTGAGACAACTTATAGTTAATTAAATTGAGTAAATTTTCTGACGTTGTAGTTTTAACTTTCAAAATGTTATTGATTTTTCGTTTTTTAATATTTTTTGGGTCAGCAGAGAGCAACTTTTGCTTGATGCATAACATGTGTTCTTATGTGCAATAGTTTAAAAATGCTGTACATAATGTAGTTTGACTGTCTTTTATTTTCTATCCATTTTAAATAATAGACAGTTATGGAATCTTCTATTTTGTCAATTATCAGCTGAAGAAAGAGGGAAGGAGGAATGAGTATGAGATGCATAAGCTATTAGCTTTAAATCAGCGGCAAAAAATGGTAAGAAAATGCTTGTTTGGGATGCCCTTCATTTATAGAAAGATATACTCACTTTTCTACTACGCTATGCCAGGTTTTGCAACGAAAGACAGAAGAAGCTAATACGGCCACAAAAAGGCTAAAAGAGCTTTTAGAATCCAGAAAGACTTCTTCACGTGAAACTTCTGGTCATAATGCTCCTGGTATTCAGGTACTTGTAACTCTATATTAAGCTTCTAATACGAAAGAAAATTCATTAATCAAAATGAATTGCTTGTTTGTATGCTATGGAGTTGGACTAATGCTGTAGGTGTGTAGACATATATGAAAAAGATGGCAGCACATTAGCTATGTCACATTGGACAGGACCCATGCCTTTAATGTAGCTTGATAATGAAAATTCAAAATAAAGTAGTTTGATTCTTTTTTCCGTGTAGTTATTTTAATACAGCAATGTCTATCTATTTGATGGGGTCTAATTGCCTCATCATCCCATTTGACTGACGGGATGTAACCTTTTATTTATTGGTTTGTGGGTTATGCACTGGGATGTGATTGTCGTACGTGTAACTGTTTTCTCCATATAGGCTCTGATGCAGGCAATCGAACTTGAGCTTGAAGTCACAGTTAAGACACATGAAGTAAGATCTGAGTATGAGAGGCAGATGGAAGAGTAAGCCTCTAATTCTATTAGGGTATTTTATGAATTCACTTAAAAATTCTTTGAGGCTTTTAGAATTGACTAGCTTAAAGGTGGTGTTAGAGCTTTCTGAAGCTGTACAGTTTTCATCTTTTGTTATGAAGAAATGGGTATGGAGAGAAGCTGCATGTTAAACATTACTGTATTCATGACAAATTGAAAAGTTTAGGTGTCAAGCCCATGAGTCTTGTGAACCTAGACAGGCTTGATTGATTAACTAAATGGATATCTTACTATCTTCCTATGCAAACATATGTTTATTTGTTGATTGGAAGTTCAATTGTCATTAAAATATGTTCGTATGCATTAACTGTTAATTATTAGGGAAGAGTTGTATTTTTGTTCGTAAGTAGATTGAATATAACTCCAGGAAAATCATTTAATTGCAAGTGTTTGCGGTATCACTCTCTTTGTTAGTACGTTTCACTTCTTAGCATAATAGCATTGTGTTTTAAGATCCTAGTCAAGTATCTATCTCAACGTCTCCATAGGTTGGATATATTCAGTCCACAGAACTTGCAGTTATCCATACCTTCTTTTGTAGTTCATTTGAAATAAGTCAAAATCTATGAGCAATAACTATCCATAGTTTTTTCTTTTTCTTCATTTATCAGCTCGGTTTTTATGTGGGACAGAGTTTCTTATGTGTCACTTCTAATCAATTTAATTAATACTTTGGTACCACAGGCGCGCTAGGATGGCCAAGGAAAGAGCCAAGCTAATAGAAGAACAACATAATTTAAGGTGAGTATTTTTGCAGTCGAATATATTTGATATGATGTTGCAAATGAAATTTCTCCATTATTTTTTTTGTGTATACATGACATGTATAATTTTGTTTTTAATGGTATTAATGCAGTGATTCCTCGGAAATAATGTCACCTGGTGCAAGAAATTCAAGGATTTTTGCCCTTGAAAACATGCTTGCAACTTCTTCTAGCACCATGGTGTCTATGGCATCACAATTGTCAGAAGCAGAAGAGCGTGAGCGGGGTTTCAACGGCAGGGGGCGTTGGAATCAAGTTCGGTCTCTTCCAGAGGCCAAAACCTTGATGAATCATCTGTTCAACTTAGCTTCTTCCTCTAGGTAATAGATTATACGTTAAAGTAGAAGTTTCCCAAATAGAAATATGTCTTCTTATTTTGGTCTTAAAGCAACTATTGATGTGTGATTGTCATACAATCATACATACTTTGAGATACAAC
Source organism: Rubus parviflorus (assembly GCA_029955375.1). Classification (NCBI taxonomy): domain Eukaryota; kingdom Viridiplantae; phylum Streptophyta; class Magnoliopsida; order Rosales; family Rosaceae; genus Rubus; species Rubus parviflorus. The sequence continues at coordinate 10,091,312 of JARGGL010000008.1, read as the reverse complement.
TGAAAATAAGACTTTTCCTGCTTTTCAAGGTGCCTGTTACTAGATAAAGAAGTTGCATACAGAGAAAAGGATTTGGAAATAAGAGATTTAAAGGAAAAAGTAGTAAGCCTGAATAGTTTGCTCAGAAAATCGGAGATGCAAAAGGCTGAACTTATGCATCAGGTGAAGTCTCAGGTTAGTTATTTGGCACTTTTTTGTTTTCAAGTAAATTGAATTTTGCTTGACAGTACAGCTAAATTGAATACAACTTTGACTATAGAAGGGAGCACGAGCAAATGTAATTTGTTTATGATACGATAAAACTCTTATCATGTGACAAGATGTGGGGTTAGCTATCAGAATGATTGAATTTCGACAAGTAAATAAAACCATTAAATTTTACTTATTAAAATAATCATCTTGGTATTTTTTGCAGACACATTTGCTTTTGGATTTTCTTTCTTTTTCAGTTTCTGGCTTTAGAGAAACCCTTCACTTTCTTTTCTTTTCATGAATGATCTGCAAATTCTAGTTTGGTGGTTAATCTTGTATGAACTTTGCAACAGAATTCGGCGTTGAAGAAGTATGCTGAAAATGGACACAAGTATGATTTGCGCAAGCTGGTAAGTGCTAGTGGCATTCCCTTTTGAAAGTGTTTTTTTCTCTTACCATGTCTGTAACCTCTCTTGCCTGTTATAAATTACCCGTTGCCATTCTGAATTGATTGCAGTTGTTTGAAAAATAACTATTAATCTTTATTCCTGTAATTTACTCAATGACTGATGCTTTATGTGCTCAAGGAATCCCGGACATCATTCATCTTGGAGGATATGGATACATCTGACTCGGATGATGAGTGGATAGCTTCGGGAAAACCAAGGACTAAAAAGAGAAAGTCCAAATATGGAAGTTCAAGTGAGGGATTTAGTGCTCCAGGTACTAATGACTCTGGAGGCTTCAAGTTAGATAGTGCTGGTGAGGGGATAGTTAGCGTGGCGAAGAAAAGTGAGTCGGGCGTATGCTGCTCTTGTAGCAGAACATCCTCCTGCAAAACAAATAAATGTCAATGTCGATCTACTGCAGGAGCCTGTGGGCCATCATGTGGTTGTGTGCCTGCTAAGTGTTCGAATAGAGAATCCAGCTTACTTGAGGTACATGGGTCTCCACAAGTAGAGACTGCTGATGGAATTGGAAATGATGAAAGCACTGATGAAACAGAGAAGAATCAGCTTCTTGCTTCTCAGGGTGCAAGGCTACTTCAGAATGCATTAGTTGAGAGGCCTAGTGAAACAACTGATGATGGTGGACCAAGGAGGAAAGCTCTTTCAGAGATTGGAAATACGTTGGTATACTTGAGTCTTATCTTATAAACTTATTATAGCCATTGTTTTCACTGAATAGTCATTAGAGCCATGGTTTAGTCTGCTAGTCTAGTCATTCACCTAAACACTCCTAAGGTTTAAAGGATTTCCAATTTGCACTATAATATTAGCGAAGTCAATGTGTTTCTTGGCTAATTACTTAGAGTTTCATTTTCTGCAACTCTCATACTCATTTTGGCTTACAGTTTTCTGTTTGACTGTTGTCATCAACTGCAGGTCAAATCCAATGCACCAAAGCCTAACCAGAGAAAGAAATGGCGAAGAACCACAATACAACTTGTTACAAATGCTCCGCCTCCCTCGCAGCCAGAAACTGCTGAAGCACCTCAAAGGCCACATAAAGGGGCACCAGAGGCAGACATCCCTATGAAGCTTCCTAGGGCCATGCGATCAGCTGCATCAAATGGTGGCAACCCATTTAGAGAAAGGAATTCTGATAAAGCAGATCAATCCGGTGTCAATAAGGAGGGTGGCGTTCCTGCTCCAAGAAGTCCTCTCCGGCAGAACAAAACATCAGATGAGAAGGAGAACTGTGGCCTTTAAATGTCAGTTCTCCCTCATTGGCATTATTTATACCATTAGCGCTAAGCTGTGAAGCTCGAGATTTATGCCTAGTAGTGATGATGTAGGTTAGTTGATTCTGTTCAAGGTGGCTAGTGATGGCAAAACTACTGCGGCCACGAGGATTGATCACTCCCAAAAGCCTTTGGTTTTGTGTTTGATTGCTGAAGAGAGATGTAGATGCTTAGGTGTTTCTTTGCTGTGTTTAGGAATGTTGTACTGTCTATGCACCATTTTCAGTGGCATTACTAGAGACATTAATCCATTCAGAGAGATTGTTCACACAAATTCAGTCTAACGCATTCTTGTTCATAACGTTGTCTTGCAATTATTATTGGAAATTATATGACATGTAGTCGCAAAGCACGCAGGTGGTAACCAAAAGCAGCAGCCTCTTAGACGACGTCGTCATGCCTGCCCATTTGCCTATCACTAAATTAGTCGAGTTAATTGACCCAAAAATAATTACTTTGATGTTGTGTTCAAGTTCAACTCATGTTTTCATGAATTTACTCTAATAAATCAAAACTTAGTCGAATACGATGCCAGATTACAACCGTAGATCACACGAGCTTGAGAATGCTTGTAACTAATTTGGAGAATGTCAAACTAACTGATGGACCTGATGGATAACAATTTGTTAATGTGATGAGACTCCAAGAAATTGTACCCATCAGACAATCAAATCACTCACCTTATCCTCTTAACATCCACCGTAATTTTTTTTTTACTTGTATGTAACTTTAGCTAGGCGCTAGCTAAGCCTAGCCCTAAGGCCTATGTCTCACGAACACCATGCTTCATCCGACACCGTGCAAAACGGAGGATGGTAATAAAGTGAAGCATATGCTTCCGTAGGCCTTGCAATTAAACACAACCCAGTAATTACAGTTTTACTTTACCATTTACAGCCTTACACACACCAAGTTTCCCATCTCCATTTCACCCAAACCTCCGCGCTGGCATCCCAACCTGCACACCTGTCTCTTACAAGAGCTCGTAGCACGCAAATATTCCATGCACCCAGTGTCATTCTATCACTTCACCCTTCACACGCCTTTCGCACCCTCTCTGTGCAATGTTGCTCCGCGTTGTGGCGCCCATAAAGTTGGTTATTGCAACACAGAGAGAGAGAGAGAATCAAAACCCACACTCGCTCTATAAATTAAGCCCTCTACTCCTTCTTCTTCTTATTCTTATTCTTCGTCTTCTTTTTCGTCTCCAGCTCTGAAACTCTCTCTTTTACATTTCCGGTGAGCTGTGCCGTACACTCTCACTGATTTTCGAGATGTTCTACTCTCACAGTCTCCTTGCTCGAAAGGCCCCGCTGGGCGAAATATGGTAAACCCATTCGCCTATACGTACTTCTCTGTTTTTCTTTCTTTATAGATTCATAGCTCTGTTTGTTATGGACTCTGGATCGTCTCTGTTTCTGCAAAATTTTGCTTCGGAAATACAATGCTATTCGGAGTTAACTCGCTCTCTGTGTTTTGTGTATGCGAAATTTAACCCAATCTCTTCATAGATTCATGGCTCTGGAACTTCTCTGTTCTACAATTTTCTCTCGAAATTTACAATGTTCTTCTGAGTTAACTCGCTCTCTGTTTTTATGTATTGAAGGATGGCGGCGACGATGCACGCGAAGCTAAACCGGAGGAAGCTTAACCAGATCAATCTCATCAAGATCTGGTATAACCATCTCTAAAGCCTTCTCTTACTTCTATTTTTAATATTAAAATTTCGGTGGTGATGCATTTTTCTTCGTGGTTTTTCAATTTCATTTGGCAGCGAAGAGATTCTGAACCCGCCAGCTCCTATGGCTCTTAGACTCTCTAGTATTCTCATGGGTAACCAGCTTCACTTAGACTCTGTTTTTTTTTTCTCGTCAATTTCTTAGTCTCTGCTTCCAATTTCATATCCATTACCTGACCTCTGTTTTCAGGCGGAGTGGTCATCGTATACGAACGGAAAGTGAAGCTCCTCTACGGTACCGTTCCAGTTCTTCTCGTTTTTTTTTGGTTGAAATTTTTACAAAACGAAAATTGTATTCCAACGATTTCTGACGTTTATTTTTGAATTTTCTCGTCGTCTTCTTCACAGATGATGTGAACCGTCTTCTGGTAATTTCAATTTTCTTAACTATTTTTCTCAATGTTTGGTTCCCTTATCATTCTGTGTTATTTTAATCAATTTTTTCCAATTTTCTGTTCTAAGGTTGAATTAAACCAAGCATGGAAGGTGAAACCAGACATAGACTCCACTGTCCTCCCCAAGCGGAGAGCTCAGGCCAAGTGAGTACAACGCTGCGTTTCGAATCGTTTTAGTTTTACTATATTTTACAACCAATCTGAAAGGGATGAGGGGTAGGATTGTCAATTCCTAAATTTACTGTGGATTTTTGCAGGAAAGAAGCAATTACTCTGCCTGAGCCTGAAGATACAGATCTTGGTGGAGACATTGACATAGAGCAGTCGCTTGATTTTTCTCACCTGTTCCAGCAGCAAACCGGCTATTTTCTCATGGTAAAATAACCAAACACTCTCCAAGCATTTAAATGACGATAATGGGCAGTAGGTACCTAGATTTCTGAAGTTCTCTGTGAGGGTATTTATGTCAATCAGTAGCAGCTACGGCTAGAATGTGTTTGTGACTTTGTGGGCTTTTAATATTGAACTGAAAGCACTGGTGGGTTCATAAACGCTGCTTTAACCTCCATTTTATTTTATGGTACCGAATGCCTGAGAAGTTTTCCGGCCTGCTATAGTGAGATTATCCTGCTAATGAAGCTTCTCACATTGCCTTTATATTTTCTAAACTTGTCATTTACCTAGAAATTTGCGAAAATTGGGGTTTGTGATGTCCACCTGATGGTGCAGGGCATATGTTTGATGAAATGCCCCAATAAGCGCATTTAGGCTTTAAGGGCCTCTAGGTTTTTTGGCATAATATTATTATTCCTAGACTGTGATCAATCTCTTTCTCAGTTCAAGAAATAAACAACGGGTCAATACCTTTCTGGTCTCAAATTTTCCCTTTAGAGTGGTGCCAGACAGACTTCTGGAGATCATTCTTTTGCCAAGTTTGTGTGGCCCTAGTTTTGAGGCTATTTTCTTTGTTTATCTTTTGTCATATAATTATGGATCATGATTAATTTTGAGAGATTACAATGCGTCTGTCCAGTGAAGATACGAACAAAACGTCACGGCTTCTTGGCCTTTGAGCTCTCTAATTTTCCCTTTTGAGTGGTGCCAGACATAGACTCTCTGGAGATCATTCTTTTGCCAAAGTATATGTAGCTTTGTTTTGAAACTGTATGGCATAATTAATTTTAAGAGATTACAATGCAACTCTTTAGTAAAGAAAAGTAAGTGAATAGAAGCACATGTATCCCTCTCTCTTAGATTTAACTCCCTGCTAGGCAACATTGTTAGATTTTTGTTACAGTTCTGATGCACCACGGCTCGCTTATGCTGATCGAGTAACTATAGAAAGAACTAATGACACTGATTTCCCACTATTATGCTTTGTACTAAATGCATACTGAAAATTCATGACTGATGGAAACTCTGCAATTCCTCATGGAGCTTTTCTACCCTATCTTTTTCTGTGTTTGCAGCAACTGGATAGTGTAGATGTGGGAGAACCACTCAACGACAATGCAGGGGAGGGAGATCAACATCAGAACTTCCATCAAGGTCCTTCCTTATTCATTTAGTCTGCCTTCTTCATAATTACTTTTAATTTTGACCACATATATCCAAAATGTTTACTTCTGCTAACATATTCCCCCCCCCCCCCTCTCTCTCTCTCTCTCTCTCTCTCTCACATTCAGCTGATCCTGAGGATATCACATTGCCTGAACGTTATGATCCATCAGATGCATATGGTGATTTGTTCAACCGTCGCTATGAGAGGTGAATCATTACCACAATACACCATAAATAAACTTTTGATTTTTGATTCCCATTCCTGAAGGATATGCAAAACAAAAAAGTGTTGATGTTTGCCTTTTTCATTAGAGTTTGCGAATTTTGTCCCCAGCTAGTTGCATGCCCTTTCACTCCTGTTATAACAGATAATCAATGTCATATTCTTATTTATTATTATCTTTGGATGATATGCAAAATCATTGTCATATTCTTATTTATTATTGTCTTTGGATGATATGGCAGATTTGAAATTGAGGGAGATGATTTAGATTTCACGGAAGGAGAGCGCACACAGATTCGAACACCCTCTCCAAATTATCTAATACCCTCTCCACCTCGTCAAGACCAGCGCCAGGAAGTTCAGCAGCCTCATCATGTGTTTGATGAAATGGTGCAGATGCAGGAGGTTCAAGAGAATGCTCAACAGAGACAGGGGCCTTTAAGGGGGAGAAGGAGAAAGAGACAAGCCTCTGTAATGGATAATGACCAAACAATCCATCCTGCTCATGTGTACCAATCTTGGCTTAAAGATACTTCAGATATAGTTTCAAGAAGACGAAGAAACCCTAAGGTTTGTTCCTGATCTCCAAGTACATCCTTCAATGGAGTTAAACATAATCTTAGTTCGGAATCTGTATGGATGTTATGTCACCATGTAGAAAATTTATCTACAATAAATGTACTGTCCTTATGTTTTCTTGTTGCAGCCCAAGAACATAATGTCTACTGTGAAAATTGGTAAACTCATGGAGCAGCCAGCTAGTGTACTCATGGGTTGTTTATTTAAACCTGGAAGTGGGGAAACATATTACCCACCTCCTCTCTTAGAGCTATGGAAGGGAAAACCTACCCATGATTCACCTTCTGGTCAGTATTATAGTTCGTTTTGAGAATGAATAATTCGAGTAACAGAAAGAGGGCCTTAATTATGGTTTTGTGTGCAGCATTGACCTCGCCACCCCTGCCTCCAGAACCATCATCATGGTCACCACCTGAAAGACAAACTTATCAAGACTCAGTGAGATATGTAAGTCAATAGAACTACTTTTCAGGAAAATACAATTAAGCTTATGTCTGACAAGTTACAATATGTTAAATGTGAAGCCTGTTGAAGAATTTCATAGTGGAGGTGGCTCCCAGTCATTTGCAACTCCCACAGAACAGATACGGACCAATTTAGTTAACAATGACGTACCACCTGAACTCATGGATGAACTAAGAGCCAATCTTAATGGCTTGAGAGGAGCTGATACTAAACTGGCAACACCTGGAAATTCTGGTACAGATATAATTTCTACATCTCTCCTCCTCTCTCACTTCTCTAGTTCATGAAGTCTTTATGTTTCAAACATGTCCAGTAATATCCTAACTAGTTGTTTGCTTACAGGAGATGAAAGAAGATCCATCCCGAGCACCTCATCTGGAAAGGGAGTTAACAAAAACAGTTCAGAAGTCAATTCAGGACGGTTAGCAAAATATTTATCTCAATCTATGAGAGTTATTTTTTGCTTCAATGTAAACCTTGTGATTGGAGTACTGATGGTCAACAGATCCAACAGGAAAAGGCGTTATTCATCTATACACAGCAATGATGGACTTGAACCAGTATCAGAGGATAATGGATGTCATCACCCTGATCCAAACTTCAATGTATCAAGGTTATCTGGAAATGGCCCAACACTTGAGCAAGGTAAAATTTACCTATCCTTACCTGTTGATGCAGCATTGTAGCCATGGGTTTATAACTTTATTTTCTGGGAGATTTCAATCATCTTCATGTCTATTTTTGCAGAACTATTGATGGAAACTGGACCAACACAGACACAACAACCTATCATCGATCAGCCACTGGAAAAAATGACTGATGCAATTCGAAAGTATGTTTGTCTCACAGCAGCTCTGTTAGATTGCCTGGTCAATAAGTAGCTTTGATCTGATTGCATTATGTCCTTGTACACAATTGTATGCTTGCCTGATCCATAAGTAGCTTTGATCTGATTGCATTTTTTTCTTCTACTCGAATGCTTTCAGGGAACTGAAAAGCTATTTTGAAACACCGGGAGGCCCTGAAGTAGAATCCCTGGACAAGTTGACAGCTGGAATGAATCGAAGAGGAGCGGCTCTGCTTTTCTATCAAACTTGTGGTAGGAATCCACACTTTCTTTCCCCTGCCTGCTTATGTTATGCGCTCGTTTTTACACCTAGGATTATTATTATGTTATGCTTATGTTCTGTCATCTGCAGTCCTTGCTACTCGTGATTTCGTAAAAGTTGAACAAAAGGCCCCTTACGAGGATATTCTCATAACTAGAGGACCAAATATGTGATAAGAGGTAAAATTACCTAAACTTGTATATCTCTATTGCCTTCTACCATTGACATGTAAACACACTAGGCTGATGTTATTGTTCTATTCTGTAGGATGAGGAAGGTGATGCTAGTTGATGAAGAAAGTAGACATTGCTCTTTTTGTGGAAGCTGATGCTTGTTTTAGTCTAATTATCCTTTTTGAGAGTTTAGATACACTCTGATCTAGTTATCCTTTTTATGGTATGTAATAAGTATTTAAGTACTCATCCCACTTTCTTGCAATGGGCACATTGCTGTTCTTCCAGCAGCTCCATTGTGATGTTTATGGTCCTGAACTCCTAGTTTTAATATAACAATTTCGTATGGTGGGTGCTTGGGCTTGGGCTAGCCACCTAAGTTAGATCTTCCATCCCCACAAAAGCTATTCATTTTCTAATGAATAGTTTCTTTTTACTTATCCATTTTGTACTTATTCTGTATCTATTTGTTTTTTTATTCAACTGTGTATGATATCACTGCAAATTCCATGAACACACCCGAAGCCTTGGACTTCGACCCTGAGGAAACTGATGACCACTTTTTCTTCCATTATAACAAAAGCATAAATTGTGAAAATTTGGACAAGGACGAATTGATTAGAATTTTGTGTTTATAGGCACATTAAAGTACAATTTTGAAAAATTAATGGTACGTTAAATAGTTAATGGAACAATTTGTTTTTTTTTTCTTTCCCAATTGATGGTTTATTGAAAGAAGAAAAAAAATCTTATGTATCCAGATACAGTGTATTGCTATAAGAAATCCCACATGATAAAATATACGGTGCACGCTTTACTTGGAAAGAAATCCCATGCTTACCCAAAAATGCTCAAGTTTCTTAGTTTGGAATAAGAGACCGCCCCAGCCTAGACACTATTCACTTCACATAAATAACAGAGACACTCTCTTCTCAATTGCTCTGGAAACCTCAACTCATCTATACCAACAACATCGTGTACAAGTATGAACTATGAAGTATGTATATCACTGATCTTAGCCTCTAGATTTATTTTCTTTGCAATCTTGTCCTAGAAAAAGAGCCTTGTGCGTCTTAAACAGCTTCCTTTCTTTGTTTATTGTTTATTTTATTTGCTGTGGCCAAATGTAATCATCATGGTTGAAACTAAGTACACGTCTCCGGCCCCCATTAGCAGCAAGGACATGACAGGTGAAAGAAGTTGATTGATTGATTGGTAGAGTCAGTCAGAGATGGGATTATACATGGCCTCCTCTAACTGCTGCAAACAGAGGTGTAACATTGGAAATCACCAAAACAAACAGTAATACTACCCATTTGGTACAGACAATCTGAAGGTTTAAGAGAAGATGAGTTGGGAAAAGTGAGGGAATGTCACTCATATAGTTTGCCTCAAATTTAAGGGTAGGGTGAGGGGAGGGTTATAACTGCAATTAATATGAAATATGGGGTAATTAAAATTAGTGTTCTACTTCTACCTACCCAGATATAAATCCTTTTATAGAAGGAAGTTGTCTCCTTTCTGAGGATAAAACACTTGTGAGTATCAAGGTTTACCGTCTTCTTTTCTTGTTCTTGCATGTTGGGGTTTTAGACAGTGGAGAAGTCTTGGCCTTTATTGCTTTGCATTGCATCTGCATGGTAACACTGATATTCATTCAGAAAAGATTGGATTGTTTTGGGTTTAATCTTGCAAGTAAAAGTACACTGATTAGTGATTTGTGTTTTGTTTTTTTTTGCTGGTGGGTTTGTAGGGTTTAGATAGAAAAGGAGGGATCATGAAGATGAAGATGAAGAAGAAGAAGAAGAGGGTGGAGGAGGAGGTAGAGGAAGACAAGGATTCAGAGGATTGGTGCTTCTGGTGCTTTGATGGTGGAGATCTTATGATTTGCGACCACAAGTGAGTTTGATCCTTTTGCTTCTCCTCATTTTACTCCGGTTTGGGTCTATTTATGATGTAATTTTTGGAATGAAGATCAAACTAATTTTGGATGAAGTTGTACAAGATAGAACAGAGTCAATGAATATCACTCTGTTTTTCTCCTAAGAAAACATTCATTCCCTTCCTTCACTCTGATTCTCTGCTCTGACCAAAACAAAACAAACAAGAATACGTACACAAAAAGATTGGGAATTTGGGAATGCTCCAAAAGCCTGTACGTGGGCCTTTTTTACTCAGCCTGGCCCAACTAGGCAAGGCCAAGTCCTAGAGATGCCTTGTTTGCAAAGGAATCTTAGATAAGTGGTTTCTATTTCTAAACCTAAATAGTCACTGAAGAGAATTGATTCTCATATCTCTATGGGTTGAATTGCGCTCCAAACTATAGAACAAATTATTGGGATGGCATTGATACATTTGTTCTTGCTATGATTACTACAACCATTAGTGTTTTCTGTTTCCAAAACTAAAAGATATTACATGCTTAAGAATGTGTGTATAATAACATTATAATTCTTCAATTATCTGAGTTAAATACAGTGCACCATTTAGCTCTGCATCGTATTTAATAGAAGCTTCATTATCATCTGTATTGCCACTATTGTATCTTTTGTTGATTTTCAACCTATAATATTTGTTCTCTTATGGCAATCAATGCATCGTCTGTTGTATTTTCTGTTTATATTTTAATGCTTATTAGCACATATACTGATATCAGGGGTTGCTTAAAAGTTTATCATCCGGGATGCGTGGGAAAAAAGAAATCATCCATGTACTCTGGAAAGCGCTGGACTTGTAGTAAGAAACTTACACTTATTGAGGACGATTCATTAGTGTTTCTGTGGACAAGCCATTTGTTTAATATTCCAAAATGCTCATAAATGATGATCAGACTGCTCTACATTACACATGTCTTCCTTCCAAAATTCGAGTTTTGAAGTTCATGTGTTACCTTCCCCTTAATAAACTCATTGTGAAATTAACAAATCTATATACTCATTCTTTTGCCTGTTGTTGTCTCTTACCAGTAAGTTATATGGGATCTGGTATTGTTTCATGTGGCTATCTATTCATGATTGACATGGTCATTAATTACTAATCATTCCAAAGGCGAATATGTCACTTAAAATCTGCAATTTTGCTGGACTTCTTAACTAACTAAAAAAAACTTTGGCGGTCAAAAGCTCTTGGTCAGTGTTCCCATCACTCAGAAAAGATAGACACTTAAAGGTGTTAAAGAAATTCAGTATTATGTTTGCAAATTTTCTGTTGCAGCATTGATGCAGAGATTAAATGCTGCAGTCCAATAGGTTTTATCTTCATGTTTTTAGTACATTTTTGAATTTTACAGCAGTTTTAAAGATGATGGTTTTTTTTTTTTTCAGGTAGGCATTCTTGTTCAATGTGCAGTGGTACCTCAAGGTTTTATTGCTTTTGTTGTCCACATGCATTATGTATAGATTGCATAGGTGCTTCTGGACTAGCGCTACTAAGAGGGAAGAATGGCTTGTGCAAGAGCTGTGTAAAGCATATTCTGCTAGCAGAAGAAAAATCAGAATGTGGTTTAGAGGGAGTAAGTTAAATAATCATTCTTTCTATCAATTTTTAGAAATCTCTTTTAGCAGCGAATTCATGCTCACTTGATCATCACTTTTTCTTCATATTTAATACATTTTGGAATTTCCACATGAATGACATCTCGTTTGGGTTATGTGGGTACTTATATAGAAGGTTGTATCCTTTAAGAAATCTCTTTCACTGGTATTTTATTAGCTACCACCAAGATGGATGATGCTTTCTTGTGTATTACTTTTTGGTCAGCTGGCTTTTATTATGTATCATTCTATTAATTTTTTTGGTCATTCCAACTTGTCCTGAATGTTACCGCTTGGTTAGAGTTATATTTGGTATTAACTCGACTAAAAGGGTAACAAACAGTAAAATTATCGAATCTTACTGTTGTTATTATCCAAAGGGCACACAGATACTCGATTCATTATTATACTTAATAAAACTAGGTAAAGCGGACGGCAAACCAGTAATAATCACACTTGGGATGTAGCTGTTCAAACTCACGTATGCATTTCGGAAAATAATGATAATTACGAGTAATACAGGATGTACTAAACATGTACAATGATGTCGATACAGATGTACATGGTATAATGAGTAATACAGCATGTACCACACATGTAAAATGAAGTCAGATAAGGATGTACACGCTATAATCAATAGGTCAGCATGTACTACACATGTAAAATAAAGCCAGACAATGATGTATAATGAATCACCTACATACCGAAAACCTCTATGATATTCGTATGCTATTCGAAAGGGTTTTAGATTTTCTCTTGTCGGGAAGTTCTAGGGGAGCAGGAGAGACCTTGTATTATTGGCTTGTCTGCAACCGATAAATTTTACCTCTTTATAAACCAAGGTATTTATTTTCACTTGATCTGAACCTACATACCGAAAACCTCTATGATATTCGTATGCTATTCGAAAGGGTTTTAGATTTTCTCTTGTCGGGAAGTTCTAGGGGAGCAGGAGAGACCTTGTATTATTGGCTTGTCTGCAACCGATAAATTTTACCTCTTTATAAACCAAGGTATTTATTTTCACTTGATCTGAACTTTAATTTCACTTCATTAGAGATTTCCTGAGATTTCCTTACAGATATTGAAATCTATGACATGTGTTTTTCATGAAAACAATAGATCCTTACAATTAGGAGTTATTCTACTTGATACAGGTTATGAATACTAAATTATTGAATTATTTTTTAGCTCAGAGCGAAAGAAAAGGCATCTATTTTACTTCAGATTCAGTCTCTTCATTGTAATTATTATCATGACTGTGGTATCCTAATTTATGATTCTGTAACATGTAGTTTTCCTGATTAATGTTTCTTTTGTGGTTTTATGATTATTGAATTTCAGGAGAAAATAGACTTAGAGGATCAAGATGAATGGCTATTCAAAGAATATTGGGAGATCATAAAGGAAAAGGAAGGATTGACTTCAGGTGATGTCTATTCAGCAGATGCTGAGTTAAAGAAGAGAGAAAATCAAAGTTGCATATTTAAACCAGTAAATATTAGTGACAGTGACGAAAGTAAGGACTTGACAACGTTAGATAGTGACACTGGTGTTACAGAATTTCAGAAGCCAATGGGAAAAAGGAAGGGATCTAAGCCACGAGAATTTATAGGATGGGGTTCTGAACCTCTTATTCAGTTCCTGAGATCCATTGGGAAGGATACAACTGAGAAGTTATCCCAGTTTGATGTGGAATCTATTATCTTTGACTATATCAAAGATAAAGAGCTTTATCACCCAAAACAAAAGAAAAAGGTTCAATGTGATGATAGTCTGTATTCCATTTTCAAAAAGAAATCAATTAATAGGGTAAAGATATATGGTCTTCTAGAGGAACATTTTTCCGAGAACTTGATGGTAACAGAGGATAGTGGAAGCGAGGATGAAGATGAAATCAAATTGGAAGATAAGAATGAAGGTACTACGCAAGAACACAAGAAGAGAAGAATGAGCTCAGATACAACCATAACATCTGATGAAAAGAAAGCGAGTCCTAGGTTCCAAAAGAGCTGTTACGCATCTATTGTTCCTGAGAATATGAAGCTTGTTTACATAAAGAGGAGCTTACTAGAGGAGTTACTGAAGGAGCCTGATTATTCGGAAAGCAAGGTACTGGGGAGTTTCGTGAGAGTGAAAAATGACCCCCAAGACTACCTTCAGAGAAATACTCACCAACTTTCACAAGTTAAAGGTATTGTGTGTACTATGCACTAGTATGCAGTGCAATATTATGTGATGCATTGTGTTAATAATGTCAGATTGGATAACTGTCAGCCTTGTAGTTTGGATTTGTTTGGATGCTTTGACAATGAAAACTTGGTGATGTATCTATGATTATACTGGCCAAAAAAACCATCTTTGATTGAATATGACCCTAATGAGAATATCACATAAAAGATTGATCTTCAGTAAAGATGGTGTTATCTTGATACCTCCATTGGCTTTTAAGTGCACTACGATTCTTTTGGTTTGCTTTGTTTTATTTTCTCGCAGGCATTAAGGAAATCTCAGAAACTAATGGTGAGGGCAATAAAATTGTCCTGCAAGTTTCCTATTTTGCAAAAGATATTCCCCTTTCTCTGATTTCAGATTCCAACTTCAGTGAGGTAATTGATGTGTTGAAAGTCTTTACGTTTCCAAATTTCAAAGCTGACACTAATAATTTCTATGTATACATACTCTCCATAGAAAGTTTTCAAGCATCAATATGTTAAATATCTGCTTCTTGATATGAAATTCGTAGAGCTCTAATGACAATGTAATCTTATGATTAATTATCTTGTGTAAGGTTCAACCTTACAAAACATTTGGAGAGTGATTATGCAGACATGAACGTTTGTATGTTGTCTTTACTCTTTATTGCTCTTTATTTGCTAGCATGTACTCTTGAGGACTAAATAAAAAACTGAACTGAAATTTTTCACCAACTGCCTCATGCATTATACCAAATCTACATAGATTACATACTTCAAAATTGAGAGACAAAACTTAGTATTTCATACTTTTCCCAAATTGTCTCGACTGATAAGATGCTATGTGCTGTACTTACATTATTCACTAAGCTATAAATATCTTATCATTTCTGGAATAAAATTGTTTTGCTTCTTTGGTAATAAATATATTGATTGGAGATTTCCTCCATTCATGGAATTCCACGGTGCTTCTTGCAGGAAGAATGTGAAGATTTGTGCCAAAATGTGGCAAATGGTCTGCTAAAGAAACCTACAGTTGTAAGTTTAAGTTTCTCTTCTTGCAGATCTTATTGATTTAAATATATAGTGAACATCCTTTCAATTTTGTTTTTCTATTTAGTTCTCCTATTTCGGGTTTTGGGCAAATTATCTATAATGGTTTACCACAAAGATTTGACTTCTGAGCTTGTTCTTTGGAAAATATAAACTAACAGTGGTTTATCAACTTTTTACTGTGTCGAATCACACGATATATTACCATACATAGATATTTCTCCCGACCTTGACCCGAGTTTATTGTTTAATAGGTTGAGGTTGAACAGAAAGCAAGAGAACTGCATGAGGACATCACTAAGCATGTAGGTGTTTCTAATTGATATAGCTTCTTTTGTATTTCACCTATCTTATGCTTAAATCTTTTGACTATCTTGGCAACCTTAACTCGAACGTATTGCTCTTCACCTTTTCTGATCCTTTCTGCATCTTATGGAAATATTGCTGTCAGTGGATTGAAAGGGAGTTGGTGAGATTGCAGAATTGGGTTGATCGAGCAAATGAGAAGGGATGGAGGAGAGAATATCCTAAAATAGTCTTTATTTTTGAATGCCAACTGATTTTGATATTTTATAATACTTGATAAACATTACACATGCAGTCACCAGTTATTGAGCACCAGAACCATATTTCCCTCAAAGGCTATTCTTGCAAGTTTTGCATTCAGTCCAAGGTTTTTGAATTGTGTGTGCTTATTAGGGAAATATGGTTCTAATAAGCTTGAGATATATTGCTAATCGAATCCCTCAAACCTAGGGCTTTCTAGAGAGTTAGCTTTACCAACAAGTTAAGACAGTGCGGAAATGCTTAGTCTAAATTGTAGTTACAGAATCTTATTCCCATTTCGTCAAGTTTTTATGGATTGTTGGATGCCAATTTTCAAGGATTTCATATTTGTTTTTGTTTTTGTTTGAATATATCTGGTTTGGGTTTTTATGCATCATTTTTGTTTAAAATATCCGGTTTCTATCTCTATCTCTGAAAAAAATGATAGTGACCCTTAACCTTCTTTGTGCTAAACGGTATGCGAATATCTGGACCAGAGAGAGCTACTGAAGCAACCATCTGAACAGGAACGACTATTAAAGCAGTTGCCAGAGGTCATTGCTGAGGTTATAGATCTTGGATCCGGTTCTGGTTCTT
Organism: Rubus parviflorus; assembly: GCA_029955375.1. Classification (NCBI taxonomy): domain Eukaryota; kingdom Viridiplantae; phylum Streptophyta; class Magnoliopsida; order Rosales; family Rosaceae; genus Rubus; species Rubus parviflorus. The sequence goes on along the minus strand of JARGGL010000008.1, from coordinate 10,075,210 downwards.
CGGACTCCTTGGTTATTGACAATAAGGCATGAAGTGCTTGCTTCAATTTATAATGTTGAAGTGGAAATAATGAGACTGATGTGGTGAATGAGGCTGCAAGTTCATCTTTTGGTTCTTCGATGTTGGGATTCTTGTCTATAACTTGACTCGAGGAATTTATAGACCCCCGAGTTTTTTGCTTTCAGTGAGCCTGATATGACTCATGGACATGTTTCTATGACTATGTTGCTATGACTTATGGGCTTGTTGTTATTTGTATCTTTTGGACTTTTGGTGTGAGTTAGAAAACAACTTTGGTAATGAGATTTACTTGCCTTAAATGGGTGATTTTCATCTGTGAACGGACTTATAATTAACCAAATCAAAAATACCGAACACGTATGTATGTTGCAATACTGAATTATAGATTTCTTATCTAAATTCGCGAGTGGCTCGTTCGACATTGATTACAGATGTTAACCAAACTTGGTTTGGTCACTCTCCCAATTTTATGAGGAATGTCATTCTAAACTATTGTAATCTTTATTGATTTAATAAATTCCTCTTGAAAAAAAAAACTGAAATATAGATTGTATTTATCAAGTGAATGAGAAATATAATGAGGATTCTACTTGAAGAAAATAAGAATACAATGTAGTGGAAACAGATCAAAACAATACAGTTCAACATAGAAAATATTTATTTCGAACAAATATAAAAAAAATTTGTTTTTAGGGCTCTTGGGCTCAATAAATTAAACAATGCAAAAGAAATGACAACACATTGACTATTGAAATCAAGATTTCGCTTAATTTGGGTGAATAGTGCAAAATTGAGAAAAAATTTATTATTGTAACACATGATTTGATTAAAAAATAGCATCTTAAAAATTCTCGAAAACGGTTTGCGCAAGTGGCCAAAACTATTTTAGATTGTCAATAAAACCCAACGCGAGACCTTACAAATACCGGAAATGCTTCTTTTTTATTTCAACCAATTAATCTATAAAAAAAATATTTTGAACAACCCTTAGCAACGAAAGATAATAAATATTATTTTATTTTTGAATAATTTAATTTGTCGAAATAAAAAAGAAATACTTCCGGTGCTCGTAAAGTCTCATGTTGGCTTTTGTAATACCCCGAATTTTCATATTTCATTTCTTGAATATTTCTGAAATTAAGTAAGGGCTGGATGTTAGTTTTCTTGTCTAGTTTATGAAGAAAAAGTATTTTGGAACGAATATGTACTCGAAATGTTTTATTTTCGAGGGGTCAAAAGTTGACTTTCTTATTCGTTGATTTTCTCTAAAAACTTCATTCACGAAAGTCGTAGAACTTGTCGATACGAGTTCGTAGACATGGGGCACGCTAAATTCTGATATCATACGAAGGAGTTATGGTCAGCGGAATTTTAATGTATTTTTGAAGCTTTTCTGACCTAGTCGCCTATTTCGTAAAATATGACACTGATGTGTTTATTATTTGAGAATGTAGTCTTCTAATAATTTGTAGTAGACATCTTAAAGAAATTCTCAGAGTTAGAATCACCTGAAAATCATATTTTTAGATTTAGTTATGATTTTTACAAAATAAGTAGAGTACAAGAAGAAATGGAATTAAGTGGTGATGTGGCACAAGATTATTGGATGAAGCCAAGACTTGGTGAGCAAGACTTGGAGCTGATGAAGGAAGTGATCTAAGCATTTTTTTAGTTGCTGATTTCATCATTTCCAGCATAGCAAATACACTCCTTCATCATCCCAAGAGTCAAGTAATTTTGGTTAATTAACCTTAAGTGTGAAAATGGTTTGTACATTACACCTCCTTCATCATCCCAAGAGTCAAGTAATTTCTCATACTCATACTCTATAAATAGGATGGTTTATCCATTGTTTTCTCTGCTAATTCACTTCTCTCTTGCTTCTCTCTTGCTCCTCTCTAACTCCTCTTACTTCAGCCTCCCAATAGTAGAGAGTTCCCCTAGAAACTCTTTGAAGAAAAAGCAATCTTTAGTCAAAAATCCATTACTCAAGAACTTATGTACCTTCAATTGTGAAGCTAATTCAATCTTCCTACCCTTTAAAGTTCAAGTAAGTATAGAATACATCCTTATAGTCTTTTATCTTTAAGATTCATCAAAGTGCATGATCAAGAAGAAAATAGAAAGGAATAAGTTTTATAGAAAACTTAAGTCTTCTTTTCTGAAGTTATTCCGGTAGCCAACTTGGGAACCTTTAAACACATACTTCCGGTCATCTTACCATCTGTACTTCTTCATGAAAGTTGTTTCAAATTGTGTCTTATATTGTGTATTAAAATTTTATGATCATCTAACGAGCCAAACTTTCTGTATCTAAGTTTTAATCCGGTATACTCACTGAAGAACCTCTATATTGTTCATAACTTCAAGTGGTCATATCTCACTCATCTCTTAACCAAATTTTGTGATCTTTATATCAAAACGAAGCTTAGAACTTGAACTTCTAATCTGGAGAATATCACAATTAATGGCTAGGATTACAGTACGTAATAATTTAGGTGAAATGGGTTAAAATAAAGTATACTTATTTCTGGACTGTTTGGTAAATCCTGATTTCTGGACTTAGACATTCTGGACATGTTTATTTGGACTATACCATTGGATTCCTTGTGAAAATTCCTTCGAAATGGTGTACTCACTTGCTTAATTCGGACTTGCGATGGACAATTTAACGAAGTTTGAAGTTTGACGATTCTAATCGGAGAATCATTGATGAACTTTTATGGTTTTGGACTTAAGGACTAAAATATTAATAATAATCTGATTTCCTTATATAATGCTTGTCTTTTATTTTTACTTATATATTGTTCTACATATGTTTATATTTATTTGCTATAAATTATGATCTTGTTTACTACATGAGTTTAATTACTTATGTTTTACATATGCTTCTTCTTTATATATGTTTAATTTGCACTTGATTATCTATTAATCTTATATTGGTGCATAATTTTGTTTACTAAGTGAATACATCAACTTAGTATTATACATGTATGTTAACATGTATGGAAGTATATATTGTTAAGAGTGTATTTAAGATATCACATGCTTACCTTGGTAATTTACTTGATTATGTGATTTACCTACTTATGTCTTTCATCTATATCACATATGCATTCATATGAAAGGCTTAAGCATGTGTATACGTACATATGTATATCTTGTTTTACATATGTTCATGCATATTAATTTGATATATAGATTTTAATCTATATTTATGTTTATTTGTCATATATATTGTGATCTATAACTTGTCTTAATTGAAGACTATATTTGTGAATATAATTATGAACAAGAAGTTGTGAAGCCGGGTGTATGGAACAACTCTCGTGCTTAAGTGAATTACTGGTAGATTTTGTGGTGAGGTGATTAAGCTATGGGCTCAAGTCCCTACAGATAGTGCACTATTAGACTCATAGGAAGGAATTGCCGACCTTGAGTGTACATACGTTGGTGATGGCCTTGGTATGCTGTTGCTTACCCGTACAATTGGTACGCGGATTTTTACCCATGCTTGGTATTTTGTACCTTGGACTTGGGAATTTTTGGGGGTTTATGAATTGTTATTACCAGTCATCCTAAAATATTCACTGAGAAGAGAAAACACATATTTAATATTGGAATATGTATTTGTGATTTTGTTATAATATTGAGCATATATACATTGGTTAGAGATAACCAACATCTATTTGTGAAATGTTGATAATATGCTATGTTGCATACTTTGTTTAGAGATAATCAATATCTACTTGTGATATATTGTTATTGTGATATGTTGATCGAACATATATTATTTTGGGTTATATCAATGATGCATTATCAGTCGATTATATTTGAGACTGAATTATTTGGGTTAAGACGTTCTTGATATATGTGGTTTATATTCAATAAAATTGATACGAAACAATATAAAATGTTCTTAGTATATTTTTGATTGGTTGTTCAATTTTGATGTCTTATAAGATACATTAATATAAGAATGTAAGCTGTACTTATTGGGCCTGTGTTGCTCATGATGCTACACCTTTTTGTTTTCAGGTTACGATGCTTGGGGAAAAACGGGATGAACATATAAACGAATGTTTTTCTACTATGATTTTAATTCAATAAATGTAAATGTCTTTTATTCCGCTAAACTCTGGTATTGTAAAATTATAATGATTTTGTTTTCAAATAGAAGTATTATTCAGATATTTGTTTCATTTGATTTATTTTGTTTTTGAAATTTAGTCACACCGCAAATTCGGGCACCATATTTCAATATAATATTGGTCTCGGGTTTGGGGCGTGACAGCTTTTATTGAGATAACAAAATATTTTTAGACACTCGCAAAAAATTCATTTTTATTTTCCTCCTAACCCTAACTAATGTGCATCTATATTTTCTTTTTTTTGAAATAAAGGGCAAAATGTATAAAGGCCAACAAGCCCAGAATTATAAAGGCCTGCCCCAAAGAGAACAGACAACATCCCATGAAGGGAGGCTAGAAACAGTACATAACGGGCCCAAGAATGGAAGCCCAAACGGCATATAGAAAACAAACAACCCATCCGAGCATTTGTTTAGTTCCCAAACAGAAAGTTAAGGTAAACTCAATAGACCTGACCCAGAGTTAGGTGTACAAAAACCATGGTTGAGAAAGAGAACCAATTATTAGCCAAAAAAGCAGAAGAGAGAAAGAGACCGATGCACAGTTGATTTTCCAATTAACTTTTTTGATGAAAAAGCAGCACAGGCCCAACAAGGCCCAAAGCAAGTGATACTAATCCAAAGTGGACAGAAAGCCGAACATATTAGGTATCACTTGCTTTGGAAAAAGTGAAAAACAAGAGATAGAAGAAGTGCGTCCTCTCATCTCCTTCATCTCCCACAAGCCTCCTCCTCCTCCTGTGCCGGAGTCGTGGCTGCTGCTTGTGTTGATTTGTGTGGGCCATTCAGGCAGTAATCAAGCCCCAAGACCTAGACTCCATGTTTTAGGGAAAGAAAAGTTTTCATATTTTAGGGAAAACTAGTTTCCGTGTTTTAGGAAAAAGTTGTCTACCCATTGTGTATATATATGTGTATTCTCACAACAATCAATATATCAAAAATATAATCAATGAAATCATTCTCTTTCATTGCTCAAATTGACATGGTATCAGAGCAACGATCCATTGATTGGACTTTGTCTCTGTGATTCTGTGTTCTTGATCTCCATTCCCAGTAATTGGGATTGTTCTTGAGTTGTTGAGCTCTCTGTCTTCCTTGTTTCTGACCAAGGAATTTGCTCTTCTTTGCTGTTGCAAAGTTGTTTGATCAATCTTGTCTCCTTTGTTTGATCGATCTTGTCTTCTTTGTTTTGTGCACATATTGTTCACAACTCTTTGACCGATTTGGAGCCCTGTTCTTATCTCTGTTCTTCAACATAGCTCAGTGCTCTTAGTTTTTTCTGTCCTTGATTTGCCCAGTAATTGGGATTAATCAAGTTGTCTGTTCTTGCCCAGTAATTGGGATTGCCCAGTAAATTGGGTTGTTCAGTTCAGTTGTGCTTCTCCGTTCATTGAGTCACCGCTCAATTCACTAAGGACACCCAAATCCGCTGCTGCCCTCTGTCATTCCGTGCATGCCGCTGCAGCTCCAATTCCATCTTCAATCCGCTGCAGTAAATCTGCCGTCGCACCTCCTTTGAGCTTCTCTGCCGTCTCCATCACTGCAAATCTACAAATCTGCCGACAGCAAAACGTCATCTTCAATTCCATCCTCAAAACGTCTTCATCCTCATAGCTGTCGTCGTCTTGTCTCTGCCATTGCCACCACCTAATTTGTTTTTGGGCACCCACATCCACATCGACCACAGCCCATTTCCGCTGCACCTTCACAGTGCCGCACCTCAAACTCTCTTCTGCACTTGTTGCAGACTTGCAGTGTATACTCTCAATTAAAGCTTTCAGGCTTTCTTTGTTTGCTTTTTCTTTTCCTTCTTTTTTTTTTCTCTTCCTTTATTTATTCTCTTGTTCTCCACCAGATTCTTACCTTTTCTAATTAAAGTTGCCGACAAGCTCCCCACCACCTACTCACTTAATTAAAGCTTCCCTTTTAATTCTGACCAGATTCCCACCTTTATTTTCTGGTTCAATTCAAAGCTGCTTCCCACTACTTGCCCCACTTAATTCTAGTTTATTGCCTACAGCCAAAAAAAAAAAAAAAAAAAAAAAAGGAGGTGATTTGTTTGTTTGGTGCAAAGTACAATTCATTGGTGACATCGAGAATTCCGCTGCAAAGTTTTTTTTTTTTTTGCAATATGGCACCTGATCAATCCATACCACATGTGATCTGCAGCAACTGCAGGAAATCTGGACATACCAAGGCAACTTGCTACCAGTTGATTGGCTACCCTCTCGGGTATTTTGACAAGCCAAAAACGTTTGCTCATCACCACACTGCTGCTGATGTGGCTGGTCGGGGTAAGATTGGTATGGCTTTACAAGTTTCTAGCTTTATTAATGCAGATACATGGATTATTGATTCTGGTGCATCTGATCATATGACTTATGATAAAACTTATTTTCACCATTTTTCTACTCCAGTTGTGTCTAGTGTCACTAATGCTAATGGTGAATCCTTTCCGGTCTTAGGAACTGGTTCAATTCATGTTACTCCATCCCTTGAATTGCACAATGTCTTATATGTTCCTGCATTATCACATCACCTCATATCTGTGCCACAACTAAATGCTCAATCCAAATGTTCTGTCACTTTTTTCCCCATGTATGCTCTCTTTCAGGATCTTCTCACCAAAGAAATCATTGGTCGGGGGTACTTGAGGGGGAGGTTGTTCTATCTTGATCAGATGTATGCAGGGGAGAATCCGGGAAAGCGTGCCCACGCTACTTTGACTGTAAGTTCTAATCGGGAGAGTGAGATTTGGTTATGGCACCGTCGTTTAGGACATCCATCTTTTCATACTATGAAAAAATCAATGCCTTCCTTGTTTATTGGCATGAATGTCTCCGATCTCCGTTGTGAAACTTGTGTTTTGGCGAAAAGTCATCGTGTGAGTTATCCTCCTAGCATTTCTCAATCTGCCATTCCATTTGAATTAATTCATTCTGATGTGTGGGGACCATCCAAAGTCCCCACACGCACTGGTATGCGTTACTATGTTCTTTTTATTGATGATTGCACCCGACTCTCCTGGGTTGTGTTTCTCAAATCTAAATCCGATGTATTTGGTGCTTTTCAAGCTTTTCGTACTCTCATTCAAACACAATTCAATGTAGTCATTCGGATCCTTCGATCTGACAATGGGGGGGAATATGTCAGTCATGAGTTTCAACAGTTCTGTCAAACACATGGGATTATCCACCAAACCACTTGTCCACAAACACCAGAACAAAATGGAGTGTCGGAACGAAAGAACCGACATCTCCTTGAAATTGCCCGCTCCCTCCTCTTCAGTGCCCATATGCCCAAGTATCTTTGGGATGAGGCAGTCCGTACAGCCTCCCATCTCATTAATCGTCTCCCTTCTAGTGTTCTCAATGGTCGTATTCCTTATGAGGTCCTCTCTACTCATGTCTCTATTCCTTCATTTCACAACTTACCTGCTAGGGTGTTTGGTTGTGTTGCCTTTGTTCACATTCCTCAAAATCAACGTACTAAGTTGGATGCCCGTGCTCTTAAATGTGTGTTTGTTGGCTATGGTACTCATCAAAAAGGGTACAAGTGTTATCATCCTCCCACTCAAAAATATTTTGTTACTATGGATGTTACATTTTATGAAGACACATGCTATTTTGTTCCCCATGACACTCCTCTTCAGGGGGAGAATGGATTCTTTGAAGAGATGGTTGTCAATGGTGACAAAATCCAAGGTGTTGAGAGTGCTGGGAGTGTAGGGAATGAACAAGGTGTTGAGAATGCTGGGAGTGCAGGGGAGGAACAAGTTCAAGGTGATGGAAATACAGGGGAAGAACTCCTAGGCGACCGGACGGCCCAAATCCGTCTGGACAGATACGTCGATTCTGAAGAGTCAGAAAGTGGTTCGACCGGTCGGGAAATGGTCAACCAGTCGGAAAATGAGATTTCTGAAGCTGCTGATGAAAGTGGAAATGAAGATAGTGTGATTCAGAATGCAGTCGAAGTGCCTCTCCCCTCCTCAACTGCAACTTTTCCTCCCGAACATGATTTCCCAGGTGATGAGGATCCTCTTGAGGTAAGTCCTGAGCCTGAACCCACTAAATATACACTACCTGATCGAGTAACTCGAGGTCAGCCTGCTAAAAGGTATGAACCCACTGTTCATGCTAAAGCTAAGTACCCTGTTGCAAATTTTATGTCAACCCATAGGCTTTCTAAGTCATATGAATCATTTGTGAATCAAATATCTGTTGTATCTGTGCCTAATAAAGTGCAGGATGCTCTAAGAGATCCGAAGTGGTCAAAAGCCATGGAGGAAGAGATGGATGCATTACAGAAGAATGACACATGGGAACTTGTTCCTCCTCCACGTGGGAAGAAGACAGTTGGTTGCCGATGGATCTTTACAGTAAAGCACAATGCAGATGGTTCAGTGAGCAGATACAAAGCACGGTTGGTAGCTAAAGGATTTACTCAAACATACGGCATTGACTATGATGAGACCTTTGCACCTGTAGCCAAGATGAACACCATCAGAGTCCTACTGTCACTAGCAGCTAACTTGGATTGGCCTCTCAAACAATTCGATGTCAAGAATGCCTTTCTCCATGGTAATCTTTCTGAAGAAGTCTATATGGATCTTCCACCAGGATATGGAACTAACTCATCATCCGAGGTAGTGTGCAAATTAAAAAAGTCTTTGTACGGGTTAAAGCAGTCACCACGTGCCTGGTTTGGAAGGTTCACACAGTCTATGCGCCAGTTTGGATACAAACAGAGTAATTCTGATCATACATTGTTCTTCAAGCATCAAAAGGGCAGAGTTACGGTGTTGATAATATATGTGGATGATATGGTGATTACTGGAGATGACTTGGAAGAAATTGATAGACTACAACAACAATTGGCGTCAGAATTTGAGATGAAAGACCTTGGCAACCTTAAATACTTCTTGGGGATTGAGGTAGCCAGGGGGAGAGATGGCATATTCCTGTGTCAAAGAAAGTATGTGCTAGACTTGCTGACAGAAACTGGCATGTTAGACTGTAAGCCCATCAACACCCCAATTGAGCAAAATCATCGCTTAGCTGAATATCCTGATCAGACTCCAACTAATCAGTCCAGATATCAAAGGTTAGTAGGACGCCTGATTTATTTGTCACACACGAGACCAGATGTTGCATATGCTGTTAGTGTTGTGAGTCAATTCATGCATAACCCAAGTGAATGTCATATGGATGCTGTTCTACGGATTTTGAGGTATTTAAAGTCTGCACCAGGCAAGGGATTGATGTTCTTAAAGCATAATCACCTTGAAGTAAGTGGTTACACTGATGCAGATTGGGCTGGTTGTATCAATGACAGAAAATCTACATCTGGCTACTTCACTTTTGTTGGTGGAAATCTTGTTACTTGGAGAAGCAAGAAGCAAAAGGTGGTAGCTCGTTCCAGTGCAGAGGCAGAATACAGAGGTATGGCTCATGGAGTCTGTGAATTGTTGTGGCTGCGAAATTTACTACGTGACTTGGGTTTTAAACCCAAACAGGCAATGAATCTCTACTGTGATAATAAAGCAGCTATTGACATATCTCATAATCCAGTACAACATGATCGCACTAAACACGTTGAGGTGGATCGACACTTCATTAAAGAGAAGTTGGAGGCAAAGTTAATTTCTTTCCCGTTTGTTCCAACTGAAGAACAGCTGGCAGATATATTGACTAAGGCAGTTTCAAGCAAAGCCTTTCATGACGCACTAGACAAGTTGGACATGCGTGATATGTATGCTCCAACTTGAGGGGGAGTGTTGATTTGTGTGGGTCATTCAGGCAGTAATCAAGCCCCAAGACCTAGACTCCATGTTTTAGGGAAAGAAAAGTTTTCATATTTTAGGGAAAACTAGTTTCCGTGTTTTAGGAAAAAGTTGTCTACCCATTGTGTATATATATGTGTATTCTCACAACAATCAATATATCAAAAATATAATCAATGAAATCATTCTCTTTCATTGCTCAAATTGACAGCTTGGTCATAGTGTTTCTAGCAGTTATTTATGCAACAATAGGTTCCATTGTCTCTCGGACAAAAGGGTTTACAGTTTTCGCAATATCATACCAAAAGATTGTCGTGTTCTAGCTAGGATCATCCAATGGCTGGTTGCTTACCAAACTTGCTTTTTCTGATCAACTTAACCTCCTCAATCCAATCTTGAATGCTCAAATAACAATTATCAAGCGTAGCTCCCTTTATTATATTAAGAAACGTACTCCTTGTGGTCGAGACCTTTGGTGATTCTTCAACTGTAATTGTGCTTACTAATGTGCACAGAGTCATTAATTGTCTACCGTAACACTGAATTCTATGATCAAGGCTACGCTGCGCCGCCCTCTGCTGATATCGCATTTTACAAGGGCAAAATACATGGCTTGGTGATTACGCAAGGTCCGTTTGAAATTCATGTTTCTGGACTGGACACGTACACTATTTGAGCAGCTTTATGTGGTTCGTGGCATAGCCCCTACTAGGGGCAACGGTTGCCCTTACTCTTACTCTTACTCTTACTTGGTGGAGTCTCGTGGAGATCTCTTGTTATTTGTAACAAGACAATTTAAGAGCTTGCGAGGTGGATTTGAGGTCTTTAAACTAATTCTTGCTAATGGTTTCGCGGATGCTGTCAAGCTGCATTGCTTGGGAGATCAAGCATTGTTTTGTGGAAGTCATGGATGCATTTCTTTACCAGTTGGAGAATTTTCATTATTTCAAGAGAATCATATATATTTCATTCCTCCTCCTGATTATAAATGCTCATGCGAGGTACGTGGTGTGTCTCTAAAAGATGGGAGCATCAAACAAATCTCCACTAACCTACCACTGCTATCATCAGCTTTATCAAATTTATTCTGGTTTGTCCCAACAACTAAGGATATAGCACTTTAATTATCAAGAAAACTTGTTAAACAGGAACTGAATCTCGTTTCAGTGAGGTCCAACCCGAACTCAGAGCATAAAGACATATCTAGAAAAGAAATCTTCAGGGCAGAGGCAAAGTACTGGAATGAAATATTAGCTGCTTACCATTGGAAAGAGTTCAATTTTAGAAATATAATAGAGATGAGGGCCGGCCGGGTATGGAATTTTAATGTCCTTTCAACTCCAAAAAAGAGATACGGAAATTATACTGAAAGCCTCACATTCTTCATTGGAAGATGATGAAGCACAGAAACAGTATTTCAAAATCATAGAGTTAGAGGGTAACCAAATTAAGTGGTCCTAAAAACTAAAGGTAAGGCCGGCAGATCAAGTGAGCGAAAATGGCAAAGAAGGCAATGAGGAAGAACCCATGTAGTAGCAATAAGGAAGAACCCACGAATGATTCATCACCACAAGTTGTTCAAAATAAATATTTTTTATAGTTTAATTTGTCGAAATAAAAAAGAAACATTTCCGGTGTTCGTATTGTCTTTTGTTGGCTTTCAATGAGACTCTAAAATATTTTAGGACACTCGTGAAAACTGACCTCGAGAATTTTCAAGATGCTATTTTTTAATTATTTCATGTTTTACAATAAGAAATCTTTCCTCAATTTCGCACAATTCACCAAACCCAAGTGAAAACCCGATTTCGATGGAAAATATGTTTCCAAAGTTCCTTTGCATTGTTTAATCAAAGAGTTCAAGAGGGCGCTAAAAACAAATTCAGTTTTCATTTGTTCAAATTTAAAATTAAAAAGTTATTTATTTTGAACGATTTGTAGCGACGAATCATGCGTCGCTAAAGGGATTTCAAAATAATTATTTTTCTATAGTTTAATTTTTCGAAATAAAAAGATGAATTTTCAGTGCTCGTAATGACTTGCGTTGGCTTTCATTAATATTCTAAAATACTTTAGGACACTAGCGAAAACCAACCTTGAGAATTTCTAAGATGTTATTTTTTAATTAAATCATGTGTGACAATAAGAAAATTTTCCTTAATTTTACACAATTCACCCAAACCGGCCAAACGAAAACCCGATTTTGATGGACAATATGTTGCTAAAGTTTTTTTTGTATTGTTTAATCAAAGAGTTCAAGAGGGTGCTAAAAACAAATTCATTTTTCATTTGTTCAAATTTAAAATTAAAAAATTATTTATTTTGAACGATTTGTAGCGACGAATCATCGTCGCTACAAGTTTTTCAAAATAATTATTTTTTTATAGTTTAATTTTTCGAAATAAAAAGATGAATTTTCAGTGATCGAAATGTCTCGCGTTGGCTTTCATTGAGATTCTAAAATACTTTAGGACACTTGCGAAAACCGACCTCAAGAATTTCTAAAATGTTATTTTATAATTAAATCATGTGTTACAATAATAAAACTTTCCTTAATTTTTCACAATTCACCCAAACCGGCCAAACGAAAATCCGATTTTGATGGACAATATGTTGCTAAAGTTTTTTTTGTATTGTTTAATCAAAGAGTTCAAGAGGGCGCTAAAAACAAATTCATTTTTCATTTGTTCAAATTTAAAATTTAAAATTATTTATTTTGAACGATTTGTAGCGGCGAATCATTCGTCGCTACAGGTTTTTCAAAATAATTATTTTTTTATAGTTTAATTTTTCGAAATAAAAAGATGAATTTTCAGTGCTCGTAATGTCTCGCGTTGGCTTTCATTGAAATTCTAAAATACTTTAGGACACTAGCGAAAACCGACCTCGAGAATTTTTAAGATGTTATTTTTTAATTAAATCATGTGTGACAATAAGAAATTTTTCCTTAATTTTAAACAATTCACCCAAACCAAGCGAAAACTTAATTTCGATAGACAATATGTTGCCAAACCTTATTTGCATTGTTTAATCAAAGAGTTCAAGAGAGCCCTAAAAAGAAAATCATTTTTTATTTATTCAAATTTTAAAATATGAGAAATTATTTATTTTGATCAATTTCTAGCGACGAATAATTCGTCGTTACAGGTTGTTTAAAATAAATATTTTTTATAGTTTAATTTATCAAAATAAAAAAAAAACTCTTCCGGTGCTCGTAAGGTCTCGCGTTGAGTTTCATTGAGATTCTAAAATAAATGGCTGGGTTGTACCATACGAGCCGAATAGCCAAATGATGAGGCTTATCTAAAAGGTACAACTCGTTATTGTTTTAACACATGTTTTCAAATTGCTGATTGATTTTGGTTATGACGCTCATATTATTGTATTATGGTATAAGAGCAGCTTAGCTCATGTTTGAATACTTGTGGGTCATGTGTGTAATGTGTTCCTATTTTTTCTGTTCAAAATAAAATTTCCCTTTTCTCTTTTCGTTTTTTTTTTGTTTGAAATTCTAATTTTGAGTTTGAAAAAGTTTCGTCAACGGTCATTTTGTGTGACGGGGCAAAATTGAATCGGAGGCTTCCCTCTTTGTATTTTCATTTATTACAGCCTCTCTCTGTATGTATATGTAATGCCGTAAACGAATCCAAAGAGGAAGAAGTCTTCATTCTAGCTCTTCACTCCTCACTCTTCTTACTGGAACCTTCAGATCCGATCCATAACCTCCTTCAGGGACTCCATTAGGTTTTCAAATTTTGCTTATTTCTAACTAATCGATCCAATTTCCAACACCAGAAGATGAAGAAGGGCAACCGCCGCTCGAAGCAAACTGCCGAAGCGTCTACCGCCGACGATTACGAGAAGAGAGTTCGCGAACTGGAAATTGAAAACAAAGCTTTTCAGGTCACTCTTTCGATCTTTTCGTTTTCGTTTGAATTTGGAGAATCTGTTTGGTTTCTGAGAAAATTTGGGGCAAAATTGATAAACTGGAAGCGCTGATTTCTTATTGGATGAGTTGGATCTGATACGATTTAACTTTGGAGTTAGCGTTATGCATGTGAATTGTGTTTAGCTTGTGAGAACTGTAGCAAAAGAGTTAAATTGGGAAAGTTCGCTGTAGTCTGTTTGGTTGATGAGAAAATGTTGCGCAAGAGACGAAGAGGTTTTTTGTTTCGTTTTTTGAGTATCTAAGTCTATCTGTGTGAGATTGATTTTAAAAAACAAAGAATTTGTTTTTGGTTTTGATTAATTGTGAAAGTTTCTTAATTTCTATGGTGACAATTAGCAGAAGGAGGTTGAGGAGCTGAGATACAAGCTTGCAAATGTTTCATCTACTACTGGTGTTGATACAAGTGCTCAGAAGCTCAGAGAAAATTACCTTCAGAAGTTAACTTTCCTCGAAGATCAGGTGGATTTTATGTTAGATGTTGTGAGGGTGTGTTTGATGATAGTATTGCATGTTCTATATCTAATAATACATTTGTGCAGGTTACGGTGTTGACGAGGAAGCTAGATGCTCAATCTCAATTCTCAACCCAAAGGAGAAGAGGGGACGAGTCAGCAAAGCCGTTACAGTTTGAGATTCAGAGATTGAAGTCTCAGAAGGTGACACTTACCTAGTTAATGAGGCACGTTCCTATGAATTATTGTTAAGTTATAATCCTTATGCTATTAGTAAAATTTTGTGATGTTTAGGTTCAAATGCAATGTAAGATGAAACTGGAGTCTGTGCTGTTCAGATTACATAAAGCTTCGTTGGACAAAGAAGTTCTTCAGGTACATGCATGGCTGTAGAATTCACTTAAGTTCCATGTCTTTTACTTGTCAATTTTGTAAAGCTCGGAGATACTGCTGACTTTGCTAAACATATATATGTGGGATGAGGGCTTTATGATATTCAACTCTTGGTATCATATTGATGCTTCTATTTTGGTTGGTTGCGAGTTCAGTGTCTTTTCCAAAATTCAATATGTTGGTATATAAATGCCTTTTTCATGCTCACTCACTTATCTATCTAGGAATTAAACTTTTTGCCTCTCATCTTATCCAAAAAACCAATTTAAATTATGGTTTAGAGATCTTTATTCGGTAGCATTGCATAAATAGGACTAAGAAATGACCTGTAAACCTACCTTCATCGTGTACATATTGACATGTAAAGCTATGAAACAGCATTACCGTAGGTTGTTTCTTCCTGATAAATTGACATATCCATACGTAGATTACATGGAAAAGGCACCCTTAAGCTTATTTATCCATGCATTCAGTTCATTCTAGTATTGAGATGCATATCAAACTAAAGGCAGTGTGTTTGGTGCATGACTGTTTCTATTATCATCAGTGGGACTATATTTTTGGATTAAGTGGTGATGCAACAGAGATGTATAGCTCTGTTGCAGAATTCACCTTGGCATGTAAAGTACCTAGCATATACTGGGATTTTATGAAGCTCAAATGCTGCATCTGGATCGAGTTGAGATATGCAGCTGACTTTTGTAGAATAGCTTCTTTTTAATATAAAATTTAATGTATGACTTTGGTATATCTGCAAAAGTCTTGGCCAGTCTATGCTGAACTTATATTATGATGCCGAAGTATGATTTTTATTATTTATTATTTATTATTCTTTTTCTGGATTTCTTTATGCACCAACAGCTCAAGAAAGAGAGTAGGAAGAATAAACATGAGATGCATAAGCTATTGGCGGCCAATCAAAGACTGAAGACGGTAAGTATATGTTTTTTTTTTTTTTTTTTAAATTAAGATGCTATAGATAATGGTACTTGATGAATTGTTTTGTATCTAAGATTCAACTACAGTATTACTCTGACATTTGGCTCTTCTGCATCCAAGGTTTTGCATCGAAAAACTGAAGAAGCATTTGTCGCTACTAAACAGCTGAGACGGCTCTTAGAATCTCGCAAGGCTTTGTTGCTCAAAAGAGGTCAGAAACCTACTTGTTGAGTTGGCTTTTGCTTCCTGATAAAAAAAGAGTTGGCTTACATTCCTCTGTTGCTTGCATAATAGTTGAAGTTTTCCCCTTATTTTCTGTTTAAACTAATGTAGGTGGTAAAAATGGGAATAATGCAGCAACTCAGGTACTTCATAACTGAACTGGGATTAATACGTGTTTGTTGCATACACTCATAAATGTGTAAATGCGTTTGGGAAATTTTTTTTGTTGACTTACATTTCTATGTATTTTTTTTTGTAGAGTTCATGACTTGCACTTTTTTTTGTATTTCTAGTGGAATTAGAAACAACCTATCTATGAGTCATGGGATTTCAATCTAAGATGATCACATTTCTGTTCTGGGCTCAAACACATTAATTAAAATCTTTTTTGCAAGGGTACTGAAAATCCATTATAAATTAAAAATAAAAGGCAAGGGCATTTTTGTATGATTATATTTTCTTTATAGAGTTTCCTTCTTCCATTGATTTTATTTTAGTTTTTAATACTTTGGTATACAAACCACTTTAAACAGCTGGTGCAGGAAATTGACCACGAGGCTGAAGTCACAGAACAGTTGAATGAGCTATGTGCTGTATATGAACGTCAAATAGAAGAGTGAGTCCCATTGTTGTTTTCTTCCATGTTTCTTCAGTTAATCTAGTAATAGCTTTCTCATCTCTTCAGCTATGCATTTCTCTTAAGGGTTTAGTACTTTAGTTCTTGGCTTGGATCAGTACGGGTTCTGTTTAATTAAAAAAAGAAAACAAATTTATAATATCTTGCATTGTTTTTACCAAAAAAAAAGAAAGGAGTAATTTTTTGGGGATCTGGTTCATTTAGTTTTAAAGTTGACTTGGTTAAAGAGGATTGTGTCAGTTTGATACTTTGGATGGTGATGTCCTTCTAAAACCAAAATACTTGTGTTGCTGCGAAGCAGCGTGGTTAACACCAAACTGTTTTTCGTGAAAATTTTATCTTTTCTGATTGCAATTACTCATTAGAAGATAACTTGTCTAGATATGAAGAAATTTATAGGCACTCGATGTCATCACTGCTTTTGGAAACTTAGTACATATAGTCACTTCCTCACTTGTACTTTCAAATTTAACTTATGGTTTTAGGGAGACTAGGAACAGTGGGATTAACAAGATTCCTAGAACTATAAATATCTTTTAGATGCAAAATCTAAAGCCCAAATTTAGTAAGAATCTATCAGCTACAGAGCAACTTTTACTCTGGCTACTAGGAAGAACCTATTAGATAGCCCAAAAAATCATCCACTAGCAGATGAATCTCTCAGGTTTTCTAAACTAAAAGAACTTGAGTGCCATTTTTGTATAACAGGGAACTGTAATCAATGGGTCCACTAAAATTTTCTGACTGCATATTCTTTCTAAGGTATACGTGCATTAGATTGATGGATCCTGTTGATTTTTTCTTCATGTAAACAAGTTTTAAACATCAACAGACACTTACATTTGTCTTGTTACTTATTTTAGTTCTCGCACTGCTCGAAAGATCAAACTTAAATGCCCCCCCTTTTTTGAGGCACCAATATCATTCATATTCTAAAATTGACTGGATTTTGACATTCCAGAGATGCTAGGGTTTATAGGTTTTTGTTTCTACAGTTCAAGAATGCTTTGTTTAAATGAAGTTTTTGAAAATATGATGTCATTTGCTTTTTTCTTTTTGGTTTAAATTTTTGTCTTCAAAGACCTTGAACTCATGAAGTATTCTAGTGTTACATGAAGCTTTATGCATGGCTTTAGTATCTAGTAGTTAATATTTTGCGATCTGTTCTTAAGTTTTAGAGTTCATTTGAATGGTTCTGCTGAACATTCCTTGCTAATTAAGAAATGCATCTCTCAGTTTAGAATGCCTAGGATGGCTGAAGTTGATGCAAGTGAGAATCACTTGGATGAGAATAACTAGGTTGTGAGGTTCTAGAGATGCTAGGGTTTATAGGTGTGATTCTATAGTTCAAGAATGCATTGTTCAATTGAAGATTTTGAAAATTATGATGTGAGTTGCTTTTTTGTTTTTGTTTAATTTTTTGGATTCAAAGACCTCAGTATTCTAGTGTGCCATGAACTTTTTGTCTTCAAAGACCTCAAAGTATCTAGGAGTTAATTTGTTGCGATTTGTTGTAAGGTTTTAGAGTTCATTTTAATGGTTCTGCTTAAGATTTCTTGCTAATTAATAACATCTCTCATTTTGGAATGTCTAGGATGGCTGACGAGGCTGCAAAGCTCAAAGATGAAGTAGAGGCACTGCAGCAAGAAAAGTCAAGGTGAGAAGCTTTACTATCAACTTTGTTCCTGCAAGTTTGTTGTAAACTTGTCCTTAATGGTAGTATGTGACCATTCTATGCATATGCATTCTGACTTGTGCCATTTTCCCTCTTTCCATCTTAAGGTGCACATGCCAGGAAAAAGAGGTTGACAGCTTCGAGAAGGATTTAGATATTACAGACTTGAAGGCACAAGTAGTCAGCCTGAGTAGTATGGTTGAGCAACTAAGATTGCACAAGGCTGAGCTCGATTATGGGAAGCCGCAGGTTAGTGGAGTTGGATTTGGACCCGTGCTTTTTAATAATTTGAACTTTAATTCATTTTCTATTGGAGCCTGAATCATGTAGTGGCGTGAGGGCATGAATTAGTTACATTTTCTGAATACTAGATAATTTGCTTTATGAGTTATTCTAAAGCTTTCAGTTATGTTGTCTGATAATCAGGACGTTAGGAGTCAACATACTGTATCTGTTGGGAGTAGTAGTTACAAGTCAGTGGAGGACATCAGTACATCTGCATCAGAAAATTCCACAGTTGTAACATCTAAAACTGCATCTACAGTTTGCTGCTCATGCAGTAAGAATTCTTTGTGCAAGACGATGAAATGCAAATGTCGATCCACGGGCGGCAGCTGTGGCACCTCATGTGGGTGTGCAGCGTCTAAGTGCAGCAATAGGAAAGCAACCCCAATCAAGTCGAGTGACTCGCCACTATCAGAGATTGCTAATGGCATTCTGAATTGTTCAAACACCAGTGAAACAGAGAAGAGTAGCATAGAGGCCTCTAAAGGTGCGATGCTACTTCAGAGTGCACTAGTTCAAAAGCCTGCCGAACCAAAAGAGAACTTTGGAGCAAGAAAGAAACCCTTAACTGAAATTGGGAACATATTGGTATGCTTCATTATCCTTTTCGAGCTCCACTTTATATTCTTAGGAAGCTTAAAAATTTTGTAGTGTGATATATAAACTTTTTGTTCTATATTGAGTACTTTGCTTTCTGCTCTCTAATAGTGTTCCTACTATTTATTATATGGCCGGGATGTCTCGGTTCCTATTTGACAAACTTTCAGAATTTTTGTTGTAAGGTACCTCTGACCCCTAATAGCTACTTTGTGCTTGCTGGGGTTCTTGATCCTTTTTTTTTTTTCCTTGCTCTAACTAAAGGTTTTAAATCCTACAGGTGAGTACAAATGCTGCAAAACCTGGCCCAAGAAAAAAGGGGAGAAAGCCAGCGATTCGGCTTGTCACTGTAGACCCAACTTCCTCAGTGCCAGTAAATACTGAAGCAGAAGGAAATGACAAATAACAGAAGGTTGGCCCTAGGCATCAAAAGAACTATGGGGTCAGCAAGATGAATGATCCTTTTGGCTAGTGAATTGATTGAGAAAGTTTTCCCACAACAGCAGCAGCTAGAAATTCCCCAGGGTCATTTGGTCATTATTCTATGATCATGAAGACAAGAAAACAGAGCAAGAAACTAACCATCTGTCATTTTACAAATTTCAGTGTAAACAAGGACATCAAAGCAACTTCACAAAAATTGGTCGTCTCACTTGGTCTATTTTTACACCAATATATGATATATCCATGCATCATTTGGTTTCTTTTTTCTTTTTCTTTTGTATCAGAAGGATCTTGTACTTGATTCATGTTTGCAAGCCTCATCGACTCTACTTTGGCTGTGAATTTGCTAGACCAATAACCGTGAGGGTTATCAGTCTTGTCTAATCCTCTATCATGTTACCTCCTCTGGGGTTACTGCATTGATGAGGTTGTTGCAACTGGTGAAGGAGTGAGTGAGTTATACTTTTGATTTGCTTTTCTGAGCCCATTTTGACAAGCGATACAAGCTAGTGCTGCTTGGTTTTGCTGTGACATTCATTTCAATTGAATTTGTGGTTTAGGTGGATGCTTTAATTGTTCTTCCCTGCTATTCCTTGCGTTTTATTGTTTCTGAATTTGGGTTGGTGAATGGTGATAGGGTGGTGTTCAATTGCTTGCAAAGCAGGCTAGCTAAACACCTTAACCCTAACATTGTAACTTAACTAACTCTGGAAACCCAATCAATTCTAGCTAGCTCTTATTTTATTTTATTCTTTCTGAAAGTATAAATTAGAAAATTCAAATGCAAAAACAAGATGGAGACAACATTGTGTTAAAGTAGAAGGACAACATTGTGTTAAAGACCATGTCTGTATTACAAAAGATGTGAATCAGTTTACGCTATGATCTACGAGAAGAAAATATAGTATTTAACATACACACCCATGACAACATTACAAAACACAAATAAACCAACTAAGATTAGAGTTATACAAATAAGGACATGCAATCCAGGCCCACACACTACAATTTAAGCCTAGGCCCAAATTTTAAAGGTGCAATTACATAATCAGGTCTTTCTTTACTTTATTTACAAGTTTACCATTATATCAACCCAAAAGTGTGTGCTACTAGATATTTGTGCAGTAGCAGTAGTGAATATTCATGTAATAGCAATAACGTATATCCGTGCAGTAGCAGTAGTGATTATCCGTGCAGTAGCAATAACAAATATCCGTGTAGTAGTATTAGCAAATATCTGTGACTACCATGCAGTAGCAACTATCACGACAAACATGTAGTAGAAGCGATCATGACTACTATGCAGTAGCAACTATTATGACTACTATGCAGTAACAACTATATACCAAGATTAGTATGCAGTAACAGCTATCACGATAAGTTTGCAGTAGCAACTATCAAGAGATATTGCACTACTACTGCTACTACACGCATATATTATACTAGTATTGCACGTTACTGCTACCGTTACTGCTACTACACTGCTACTACACACATATATGCTACAGGTATTGCAAGTTATTGTTACTGCACTGATACTGCTACAGTTACTGCTACTGCACTGCTACTACACTGCTACTGCACTGATACTGCACTGCTACTACACTGCTACTGCGCTGCTTACTGCTACAGTTACTGCTACTGCACTGATACTGCACTGCTACTGCACTGATACTGCACTGCTACTACACTGCTACTGCACTGCACTGCTACTGCTACTGCACAAATATCTATTTATGTTATTTCACTGATACTGCACTGCTACTACACTGCTACTGCACTGATACTGCACTGCTACTGCACTGCTACTGCACTGCTACTGCACTGCTACTGCACTGCTACTGCACTAATACTGCACTGCATTGATACTGCACTGCACTGATACTGCACTGATACTGCACTGCTACTGCTACTGCACAAATATCTATTTATGTTATTACACAAATATATGCTACTGTTACTGCTACTGCACGGATATCTATTTCTGCTAATGTACAATTATATATTTCTACTATTGCATGAATATATGCTACAGTTACTGCTACTGCATATATAGTTGTTGTTACTATTGTGCGGATATCTACTACTGCACATATATATGGCGGCACACTTTGAGTTTTTTTTTTTTGTTGGTACACACATTGAGTTCCAAACCCAAAACTTAGAAGAGGACAAAAAAGTAATTTAACACTTGCCACATGTAAGCTTGTAAACAACTTGTCCTTATGAGTAAAAAAATTTACTTATATGCATGAATTAAAAGTTTGTGGACTTTGGAGAAAATTGAAGAGATGTCATGGGCTTTTTTGTAGTTTACTAAAGAAAATACATGTGAAGCATCGAGCAGAGCAGCCTTTTGATCTGGAGCAGCTAATACTTGGCTCCCTCTACAAAAAATAAATGAGCGATCAAGACTGAAAGGCTTATCTTGCTTACAAGAATAGTGGTAAGACTCAGTGCAACCATAAGGGACAGTGGTCTGACTTCATCCTAGGGAGGTGTTAAACATCGGGAAGCTCCTGCTGCCATGGTATATTGCACATACCTTTGTCCAACCTCTCTTTACAACTCCCATTAAATTGTCTTCTTAAACCAGGTAGGTCGAGATCCAATAAATCCTAGATCAAGCTTGCAGTTTGAATCCATCCGGCAAGCTCCATGACCAATAAAAGCAAGACCGCTGCAATTTTGAAATAGATCTTCCGAAAACCACTAATTATACTAGAGAAATTTTTAGCACCAGCACGGCAGCACCTAACATTCCATGAGATAATCTTTATTAAGAAGAATTAAAATGGGGAAGGGAACTAGGGTATAAAACCAGCTTAGAGAGAAGAGAGAGTTTCTACCCAAGTAGAAACACCCTGCATAACATCATCATTAGCATAAGCAGCTACACAGTCTTCATGCAAAACACCTTAACAATATCTGCATTCTCAATTGTACCATCAGCAACACCAGAGGGGTGAATATTTGGAGGGCAGTGGCCCTTACTAGCCACTAGTAAGGGGATCAATAGTAGAAGAAAAAGGAGAAATATCAATCCTGTACAGATCAAAGTATTACTAGTAGCCAATTTACCTATGGCAGCTTTACTAGAACCAGTATCATAAGCAAGGAAAGAAGGGGAACCAACAGTGATTGCAGAGGTTGCAATAGTTTTCTTTTGAGGCCTTCCCACCTTATTATCACCAGTGCCTTGAGCATTAACACAATCAGGCATAGGAGCAACATCAGCTGAAGCAACAAAGTTTCCTTTAGACTCAACTGGACCAGCAAGAGAACCCTTGTGTTTCCTTGCACCACTAGTAGTTACTTTCTCAACTTGAGTGCTTAAAATTCCCCCATGTTGTTCTGAACAGAACTCCAAATTTGAACTATCTCAGTTTGAGTATTCATGGCCACATTAGAGCTTTCTGCAACTACCTCAGAATCCTTGCAAGATTGAAGCACATCAAATCTAGATCCACTAGCAATATTGGCTACAAATGAAGGAGTTGTTTTCATTGACACAAAGGAGGTAGCAGGTTTAACAGAAGAAGGATATATATATATATATATGTATATATACTACCTCGCCAGACAGGGGAACATTAGAAGCAACATTCTTTCTCAACACCTTTCCCATTACTCACAACATTCCACGAGCCCAAATCAACCATATTAGGATCCGGCACAATCTTCGCAACACTAGTAGAAGGTAAAGAGCTAGAGCTAGTACGCATTGGCACATCAGCAGTATTATTAGCAAAATGGTGGAAGATTCTCATACTGAAGGTGGATCTAGTAATCCTTAACACAGAATTCAGATTTCAGAGGTTTTTTCAAATCACTTTCAACAAAAACACTAAAAAACTTACCTGGAAACTGTGGAGCCGTACTGTCCACCTTGTAGGTCTCACTTCTGAGAATGAGCACATATGGAGCCTATCCACATCGGTTTTGTACTAACTGTTGATATCTCCACAAGACTAAACGAAGATTGTTTATTTTTAATTTTCTTTTAATGTTTTTTAACAGTGCTAACAGAGAGAAGGAAAAGAAAAAGTGAGACGACAGCAATATATAACTATCAGAGATGAAGAACAACACACAAAAAAAAAAAGCAAGGGGAAGAATTTCAAATCCACAGTATCAATCACTTGCCATTTCTCATTAATACTATCTCTGAACATACAAGTATTCACTAACCAACTTGACCAGTAACAGTTTAAATTTCGAACAAAAGTAATCCAAGAACCTTTAAAAGAGAATATTGATTGTAAATTTTCTGCCTCTGTGATTTTGAGTGAAAATTTTGCATGTGTATATCAATAAGACTCCTTTCTTAAATTTATAAACCTATTTGTTATTTTATTTGTAGGGTTGAAATTAGAAGCTAGTGTGATGAAAAGAAAATAACTAATGCTCAAGTATATACTAATCAGAACATATATCTATTCTTACTCGATCTCTTATGGTTGTCTCATGAATCTACCAGTGACCAGCTTTGAAAACCAACACACGTGCATCTTTTCAGTGCTGGAAGTCTCTGCTGGATTGCTAGTAGGACGATGATCCTGAAAGACAAGAAATGGTACAGAGCTCGAGAAAAAAAAAACAAAAAACAGGAAGAGTTGTGATCAATTCGATATATAAAGAAACCACATGAATATTTAATTTGATTCGACTAAAGGGACTACAACAACACAATTCAATCATTCAGTATCTAAATTTGATTCACAATGTAGCTACTAAGAAATTGGTTTTAGATGAAGCAAGAAACCCAAAAAATTCCAGAAAATAAAATACCTCATCATATGAACTAGCTAACCATAGTTGTCCTGGAAGATACATTAAGCTTGATCAGAGAAAAGCGAAGCTGGGATTTCCTTTGGAATGACCAGAGTGGTTTGTCTCCACCACCAACGTGGCTGCTAATCTTGTTTGTGGTTTCTTGAGAATGAGAAGGCATGCCCAATGGTAGTGAGGATGATACTAGTGAAGAATCCAAGTAATGTGCACTAATTCTCTGCCTCTTGACTCCTTGAATTTGAATATTAATGTTTTGACCATCATCTTCCGCAGAATAAAGCCTCTTCCTTTTGATGTTATTTGTCCTGTTTTGATGAGAAGCAAGCTTAGACCTTTTCTTCTTGGGTATGAAACCCAACAAGTCCGTCCTCATTGGAAGCTTAGACCTTTTCTTCTCAGCCCTCATTGGAAGCTTAGACCTTGTCTTCTTGGGTATCAAGAAGCCCTTCTCTAGATCTGCCAGCAACCCTTTCTTCTTCATAATCTCAAACTCCATTAATTTCTGAGTCGAAGCACCGACCAACACATCCCAAGAATACCGATCACATCCAAAATCGTCCATTCTATGATGTCGGTCAAATTTTGTCATGGCCGGAGAAGATGAAGCCCTTTTCTTTGTAGTCCCATCAAATCGAGGAAGTGACATGGGCTTATCGACCTCCGATTGGACAAGTAGTGCAACCTCCGAGAGAAGATTCAACGAAGACAGATCAACCGCAAAATCGCCCTTCATTGTTTCCGCACAAAGTCGCAAGATTTCTTCAAATTGTTTCAGATCGATCGAGAGAGATGGATCTGATTAACGATTAGGGTTTCCCAAGTGGGTCTGAAACCGATGGAAAGATTAAAGAGGGCAAGAGAGAGAGACAGAGACTGAATTAAAGAATTTCAAGAGAAATTGAAATTGGGATTGTGATTGTGAAGTGGATTAAGGATTATATAGACAGACTGGCGCCAGAGGGCGGTTGTTGTTCGCAAAACCCAAACCCCACGCAATGCAACGGTAACAAAGCCATTAATGCCATCCTGGTTCTTAAAACCCAAAGCCCACGAAATGCAACGGTCACAATAGATATTTTTGCAAAAAGAAAAAAGAATAAGATTTTGAAATTTTAAAGTCAGAAAAAACGTGAACAAGGGCATACAAGTAAATTCAGAAAAAAGTAAAAAAAAAAAGTAAAAGGAAAATTACCTTCGTTGTTCAATACCCAGGATTACCCAATCCCAGTAACTCATCATCAATCAACCATGTCTGCTAATTTTTCTCAATGCAATCGCGAACGGGTAATAGAACGATGGGTTTCTTCTGGCTTCTGGGTTTCCTAAACCTCTCAATAAATCCCCAGAACGCAGTAGAAAAAGAACGATGGTGAAATGGCAACTTCTTCACCAATTATACTCGACCAGCGAACCAAATACGCACCGTTTCGTTATAGAAAAGCTAGAAAGAAAATACCAAGTAAATCATGACCGCACCATCAAAATGGACGGCTGGAGAATTAGATTCGCAGGTGGCTTTGTTGTACTTGTCACGTACAGGAGTCTTACCCCTCAACCTGAAGAGCTTAAAATGAAATTCAATCACCGGTTCACCACTCTCTCCCCCAGTTCGCTCTCTCTGAACTCTCTGCCAATTCCCAAATTCCGATCTAAACTAAACAATACCCGACCCGATGGATCCGAACCCGTCAAAATTCCCCATCCTCTCCTACGTCATGGCCCGGCTTCCCTCCTTGGGACCATCCAAATCAACCGTCGTCGTCTCCGACCTCGAGTCCATCCACGTCGACGGCCAGCCACAGCTAGGTTCATCCTCATCGTCCTCTGGTCAAGGCATGATCGTTGACCGGATGCCCCACCTATCCGACCCGAAAGTCATGGCCGCAATGAGACGCGCCGTGTCCGACGTCGCTCAGGCCCGCTCCGTCCTCACCGCCCTCGGCGACCGACCCGACCACGAGACCTTCGACGCCGCCAAGGCCAAGCTCGCCGGCGTCGAAGCGAGTCTCTCCAAGAAGCTGGAAGAGCTGGTCCTTTCGCCCCTCCCTGATGACGTGGACCGGCTCCAGGTGGCGGAGAGGGAGCAAGAGTGCCGCGAATCGGCGGAGGAAGAGAAGCGAGAATGCAAGGCGATCCTCCAGCTGGAGAATCTGCACGCCGCCTACGAGAAGCTTCTCAAGGACGCCGAGGAGAGGCTCCTCCAGATTTATCGATCAGCGGAGGCCGGAGTGGTGGAGGAGGAGGTGGATGACGTCACAGACCAAGTTCATGAGGAGGTCGTGGCGATTCTGCAGCAGGCGTCGTCCGGGACTGAGCTGGACCGGGTCAACCTCTCGGATCGAGGCCTGCGTTTCTTGCCTGAGGCCTTTGGCCGGATCAGCGGATTGCTTCAGCTTGATCTTTCCAACAATGAGCTGCAGGTTTGATTTCATTTTGTAGTGGCGATGATTGTTTGGTTGATTTAGTTATTAACATCCTAGATTGTAGATTATGATTGAGAAACATTTTCTACAGGTCATTCCTGATACAATAGCTGGATTAGAGAAGCTAGAAGAGCTAAACTTGTCTACGAATCTTTTGGAGTCACTGCCGGACACGATTGGGCTGCTGCAAAATTTGAAGCTTCTGACTGTCTCCGGCAACAAGCTAACTGCTCTTCCTGACTCTATCTGTCATTGCAGGTGAATCTCACAATTCTGAAGCTTGTATCTTTAGTATTTTCGGAATTATTGCAATATAGGACTGAGCTCTGAATGAGAAATGTCTTAACTAGATAAGTAAAATTAGATGGAATAGAATGGATCAATAGAATGATTAGTTTTTTTTTTTTGGAAAATTTTAGGTCATTGGTGGAGTTGGATGTGAGTTTCAACAACCTCGCATACTTGCCAACCAACATTGGTTATGAGTTGGTTAGTCTACAGAAGCTTTCCATGCAACTAAATAAAATCCGTTCCCTTCCCACCTCTGTTTGTGAGTTGAGGTCTATGCGCTCTTTGGATGCTCACTTCAATGAGCTGCGGGGCCTTCCACTAGGCTTTGGCCGATTGACTAATCTCCAAAGTCTCAACCTATCCAGTAATTTTACTGACCTCACTGAGCTTCCAGATACTTTTGGTGATCTATCCAACCTCAAGGAACTTGATCTTAGCAACAATCAGATTCATGCCCTTCCAGATACATTTGGCCGCCTTGACAATTTGACCAAACTTAACTTGGATGGAAACCCTCTTGTGCTTCCTCCCCCTGACGTGGTTCAGCAAGGTGCTGAAGCTATTAAGGTCTTTATGACAAAGAGGTGGTTAGAGATACTGGTGGAAGAAGAAAGGAAGAGCATGCTTCAAGAACAGGATCAAGAAGAAACAGGATGGTTGACACGCAGCACTTCTTGGTTGAAGGAGTATGTGTCAGGTGTTTCTGGATATCTGTCTCCAAGTACTCCTGGAGACCCTATTCTTAGGCAGCAGCTATGATGTCACGGAATGGTTTTCTGCTGTATGTAACACCTGAAGAGCCCAAGGATCATGCAGATGGTTGGTAATTTCTGCTGACCTTCCTTTTTAATTATGCAATCTTGCCTGTAATTTGGAAACAAAATCATCGTTTTTGGCTGAGGTATGAGTTCCTCAGGTTCATACTTATTTTAGAATCATGCATGGTTGCAATTTGATCTGGGAATTAAGCTAGAAATTGAGGTATATGATGCATGAACGTGGTTTATCTTTTAGATACGTGTTAATTAGTTTTTGTCTATCTATCTCAAATGCTTTTGATTGTTTGTTCGGTCTAATGTTGATGGGTATTGTATATGAATCTACATATGAATCTCTTGTTGTAACTCTGGGTTTCTCAAAAAAAAAAAAAACTCGTAACCCAAGGACTCTGTCTTCTCTACAAGCTTTGTAATACTCGTAACCCAATTTTACCCCTTCTCTACGAGCTTAGTAATACTCATAACCCATATACATGCCATTTGCATTCTTTCCCCATATACGTTTTCTCAGCATATCTTATTTTTTCTGATATTCGGTGCTAAATGGAATTAGAAACTAAAAAGAAAAAAAAGTAAAGAAATGTTCATTTTGAAAAATATAGCTTAAACATTTAATAAAAAAGAATCATCCAACAATCATGACTAATTTATTTTTCTGCTAAGTCTGCATTTGTTTGCGCCTTTACTTGGCATGATGTGCAGGTAGAGATTCAAGAGTTTAAAGTCCTTGAGCGCTATTTAGGCTGGAACTTAGCAGGGTGAAACTTAGCAGTCCAAATCCAAGAGTGGTTATTGGGTTGCTTTTCGTAAAGAGTAATAACGCTGCTGGTACTAATGAAAGTTCGAGCTCTGGGACACATTCACACTTTTGGAAGCATCTTTGGAAGCTCGATCAGAGTGGCTAAAAAAATGCAGCATCTTATATGTGATTGTGCCTATAACGCTTATGTTACTGCTGCAATAGAAGTGAAGAACCTGAATGAATGTGAGGAAAGTGAAGCTGTTTTGGGCGAGCATAAGTTTTTTTTCCGGTTATTGCAGAGCAGCTTCATTTTGTTGCTGCTTTGACAACAAGACTTGGTGCTTATGGTTTAGCATCACATTTTTTTAATCGTGTAATTTACTAAGGAATTTAATTATCGTCATTAGCTTTGCAGATGGGAACATCAAAAACGGCTTCTGCAACTGCATTTGTTTCTCCAGATTTGTAATAGTTTAATGGTATTCAATCATGACTTCCTTTTAAGATCATCACCCAAGTAGTTGAGTGGAGAGCAGATAGTTTTAGGTGCATCTGATGCCAAAGGAATTATTGTGATTTTCAAAATTTTAATAAGCGAAATGTACTTCCTCAATTCGATTTCAAACTCAGAGAATACACACATCCATATCTGAAAGTTGTGGCAAGAATGTTTAGCCCTATGACATTAGACAATGAAATCAATAAAGCAATAAAATTCAGAACAGTGCTAGATTTCTTTTCAATCAAATATAGTCTTGCGTCAAGACAGCTATAAAATACGATTCAGGCTAGCTCTTCCGAGGCTGAAGATATAAAGCGACCGGCCATGCTCTGAATGAGCTCCTTCAAATTTATCAGACCCTTTTCGCCTCTCCGTCCACTTCGATACTCTACCGGCCAGTTGCCACCCCTCAGCATCGATCAATAACAGGCTTTGGTTTTGCTTGTTTTTTTTTTTCTGATTCTCTTGGCCACACCCATTTGTAACCCTTCCATGCATGTATCAAGCACTTAAGGAACAAATTAACCTAAATGGAAATTGTGAAGAGTATTGCAAGCCCAACGAAACAACGAGTACTTTATACTACTTCATCACAAGTTAACGTTTACATAAAGAAAGAGATGAACAGCAACAAATGTTGATTTTTTTTCTTCTTGAAATCAACAACAAATGTTGATCGATCTTTAAAGATTGATTGAAGCCACCACGTATCAAAAAAGAATGATTCTTCAAAAGGCTTTCATAGCTTGAAAACTTCTTGGCTTTTTGGTGAGACTAGCCTTCATCTTCATAGCTTGAATATTTCTCACCTCTAGACACTTCATATACTCTTTTCTCGCTTTATCCATCAGTTTGCTTCCACCGCAGCTTCTTTTATTGCTTGTCGACGAAGGAACCTTGTCCAAAACCCTAACTTGCCGGCTTTGTTTACGGGCATCTTCTTTCTGATACAGCCGCTTCAATCTTTCACCCACTTTGTTCTCAGCCTCTTCCACTCTCTTCAACTTGGCCTGATACAACTCCGACCACTTGCAGCTCGCTTTCTTTTGCTTCATCTTCTCGATCACCTCATCGGTGGCTTTGACACCGAACTCTCTCTCAAAGAACTTCTTCCACAGCTTATCGGTGATCGGACTCAAATCTTTATCTTTTGTGCTCTTCTCGATGTGAATCAACTGGTCTTTGGAGCAGTGCGGTAAGACCTGCTCGAGAAACTTGAAATCTAGGTACCCAACATCCCCGAAAGACTCTAGATTGTCTATTGCAATTGGGACCCAACGATCATCAAGAGCTATTAACTTTCCCTTCTCCATTGATCTCTCTCGATCTCTTTCACTTGTGATGATTGTTTTCAAGTGAATGAGTTCTCTGGTTTCCTTTTGTGCCTTATTATAGGGAAATGATGAGCTAGGTCGGCTGATTTCATTTTCCTCAAGGGATAAGGCTCTGGGTAATGAGTAGTGATCAAGTAACTATTTTCCTTTACCTTATCGGAATGGGATTAGTAATTTTTTAGCCAATTTTATGCAAGTAGGCTTATATGCCAGGTAATCACATTTTTACAATCCAGCTGTAAAAAATTCGGACCTAACTATTAGGTAGGGTAAACTTCTAAAACTAGGGTTTTATGACCAAAAAGAATTAGAAAATTATATATCAAACATTATTAAATTAAATTAACTAAAAGTCAGTCTTGGAGATTAATGAATAATATATATATATATATATCTATATATCTAAGAACATCAAAAATAAGAATAAAAAAGAATATGACGTACCTAAAATCTGAGTTTCTGAAAAGGGATAGTTCCAATGAACGATGCAACAATTGTTTTCTTTTTGGAGGGGTATAATAGTTTCTAATGCAAATGAGATGTGGGATACGGAAATTGAATTGATATATAATTCAAAAGCTACAGAGGGAATGATTCCAGAAAACAATTGGTTGTAGCACTTGTAAATAAAAATATGAGCCAGTTTTTACCACTTGGAGCTGTACACTATTATCTACAACTTTGGGTCAATCCTTCAATGGGGTTGCTCAACCCTAGGGTTGCTCTACCTTGCGAGTGCATTCTATTTTAATTGTACGTAAGCATTGTTGATACTACGTAGATTACATACCACCAAGTATAATCAACATACTACTTGCGGGCCCACATGACGTGTGGGACCCCGTCTATGACATGCGGGACCTAGCCTAACACCCGAACTACCTCACCATGGTGGAAGCCGACCAAGACCTCGCCGGGAGGCGTCCCTCCAAAAAAAGAGACTTGACATGGTTTGACACTTTTGGAGAGGCCATGGTGGCACTCGTGGCATGCCATGACATGGTGAAACATGTCAAATTTTGTCAACACTATTTTTTTCTTGAAATTTTCCTATGTCATGATCTCACCATTGGTAAAGCATGATTTTTAGAAGCTGTTCTAATTGACGGAACTAGAAAATCTCGATTTTTTTTTTTACGAATTTTTTACTTTGGAAAATCGTGAACAAAAATTGGGTTGAGATTTGCGTTTTGTCAGTTCAAGAAGTGCTTAAAAATCATGATTTGAGGGTGAAAATATTTGGGTGAGAAAATAAGAACATGCGATTTTGGCAAAAAAAAAAAACCGTGTGATACTCTACAGTTTTTGGTGAGAAACAAAGGCTCGGAAATTTTTTTTTTTCAAAAGAAATTTTGTGCAAGTGAAAGGGGAAGAAAAAAGTAATATATGCCCCAAAAAAATTCAGAATTTTTTTGGCACCGGAAGTATTTTTTTTATTTTCGAAAGTCGAAAAAATGAGAAAATCATTAAAAGAAAGATCGAGATTTTTGAGTTCCGTTAATTGAAACAGATTCTAAAAATTATACTCTACAAATTGTGAGATTATGGCATCGGAAAATTTGAATAAAAATGGGTCTTGGCATGGTTTGGCAAGTTTGGACTTCCTGGGGAGCACATTGGCATGCCTATTTGTGAACTGCAGTTTTTTGAGAAATTTCTCATTAGTTAATCTCACAATTCATAGTCTATGATTTTTAGAAAGTGTTCCAACTAATGGAACTCGAAAAGATAGGGCGGATTTTTCTTTATGAATTTTCTAGTTTTCTGATTTTGAAAAATCGTTAAAAAAAAAAAGTCGAGATTTTCAAGTTCCGTCAATTGGAAAACCTTTTAAAATTTATACTTTACCAATGTTGAAATTATGGTACGGGAAAATTTGAAGGAAAAAAAAAGACCTAACATGGTTTGACATGTTTCAAGAGGTCACGGTGTCACCCGTGGCATGCTGAAACATGTCAAACCCTGTTAACACAATTTTTCTTGAAATTTCATTGTGCCATAATCTCACCATTAGTCAAACATGATTTTTAGAAGTTGTTCCAATTAACAGAACTAGAAAATCTCAACCCTTTTTTTTTTACGAATTTTTGACTTCGGAAAATCGTAAACAAAAATTGGGTCAAGATTTTTGTGTTCTTTCAATTCAAGAAGTGCTTAAAAATCATGATTTGAGGGTGAGAGGATTTGGGTGAGAAAATAAGAACATGTGATTTTGGCCAAAAAACCGTGTCCACAGTTTTGGATAAGAAACATAGGCTAAATTTTTTTTTTTTCAAGAGAAAGTTTTGTGCAAGTGTAAGGTCAAGAAAAAATAATCTATGCCTAGAAAAAAAATTCAGAATTTTTTCGGCACCGGAAGTATTTTTTTTATTTTCCAAAGTCGGAAAAATAGGGAAATCATTAAAAAATATATATATTTTTGAATTTTGTCAATTGGAACAACTTCTAAAAATCGTATTCTACAAATGGTGAGATTATGGAACTCGAAAATTTCAATCAAAATGGGTCTTCGCATGAACTGCAGTTTTTTGAGAAATTTATAGGGAAATGATGAGCTAGGTTGGCTGATTTCCTTTTCCTTAAGGGACAAGGCTAAGGGTAAAGAGTAGTGATCAAGTAACTATTATCCTTTTCCTTATCGGAATGGGATACATAATTTTTTTGGCCAATAATATGCGAGTAGGCTTTTATGCCAAGTAATCACATTTTTACAATCTAGCTGTAAAAAATTTGGACCTAACTATTAGGTGGGGTAAACTTCTAAAACTAGGGTTTTGTGACCAAAAGTTTAGAAGAATTAGGGAACTAAAAATCTGAGAAAAAAGAATGTGACGTACCAAAAATATGAGTTTCTTAAAAGGGAACTAAGTTTTTTCAATCTCTTTCGATGCTCTTCTTCTCATGTTCCAATAAAGGATGCAACAATTGTTTTCCTTTTGGAGGGGTATAATAGTTTCCTAATGCAAATGAGATCTAGAATACGAAAATTGAATTAATGTATAATTCAAGGAAACAATTGGTTGTAGCGCTTATAAATAAAAATATGAGCCAGTTTTTTTCACTTGGAGTTGTACACTATTATTCACAACTTTGAGTCAGTCTGTCAGTGGGGTTGCTCGATCCTAGGGTTGCTCTACTTTGCGAGTGCATTTTTTTAATTGTTAATGTATGTTTCTTGCGCCCATGATTATACAATCCTAAAATAAATGAAGAACAAAAAGAAAGAAGTTATTGCCCTTTCATGGGTTAAAGCGAAAATAGAAGAAGGGCAAAATGGATGAATGATAATAAGAAATTTGAGCTACATTTTCTTAAAAGAAAGAACAAAAAAAAAAAATACAGAACCTTCTAGACCCAAAAAAAAATAAACGCAAAAGGTTTTAACGGATATATAATAGGCGCGGGTAGAGAGCATTAATGATATTTTATATTGTCGGCACTGTTCCTCTCCTCAAGCAAAACGCAGAATTTCAATCCTACAGAGCTACCATCGCAGATAATCATCACACAAAGGTTAGTGAGCTTTCTTCCGTCGTCATCATTCTCTTCTTTTGGAAACCCTAACATAGGTTGTTGACCCAGTTCTCACACATTAGCTATTGGTTAAGTTTGTCTTAAGTAGAAAACCTAACTTCATTTCCCTGATTTTTCCTTTCCTTTTCTACACTCGATTTCTAGTAAAGTTCTGATTTTTATACTCCGGGGGTGGTATATTGCTTGTTTTGAAATGGGAAACCCTAACTTCATTTCACTGATTTGGGTCTATTTGCTTTTATTTTCTACATTGAACAAGCACTCAATCAAGCTCTGATTTTTGTTGTTTCTCTTGCATTTAATTTTAGTTTCTACTACAAACAATCAATGGCGGACATCAAGAAACACGCACTGAAGGTTTTCAAGGATGCAACCAAAGACTGTGAGGACGAGGAGTTGAAAAAACAATTTGACATGATTCGGGACTACAACTCCCTTAACAAGTGGGCGATTAAGGTGTTCAATTTTATGTCAAATTCCGGCATCCCTGAGGAAACCAAAGAGCTCTTCAAGCCTCGCTGTGAGTCGGCCGTTCTGCCTGACGTGGCCATCTTCACCATTGTCATTCGGGCCTACGTCTGTGCCGGCAAGTCCAAGGCTGCTCTCAAGGTCTACCAGCGGATGATAGCCACCGGTGTTGCCCCCACCTCCTGCACTTACTCTTTACTCATCACCTCACTTGGAAGAGACTCATCTTCTGATGTCAATTTTGTTGGGTATGCCAAGAAGTATTTTTTTGAAATGTTGGATAAGGGGATGATGCCCAGTTCTGTAT
Organism: Rubus parviflorus; assembly: GCA_029955375.1. Classification (NCBI taxonomy): domain Eukaryota; kingdom Viridiplantae; phylum Streptophyta; class Magnoliopsida; order Rosales; family Rosaceae; genus Rubus; species Rubus parviflorus. Next base: position 10,040,490 of record JARGGL010000008.1, on the reverse strand, counting down.
CCTACGTGGCTGTGTTCAACGCCATTGCCTGCCGGGAGACAGTGGAGAAGGCCAGGGAGTTCCTTGCGCAGATAAAAGCAAAGGGGTTCAGCCCTGAGTCCAATTTTTATGACTCTTACACAGATGTCGAGCTCACAGTAGTAATGAATGCAATAAAGATGGATGATGATCTGGTCAACAAGAACACTGACAAGGAGATGCAAAAAGTCTTGCGCAAGTATCGCACCCCCGGCGGCCGCTTCAAGAAAGAGGCCATGGTGATGTTCGCTGCTTTGGTAGAAGATGGCAATGTAGACCAGGTCAAAGAGTTCTGTAAGTACGATTTTGAGAGGGGCCTATATCCTTTGGTTGTAGCTGACACCTGTGTTATTAAAGACTACCTCAAGGCTGGCAAGACTAAGGTTGCTCTGAAGGCTTACCAGACCATGTTAGCTACTGGGGTTGCCCCAAACTGCTACACTTACACAGTTTTAATCAAGGGACTCACTGTTGATCCCAATTTCTGTGGAGATGCCAAGAAGTGCTTGCTTGAGATGATGGACAGGGGGATGAGGCCCAATGCTGCTACCTACACTGCGGTCATAGAGGGATTTGCAAGGCAGGAGGACAAGGCAGCTGAGGAGGAGGGCAAAGAGTTGGTGGAGGTAATGATGAGTAAGGGGTTTGTGCCAAATGCAAAGGCTATGATGGAGGTTCTCAAGGGAAGGCCAACACCTGTAATAAGAAGGGTCTTAAACATTGTCCTTTCCAAGTTGAAGGGCTGATGCTTTGCTTCATCGATATTATGCAGCAGCTTCAGGATTAGGATGTTTCATACATGGAGTAGCTAGTGAGAGTAGGAAATCATGTAGGATTGAGTGTCAATAGGGGATTTGGTGCTGTTCTCTATCATTGTGATTGTGACATTGGAGTAGTGTGAATGCTTACATGGAAGTAGAAAATCATGTAGGATTGGTTGTCTCTGATTCCGAATGTTGACATGGAAATATTTTGTGTTGCTAAAAGTTGCTTTAATTTTGGTATCTTTTATTCTTGTGTTCTGCATTAATTTTTTTTTTTTGGGAACATTTTAGCGCATGAAATTATTTTCTGTGGACAGGTTGGGTATGAAGAAATGCTCCTCTTTTTGTAATCTATCTGAAATTGTAGTTATGCTAGATTTACAGTTCAGAGCTAAAAATTGATTGATTGCGGGAACAAAGAGAAACTTGAAAATTCTAATTCAGTACAGGAGCTCCTGTGATTATGAATTCCCTGCAGATTGTATTTTTAATTCTTGGTGCATTTTTTTGCTCGGTTGAAACTTAACGACCTCATCATCTAATTTCTGAAGTTATTTGAAGGGTTACATGACTTCATTTAGTTGTCACTTGACTCATTTCAGTCAAAGGAATAGCACTCCAGTGGTTGAAGTAAAGATGTCTATTTAAGTCTGATGAGTGGGTTTGAAGTGAACTTTTCTATTAATCATGTTTTTTTGCTTTAATTTGAAATGAGAGAGACAAGTGTTCTGCTTCTGTCTCCTTTTGTATCCAGTCGGACCAGTCCATACAAGGTAACATTCATTCATTTTCTTTTTCTCTTATTTGACCGTTTGGGAATATATATATGTTCTGCACATTTCAGTTTGATGACATGACAATATCTTGGTATTATGGCTTAGGGTTTGAATAGCTTCTGTTTAATAGCTTCAAGTAATGACTATCAAATTAGACTACATGCAGCTAAACGTTTCCTTCATCCATTATGGTTTTGAATTGAACATAATTTTCCTGGAGATTTACCTCCTCTGCTAGAGCCCTCATTATATTTTAGAATCACAATGTAGTTTCGAGGATTTTGTTGCCTATTGGAATTGGAAAAGTCTGACTGAATTCAAAGTACCTATCTATTGTTTGTTAAATGTGCAAGTGTTCAATATCTTCCAAGAATTTTTTTATTTTTGATGTAATTTAATTTGATGCTAGTTTCTTTCTTAATAATCTGTACGTGTGGTATACATGTGGCTGATTGACACTGGTAATTTCAATATTTCTTATAGTCGATTAATTCTGACAGCTGTTGTTTTTAATTCCTTTTGTGCATGTAGATTGGGCAAGGTACGCACTGTAGTGTATTCAGAAGTTAGAACAGATGAAGTTGAAACTGGGAGTATTCTTGCACTTGAGAGAGCATTTTTGACAATTTTCAATAATAGGTATTAGATTTGTGGCTTGAGAAATTATGATTCATTGTTGCTTAATCATCTGAACATCATGAGGGGGAGGAAATAATAACATCTCGTTCATTGAGTAGCATATACCTTGTATTTGAGTAAACACGATTTTGCTGAACTAGTAGCTGCTAATGACATCAAATTTAGTTGAAGGATTATGTGTCAGGTGTTTTTGGATACGTGTCAGGTGTTTCTGGATATAAAATTTAGTCAGCAGCTATCATGGAATGGTTTTCTGCTGCACATAACACCTGAAGAGCCCAAGGATTATGCAGATGGTTGGTAATTTCTGCTGACCTTCCTTTTTAATTATGAAATCTTGCCTGTACATTTGGAAACAAAATCATTGTATTTGGCTGAGGTATGAGTTCCTCAGGTCATACTTATTTTAGAATCATACATGGTTGCAATTTGATCCGGTAATTAAGCTAGAAATATAGGTATATGATGGATGAATGTGGTTTATCTTTTAGATACATGTTAATTAGTTTTTGTCTATCTATCTCAAATGCTTTTGATTGGTTGTTCGGTCTAATGTTGATCGGTATTCTATATGAATCTATATATGATTCCCTTGTTGTAACTCTGAGTTTTATTCATTCTGCAATCCAGTTATTTCATAAGATGCACCACACACCACACAAGGACTCTGTCTTCTCTACGAGCTTAGTAATACACATAACCCAATTTTACCCCATGCATGACATTTTCATTCTTACCCCATATACATTTTCTCGGCATACCTTATTTTTTCTGATATGCTGTGCTAAATGGAATTAGAAACTAGAAAGAAAAAAAGTAAAGAAATGTTCATTTTGAAAAATATAGCTTAAACCTTTTATAAAAAAGAATAGAGCTTAAATTAGAATGATCGAACAATCAAGACTAATTTATTTTTCTGCCAAGTCTGCATTTGTTTGCGCCTTTACTCGTCATGATGTGCAGGTAGAGATTCCAGAGTTTAAAATCCCTGAACTCTATTTAGGTGACACTTAACAGTCCAAATCCAAAGCCTGGAAATATCCATTCCAAATCCAAGAGTGGTTAATAACGCTGCTGGTACTACTGGAAGTTCAAGCTCTGGGACACATTCACACTTTTGGAAGCATCTTTGGAAGCTCAGAGTGGCTTAAAAAATGCAGCATCTTATATGCGATTGTGCCTGGAACTCTGTGTTACTGCTGCAGTAGAAGTGAAGAGACCCCCCCCCCCCCCCCGCATGCTATAGAATGTGAGGAAAGTGAAGCTGTTTTGGGCGAGCATAAGTTTTTTTTTCGGGTTCTTGCAGGCAGTGTCATCATTCCTTCATGGGACTGGTGCGCTTATGATTGTGAAAACACTGTAGATGATGTGAAGCCAACAGTGGTTATACGTGAGTTTAAAGTGTTGTGTGGGTCTGTGATATTAATTCATAAGGAGACCTAGGCATGCTTTCCTCTGGCTCTTCACAAGCATCTAGTATCTAGAAAAGCTACTGTTTCCATTTTAGAAAACAGGATTGTCTTTTCAATTTTCAGTTCTCTGGTATTTGACATTTGGTTTAGGACATGAGTTGTGGGCAAGACTTGTGCTACTTTTTACTCTCATACAACAATCATTTTGTGCTACTTTCTTCTAAATCATTTTGTTGCTGCTTTGACAACAAGACTTGGTGGTTATGGTTTAGCATCACATTTTTTTAACCCCTTTGCAACTGAATATTAACCCTTTTTTTAATCGTGTAATTTACTAAGGAATTTAATTAACGTCATTAACTTTGCCACATCAAAAACAGCTTCTGCAACTGCATTTATTTGTCACTCCAGATTTGTAATAGTTTAATGTAAAATGGTATTCAATCTTGACTTTACTTTAAGATCATCTGATGCCAAAGGAATTATTGTGATTTTCAAAAATTTTATAAAGCCTTTATTTTTTTTGGTGAAAAATACGGTCATTACCCAAATAAGTAAGCGGGTGGCATAGCCTTCTTCCTACATCTCCTCCAATGCTCAAGCTATTAACCAGGAGGTTAAGGAGTTACCTCAAAGTTCCAGTTAGTTTCTTGTGGTTATTAAGACATTAACCAACATTGTTGTCTACATTTCCCTGAACCGCAGCAGTAAGGTGTAATTGTTTTTGTATTTTAAGTGAAATGTACTACCTCATAATTCGATTTCATCCTGAAAGTTGTGGCAAGAATGTTTAGCCCTATGACATTAGGTTTGAAATTTATATTACAGACATGTCATAAACAATGAAATCAATAAAGCAATAAAATTCATAACTTGCAGTACTAGTTTTCTTTACAATCAAAAATAGTCTTGCGTCAAGAAAGCTATAAAATACGATACAGGCTAGCTCTTCCGAGGCTGAAGATATAAAGGAACCTGCTCTGAATGAGCTCCTTCAAATTTATCAGACCCTTTCGCCTCTCCGACCACTTTGATACTCTACCGGCCAGTTGCCACCGCTCAGCATCGATCAATAACAGGCTTTGGTTTTGCTTGTTTTTTCTGATTCTCTTGGCCACACCCATTTGTAACCCTTCCATGCATGTATCAAGCACATCAGGAACGAATTAACCTAACTGGAAATTGTGAAGAGTATTGCAAGCCCAATGAAACAATGAATACTTTAGAGTACTTCATCACAAGTTAACGTTTACATAAAGAAAGACATGAACGGCAACAAATGTTGATTTTTTTTTTCTTGAAGCCAACAACAAATGTTGATCTTTAAAGATTGATTGAAGCCGGCCACCACGTACCAAAAAAGATTGATTCTTCAAAAGACTTTCATAGCTTGAATACTTGTTGGCTTTTTGAATCGACTAGCCTTCATCTTCATAGCTTGAATATTTCTCACCTCTAGACACTTCATATACTCTTTTCTCGCTTTATCCATCAGTTTGCTTCCACCGCAGCTTCTTTTATTGCTTGTCGACGAAGGAACCTTGTCCAAAACCCTAACTTGCCGGCTTTGTTTACGGGCATCTTCTTTCTGATACAGCCGCTTCAATCTTTCACCCACTTTGTTCTCAGCCTCTTCCACTCTCTTCAACTTGGCCTGATACAACTCCGACCACTTGCAGCTCGCTTTCTTTTGCTTCATCTTCTTGATCACCTCATCAGTGGCTTTGACACCGAACTCTCTCTCAAAGAACTTCTTCCACAGCTTATCGGTGATCGGACTCAAATCTTTATCTTTTGTGCTCTTCTCGATGTGAATCAACCGGTCTTTGGAGCAGTGCGGTAAGACCTGCTCGAGAAACTTGAAATCTAGGTACCCAACATCCCCAAAAGACTCTAGATTGTCTATTGCAATTGGGACCCAACGATCATCAAGAGCTATTAACTTTCCCTTCTCCATTGATCTCTCTCTCTCTTTCACTTGTGATGATTGTTTTCAAGTGAATGAGTTCTCTGGTTTCCTTTTGTGCCTTATTATAGGGAAATGATGAGCTAGGTCGGCTGATTTCGTTTTCCTTAAGGGATAAGGCTATGGATAATGAGTAGTGATCAAGTAACTATTTTCCTTTACCTTATCGGAATGGGATTAGTAATTTTTTAGCCAATATTATGCAAGTAGTTAGGTAGGGTAAACTTCTAAAACTAGGGTTGTAAAAATGTGTAAAAATGTAGCCAATATTTTTACAGCTGGATTGTAAAAATTTGATTACAGCTGTAAAAAATTCGGACGTAACTATTAGGTAGGGTAAACTTCTAAAACTAGGGTTTTATGACCAAAAAGAATTAGAAAATTATATATCAAATATTATTAAATTAAACTTACTAAAATTCAGTCTTGGAGATTAATGAATAATATATATATATATATATATATATATCTAAGAACATAAAAAATAAGAATAAAAAAGAATATGACGTACCTAAAATCTGAGTTTCTGAAAAGGGACAGTCTTTAAAGAACTAAGTATTTTCAGTCCCTTTTGATGCTCTTCTTCTCATGTTCCAATGAACGATGCAACAATTGTTTTCCTTTTGGAGGGGTATAATAGTTTCTAATGCAAATGAGATGTGGGATACGGAAATTGAATTGATGTATAATTCAAAATCTACAGAGAGAATGATTCCAAAAAACAATTGGTTGTAGCACTTATAAATAAAAATATGAGCCAGTTTTTACCACTTGGAGATGTACACTATTATCTACAACTTTGGGTCAATCCTTCAATGGGGTTGCTCAACCCTAGAGTTGCTCTACCTTGCGAGTGCATTCTATTTTAATTGTACGTAAGCATCACTATATTTCTTGCGCCCATAATTATGCAATCCTAAAATAAATGAAGAACAGAAAGAAAAAAATTATTGCCCTTACATGTGTTAAAGCGAAAAAAAAAAAAACAATGGGCAAAATGGATGAATGATAGTAACAAATTGAGTTTTTTTTTCACCATAGTCTAAACTTTCACGCACCGGATATAAATTTACTCAACTTCAAAAGTGATCAACAAGGTATCTGAATTTTCAAAAACACATCATCAGAATACCTCCGTCTATTTTTCGTTAATTCTCTGATAAATATGAGGGCATATCAGTCATTTGATCTATTTTATTTGAAAATTACATATTTATTCTTTTATTTGTTATTTCAAAAGTGATAAATGAGGTACCTAAACTTCCAAAAACACATAATCGAGATACATTTGGCATGCCGTAAAAAAAAATCATTCCATCAGTTCAAGAAGTACTTAAAAATTATGATTTGAGAGTATGAAGATTTTGGTGAGAAAATAAGAACATGCAATTTTGGCCAAAAAACTGTGTGTTATAATCCACAGTTTTGGGTGAGAAACAAAGGCTCGAAAAATTATTTTTTTTTAGAGAGTTTTGCGCAAGTGCAAGGGGAAGAAAAATGTATTCTATGCCTAGAAAAAAATTCAGAATTTTTTTGGCCCCAAAAATATATTTTTTATTTTCCAAAGTCGGAAAATGGGAAAATCATTAAAAAATATATATTGAGATTTTTGAGTTTCGTCAATTGGAACAATTTTTAAAAATCATACTCAACAAATGGTGAGATTATGGCACCGAAAAATTTGAATAAAAATGGGTCATAACATGGTTTGACACGTTTGGACTTGCCGGATAGCACCTTGGTGTGCCTCTTTGTGAACTACAGTTTTTTGAGAAAATTTTCCATTCCCGAATCTCACCATTCGTAGGGCATGATTTTTAGAAGGTATTTCAATTGCCGAAACTTGAAAAGCTCGAGCGGATTTTTCTTTATGAATTTTCTAGTTTTCTGACTTTGAAAAATCGTAAAAAAAAAAAGGTCGAGATTTTCGAGTTCCATAAATTAGAATACCTTCTAAAAATTATACACTGCCAATGTTGAGATTATATATGGCACGGAAAAATTTCAGGAAAAAAAAAAGCTTGACATGGTTTGACACGTTTGGAGAGGCCATGGTGGCACTCGTGGCATGCTATGTGACGTGACGATAATTTCGCGTTGAAAACATGTCTTCGTATCGTCAAAGATAGGGGATGGTATAGATTAAGGACCGGGGGTTGTCGTACCCAAGGGATTGGAAGGCCCAAAATCCACTCGGTAATTATATGGTAACCAAGTTTCTAGCACTAAAATGATGAGACAAGAGATGGATGGATGCAAAGTGTAGTGGATATACAAGTGAGTGTAGTGATATGTTTTTGGTGTTTTGTGAATAAGTGAGCAATGAAAGTAAATGCAAGAAGTAAACTAATTAAACAAGAGTGATTGGGCTAACAAACTTAATGCACTCTAAATGTAAGAGGAAGAACATGGAAAGATATAGGAATGGTAGAATGATTGAGTTTTCATATCTAATGAACTAACAACTTCAAGCACACACATGTTGAAAAGATTCATGAATTAATCCCCACAGTCCAACATACAATGTTATGCACATGTGTTTTGCAATCTATGGTATGCTTATGCCTTGTTAGGGTCATAAGGCTTAGTCCTTGCATTCAAGTGTGAATGAAGGGTTGAAGCACATGCATCAAAGGATAAACACATAAAACCTAGTTGATAATGGATCAATTTCCGTATCCTACCCTTGATAAGGTTATAGGACCATGTCTTCTAAGTTAACAAGAGTGCCAAGGAATGGTTCACAATGAATTAGTCTTCTCATTCAAGAGTGAATGGAAGGTTGAAGCACCAAGACTTAGGAAATCAAACAAGGTCAATCACAAATTAATCCTCATCATGCTCAATGTCAATTGTCTAGAGTGAGTAAGGTAATCAATCTCACAAACTCAAACAAAGATAGATTAAACACATGCTCATTAATTGATTAGATTCCTAAGCAAGCATCTAACACATGTTGTAATAGGCAATGAACATATCCAAACATCAATCAACATGAATAAACATCAAAGTTATACAATCCATCATCAATGAACTAGGGCATACAACCCTAGTCCCCAACATAAGAATTTATACACACATGCTTGAATCAAACATAAATAAAGATAGGTTAAGAGATTCTCATGAAGACATCCAGCAGGGCCTTGCTGCCCCTAAGAGTTGCTAGCTGCTCCATGCATCACCCTCTTCTTCTCCTTACTCCTTCTTGCTCCAAATTACAAGGTTCATGCAGACCCTTGCTGTTCTTGATGATTCCAGAGCATGTAAGTGCACAAACGATGGTGAAAGTTGGTCCGTAAGGTAAATGGGGGCCTTAGGAACAACTTTCGTGAAGGATGAAAGTCCAAAAAATGGACAGAACTATGAGAAAACTGGCGATTACAGTAGGTAGACGGGTGGTGTCCGTCCGGATTCCCTAATGGAATCCGGACGGAAATGAGGCTGTTCTTGAGTTTTTTGAGAGCTCTTGGCTCAGCTGAATGGGGGGCTGCTGAATGGATGCCCTAATGAGGCAACAACAAGAGTATAAATGGGCAAAGGAAGGGAGAATGAAGGGTTAGGATGAGCTAGGGTTAGATCTAAGGGTTGGATGCATTAAATGAAGGGTAAGGGGGTAGATCCTCATGTGAACAAAAGGAAGGAGTAATTAATGGGTGACCTCACCAAATCTAGTGTGGTGTAGCTGAAAATTAATTGCACATGTGGATGAGTCACAAGGTTGACTTTGCCTTGACTTTGACCGCGACCTTCGGAGTTGACCAAAGGTTGATTTTGACCAAACTTCCGGAATTCTTCTTGCAACTCCTTTCCGGGACTTCATGCTGACTTGTTGACGCTCATAAGTCGGGGTTGACCACGAGTTGACTTTTGGTCATCGGGTTGACTTTTCGTCCTTTAGCCGGAAATCCACAAAAGCTCCCAAATTGCACCCTTTTGCTCCCGATATCCATCCAATGCTCGATTCACCTTTTCTCGGAAGTGGTTTAAATGCGCCAAAATGCACCATATTGTGCCGAATTACATCAACTCACATAAATAACCTAGAAACATGAAAACACATATTAAACACAAGAAAAGGCCTTCGGAGAAGCCTAATTCTCATGATTAGGAATGCAATTAGCACGATAAATATGTGCCAATCACTATGACATGGTGAAACTTGTCAAACCTTGTCAACACCATTTTTTCTTGAAATTTTTCTGTGCCATGATCTCACCATTGGTAAAGCATGATTTTTAGAAACTGTTCTAATTGACGGAACTAGAAAATCTTGATTTTTTTTTAAAGAATTTTTTTACTTTGGAAAATCGTAAACAAAAATTGGGTTGAGATTTGCATTCTGTCAGTTCAAGAAGTGCTTAAAATCATGACTGGAGGGTGGAAATATTTGGGTGAGAAAATAAGAACATGCGATTTTGGCAAAAAAAAAAAACCGTGTGATAGTCTACAGTTTTTGGTAAGAAACAAAGGCTCGGAATTTTTTTTTTCAGAAGAATTTTTGTGCAAGTGCAAGTGAAAGGGGAAGAAAAAAGTAATATATGCCCAAAAAAATTTCAGAATTCTTTTGGCACCGGAAGTATTTTTTTTTATTTTTCAAAGTCGGAAAAATGAGAAAATCATTAAAAAAGATCGAGATTTTTTAGTTATATCAATTGGAACAGATTCTAAAAATTATACTTTACAAATGGTGAGATTATGGCATCGGAAAATTTGAATAAAAATGGGTCTTGGCATGGTTTGGCAAGTTTGGACTTCTTGGGGAGCACATTGGCATGCCTATTTGTGGACTGCAGTTTTTTGAGAAATTTTCTCATTGCTTAATCTCACAATTCATAGTGTATGATTTTTAGAAGGTGTTCAAACTAATGGAACTCGAAAAGATAGGGCGGATTTTTCTTTATGAATTTTCTAGTTTTCTGACTTTGGAAAATCGTTAAAAAAAATCGAGTTTTTCAAGTCCTATCAATTGGAAAACCTTCTAAAATTCATACTTTACCAATGTTGAGATTATGGTACGGGAAAATTTGAAGGAAAAAAAGGACTTGACATGGTTTGACACGTTTGGAGAGGTCATGGTGTCACTCGTGGCATGCTGAAACATGTCAAACCTTGTTAACACAATTTTTCTTGAAATTTCTTTGTGTCATAATCTCACCATTAGTATGCATGATTTTTAGAAACTATTCCAATTAACAGAACTAAAAAATCTCATCCCTTTTTTTTTACGAATTTTTGACTTTGAAAAATCGTAAACAAAAATTGGGTCAAGATTTTTGTGTTCTGTCAATTCAAGAAGTGCTTAAAATTATGATTTGAGATTGTCCCAAAAAAAAAATCATGATTTGAGGGTGAGAGGATTTGGGTGAAAAAATAAGAACATATGATTTTGGCCAAAAAACCGTGTCCACAGTTTTGGATGAGAAACATAGTGTAAGGGCAAAATATTTGCTATTGGCTATTTCCTATTTGACAAAACCTCTTCCCTTGTATTAGCAATTCTTTTGTATCATTGCTAGTTTGTTTTAGGGATTAAGTGTCGTGGCTTAGGTTGTTCTTACTCGAGATGGTTCGTGAAGACGCCTTTCTTATCCGGTCTTTTCTCCGGACTTCGATCATTGGTCATCGAAGGTTTCGTTCAAGCACCTCAAGGTATGACTCATGCATATGCACATGCATTTCATTCATATTAAGTCTTCCTTGTTGTCCTAGGTTTATCTAGGTTGTTTTCCTTTCACTTATGATGTGAATCACATAAGTATAGGATGCTTGATTGCCACACTTGTGTCTTGTATCACAAGTTTCGCGTGCTTATTTATAAGCACCCGGTCGCAACGCGACCGGCTCAAATTTTGTATGCATTGTTTCATACATTTGAGTTTATGATGTTAGGATTGCTAGATCTTCTTATAGATTTGTTTTGATTAGCATTCCTTTATGTTTAAGGCTGTTTTATGCCTTGCGATCGATCGTCACTGTTCATGCGATCGATCGCACCACGTGGCAAATTTGTCCGTTGGATTTATGACCGTTGCAGTTCGAAAATATGTCCGTTGGGACTTTTTCGTGCGATCGATCGCAACTTTCCGCGATCGATCGCAAACAAGGGTTTTCACTTCCAGACTTGATTTTACACTGTGCGATCGATCGCATAATATCGTGCGATCGATAGCAAATACGTCTGGGCTGTTTTCTATAAATAGAACCCTTGTGTTTCATTTCGGTCAACTCTTTCCCCATAGTCGAAAATACACTTTGAGAGAGTTCTTTGGTATTGTGAGTGATCCTAGTTCCATGTTGTAGGTTCCTCATCTTAATCTCCATCTATAATCCATTGCTAAACACTTTGATTTGCATTTATATGCTAGTTTAGCCTATGTTTAGGATTTAGGAGATTCTATTCGATTCTAGCAATTGTTCCATGTTGAATTGCTGAATTGAATGATTGAATCTATATTCAATCTTCTTTGTTGTTTGTTTGTTTAGCTAATGATCCTTGTGATTAGTTAAACAAACCCTTGAATCATATTCAAGGCTTTTCAATTCGGTTTGGTTAATGCAAGCAATTGTTCCTTGTTGAATTGCTTGTGTTAATTGAATTGAATTCATTCATACATACACACACACACTTGCATAGTCGGTGTCTTGCGGTTGGAGGATTCACGCGGTGAAGTTCGATCAATCGGAGAAGCTTGAGGTGGGATCACTTGAAGAGCATTCGGGGCTACACAAGGTTAGAGCTGCCACTAGTCATAGGGTTGATAGTGTAGAGTTTGGGACGGAGTTCCCCCTTGTACGTGTTGCCGTTTGGCGTTTTCATAGTGTTACACAAGAGCGTGGGGTACGGCTCCCCTCCGGTTTTCCTCTAGTGGTAGAGGTTCCGGGTGACCATATTGTGTGTTGCTTGTGTGATTGTTGATATCTATTGTATTGTGATTAATTGATTAGCATATTGTGTGCTTGTTCTTACATAGATATATATAGTCCGTGGTGTGCTAGTTTGATGCACACTTTGGGATTCTAGGTTGTACAATCGATTGTGTATATTGCATAAGTAATTGTATTGATTGAACAATTGTTTGTTTAGGAGAGTTAAGTTTTAATTTGGTATATACTCTCCGATTAGTGTTTAAGACGACTACCGTTATTGGGACAATCCGGGTTACCGGAATTTCACATAGGCTCGAATTTTTTTTTTCAAGAGAAAGTTTTGTGCAAGTGTAAGGTCAAGAAAAAATAATCTATGTCCAGAAAAAAAAATTCAGAATTTTTTCGGCATCGGAAGTATTGTTTTACTTTCCAAAGTCGGAAAAATGAGAAAATTATAATAAAAAAAAATCGAGATTTTTGAGTTATGTCAATTGGAACAGATTCTAAAAATCGTATTCTACAAATGGTGAGATTATGGAACTCGAAAATTTCAATCAAAATAGGTCTTCGCGTGAATTGCAGTTTTTTGAGAAAATTATAGGGAAATGATGAGCAGGTCGGCTGATTTCCTTTTCCTTAAGGGGCAAGGCTAAGGGTAAAGAATATCAAGTAACTATTATCCTTTTCCTTATCGGAATGGGATAAATAATTTTTTTGACCAATAATATGCCAGTAGACTTATATGCCAAGTAATCACATTTTTACAGTCTAGCTGTAAAAAATTTGGACCTAACGGTGGGGCAAACTTCTAAAACTAGGGTTTTGTGACCAAAAGTTTAGAAGAATTAGGGAACTAAAAATCTGAGAAAAAAGAATGTGACGTACCAAAAATATGAGTTTCTTAAAAGGGAACTAAGTTTTTTCAGTCTCTTTTGATGCTCTTCTTCTCATGTTCCAATAAAGGATGCAGCAATTGTTTTCCTTTTGGAGGGGTATAATAGTTTCCTAATGCAAATGAGATGTGGGATACGGAAATTGGATTAATGTATAATTCAAGGAAACAATTGGTTTTTTTTTTTTTTTTTTTTGAGAAGAAATAAAACCTTCATTAAACTCAAGCAACAGTACAATGAAAAGAATGGTCAGTAATCATACCACCACCTTCCCTAGTACTAGACATAGTTACAGGAATATTGTCAAAGACAATTAACATGAGCTAAAAAAGCCCAACCTCTAACCATTTAACGACCGATCCCGTGAGTCACGATATGTCCTCAAGGTCAACCTCAAGAGGAAATTTACCCCTTCCGCACCGTATCCCAAAACATCCAGTCTGTCAGTGGGGTTGCTCGATCCTAGGGTTGCTCTACTTTGCGAGTGCATTTTTTTTAATTGTTAATGTATGTTTCTTGCGCCCATGATTATACAATCCTAAAATAAATGAAGAACAAAAAGAAAGAAGTTATTGCCCTTTCATGGGTTAAAGCGAAAATAGAAGAAGGGCAAAATGGATGAATGATAATAAGAAATTTGAGCTACATTTTCTTAAAAGAAAGAACAAAAAAAAAAAATACAGAACCTTCTAGACCCAAAAAAAAATAAACGCAAAAGGTTTTAACGGATATATAATAGGCGCGGGTAGAGAGCATTAATGATATTTTATATTGTCGGCACTGTTCCTCTCCTCAAGCAAAACGCAAAATTTCAATCCTACAGCTAGAGCTACCGTCGCAGATAATCATCACACAAAGGTTAGTGAGCTTTCTTCCGTCGTCATCATTCTCTTATTTTGGAAACCCTAACTTTGGTTACTGACCCAATTCTCACACATTAGCTACTGGTTAAGTTTGTCTTAAGTAGAAAACCTAACTTCATTTCCCTGATTTTTCCTTTCCTTCTCTACACTCGGTTTTTAGTAAAGTTGTGATTTTTACACTCCGGTTGTGGATATTGCTTGTTTTGAAATGGGAAACCCTAACTTCATTTCACTGATTTGGGTCTATTTGCTTTTATTTTCTACATTGAACAAGCACTCAATGAAAGCTCTGATTTTTGTTGTTTCTCTTGCATTTAAGTTTAGTTTCTACTACAATCAATCAATGGCGGACATCAAGAAACACGCACTGAATGTTTTCAACGATGCAACCAAAGACTGTGAGGACAAGGACTTGAAAAAACAATTTGACATGATTCGGGACTACAACTCCCTTAACAAGTGGGCGATTAAGGTGTTCAATTTTATGTCAAATTCCGGCATCCCTGAGGAAGCCAAAGAGCTCTTCAAGCCTCGCGGTGAGTCGGCTGTTCTGCCTGACGTGGCCATCTTCACCATTGTCATTCGGGCCTACGTCTGTGCCGGCAAGTCCAAGGCTGCTCTCAAGGTCTACCAGCAGATGATATCCACCGGTGTTGCCCCCACCTCCTGCACTTACTCTTTACTCATCACCTCACTTGGAAGAGACTCATCTTCTGATGTCAATTTTGTTGGTTATGCCAAGAAGTATTTTTTCGAAATGTTGGATAAGGGGATAATGCCCGGTTCTGTACCCTACGTTGCTGTGTTCAACGCCATTGTCTGCCGGGAGACAGTGGAGAATGCCAGGGAGTTCCTTAAGCAGATAAAAGCAAAGGGGTTCAGCCCTGAGTCCAATGTTTATGACTCTTACACAGATGTCGAGCTCACAGTAGTAATGAATGCAATAAAGATGAATGATGATCTCGTCAACAAGAACACTGACAAGGAGATGCAAAAACTCGTCCGCAAGAGGCGCACCCCCGGCGGCCGCCTCCAGAAAGAGGCCATGGAGATGTTCGCTGCTTTGATAGAAGATGGCAATGTAGACCAGCTCAACGAGCTCTCTAACTACGATTTTGAGAGGGGCCTATATCCTTTGGTTTTAGTTGAAACCTGTTATATTAATGACTACCTCAAGGCTGGCAAGACTAAGGTTGCTCTGGAGGCTTACCAGACCATGTTAGCTACTGGGGTTGCCCCAAACTGCTACACTTACACAGTTTTAATCAAGGGACTCACTGTTGATCCCAATTTCTGCGGAGATGCCAAGAAGTGCTTGCTTCAGATGATGGACAGGGGGATGAGGCCCAATGCTGCTACCTACACTGCGGTCATAGAGGGATTTGCAAGGCAGGAGGACAAGGCAGCTGAGGAGGAGGGCAAAGAGTTGGTGGAGGTAATGATGAGTAAGGGGTTTGTGCCAAATGCAAAGGCTATGATGGAGGTTCTCAAGGGAAGGCCAACACCTGTAATAAGAAGGGTCTTAAACATTGTCCTTTCCAAGTTGAAGGGCTGATGCTTTGCTTCATCGATATTATGCAGCAGCTTCAGGATTAGGATGTTTCAGGCATGGAGTAGCTAGTGAGAGTAGGAAATCATGTAGGATTGAGTTTCAATAGGGGATTTGGTGCTGTTCTCTATCATTGTGATTGTGACATTGGAGTAGTACGTGTGAATGCTTACATGGAAGTAGAAAATCATGTAGGATCGGTTGTCTCTGATTCCGAATGTTGACATCGAAGTATTTTGTGTTGCTAGTTGCTTTAATTTTGGTATCTTTTATTCTTGTGTTCTGCATTCATTTTTATTTTTTTTGGGAACATTTTAGCGCATGAAATTATCTGCTGTGGACAGGTTGGGTATGAAGAAATGCTCCTCTTTTCGTAATCTATCTGAAATTGTAGTTATGCTATATTTACAGTTCTGAACTAAAAGTTGATTGATTGCGGGAACAAAGAGAAACTTGAAAATTCTAATTCAGTACAGGAGCTCCTGTGATTATGAATTCCCTGCAGATTGTATTTTTAATTCTTGGTGCATTTTTTGGTCGGTTGAAACTTAACGACCTCATCATCCTAATTTCTGCAGTTATTTTAAGGGTTACATGACTTCATTTAGTTGTTGCGTTACTCATTTCAGTCAAAGGAATAGCACTCCAGTGGTTGAAGTAAAGATGTCTATTTAAGTCTGATGAGTGGGTTTGAAGTGAACTTTTCTATTAATCATGTTTTTTGCTTTACTTTGAAATGCGAGAGACAAGTGTTCTGCTTCTGTCTCCTTTTGTATCCAGTCGGACCAGTCCATACAAGGTAACATTCATTCATTTTCTTTTTCTCTTATTTGACCGTTTGGGAATATATATGTTCTGCACATTTCAGTTTGATGACATGACAATATCTTTGTATTATGGCTTAGGGTTTGAATAGCTTCTGTTTAATAGCTTCAAGTAATGACTATCAAATTAGACTACATGCAGCTAAACGTTTCCTTCATCCATTATGGTTTTGAATTGAACATAATTTTCCTGGAGATTTACCTCCTCTGCTAGAGCCCTCATTATAGTTTAGAATCACAATGTAGTTTCTTGGATTTTGTTGCCTATTGGAATTGGAAAAGCCCTATTAATGCAAAGTTTATCAATAGTAACCTATGGCTATCTGACTGAATTCAAAGTACCAATCTATTGTTTGTTTAATGTGCAAGTGTTCAATATCTTCCAAGAGATTTTATGTTTTTGATGTAATTTAATTTGATGCTAGCTTCTTTCTTAATAATCTGTGTGGTATACATGTGGCTGATTGACACTAGTAATTTCAATATTTCTGATAGCTGTTGTTTTTAATTCCTCTTGTGCATGTAGATTGGGCAAGGTACACACTGTAGTGTATTCAGAAGTCAGAACAGATGAAGTTGAAACTGGGAGTATTCTTGCACTTGAGAGAGCATTTTGACATTTTTCAATAATAGGTATTAGATTTGTGGCATGAGAAATTATGATTCTTTGTTGCTTAATCATCTGAACATCATGAGAGTGGGAGGGAATAATAACATCTCGTTCATTGAGTAGCATATACCTTGTATTTGAGTAAACACGATTTTGCTGGACTAGTAGCTGCTAATGACATCAAATTTAGTGACATGCATGTTAGAAGCAGGTGTGGTTTTGCAGAATAATATGAACTTTGTCAAAGCGTTTTCTTTTCTCTGCCATACAAGTCAATAAGTTCGTATGAATTTTTTTGTATTTGTTTAGATCAAATATTATACGAGTCCGTTATTATCTGCAGTTGAGCACTCTGACTTGAGACCTAAGAGGTATATGCATCAAATGGTTTGGTATTTAATGAAGGAAATCTAAAGTTGATAGATTTTGGATTGGTGAATGTTGTTAACTCATAGAACAAGCAACCACTAATCAGTCGTGGGCTCACCTTCAGGTATCGCGCTCCTGCACTTTCAATGGGGGCAACTGCTTATGGAGTATCAGGGGATTTCCGTAGGGTTGGCTGCGTATTTGCAGAACTTTTCTACGGAATGAGGTGATTATATCATTTTGAATCTTTTTAGTACTTACACCGGCTTGAACAATTTATGGAGCTGCGGTGAATTATGATACTTTCAAATTGTATTTATTTGGCAGCTGAACTTTTATATTACATATATTCTCATCTCACAGGTTGAACAATCAAACAAAGTTTCAAGCTAGCTTTATGGTTCTCCACCTGAAGAATACTGGAAAACCTCAAAGCTTTCTCATGCAATTAGTATTCTTATGAACAACATCAGTGGACCTGTTAGAAACTCTTCTTTCAGTAGAACCTTGCAAGCGTGGGACTACCTCCTCCGCCCTTCTGTCCGTGGGAATAATGGTGTATGATCTCCACTGAACTAGTGATGAAATCCGTTCCAACCATAAACTAGTGGCTTCACAAGTTATATTTTTCCAACTAGTTTTACATAGTAATCTGTTCCAACATTGTGTAACGAGGCATTCTCAATTCAAATCTATTGAAAAATTTAACATTTTCTGATTTAATGATCTATCATGGCGTCTCTTTCTTCCAATATTTCAGAATAAAGCCTTATGCTTGTGATCCATCAAAGTTGCTGAAGTATCCTCCTGCCAAAGAATGAAAGAAATGGATGCTAAAAGTCGTGACTTGCGAGGATGCACAAAGGTAATTAAAGCTTTCCGTTCATGATTATTTAAATTCAGGCTGTGATTCAGATATCTATAGGGCTGCTAGTAAATCATTTTGAGTCCTAATAGTATTGAGACCTGGGTACAAACGTAGTTAAATGGCTTTATTGGTCACATCGTCAAACAACTTATTCTGTTAAATAACCTGTATTTTCAGGAAAAGCCCTGCTGCTTGAGCACCAGTGACAGCATCAAGGAAACCAAGGATAGTGCTTAAGACCTTGCAAGAGTCGCATACTCCGTAAAATTAACACCAATAGAGCTCTCTGTCTCTCTCTCTCTCTCTAATCTTCCATTTCTTTAGCAGAATCAAGAAGCCTTTCAGCCTGGCCATGGCAAGATTCACATCTGCAAACACAACAAGCAAGTGAAATTTCTGTACTTGACTGGAAACTATTTGGTTCTTTTGTCATGTGCTATTTCTTCAAGTTTATTTTTACGGTCTACTCTATTTCTCATGCGATTTCTTTGGTAGACAATACTTGTGACTTCCTATCTAATTTTTTGCTGTGTATTCTTTAGGCATTTGGTGATCCCTACAATAAGTTGCTGATTTGCACCATCACTGAGTGAAAGATGTCATGCTGTAAAACTTCATTCATGGTAACCATTTTTGAAAACTTGAATCAGATTATATTGAATGGCATTTGGTACTATATTTAGCCGTTAGCAAGTCTTGGATTTTGGGTTTTCCTTCCTTTTTGTGCTATTTCCAACTCAATTTTGTTCTTGTTTTATAGATTGTCTATTATAATACACGTAGAGGAAAATGCTATGGCTTTGTTACTTTCTGGAATCCATGGTCTGCCATTAAAGCTACCACGTACTGACCATGAATAGCAGGGTTTGTATTTTTTTCCTCGGTGAAATTGGATGTGCAAATATGGTTTTTGTTTTTTTTATGCACTATTGACATTGTGGAGCTTTGAGTTAAACTGTTGATGGGTGGGTGAGTTGTGAGAGTGAATGAAGTGAGGACTAAAGGGAACTGGGATATGCATATGCACATAGCTTATGTTTTTGTATTTTGAAAGCTATTAAGCACTTCTTATTGACATTGTCTTATGTAGTGGCTCATGATCGAAAGAGAAGATGGATAGCATCGCGGCTAGAATAAGAACATCTCAATGTCTTATGTAGTGGCTCATGATGATGCAGCGGAATATATCACGTTGGAATCCACCAACGGCAGCCTTGAATCCACAAGACTAGGGTTTCTCGAATCCACGAGAAGTTCTGGAATCCACCAGGAAAATTGAGTAAACTCAAAGTTTTTATTAATAATCAAGATAGGTTAAGCAACCAGTTAAGGATGCTTATATAATGAAAGAAACCCTAGGGCGCTAACAAAAGACCTAATTAAGCCCACGGGTTTAATTAAAAATAAAATAACGAAACTAGAAAAATCTCGAAAACTAATTAAATTACTAAATGCCGAATCGGACTTGGTAAATCAATTTATTAGGCTTAAAACTGACGGGGCTCACTAAAGTGAGTCTTGTAGATCTCGTGATTCCCTTTTCGAAAAGGTATCATGAGTCTGAAACGGACACTCCATCCCAAAGTTAAGCCAATCCAGATTCCCAGTCCAAATCCAACTTTTCGCGAGAGTCACCTGAAAAGTCTAAAACCACAACTTTCTAAATATTCCAGAAGCTAGCAACCTCATAAACCGTGAATAGCCAATCATCCAATCACTGCTCTTGATTTTGCGCCGCTTCTTTATTTTAATCCTTTTAGGGTTAAATTGACTTCTTTCTTGTCCTACATCACATGATCGAAGGAGAAGATGGATACCATCGCGGCTAGAATAAGAACATCTCAACTTCCAAATAATTTCATGTATCTCAACTTGCGGATAGCAAACAGAACCGAGCTAAAGTTTCCGTATGGGTTTCGCAAAACTGGATTTTAGAGAAAGAAACCAATGTCCATACTGCAATACAAGAAACTATGCACACAGCTCTTGTATTTTCCTTATGATGGAAACTCAGAAATTGAAAAAATAGCCCCCACAAGAATCTCTTTTTTTTTTTTGGAAACTTCACAAGAATCTCTCTCAAAACAGCTTCTGCAACTGCATTTCTTACTCCAGATTTGTAATAGTTTAATGTAAAATGGCATTCAATTTTGACTTCATTTTAAGATAATCACCCAAGTAGTTGAGTGGAGAACCAAAAAGTTTTACGTGCATCTGATGCCAAAGGAACTATTGTGATTTTCAATTTTTTTTGTTGGTAAAAAATATATTTAGTCATTAATTACTCATTCTCCTCTGCCTCATCTCCTCTCCAACGCTCAAGCTATTAACCAATGTTTAGCGGATGGATGGAGGTTAGAGCTTAGCTTCCGATGAGCATTAAATTATGGAGGTTAAGGGGTTACCTCAAAGTTCCAGGTAGTTTCTTGTGGTTATAAGACATTAACAACCAACATTATTGTTTACATTTCCCTGAACGGCAGTAGGGTGTAATTGTTTTTGTATTTTAAGCGAAATGTACTACCTCATAATTCGATTTCATGATTTTCATCCACTCAGAGAATACGCATACACATCCGATCCATATCTGAAAGTCGTGGCAAGAATGTTTAGCCCTATGACCTTAGGTTTGAGATTCATATTACAGACATGTAAAAACCAATGAAATGAATGAAGCAATAAAATTCATAACAGTACTAGTTTTCTTTACAATCAAATATAGTCTTACGTCAAGACAGCTATAAAATACGATTCAGGCTAGCTCTTCCGAGGCTGAAGATATAAAGCGACCGGCCATGCTCTGAATGAGCTCCTTCAAATTTATCAGACCCTCTACTAGCCTCTCCGTCCACTTCAATACTCTACCAGTTGCCACCCCTCAGCATCAATAACAGGCTTTGGTTTTGCCTGTTTTTTCTGATTCTCTTGACCACACCCATTTGTAACTCTTCCATATATGTATCAAGCACTTCAGGAACAAATTGTGAAGAGTATTGCAAGCCCAATGAAACAACGAGTACTTTATACTACTTCATCACAAGTTAACGTTTACATAAAGAAAGAGATGAACAGCAACAAATGTTGATTTTTTTTTCTTCTTGAAATCAACAACAAATGTTGATCTTTAAAGATTGATTGAAGCCACCACGTATCAAAAAAGATTGATTCTTCAAAAGACTTTCATAGCTTGAAAACTTCTTGGCTTTTTGGTGAGACTAGCCTTCATCTTCATAGCTTGAATATTTCTCACCTCTAGACACTTCATATACTCTTTTCTCGCTTTATCCATCAGTTTACTTCCACCGTAGCTTCTTTTATTGCTTGTCGACGAAGGAACCTTGTCCAAAACCCTAACTTGCCGGCTTTGTTTACGGGCATCTTCTTTCTGATACAGCCGCTTCAATCTTTCACCCACTTTGTTCTCAGCCTCTTCCACTCTCTTCAACTTGGCCTGATACAACTCCGACCACTTGCAGCTCGCTTTCTTTTGCTTCATCTTCTCGATCACCTCATCAGAGGCTTTGACACCGAACTCTCTCTCAAAGAACTTCTTCCACAGCTTATCGGTGATCGGACTCAAATCTTTATCTTTTGTGCTCTTCTCGATGTGAATCAACTGGTCTTTGGAGCAGTGCGGTAAGACCTGCTCGAGAAACTTGAAATCTAGGTACCCAACATCCCCAAAAGACTCTAGATTGTCTATTGCAATTGAGACCCAACGATCATCAAGAGCTATTAACTTTCCCTTCTCCATTGATCTCTTTCTCTTTCACTTGAGATGATTGTTTTCAAGCGAATGAGTTCTCTGGTTTCCTTTTGTGCCTTATTATAGGGAAATGATGAGCTAGGTCGGCTGATTCCCTTTTCCTTATGGGATAAGGCTATGGGTAAAGAGTAGTGATCAAGTAACTATTATCCTTTTTACCTTATCGGAATGGGATAAGTAATTTTTTGGACAATATTAATTAATATGCGAGTAGGCTAGCTTGTATGCATGCCAAGTAATCACATTTTTACAATCTAGATGTAAAAAATTCGGTCCTAACTATTAGGTAGGGTAATTTTCTTGAAATTTCTCTTGTCATAATCTCACTATTTGTAGAGTTCGATTCTTAGAAGTTGTTCCAAATGATGAAACTAGAAAATCTCGATCCGTTTTTTTAATCATTTTTTTAGTTTTCTGACTTTGGAAAATAAAAAAAATAATTTCGGTGCCGAAAAAATTCTGAATTTTTTTTTCTGGGCATAGATTACATTTGTCTTCCCATTGCACTTCCACAAAAGTTTTTCTCGAAAAAAAAATTTTATGAGCCTTTGTTTCTCAACCAAAACAGTGAACTATATCACACAGTTTTTTTTGCCAAAATTGCATGTTCTTATTTCCTCGCTCAAATCTTCTCACTCTCAAATCATGATTGTTAAGCACTTCACGAATTGACAAAACGTAAAAATCTCGAACCGATTCTGTTTTACGATTTTCCAAAGTTAGAAAACTAGAAAATTTATAAAGAAAAATCTGCTCGAACTTTTCGAGTTCCGTCAATTGGAAGTTTGGAACACCATCTAAAAATTATGCGCTACGAATGGTGAGATTAGGGAATGCATAAATTTCTCAGAAAACTACAGTTCACAAGGACTCAAGGAGCCATGCGCCCATGCCAAGGGTGCTCTCAGGCAAGTCGAAACGTACCAAACCATGTCAAGACCCAGTTTTATTCAAATTTTTTCGAGTCATTATCTCACAATTTGACGGAACTCGAAAATCTCAATCCTTTTTTTTAATGATTTTCCCAGCTTTTCACCTTTGAAAAATAAAAAATATATTTCCGGCGCCGAAGAAATTCTGAATTTTTTGTCTGGGCATAGATTACATTTTTCTTCCCCTTGCACTTGTTCAAAGCAGATGTATAAAAAGGCAAATTTTATGGCATTATCTAATTGTGGTTCTTCCGTTCCATTTTGCCAATAGATACTCATTTCTTCTTTAGGTTCTTTCTCAATTCTTTGGAAAAAAAATTAAAATCATGCATTTAACTAATCTGGTTATGTGGGGGAGTAATACATAATTGAATTAATTACAAAAAACTCTTGAACTATAGGGTCATTTTCAATTTCATACCCACGTATCAAATTTTGTCATTTTCATACCTCACGTTTGATTTCGCTAACGAACTCATACCTTGGAGGTATGAAATCATTATCGGAATAATTAACAAATTAAATGTGAGGTATGAAAATGACAAAATTTGATACGTGAGTATGAAATTAAAAATAACCCTATAGTTAGAGGGGTCTTTTGTAATTAATCCTACATAATTATATGTTGAAAGCCATCGATCCTTCATTATGCTTATTGGAAAGAATTAATTAAAAAAAGGAAAAGATTTCTTTAAAAACCACTTTGCTATATTAGTTTTATTGTCACTCATACAACAGTAGTATTGTTAAGATGTATGATGCTCAAAACTCCCATTTGTATAAAATTAGGCAGAACAAGTCGTCAACTTAACTCCCTCAATTAATGGCTAACTTATCCTCGGGGAAAGCACAATCGACTGGTTTTGGCTGCTCCGGCAACAAATCATCACAAGCCTTGGGAGTCACCAAGCTCGTAATTCCCTCAACATAAGCACAGTTCCACAGCACTTTCTTAGGCTTGGCAGTTAGTGAGATAGAAACATTAGACACGCAAATTCCCTCGACAGGGTCATCAGCAAGTCCATCCAACTGTGCTGGAATGGTAACATTCTCGGCGACAACCTCTCTATAGTTGATGTTTTGAATGACAGGAACTTCCTTGGGATCGAAGCCCTCGTCTGGATGTTCACCATAGTTGCCTGAAATCCAAAAAACGTACTTCATAGTCTTCAACGTCAATCTTCTTACGTAGATGTCTTTGACATAAGCCCCTCTCCCATAAGTTGTTTTGATCCGAATGCTGGATTCGGTGTTAATGGCTGTGACATCCTCAACTCTAACGTCTCTGATTCCACCGGACATTTCACTGCCTAGAGCAACGGTTGCACTTTTAGGTGAAATGCAGGTGAGCCTCCTGATAACAAGATGCTCAGTCGGCGGCATACCGAATTTGATTCCATACTGATCCCAGCCACTCTTCACTGCAATGCAGTCACCCCCGGAGACTATGTAATTCACTGTATTGTTGTTCTGGTGAAGTATGTATAGTTTTGTGCTGATATCAGAACCACCAACATAAGAAACACAAGCTAGCATCTTAAAATTTTAGTTCAGAAACATGAGATAGCAGAGCACACACAATCAACTTTACAGGCTCGTTATTACTATGTCTACGAAATTCTTAAGAAAATTAATGCATAGGCAATACTGATAATATCAGCACAAAACTACACTTGACCAGAACAATTTCAATATTCTTGAACCTGCTCGCTTCCATAAGCCCCTAGCATAATCGAACTACATTCATTCCAGGACCTGCAAATGAGCAATAAAGCACAATGCAAAATCGATCATACACTTTGGAATCTTGCAAGCTAGCTAGCTAGCTAGCGCACAAAGCAAGAAAGCAGGTGGACAACGTAGCTGTCCCAGCAATGGCTCTTGTAGGTAAGGTGCGAGTAGTGAGGATTCTGGAGGAGAATGCTTGTGATTCCGAATCATATTCAAACTCAAATACTACGACAATAAGACGCACCTGCTTAATATGACGAATAGACTCATCAATTAGGATGCTCTTAGCCCTAATGAAGCAAACTTTTCCATTTCCTAGATTGACAAAACGATGACAGCAGTCTCTGGGTCGTCGATGATCCAATAAGTAGGCCATCCGGATTCTGATCCCCATATAGTTGAGTGGCTCAATATAAGAATCATCAAGATTATCAGTAAGTCGGAATCGCCAGGCTAGTACATCAGAATGCTCCACATAGGAAAACAGCACCTTCTCCTCATTTTCACCCTCTTTTAAGTCCACGACTAAACCCTCCTTGTCGAATGTAAAAGGCATACCTCTAAACCCGTTATGAGGTTGCCGTCTTATATCCAGGAACCCGGTCGGCGTCAAAGTAGATCACCTGAGCATGTATCTATATATGTATCACTCTTTGCTTTCAATGAAATATACCAATTACCAATTTTACATATATATCATTAATAGTTCAATACCAAACGAAATAGAAATAGAAATTTTAAAAAAATCCTTTAGACTTTTTTTTTAACAATAAAAATGCTTGGACTTAAATATTATCACTGCGGTGCTGGCGGCCTGGCGCTAGGCTTGGACTTGCAACAAAATGATGATCAGATATTGGTAGAGTGACCTAGCTGACGTGAAGTTTTTGTCCAGCTTGACAGTGATCTGGCTCCTTAAGTATGAGGTAAAAATTACAGGTTAATTTCGAGTTAAATGAATTGACCAAGTAATGCGTCCTCCGCAAGAAACAGGCTCGGATTTTTAATGTTTATAGTCAAACTAGAAGGTTGACATCGTGCGCCTCAAGAATTAGTCACTAATCATTGTTGATTAATTAACAAACCCTATTAAGTATTGTTTATTGAGCAAGTTAGTTAAGAAACATAAACAAAGGTTTAAACATAAAAAATCCTCAAACCAAAGAAGCTTCCCACCACTAGTAAATCAAGAGTACGTTGGAATCTTGAAGTATATATCTTCCATTCTTCCTATATAAAGTAGTACCTCTTAGCTGATTTAAAATCACACCTAATTGAAATTTTCAGTTGCTCAACATCAAGAGAAGTTCCATACTAAAGTAAAGCAAAGAGAAGGAGCTAGAGATAATATATATGGTGTCAATGGCATCAAAGTTCAATAAGTTGACCAACAAGGATATTTGTCTTCAGGCCCTATTAGGGTTGTTTGTAGGTGCTATTTTCAGCTCTTGTTTTCATGGGTTTCAACTGAATTTGGAGGAAGAACTTAATACAAGCCATTTTACACAAAGCTTGGGTGAGTTCTATATTGTCCATGCTATTGCATTTTCTCATTGTGGTTGTCTACTTGTTTTGTATACACAATTATATCATCAATGCTTCTCTAATCCTAAAGCAATTCTCTACTCCATCCAAATACAACAAAGGAACTCTTTTGATTATCTAAAAGCATTTTTAACGTTGCTAAAAGCACATTTGTTCTTTTTTATTAATAAAATTAAATGGAGCGACGGGCGGTAGGTTTGTTTTTCCTTAACGATTTTGTGTAATTTAATCATGCAGTTGAATTACAAGGCAATGTGGCGAAAAGCATTGAAGATGGCTTGATCACTTTGGTAATTAAATTCCTCCATTTCTTCATTTCAAGGTGTCTACAGTTCCGATATTCGTCCCTGCCGGAGACATCATCTTACGCAGCGTCAACGCTATTTTGGGTAGCTCTTACTCGATCAGTTTCTTCCATGTCCGACTCCTCTTTGTAATAAGATGATAATTCAAGAAATCTGGTGACTACGTACTCTGTAATTACCTAACAATTTCAATCAGAATTTGGCAACACTACGGTTTTTTACCTCTTTTTCCGCTTGCAAACTATAAGCACTGCAAAGGGAACACCTTAAACTCTAAATTGCAGATGCAACGCACAATCATGAAAACACAGGAAACCATTTCCACTAAAACAAAAACATAACTGGAAGTCAGGAGGCTTGGAAGACAAAATTGAACTGTTTGATTCTCTAGTCAAATAGCTTAAGTTGATGTAACTGGGTAGGGACTAGAGATTGTATCATGTATACTACCAGTATAATGAATAAAGTACTTTTTTGTTAAAATTGTATTACATGGTAAACCTAACTATGGGAAAGGAGATATGAAAGAGAATCACAGTATAAAAGTAGACAAAGGAGTAAAGATTAATGCAATTTATCGCCATCCAGCCACTCAAGAGTATGAACTACCTTGACCAACAACGACTTGAAGTTTTCACCAGCAATTGCATTCCCCAAAATGGCCAATTGTGTCAAGCTCATGCTTTTAAATATCAGGAAAGCGTCCCAATAACTTGTCAGACTGACATCTCCATTCATGATTTCGTCATTCTTCCAACTAGTTTCTTCTGTGTGAGAAAGGGGAGAAGAGCATATATACCTTGTCTTGTCGATAGTGTGTGAACCTATCTGATTGTATGATATATCCAGCACTTGTAGTGACTTCAACATTCTCAAAGGCGCCAGAGCAGTAAAACTACCGAGCTTGTTGTTACTCAGATTTAAGCAAGACAGAAGTTGCATGGCCTCCAATCCTGTCCAAAGACCCCAAGTATAAGACGCTTTTATTCTCAAAAATTGAACAAGCAAGACAGCCTTTGACCTAGCTCTAGTTCAAGAAATAGAGACAACCATGCAATTCATAGCTTCACTGACTTAAGATGTGGACAAATCCAAAGACCCCACCCCCCCAATAAAAAATAAAAAAACAAAGAAACAGAGGCTTCTAATATGAAGGACTGCTCAAATTGATTACAATGTGTATGCAACTATCCAGTTTTATCCGTTTTCAGAATTTTCTGCATCCAGCTAGTTGCAAATATCAAATTTGTTATCATAGATATGTTCTCCAACATGTTTGTAGGACACAAGACTGACAAGTGCCTAAAGTATAAAAATATTATAATCTTTCCTGACAATATGAGTTTCACATGAATTGATACCGGAAAAATTAATCAAGAACAGTATGAATCATAACTTCCAAAC
This sequence comes from Rubus parviflorus, assembly GCA_029955375.1. NCBI lineage: Eukaryota > Viridiplantae > Streptophyta > Magnoliopsida > Rosales > Rosaceae > Rubus > Rubus parviflorus. The sequence continues at coordinate 10,012,389 of JARGGL010000008.1, read as the reverse complement.
AGAACCCAGGAAAATACAAGCAGTTTCGATAAAAGTATGTGAAGGCCACCACATTGACATACAAGATTCACAATATATGAGCAAGAGAAGCATACCTTCAATTGACCGAAGTTCATTGTGACTGAGGTCTAGCATTTGGACCCACAATAATTTCTCAATGGATCCCATCCGCGTTAGGGATAAATTATTTAGACGTAGACATATGTAATTGCCAATGCTGGAAGAAGCCAAGTTTTTATGACTAAAGCAGTGTTTTAGCAGAGACTCCTTACTAGAAGTTACCTGCAATATTTATCAAAACGTGAGAACCTATGAGACTTCAAGAAATGAAAAAAATAAAGTGAACGAAAATATATTAAGCTCTTAACGAGATAAAGCTCAAAGAATCGTAATTGTAACTATAAAATAAAAAAAAACCAAAAATAGTGGAAGAGCACATCGACTATTAGGTGTATGATAAATTAGTTGTCTACCCCCCAAGCACTTCAAATGAAGTTATATGAATAGATACTATACATCATGTTCAACCATTCACAACAATAGCCGACTTGAAACAATCAGAAGATGGGTATTGTTGCATGTATAAAAATAAATATTCAGTTTAGAAATAAGTCAGACACAATGATGCATTCAGCAGCATCATCAAAATTAATGTATTTACATAATTCTACTCCATAAATTGGATTGTTTAATTATAAACATTAGTCCGTTTAAGGCAACAAATAGGTCTTTCCCTGCAGCCACTGATACTGACACAGGAACATGAATACACATCCAGATGACATGTAGCAGCACCATCAACAATTAACTTGAAATGCTGAAAGGGTGGAGGATCATGCTTTATTTCATAAAGAAGAGAAATTACCTGCTGCAAGAAAACTAAGCTGTGCTCATCTTTGTAATACTGACAATGCATTGGGTCCAACTTTATTAGGTCGGCATAAAGCTCAAGAACTTCTTCAGAATTGACCATTGTGTTCATACATTGAGACAAAATAACATCATGAGCTGTTAGTAATCTTGCCAGCGTAAGCTTTCCAATTTTACTGCAAGAAGCAAGTGGAGCACTTGAAAGATAGGAAAGAGTAACAAAATGGCAACTTCACAATTTCAATCTGCACATAGAATGTAACACGCTTACCATCTTGTCTCTGACAACAATTCTCGGAAGATAGCTATTTCATTAGCAATAGTCTCTGCACGCCAATTTGAAGTCATTGGCTCATCAACATTATGAATAATTACATTATCAATAGAGAGTAATTCATGTGGCTCCTGAGATCGTGTTTGGTACAAGGAGAAATTTTCATCTCTCCACAAAATTTGATCCCCACCCTGCTTTTTAGATGGTTCAGTGTCAACAGGGCATGTACACACTTTGAAGGCCAATCGTGTAACATGGCTATAGTCAAAACCACTTGGAGAAACGATGCCCTGAGACAATCCAACACTAACTTCCAGCAGAAAAGCTTCCACAGACTGGGGCTTTGCTTCTGGAAATCGAATATGTGTAATCCAAACTTGGGAAAACTGGGTGTTATTTTGTAAAAGTGGTTTCCAATCAAGATCTTCTGTGCAAAATGAAGATTCAATAGCTACTGTAGATGAATTTACACCTTTGACAGCTTGATTAAAATACAGAATCAGTGGAAATGTTCCTGAATCAGAATGGAAACTATCAAAAGGTGACAACGAACAATCATCTGAGTGCCTATTTCTTGATAGAATGACACTGGATCCGTGGGCAGGCCAAGAAGAAGCAAGTAAAGGAGCATCCATTTTCACCGTCTGATCAAGAAGCCAACGATAGTAAAACCAACCACTTTGATCATCTGGATCCGTAAAAATAGCTTCGTGTACAAGCCCATACTCATCACTCAGAACCTTCTCTTTTGGGAAAAACCCTTGAGCTTCTTTCTTCAGCAAACTCGACAGCAGTGCACTTCAAGTTCCACAATATATTCAATCATTGATAAAGATAAACATATTTCAGCCGAACGAGATGCATTATAAGATAAAGCATATAACATTGAACTTTCTGGATTTATAAATTTCTTGTAACATAGTCAAAAAGTAGACATTGAAGAAGCAATGGAAGGATGGTATACATCAATCTAATCTTTTGTTGTATTCTTCTGGTTCAAGGAATCACAACAATTCTTCTGGTTCAAGGAATCACAACTCCATTTTCAGTATGATTTAGCATAGAGGACACTAACTAGTACAACATAGGTAGTGCAATCAACATACTAGGAACCCTAATAAACTACAATACAAGTTAGTAGTAAACATCATATTCAATAGTAGTAGTAGTCCATCATTTGGCTTGTAAATGAGTAGAGGAAAAAAAAAGAAAATTAGTAACAAAAATTTGCCACATTGCACCCAAAATTAGAAGTGCCATACCTACGATTGTGCCAGGCCGAGTAATTGCTGAAATTGTTTTCAATCATTTCCCTAGTATAGTCCAATTCTTCCTCCTCTGATCTGTTTAACAACGCAGCTACAAACCTGGAAAAGGAAAACAAAACAACAAAACTCAGGCAATTGATTCAGCACAAAATTTGAAATTTTTGGACAAGCAAGATTTGAACTTTCACCTGCGGTAATTCCAAGCATGAAAATTCCGGGAATCGGCCTTCTGGAACCCTTTGAGAAGCTTCAGTTCATAGTCCAAAGAAGAATGCCCCTTGCTCAGCACCCATTTACGATGATGCCACGCTCCATACGACTTGTAATTTTGCTTCAACGCATCCACTACCTACAGAACGAATCCTCAATTTTCTCAAATTCTCAATTGAATTGGTTTCAAATCAATCAAACCACTTTCAAATTCAAAATAAAAAAGCAACGATTGGTTCCCTTACCACTTTGAGTTCTAGGTCGAGAATGGACTTGATCGCGTCGGAATCGGAATCGGACTGGGACTGGGACTGGGACTGAGCCAGGAGGTTGTGCTGCACGGCGACCTTTCTGTAATTCCAAGCCGTGTAGCACTCGGGGTTTTTCTCGAGGAGCTTGGCGCTTACATCTAGAGCTTCCTTGGTGTAAATCTTGTTGTGGTGGTTCGCTAGGAACTGAGACTGAAGAGCGCGTAGCTCTTGGGCTTTGGCCGCTAAAGCTTCTTCTTCATCTGGCCGCGGGGCCCGGCGAGGTAGTCCGTGCATTTTCGAACCGGCGATTCAATTCACTGATCGTCTTTTGTTCAATTTTACGAGTCAAACATAGTTCAAACCATGTCCGTCTAGGCAAGACAAAGTGATCACTTCCGTCACTTTCAAGTGCACTGGAATTTTCAATCTCTGCATAATTTCGACTTCCATCAGTTTCAATCTCAATTTACACAACCTCAAGCAAATCAAACACTTAATATGAACAAATAGAAAATGAAATAAGCAGCGCCACACTCAACTTCTACAACCCATTTCATCAAACTTGCAAAAGAGTAAAAATTGACAACAAAATTGAGAACAGGAACTACCTCAGAACTTCACAGTGAACGGCACTAAGGATGAACGCTGGTCTTGAGCGGCGTCAAGGATGGGGCTGGTGCGACAGAGGATAGTGATCGTGGTTGCCGGCTTTGGGCGAATGCCGGAGATTGTGATGGTCTGTGATAAACTTCCTCGATCGATCCGAGAGAGAGGAGAGCTTGTGAGGGAGCACGGGCTCGAGGGATAAATTTCTGGGTTCAGTATTGATTTTACCCAGTCATCAAATTTTTGGTCAGATATTGACAATTCTATCCCTCGTCTCTCTTTTAGTAGGAATGGACAAAACTGTCGTTTTCTGACCAAATATGACAGTGGCAGATGTATTTTGTGCCCTTTTTTTTTTTTTCTGCCAAGAGATGTGTTGTACTGTTGTGTGCTTTGAGCTGCTACATTTTACTCAATGGCCTCGAATGTAAAGGTACCGTGGATGCATCAAGTTTATTTTCGTTACTTTTATAGTCATTTTCCTTTCTTTTGTTCTTTCGAATTTTTCTACCGTGTTGTTCATGGACAGTCATTTCATTTGGTTTTGATCTTCGATTGACTCTCAAATCCTACGATTGAAAATACATTCAACACCAATGTTGAATAAACCTGGTAAAAAGAACTCATTATTTTGTTCCTATCACAAACAAATGAAAAAATCAATAAAAAAAAAGAAAAACCCAACAGATGAAAAGAAAAACAGCTAGGTAAAAAAACGAAAGAAACACCGAATTCCTATCGAAAAAAAAAAGAAACAAGTGTTGATGAAAAGAGGAAAAACCCAACAGATGAAAAGAAAAAGAGCCAGGCATGCTTTACCAATAAAGAAACTAGTTAACCATGTTCAGAAGTTACTAGTAAAACCATGGATGGATACATAATAATAATAATACAACCACAATCGAGAAAAGACGAGCTATAAGTCTATGGTAGTAATTTTCTATATCCCGTTCCATACTGTCAATACATGTCTTCCATACATGCAGCAGTAAATTAATCAGTATACAACTTTATGATTGTTTATAAGCTATTGATATCTCAATCCTTACTTTCTAATTGCAAAACTCATTGCAAGAAACTGCAGGCTGTTGTTTCTCTTAGATGGTAATAAGTCCTACTCCTACCATATACTGCACCAGCTTGCAATACCTACTGCGATTGGTCAAGTCCAGGCATGACACTTGAAGACTCCAAATAAGGTCTAGCAGACACCAAATTCACTTTCTTAGCCAAAGGAGTTACATTTTCGCAAGACAGTGAACATGAACCCAGAACCCAAGTCCTTGCTGTGATTGAAATCTTATGTTGTTGACTGCTCAGGTTCAGCATTGACATTATTAGCATGGGGAATGAAACCATGTTCCTGAGCAGATCTTTCATAATCACTTCGAATATCCTCTGACATAGAGTCTTGTGGCATAGTTTCTGCAGTCATTGGTTTAACGGATGCATTACCCTCTCCTTCTGGTACTACATTTTGGACTTTAGTCTGGCCTGCCTTTTCTCCATAGGGTTTCCTTTTGAACACTTTCTTCTTAAATGCAGCTCTCTTTGGTTTTGGTTCATTGGTAGTATCTTCAGAATGAGTATTTGATTCTGACTGCCTTTTTTTAGATGGAAGCACTGTTAACTCGGAGGTGCCAACTGATCCCATGGATGACTCAGACTTACTTAACCAGATAGCTAAAAGAGCAGTTCTAGCTACTTTTATCTCAGCTTCCTTTTTTGTTCTTGCTACAGCTCCAATATAACGAATTCCCCCAATCTCTACGGTACATGAATAAAATGGTACTTTGCTAGTGGAAGTATCCCTCTGACACTGATATACAGGAACAGCATAATTCATCTTCTGTGCATACTCTTGAAGCATATTTTTGCATAAGCCACTTTCATGCTGGAACAAACATCCAAAACAAGGTCAGCCATGATCAAACTGGGATGCAATGACATTGGATTTGAAAGGCATATGAACATTTAAATTAAGTACTGGATGCATATCAAAAAAGAGTGGTAGAAACATACACATGCATGTCAACCATATGTAAGTATGTTTAAGTTCAGGGCACTAGAATTAAGGCTCAGCAACCAATCACTGGGAAGGAACAAAAACTAAGAAAATTGTGCTCTGACTTCTGAAAACTTTTAAAACTGAAATCCTTACTTCTCTTTCCACCTTTGTTATTTTCTATTTGGTGTCTCATTCTGGTGGAAATGTTAGTCTTTTTCCTCTATAGAATACATCATTGTCTGTATAACTTTTCATTCTTAGTTATTTGGTGTTCCTCTAGTATAACCCCGCTTACCCGCGGGCAGGGGGTCACTTCGCTGCTTTTAAAAGGGAAAAATCAACAAATGGTAGACATCAAAAGCTCTAGGCAACTCGGGAATGGCCACTTCAGCCACCTGAAATATAATTTCAATAACACCCGGCTGATGAACTTCAGGGACACCCATGCTGGACATCCGATCAGCCATCACCTTTGTCCACTCACACCTTTTGAGTTCTAGCTTGACATCAGAGATAGGAATCATAATTTTCCTTTCAGTAAGGAGGTTTGGTATACCAAAAGTAATGGGTCCTAGAGCACCACCAGAACAACTTCTTGCTCCAAATTGCCTGTAGAACCTTAATCCGACTGCGAGAAAGTCTTTTGGAACTACCATATCTATTAATTCTCTTTGCCTCACTCTAGTACCAAAAGAATGTGACTGGGTTATCTCGTTGGACGACATGCTTGGTGGGTGTATCAATAACTTGTATCAAACGACTACAGGTGTTTTATAGGTGTATATAGCCCTCATTTAAGCATAAGGCGATTCGGAAAAGGCTTCTTTTTTTGTTGAGTCGGATTCAATTTGTTTCCTAGCTTTATACAGGAGGGCTAGCTAAATTAGATATTCCCAAAATTAACAAGGAAAATCAAAGAGATAGATTATTTGAAGGACTCAATTTATAATAATTCCTTGACAGAGAAAGGGCTTAAAGAGTACTTGCCGTAGAACAAGACCAGACTACGTATCTGAATGAAAAAGCAAATAGAACAAGACCAGACTCAGCCTGAATGACTAAAGAGACATAAATAAAGCAAATTAAGTCAATGAATCGATACAAATTGAAGGCTGGGATGCGAGCAATACTTACAACATGCGGAGATGAAACTGTTTCCTTCCTGATATAATACAGAGAGAACAGAAAAGAGAGGGAGAGAGGTACGGGGCCACGTCGAATTGGAGAAGGAAAATTAGGGTCTGTTTCAAGAGTTCATTTTTGCTCACACTCTTTTATGTTTGACACCTATCAAAATTTTAATTAATGTTAACTCATGGTTAACTTTTATTATTATTATTTATTAAATTTTTGTTTCTTTCGATGAGGAGAGAGAATCTCTTTTCCTAATTAATTACAAACTCTTCATTCTACACAACACCAAACAAAAAAATATGAAATATAAATTCTATTTAATTGTATGTTTGATTAACCCGAAAACGAGGGAAAAAAAAGAGAAACAAATCCTATTTAATTCTATAGTTGTTGAATCCGGAAAAAAAAAAAAGGAAAACAAATTAAATGATTAATTAGTTTTGTGAGAAGGAGCATATAAAAAAAAGCATAAACAAGTTTTTGAAAAATCAAAACAAAGAAGTGAAACAAGTTTTTGAAAACTATTTAATCATTTAATTTGGTATTAATTAGGTTTTTTTTTCGGGTTCATCAGCCCATAATTAAAATAGGATTTGTTTCCTTTTTTTTTCTCCTTGTTTCCGGATTAATCAACCATAGAATTAAATATGATTATATTTTATATTTATTTTTGTTTGGTGCTAATGTAGCATATTAATTAATTAATTATTAGTGCATATGATGCATGGCTAGTACACCATGAGATTCTCTCTCCTCATTGAAAGAAACAAAGATTTAATAAATAATAATAATAAAAGTTAACCATGAGTTAACATTAATTAAAATTTTGATAGGTGTCAAACACCTAAGAGAGTGTGATGCTCACACCTTAACTAGAGGGTGTGAGCAAAAATGAACTCCTGTTTCAGATTTGGGGGAGACAAGAAGAAGAAGAGAGGAGAGGGATTTTTAACACCCAGGTCCGTCTTGGGTTAAAATTTGTGGGTTTTTCGGGAGTTAAATTTTCGACTTTTCCCTTTGGACTAAATTCGTGTTAATACCCTGAACTTTAGGGGTCTAATCAGTTCAGTCCTTGTATTTCTAATTTCATCAAAATAGTCCCTAAACTTTCAATTCTCACCCAATAGATCCCTCCGTCACTGTTCCGTCCAATTGAGCCGTCAAATGCTGACGTGGCACACCAAAAAAAAAAGTGAAATGTCCATTATATTGGCTTCTATTAAATTTTTTTTTCTGTGTTTTTTTTTATGCAGTCTTTTTTTTTTCCTTCTCTCTCTCCGACCCCTCTCATCTCTCCCAATCCTCTTCCTCCATTTCTTTTCTTTCTCTTCTTTTTCTTCCCCGTTTCTTTCATCTTTCTCTCTCTCCATTTCTTTTCTTCTTCCCGTTGCTGTGCGGCGGCGGAGGGAGGAGCGGCACAAGACACCGAGCGGCACTATTCCCCCTCTTCCACACCATTTTTTTTTCCAGTCTCTCATCTCTCTCCGACCCGATCTCTCTCATCCCTCTCTCTGCTCGACCCCGACCCCGTTCTCTCTTTGCCCACTGCAGTTAACGCAGCCACAGCCCACACCACCGCACCTCTGCCATAGCGCCACAGTCGCCACTGCTCCTCCAAGCTCAATCTGCCGCAATTCGACGAGCCCAGCTTGGATTGCTGCCACAGAAGCCCAGCGCTTCTCTCTGCCATCGATCACACCACCCCAAGCCACCACAACAAATCCAGCTCACCACACCCACACCTTGCCTCCTCTTTGTCATCGTCGATCCTCATCTCCTCTGACCCGTGCTCACCATCAAAGCACCGCCGCACAACTCACACTTCACCATCGCTCCACTGCCGCGTCTCCGCCTCTCTAAATCACCACGATCACCGTGCCCAGCGCTCTCTGGGTTCTCTGTTCCAGCACCCAGAGAGAAGCGGCAGAGCAGAGTAGCGGCGGAGTAGACTAGGTGTTGTTCTGGACTGACGGCGGTGGTCGTGGGTGTCCAGAGTAGAACGGAGGAGGAATCGGGGAGAGAGAGAGATCAGAGATGAGAGGAAGGAGGAGGAAGAGGAGAGAGAGAGAGATCAGAGATGGGATCGGGGAGAGAGAGAAGAAAAAAAAAAGTGAAAAAAAAGACTGAATTGAAGTTAGGGGTATAATTGACATTTCACATTTTTTTGGTGTGCCACGTCAGCATTTGACTTCCCAATTGGACGGAACAGTGACAGAGGGGTCTATTGGGTGAGAATTGAAAGTTCAGGGACTATTTTGATGAAATTAGAAATACAAGGACTGAACTGATTAGACCCCCAAAGTTCAGGGTATTAACACGAATTTAGTCCTTTCCCTTTTATGCCCAAGTGTTTTACATTTTATTGGCTATTGAACTTTTCTTTAGGCCAAGTAGAATATGTTAAGCGATTCAAGATAGTTGGTGTAGTAATTTGACACTAAAGTTGATGTCTTATGATAATAAAAAAAAAAAAATATATATATATATATATATATATACACAGGCATTCTCTGCTAAGGAGCTCCTTACTTTTTTAAGTTAAGGAGTTTTGATCTCAGTCGTCAAAGCAAATCATTTAAAACATTTCTGACAGTTGGGTCCCACATCTGTTTTGATCTAACGGTTGAAATCAAAACTCCTTAACTTAAAAAAGTAAGGATCTCCTTACCTGAGAATCATTCTATATATATATATATATGTTAAGTGGATCCATTCAGAATTTGAACCAATTCAATTAGTCAAAGGCTCGGCATGAGTTCACAACCCGAGCCTATATCGTGTTGGCCGTGGTTGAGCTGGGCCAATAAACCGACTGTGTTCGGGTGAGAATAAACCTAAGTGCATTTTCAAAATATATTTTAGAACTTAAATGCCAAAATATTTATTGAATTTGGTCGAAATTATCAATTTTCACCATAATCTTACAATTTGCTAAAATTCCGTCTATTGACTCTATTCTTAGCATAAATTCTCCGTTAATTTTTCAATTTTCCATTCATTTTTATGTTAGTGGGTGACAACGACTTGGCAAGAATAGGACCCTTTTATTTCTTTGTTTTTATATTGATTCATATAAAAATATTTTTTTGATAGAAACGCCCCGGCCGCCCTCAGACCTTCATGTAAAAAGCTTTTTATCTAACCAAATTAAATAAATTTTCTCTAATTAAGATGAAAAGAGTAGAAAAAGAGCGCAACGCAATTAGCAGATGAAGCTCTTACTTTACCAAATGGATTCCAATTTGCCATTGAGCTAGGCTTAATAGTCGAGGGTTATGTCTTTCAAAAAAAAAAATTAGATGCCTTCCAGTTCGTCCAATGTGAAGTAGCTACTGTATCATATAAGTTAAAGCTACTCAATCGTATTATAACCAGATTTCTTTGTGTCATTATATTATTTCGTAGCGAACTCTGGGGCTCAGTAAGAACAGAATGCAAACATTGTTCATTCATTTTTTTTTTTCCAATATGTAACAAGCCAATGAGCTTAATAAGATCATCTGTATTTTCTTTTCCAGCCAAGAAGTTTTCATCAAAACCATTCTAAGTAAATAAAGACTACCAACAATTAATCTCAGCGGTAATTGCTGATTGCCACCAGAGTAATCAAACTAAAATGCAAAGTATCAGTACACTTGGGTGTTGTGAATAACAAAACATGCAACCACATACCACAGCTTTCTTTACACAATCCACCAACTCTCTTGTATAACTGAGGGTTTGGTTGAGAAGGTATCTCCTTGCAAAGGGGTAGTCTCCTTTTCTTTCTGAAAAAAACAAAAAAACCCACCAGTCTTTACTTCCCACTCAGGATGATCCTGTATTCAAGGAACAAAGTCTTAGAGATGTAGAACCAAGCACAAAAGCATTATATGTCTATTGCTGGTGTGAATTTGTAAGGGTACTCATTTCCAACCATAGCACTTAAGAGTTAAGAGGCATTATATAATTTTCCTTGTGATTGCGAAAACGTAAGATTGTATAGTCCTCTTAAGAAATTCAGTCAATTGGATTTTAAATTAAAAGAATACATGACGGAGAACATTACCTCGTTGATATAGGCCAAAAGTTCACTCTCAGAAGGGAGATAATCATATGCCTTCTCCATGCATCCAGTTATCTGGTCCCTAACAGTGACAAAACGTACAGATCAAAAAACAAGAACATCTAAAAGGTATATCTTTCATAAATAGATGTAAAAGTTATGATATGAAGAACTAAACTATACAGCAAAATGATGGGCTCAAATCATCCACATTAGAAACTGAACTTCATTGAAGGAGAGTTCCAAAGGGAAAAAGGAAAAAGAAAAAGCCAACTTGTACTATCAATTACATTTTCTTGTGACAAGCTTATAGCATTTTTATTGTTCACTCAATATAGCAGTATCTAAGTAAAAGAAATTACCCCACTGTCTTTGCCAGGAAATCCATAAAATAAACATAAATTTCATGTGGCATTGTCTTCCGAGCATGATGTTAGCATAAAGGATTGCTCCAACTCCACAGCGTGCTTAATGCGAGGGTTCGTGGATGAGAGCAGTTCCAGATCCGTGCGGACACTCAGCTATTCTGTTTTGGACAAGTCTCAACAGGTTGAGACTTGAGAGACACTCTTGAGGGGATGGAGGAAGATGGTTACTCATCCAAAGAAAATGTAAATTCCTTAATAACCCATGTGAATAAAAATTTCAAATTTTAAAAAATGACTGAGCAATTGATATATTATAAGCCGTGTTCTAACTGCATAGAGGGAAAGAGTTGAAAGTAGCTCCAGCAGCAGCAGATGTGTCTTTATGTTTACATAAGAGTGTTCATCATGAAAAATTTGGCCTCTGCTCAATATATTCACAGTAGGTGCCTATAAATTTACAGTAAATGCTTCACTTTTCGCAGTAGAGAGTGAAACTTTAAAAATATTTTAGGGCCTTGATAAGTTACCTAAACATGATGAACATCTGTGTAGTAGTGCTTCATGGTCTTCACCTGAAAGAAATCCCTCTTGAATGCACCTTGATCCTCAGTCTTCACGCTATGAAGAACAGGATGATCATATATATCCCTGAAAGTTCTCAAACATTATAAGGGGAACTAAGATACTGTAAGTACATAGATACGTATCTTGAAACTAGCACACTCTTCTCATACAATATAATTATGCAACAGAATGCACTCTAAAATGAATAATAAATCAACAGCATATTTCGGTCAAGAATGTTACATGCTATCTCTAATTCCTTGGCCACATGAGGTATATCTTGATAGAAGGGTGGTAGGCTGCTAAATTAGTCAGCATGAGCTGCAAATAGAATAACCAAGTTAATTCAACCATCAAAACTTATTTCAAGCACACAAAAATATCTATCTGGATCTTAATCAAGTGTGTCCAATGCCTCTGACCATACATAGACATTTTCTCCAGACATTATAACCCCAGAATTTCAAAGACAAAGGAAGGCTACTTTAATATTTACAAAATTGGCCTTTCGAACCGTCTGAAACTGCAGATTTAGTACTGACCCTCGTTTTTGCTTTGTGCACATGTAAAGCCATTTGCTCCTGCAGCAGAGGAGAATGTAATATCCCCTTGGGTTGCATTCAACTCACAATTCTCCTAAACCCTATCAGATGTCAGTTTTAGACTCTTCAATAGATGACTTGCTTTTGCCTTTAGGAATATGCAGGTAACCTACATTGTTTCTACGAGAAGGTTATACCTTGTTTCCTTGATCCTGCCTTTTGTGCTCAAGCACCAGGCTTTTCTCCTGA